>CP126897.1:50447993-51055493 GCA_030440675.1 Furcifer pardalis
CGGGGCCCCGTATAAAAATTTGTTCGGGGGCCCTTAGTAAGGGTAAAGATTTGTTTTGCTTACGCACGTTGGGGGCCCCCGGGGCCCCCGTATAATTGATACGGTACGGCAGATACGGCAGTAGCTACGCCTCTGCGTAAAACCAAACAAAACGTTAAACTAATCCGATTGGAAGCGGGGTACAGTACTTCAACAGCGTTATCTCAGCCATTTAATAGGTGCTTTGTACACGTCATAGGACACAAACTGCATGCATATAAAAGTTGTCTTGAATGAATTTCTCCACATTCCCTGCTGGGGTAGATTGTGGCAAATTGCCCCGTTTTCTTCTGACTGCCCCGCCCTGTCAACACTGGAGGGTTGGCTTAGCTTTCCTGGGAAGAGGAGGGAAACTCTCCATCATGACTATCTTCTCCCCACACCCCTTTAACTCCGTATCTCTATCTGCCTTCTTCTGAACAGTTTTGTGATTACCTGAATGTTTATTTACTACCTCAAACATGTGGGTGAACATTTCCTGATAGATACTCTTCAGCTAGTTATGCCACTACTTTTAGGACCAACTGTTGTGAGGCCAAATAAAGTACAAAAAAACAACAACAGAGAGGCGCTCTCAATGGTCTCTAGTAGAATATTGTCTAACATCAAACCGGTTTACACAACATGACTTAAGTTAAATATTCAAAAGGGACTGCAGTTGCTTAATGGTTAAGGTGCTGAATTTGACACCTGGAAGGTTGGTATGTCAATAGTTCAAGACCTGCGTGAGCTCCTATCTCTGTCCCAGCTCCTAAAGTTCAAAAGCAAGAAACTGCAAGTAGATAAATAGGTGCCATTTTGGTGGGAAGATAAATAGTGTTCTGTGCACTCCAGTGTCTAGTCAGGCCTGCCACATGTACACAGAAATATCTGCAGACACACACAGTGCTGGCTCTTTGGCTATAAATGGTGATGAGCACCGAATCCTAGAGTCGGATATGATTGGCTTTCAAGCAAGAGCAACCTTTACCTTTGCCTAAATGCTCAAAACAGGGAGTAAGATTTCAAACTCTTGAAAAAGTGTCTGAGTCTTTCACTGTATCTGCCTAAGTAAAGAATGAAAAGACAGGGTTTATAAAACTAAGTACAGTACATAAGCGAATCATGCTAGTGTCAAAGTGGATCAGCCTCTCAACAGTTAAAGACATTTTAATTCAATTGTATGCTTACTTGCCTTGGACCTAAACAGTGTTCATTGTTTTTGAGTTGTGTTACCAGCATGTGTTTAGCTTTTTCATGTTTAGCTTTTTCAATCTGAGACTAGCATTCATCTTCATTCTTGAGTATCTTTTCCTCATTATTATGTATGTGTGTTCTTGCTGACAACTATAACTTAGTTATTTTCTATGCTCCATGACGTGATTAGCCACTGTTTCTGCAAGGGTATTAATTTGCTTTCCTTAATTACCTGTCTGGAACAGATTTCCATTTCTACCATGCGGTAGATTGTTCTTCTTCTGTAATGCTTTGTAGAGAGCAGCTGCAGCAGTTTACACAGAAATCCCCAAGTATTTTGTATGTCCACTTTTCTTATGCTTTTGGTAATGGGTTGACTTAGTCTTCCTGCTTCAGACTGTTTCTTGTAAAATATTCTGGTGGTGTTGCGGGAGCACATCAGAGGCACAGAATTATGTGGATTAAGGTTACTTAGAGCACACAGGGTTTGCATCTTTGTTTGGAAATGTGTATAGAGTATTGTACAGGTACAACAAAACGCTTATGACCCCACTTGACCCTACTGCATCCTCAATCACCCCTCATTCACTTCCTCACTTGGAATCAATGGATTTTGTGGTGCCAGAAAGATCTGCGCCAATATCCTTGGTTCCTGCAAAGCACCAGAGTCAGCTTCAACATTGAACAGTACCTTAAAAATGAACAAAACACAAATGATTACTGAACCTACAAAATTAAATAAGCACAAGAACAGAGGCAGAATTGCTCTAACATCTATTGTTCAATCATTCACAGCTTCAACATCAATAATTATGTCAGAGTTGATGCTGTGAACTTAAACAGTTCCATTAAGCCCACTTAGCATGCTGACTATGTAATCACTAAATCCACCTCTAAATAGTAGGGGCTCTGTGTCTCAGGGGAACTTCTAATTTCATCATTCCATCAACATAACATGTTCCTCCCCTTACCACCAAATCAACCCACATCAACCTTGTACTGTACTTAGTACACAGTCCATGGCTAATTTTGGTGGCGGCAGCTGGAGCAAGGGCGCGGGCTGGATGATTTGGCACCATGGGCCAGATCCAACCTGCGGGCCGTAGGTTGCCGACCCCTGATGTAGGCACTAAAGATCTTCCTCAGCTCTGCTTTCTTCCTGCTGAGGCAAGTTGTCCTCAACTTCATCCTATGAAGAGCACTTGGGCCAGGATCAGAGAGATATGTTCAAACCTCCACACTCCCTACACTAGCTGTGCCATTTTATTTTGCACCTGCTGGAGCTTCCCTTTTATCTTAAAAGGCAACCCCACAGAGACAGCATTGTAGTAATTAATTCTCAGATTATCAATGCATGAACAAGCATCATCAAGGTCTTCCTATCCAGGAATGAGTGCAGATGTACAATCTGCCTAAGATGTAAAAAAGGCAGACCAGGCCACAATAGATATTTGCTTCTCTAGAGAGAGAGCCAAATTCAGAATCCCAAACCTAATCCTTTAGGGAAAGAGTAAGCTCACCCAAATAAGGTCAGTTAGCTCGCAGCCTAGTAGGGAATAAACCCAACAGCAATACAGTAAAACCTTGCATAAAGAGTGCCTCGCATAGAGACTAACTCACTGGTTAGTTTGACCTCCCCCCCTTCTGCTCCCTTAAGTTTTAAATTAAAACAAAGATTTAGTTGTAATTTTTAATTGGTTTTAATTATAGATTTTAAGAACTTTTAAAATATTTAACCTGTATTGTTCTGATGTTTTTATGATGTGTTAAACTGCCCTGGGTCACCTTGGCGAGGAGGGCAGTATAGAAATGTAAATAAATAAATAAATTAAAGAGTAGAATTTTCTCTGGTCGCCCTCGCTTAACAACTAAAATCAACCAAAAACTTGCTTAACAATTACAACAGGGTTTACAATCCCCCCCCCCCCTTTGCCAGAAGTAAAATCAGTCACTTACAATGGCAGCAGCGGTGCTTTTCCAAGTATTTAGCTTAAAGAACAACTCGCTTAAAGAGCAATCCCATGGAATGCATTATGCTCGTTAAGCGAGGTACCACTGTATCTTCATCTTGTCTGGAATCAGTTTCTGCCTCAGTCCTCGTCCAGTCCATTATTGAGGCCAGGGAGTGATCTCCTGTCCATACAGCATTATTTGCTAATGATGTAAAGAAGAGATAGACTTATCTGTCATCAGCATATTGATGACAGTATTCCAAAGTTCTGGATGACCTCTCCCAATGGTTTCATGTAAATGTTAAAGAACATTGAGAATATGCTCATTCTCTGTTGTACACCATAATCCTGGACCCAAGGGTCCAAAATAACTTCCCCATAATCCTGGACCCAAGGGTCCAAAATAACTTCCCCATCTGGACATGGCCCTCAATAGCAATTACACTTATACGCTTAGTACACTCTCTGAGTGGTTCACAAGTTAATTAGCATTTTGCTAACAACATACTGGGTACTCATTTTACCGACCACAGAAAGATGGAAGACTTAGCCCTGGTTAGGGTTGAACTCACAACCTTCTGGCTATAGTACTGTAGTTTAGTACCACACCACCAGTAATTAAAGAATGACTGGAGCTAGTACAAAGCCAGACCTAACCTCACTATCCTGTCCAAAAGGGTAACATGGTCAATGGTATTGAAAGCTGCTGAGAGATCAAGGAGAACTGGGTCATATTCCCCATCAGTCTTCCTTAAAGGTCACCAAACAGAGTGACTAATAAGCTACAGACCAAACATCTGAAATGATCCAGTCTATTGGTCTCCTGCAATACCTCCAACAGCTGATCTGCCACCACCCTCTTAATTGTCTTGACCATAATTTGGACCTTGGCTGGCCTCAGGAACACCTCTGCTGCCTCTGCAGAACTCCCAGCAGTGGGGTAGCTGGCCCCACCCTCCTAGGAGGACATTGGATGGGGGTTGGGGGAATGTGGATGGGGGAAGGGAGAGAATGGCTGCCAGCCAGGGAATAGGGATTGGGGTCTGTCTGGTATGGGCGGGGGGTTTCCTGGGGCCCAAATTGGTGTTGTGACTGGCATGGGATGCTACTGCGGGGGTCGAGGGGCTGGCCACACTCGGGGAACATGGGACAGATGTTTAATTGCTGTCCCCTGTTCTGGCCCCCCGGCTACACCTCAGGTTCCTGAGCAGCCGGTCAAGAGTGACCCCTCCCCTAGGCTGCTGCTGGTGAATGCCAGGTCAGTCTGTAACAAAGCCCTTTTCAGACTCTATTTTGGGGGAGTGGGCTGACCTGGCATGCATCACCGAAGCCTGGCTGGCACCTGAGGATGGGGTTCCTCTATCCGAATTGTGTCCAGCCGGGTTCGGTATTTGGCACCAGCCTAGGGAGAAGGGGCGGGGCGGTGGTGTCGCCGTAGTGGCCAGGGAGTCACTGGGAGTTGCCAGAGCCACTGCTCCACAAATCCCGGGCTGTGAGGCCCTGCTCCTGCGTTTGGGCCCTAAGGGTCAGTTGGGAATCTTGCTCCTGTACCTGTCTCCCTGCAGTGTAGCAGATTCCCTGCCTGAGCTTCTTGAGGTGGTCACGATGTTGGCGTTGGAGCTCCCCAGACTTATGGTTCTGGGGGACTTCAATTTGCCATCATTAGGGACTGGCTCAGAGGCAGCACGGGAGTTCATGGTTTCCATGGCAGCTGTGGGCCTGACCCAGGTAATTCAGGGCCCTACCAGGAACAGTGGCCACACCCTGGATTTAATTTTTGTATTGGAGCTGTGCCAGAGTGATCTGAAACCACAAAATTTAGACATTATCCCTGTGCCGTAGGCTTTTTCAGGAGGGGACGCACCAAAGCATGTTTTAAGGGTGCTGGGAAAAAACCCTCCTGCAGAGATGAATTTATAATTGCCTCGACCCAACTGCCTGACACAACCTTAGATGGCTTGACTAGCCAGGCAGGGCATGGATCCAATTCACAGGCAGTGGCACGAACAGATCCAAGAAGCCTGTCCATTTCCTCAGGGCCAACCGGTTCGAACCGATCCCAGATAACATGGCCAGGCTGTACTCTGGCCAACCCCAGCTCTATCTCTTCCACCCTGGGATTAAACTTCAAGCGGATCTGAGATATTTTCTCCACCAGATAATCAGCAAAAGCCTCAGCCAATCCCTGCCAACCAGGGCCAGACCCCCCTCTACCAAGGAGGGACCTGGTCACCCGGAACAAGGTCACTGGGCGATTATCCGCAGAGGCAATAAGGGCGGTGAAATATTGTTGTTTCACTGCCCCCATCGCCACTAGGTAGGCTTTAATGGCAGCTCTAACAAGTGTTCGATCAGACTCACTCCAGGTCTTCACCCAAGCGGCGCTCTCTTAGCCCATTTGAGCTCCCTCAGCTCTTCTGTAAACCAAGAGGATGCTCGACACCCACGGGCACAGAGAGGCAGTAGTGGAGCGATCATGTCCAAGGCTGCCGTTACTCTCTCGTTCCATGAGCTGACAAGAGCCCAGTGGCGTAGCATGGGGGGGCGGGGGGGATGCCCCGGGCATCGGCTTTCAGGGGGTGGCAAAATGTCCCCACCGCTTTGGCCTCCCTCTGCCTGGGCTTAGGAAGCAGGACTTCCCAGGCAGAAGGCGGCCCTTTTGCTGACGGCTAGCTGGGTGGGCGGGCGGAGGTGAGCAGCGCGCGCGGGCGGGGCGCTCGTCAGCAAAAGGGCCGCCTTCTGCCTGGGTCCTGGGGGGCGGCGGCGGCGGCGGCAGCGGCGAGCTGGGGGGGAGCAAGTTTGTTCTTCGCCTCAGGCGGCTGTAATCCAATATAGTACAGAAACTGCATTGGTCGCATTGGTGGATGATCTCTGGCGAGAACGGGATGGAGGTCATCTGTCCGTCCTGGCTCTTCTTGACCTCTCACCGGCCTTTGATACCATCGACCACGGTATCCTTCTGGGAAGGCTGCAAGGATTGGGGAGCCTGGTTTTCCTCATTTCTGAGGGGCCGGACCCAGTCAGTGTGGCTGGAGAGTGAGAAGTCCAGCCCTAGGTCCCTTCAATATGGGGTGCCTCAGTGCTTGGTACTCTCACCTCTCCTATTTAACATCTACATGAAGCCACTGGGTGAGATCATCTGTTCCCATGGGGTGAGGTATCACCAATACGCAGATGACACCCAGCTGTATATCTCAGCCCGTGGAGATCCAATTGATGCAGTAGAAGTCCTATCCAGGTGCCTGGAGGCTGTCAAGGTCTGGATGGGGGACAACGGGCTACAACTGAATCTTGGCAAAACTGAGTGGCTATGGGTAAGGGGTCCTGCGCTATCTCGGGAGTTGCCATCTTTGGTTCTGGATGGGGCAGATTTGCCCCAAACAGACCTGGTGCGTAATGTGGGGGTCCTCTTGGACTCACGACTACTGCTCGAACACCAGGTGGCAGTCGTGGCCAGGAGGTCTTTTGCACAACTTCATGTAATACGCCAGTTACGCCCGCTCCTAGATCGGGACTCCTTGTTCATGATCATACATGCTTTGGTCACCTCCAGACTTGATTACTGTAATGCGCTCCACATGGGGCTGCCCTTGGTGACCATTTGGTCCAGAATGCAGCTGCTTGGGTAGTGATGGGGTGCGGGCGTTATGCTCGTGCCTCACCACTACTTCGGGAGCTGCACTGGTTGCCAGTATGTCTCCGGGTGCAATTCAAGGTGGTGGTCATTACCTTTAAAGCCCTACATGGTAGTGGGCCAGGACACTTAAGAGACCGCCTCAACCCAATAACATCTGTCCGTCCCACCAGGGTGGATCGGAGAGGCTCTCTTATTCCATCCGCTAGAGGCGCATCTCTCTAGCACCAGAAGGAGGGCCTTCTCTGTGTCCGCCCCGGCCCTTTGGAACCTCCTGTCAACTGAGTTGCATCTACAGACAGAGCTCCTGGCCTTTCGGAAGGGCCTAAAAACCTGGCTGGCAGGGCAGGTGTGGGGCTCAAGTAATATGGGGTCCCATGCTGGGTGGTTGATCTGATGCAACAGCCACTCATCTCTCGCTCTTTTAAACTTTTTAAACCTTTTAACCATTTAAATCGTTTTTAGTATTTTGTAAATTTATAGTTTAATTTTTTTAATATTAATTTTTAACCTTAATGTTTTAATTGCTGAATTTGTAGGGGTATAGTGGGATTGTTTAGTTTGTTTTGCACTCATGTAGAATCTTTTTCTTTTTTGTATGCCGCCTAGAGTCAGGTTTGCCTGATTGGGGCGGGATAATAAATCTAAATAAATAAATAAATAATGTTATGACAGACCTAAAGTTGTTCATGCTGCCAACTTGGGATTTTTAAGGATAGGTTGTGCAGGTAGTGGATTTGCATCACACCATCATATGCTACATGCTAGAATTAATCCAATACAACCAGACAAGATGGTGCATTGGACATTTGTTCTTTATTCACTACATCAGAAAAAGATGTCCAAGTCCCTTCAGATGCCTTCAACTTTCAATTGAAAATGTGCTGCTGATAAATTACAGGAGTTAATATTTGAGTGAAGCCTACTCTCTTGTCAAGTGCAGATGAGGTCATCACAGAATACTCAATAGATTTCTGTACAGTGGTTAAAATCTCACTAATATGCTTAATTGTATATAAGCTTATATAGCAGCACTATTCTCGCTAGAATATGCAGTAGCTTAGTGGTTAAGAAGTTCACTTTGTTAGCTGGAAGGCTGGCAAGTCAACAGTTCAAGACCCAGGTACTGCATGATGGATTGAGCGTCTGTCTCTGTCCCAGCTCTTGGGGACATGAAAGGAGCCTCATTTGGCATTCAGAGTGGAGTTTGTTCTGCAAAAATCCTTTCAACCCAGAATAATTTCTGACACCAAATAATAATAATAATTATAATTATAATTATTGTTGTTGTTGTTAAGGGCTGCAGTGGCTCAGTGATTAAGAAGCTCGCCTTGTTAGCTGGAAGGCTGGCAAGTTGGCAGGTTTAGTCCCGGGTACTGCATGATGGATTGAGCACCTGTCTCTGTCCCAGCTCCTGCCAAACTAGCAGGCCGAAAGGAAGAAATTGCAAATAGATAAATAGGGACCATTTCGGTGGGAAAAGATCTTGGGGACATAAAAGGAGCCTCATTTGGGCATCCCCGAGCTGAGTTTCTCCAGCAAAAATCCTTTTAACCCAAAATAATTTCTGACACAAAATTACTATTATTATTACTTGCTAGAATACAAGTACAGCATGACACTACCATAATTTTTCAAAGCATAAGTGATGTCTTGGTTCCACACTTGTCAGCCAGGGACTGCGGTGGCTCAGTGGTTAAGAAGCTTGCCTTGTTAGCTGGATGGCTGACAAATCAGCAGTTCAAGATCTGGGTACTGCATGATGGTTTGAGCACCCATCTTTGTCCCAGCTCCTGCCAACCTAGCAGTTCAAGCAAGACATTACAAGTACTGTACTGTAGATAAATAGGGACCACTTTGGCAGGAAAAGATCTTGGGGACATGAAAAGAGCCTCATTTGGGAGTCCCCTGAGCAGTGTTTCTCCAGCAAAAAATCCTTTCAACCCAGCATCATTTCTGACACAAAATTATAATTATGATTATTACTTGTCAGCCAGCCATTCACTACAATACTCACATTGGGAGGTGATAACACTAAAATAGAAGCTTATTGCACCATATTTCTTCTCAATCAAGACTTTTAAAGACTGTTATCAGTCTCATCAAAATGTCTTATTCATCATGAAATACATAACAAATGATAAAACTGGCTTTATGCCAAACAGGCAAACAGCTGATGCAACCAAAATAGTTTTAGACATAATCTGTTGTGGAAACAAGCCCACAGCATTCGTCTTTTTCCTGTTTCTCAAAACTCTGAAGTCATTTGATCAAATAAATTGAGATCAACAATTGTAATTGTTACAAAACATGAAATAAGAGATAAATTTATTAATCAGTATTATTATATTTACAAAATGTATAGGCTATCATAATATAAATACTGTACTGTAAACTGGCTTATATCCTCTTAGGCTGAAGGGAAGCATCCATCAAGACTGCCTTTTTACATCACTTCTTTTGCTATCACTGTCAAATCTCTAATAGCCATAACCAGAAATGTTCTGGGTGTGATTGAAATACCAGTTTTAATTCATTCACAAATTTTGTTTTTACTATCATGTTCTGTTAAGGCAATTTTCACTTATGGCAACACAGTCTTCTAGATAGAGAATACACAGCAGTGGTTTGCTATTCCCTTCTTCTAGGGGAGCTCTAGGACTGTATAGTTTGCCCATGCCTACATGAGCTGGGTCTTCTGCCACAAGAGGCACAGTGGGGACTTCCCAACCAGTGGCTCCACAACTGGATACCTAAACCACTGAGCAATCCAGCAAATCAAATAACATACAGGGTGTCCCAAAAGTTGTCATACACAGGGAAAATTGAAAATTGTAGCTAACTGTACCTTTATCGACAAAATAGTCATTACAAAATATTCTCTACATGTTGGCCACTTCTTTCTACACATAAACAAAAAATAGTCTTCTCGCCTATTCATGGCAAACACGTTCATAGATCACTGTTGATGACTTTTGGGACACTCTATTTTTATTCAAAGCAAAAGAATCGTAAAGTTGCATATCAGCTGTACTGATGGAAACAAACAACACTGAAATTTTCACCATCCAAACCCCACAATTCTGTTACCTTTGTCTATAAGTCACCAGAAACAAGTTTTAGTTTTAATGACCCAGTCAATTTTACTTATGACCAAATAAATTTTGTTACTGGATATTTTAATTGTCACAGTGAGGATTGGGGATATAACCAGACCAATGAGGATGGTGCACAACTTGTATCTTGGGCAGACACCTATGACCTCCAACTTGTCCCTGATCCAAAATTGTCTGCATCTTTTAACAGTGGTAGGTGGTGGAGGTGGTATAATCCAGACATCTTTGTTAGCAACACAGTGCATGAAAGTTGTTGATGAACCAATCCCACACACTCAACACGGATGGACGGGCTGGGGAGTCTGTTGGCGGTGGCGATTTTGAGGCCTCCAACGCTGCCACAGCAGCTTCTCCCACTTCCCACTGGCCGGAGAGGCTGGGAAAGAAGTCCTCCGGAGTTGGCAGCATTGATTTGGAGGCTGGCAACACCACCACCAGCAGAAGCCAGTGTTGGGAGCCTCTGAGCCCAGCTTCCTTCGGAAAGAGGGGGCGAATGGCAGTGGCGTAGTGTGGGTTTCAGCCGCCAAGGGCTTAGGCCAAATCCGCCCCCTCACCCTATGCCACTGTGAGGGACAGTGGGGGTGGGGCCGAAGAGGAGGAAGCCGAGGCTGAGGCAGCGGCATCTGGCATGCCGAGACCAAGAGCCAGCCCGCTCCAACTGCTCCTGCCACCAAGACCTATCTGGGGCTGCCTCAGGGACTGGTCAAAGTGCAGCCAAAGCCCAGGGATCCGCCCTGCCCTGCCCCATCCTCGATGGTGACGAGGTCCCTTCCCCGGGAGAGCTCCATCCCAGGCGGGCGGCTAGGGAAGCACCTCTTGGTGGGCAGGTGGGCGGACAAGCGTCCTGCACATGCTTGTGGGCCCCAGGTGAGTCTCCGCCATGTAGGAGCTGGGAGGAGGGAGAAGCTCCATCCGATATTTGCAGCAGGAGGGGACCCCGTTAATGGAAGTGCAGCCACTGCAGGGCAGCCCTGGTCCTTCCTCTACAGGGCAGCATTGGGGCCCCAAGACCTCCCTCTTGCCCTGTGCACAAGACCACAGATCTCCGCCCAGGGCCTCCCCTCTCCACCAGGCTTGTGAACGAAGTCCTGCCGCCACAGCGGCTTTTTGTGCCCTTGCCTGAGGCACTAGGAAGTCCAGGGGCAGCGGCAAAGTCCTATTTATTGTGAAATTTTGCCGCCTCAAAAAAGTGCTGCCCGGGGCGGGCCACCCCCTGCCTCCCCCCCCCCACACTACACCACTGGTGAGGAAGGAAGCTGGGTTTCAGAGCGTCTGAGCATGGTTTCCTTTGGAAGGAGAGGGCGAGTGGACCGCCAAAGAAACTCGTGAACAGCCCTCCTGAAACCATACATTTCTGAACAAATCTTATTCTAAAAATGTGTTTTGGTAACAGATGTGCTACAATTCACTTTAGTCCAGGCCAAATTGATAAAATTGATTCATAGCAGAAGTCATAAGTACAAAGTTCCCAAGTATCCTAATTCACAGATTACTACAGAGGTGGTCAAACTTTTCCGGCCGCAGACCGGTCACATGGTTCAGCAGGCTGGTCAAGTGGTTCCTCCCACCGGAAGTAAAATGCACCTGTGCATGTGCAAAACGTTGCTATAAATGCACCCACGGCTGTCATAAATGCATTTATGACAGCCGCAGGTGCATTTACTGCAGTGTTTTATAAGTGCACATACATATCTTACTTTTGCTTCCAGGAGTGTCATGGGCTAGATGACTTGGCATCGCAGTCTGAATCTGGCCCATGGTCCATAGTTTGGCCACCTCTGAATTAGTATGACCTCTGTTCTTTGGAAATTAGCATTCATAATTACAGAACAATGTACAACCTGGATGCAATCTTCAGTTGTTTAAATTTTACTTTCCCAAAAGAAAGCACAAACACCATATCTAATTTTAAAAAAGAAAATCTGTTCTTGTTTTATTTTTTCTACTGTAGTGTTAGCACAAAACAATAACAATCACTCTTCTATTATTTACAATTATCTGTAACATATTCTACAAATACACAATTAATTAGACATATTTGGGGAAATGAACAATTCTGTAAGGCTTAGAAGTGACACATCTGTACAGATTCTCAAAATTTATAATCCAAAATGTAAAAATGTATACTGTATGTGTCATTAATAGCTTTGGAAGGGCAGATGCTACATTGCCAAAGCAGAAAACATACTTGCAAAAAATAAAATAAAACACAACACACAAAGTATGCAATTTTGGCAGAAGATACAATCAGCTTGATCCAGGCCTGCTTAAGTAGGCACATGGTCTGGTGTGGATTCATAACTCTCACACAAGCAGTGAGTTTGTATTAGAGGCTACTTTGTGCATATATCCACATAGAGCACATCAAGCGCACATACCCCATGCTGGAGCTGACAAGAAAGGCCACCTTAGCAGGACTGTCAAGAGACAGAGCATATACAGAGCTTTGGATCAAAGCAAGTTAAGTACCAGCAGTGTTCTATAAATTGATCAATATAATACCCATATTTTAAGAGTCATGTAATAGCCAACATTGAGAATGTCCTGAAAAAACATTAAACATTATACACATGATGAGGTAAATGTACCTTGGTCTTTTAAAGAGGTAATTTAAGTTTAAAGCAACTGTTTTTCTAGAAAGTTGTAAATATTTCAAATACCATTGAAACCACTTTAATGGCACAGGATAAATGAGCAGCTAAAATGAAGTGGGTTCATGGCATGCAGTTGACAAACTTTTGTGTTTGGAAAATAACCTCTTTCATATTAACATTTAGGAAGGTTCTACCAAAACCTGGACAAACAAATTGAAATATATGATAAAATTACATTTTATCATTAAGATTAATGACTCCCTAACAAGTTCCAACATTCCAGAAAGTATAGTTGAGTACAGCTGAGTCTTCTTGTAACAAGACTTGTACTGTTCCTTCCATATACAGTGGAACCTTGCTTTATGAAATTAATGCATTCTCCGGGACTTTTCGTATTATGAAAAATTTGTAAACAGAATTTCCCATAGGAAGGCATTGAATGCAATTTCTCATAGGAATGAATGCAATTTCTCATAGGAATGCATTGAAAATCAAAATATGTAAGGGAACTTTCAAATACGTGACCTAAAATAGGCCACTTTTTGACCCCCCCCTCCCCCGTGACTTTTTGTGACCTTTGACTGACTCCCCCCCCCCAATCATATGGTTTCTGTTTTCCCTGATTTGAAGAGAAATGGCAGAAGCATGGCCGACCTGGAGCCTGAGGACGCCTGCCGCCCCACCCCTGGACTCCCACCTGGCAGGGGGTTAAAATTCTGGAGTCACATGCCTTCACACCGAAACCCCCCTCCCCGTGCCTTTCCATGACTTTTGGTTGATCCCCTCCCCCCTAAAATGGTCATGTGATATTTGAAAGACCCCTAAATCAAAACATAGCTTCCCATAGGAATGCAATGAAAACCAATTAATCTGTTCCCAAAAAATTCCATAAACCGAGACATTATTTTCAATAGATTTTCATTCATAAACCAAATATTATGGTAACTGAGGTATTCATAAATCAAGGCTCCACTGTATCTTGAAAGTCATCTGAGCATATGCCCATGATCTAAAATGCAACTTTAATGCTAAAAAAGTGTATAGAAATCCCCTGGCAATAAAATCTTTCCTACATGAAAATTAACAGCAGTTGATTGACTCAGTATCACAAAAACAGAACAGATATTGTTTTGATAGTTCCTTGAAATGATATAAACTTATTATTTAAGTACTAATGTTTTGGTCCCTGGACTTTTAACAAAAATAACATACTCTTTTAAAAAATTTATTAATGCTTGTTTGAACAAGTGTTTAAAGATCTATAGTAGATACCACCGAAGTCCATCTGAGCCTTTAACAGGAGCTCACTGTACCAATCGGGCAAGAAAAGTTTCCCTAGTTTCTATCCCCTCTTATCTTCAGCAGCCCCAAAAGCACCTTCCTTACATTTCATTTTAGTTTCAGGTCAGAGGGGAAGGTGGCAACAGAGATAGTATGAAGTTTATTTTTAACCCTTCTTTCCCCCTTGCCTTGTTCACCTAATGAACATCGTGATAAACTGTAATGGTCTTATACTTATTAACAAGATGCAGATCCTGGGGGCCACAGTATTAGGATAAAAAAAAGAAAAAAGAAAAAATCCTTTCTTTAAGCCTGCTGACACTTTTCCTATGCCCTGCTCAAAGATTAGGAAATGAGAGGGCAGAGGGTGCTTTGGGGGAAATCACAGGAATGGCTTGGAGAACACCAAAGAAGGGCAAAAGGAAAACCTTCTGAGGCATTCAATCTGGTTCTGGACATTTCCCAAATATTCTTATTTAGATGAGGAAACTTTGAAGAAATAAACATCATTCCAAATGGAACCTCAAATGATTTGTCCACAGGAGGAAAAAAACTATGCATAACATATGCAAGACACTCATTCACAAGCAATGGAGAATCTGAATAAAATGTAATTATATCGCAACCAAATCTTAATCATGTAGATCTTTTGTGATATGTAATACTGCCTAGCTCAAAAATCTATTTTAAACTGGCATCTCATGTTCGGAGCTACTTTGCAGTGATCTCTTTTTACAAGTTCTGACATATACCACAATTAATGTATTAAACAAGTAAATCTTTTGGATTTTGGAATTACAGAGTCAAGGTGACAAAATTGCTATATAATTAAAATGTCCTTGTCTCATTTTGCATCCTTATAATTACGATTGAAGATCTTCAGCTTCATTTTTAATTCATTAACCATTATCAAACCAATGTTAACACCATTTTATTTTGATACCTAACTTTTGTAAAAATTAAAAGCAGTTTTAAGACTAGTTCTTTAAAAAAATGTTTTATACATGTAACTGCTATATAATACTGACTAGTGCTATTGTTTGCAAAGAATAAAATATACCTTGAAGGATAAATGGTAGGATCTTTTTCACTGTTCAATGTATAAAATATAACGTGGGAGATTTCATTAGTTTGCATTTAAGTTTTAAGTCTGCAAATTTCCAGTTGTATCAGAACAAGGTCTCAACTGAATCCAGGTCTGTGCAAATCCTAGTGCATGTGAAAAAGACTGTGTGGACAGTGGTACAACAGCACCACCTACTGAAGGTCAGAGAAGAGTTGCATATCCAATGTGTCTCCAGAGTACAGAGTGATATGGTGAGAGACTACTATACTACTTTGAGAAGTACAGTCAAACCTCGCATAAAGAGCGCCTCACTTAAAGAGTAACTCGCTTAAAGAGCAGTTTTTCTGAACGTTTGCTTCGCTTAACAAATAAAAGCAACCAAAAACTTGCTTAGGTACAACTGTATATAATGACATAGTAGGTACAGCAACTACTAATACTAAGAAAACTCATTTTGCACAAGATGTCATGATGTAAAACTAATCTAAATTCATTTTCTAAAATCTTACTGATGTTTCTGTGGTTTGTGTATAACTTGCAGCCACTTATAGATGAGGCGGTATAATGCATTTTAGATGTGCAATCAGGCATATGACCAGGCAAGATGCACCTTGTAAGTCAGCCACCAGTAACAATCAGCCACTAGTAAGTTATGAAAAATTTACTGAAATACCAATAGGGTTCTTGCCCATTCTTTTGATTTCATATGTAGGCTACCCTTGAAAAAAAGGGATATAGCTGTTATTTTAGCAAAAACGTTCATTTAACAGACATTCTGTGTAGAAACTATTATACCTCACAGATGGCATTAGAGTTAAATTATTTCTACAGATTAGTTGTCAGATTAAATGCAATAAAAACCTTAGAAATACTCTTTATAAGAGTCACATATAGTTAAATGCCACAATGCATTGTGGCATATAACTGTGATATCAGCACTGGATTAATCTGTATAGTTCAACTGACTATAGAATTAGAAGTTTTTGGTAAAAAGAAAGGAATTCCATGTGCAAGTATGAAATCCTTTTTTAGCTAAGAACCATAGCATTTAATGCCTTTCTCCAAGCACCAAAGACATTGAATGTTCCTTATAAATTGCATTAAGAAGATTCAGAAGTGGCACTAACTGGTACAGTACAATGTGTATTGAAGGCAAGTAATGTTGTGAAGCAAGAGAGCAGAAATATATTACAAAATATAGTTGCATATGTTGTGTATGTTCCTCCAGGCTGGATGAGGTTCTATCAGTAAATCCTGATAAAAAGTGTCCAATAGTAATTTCTTTGTAGCAAAAAACAAAACAAAAACAACCCTATAGAATCTGATGAGGAAAAGCCAAGAGTGGTTCAGAATATACAATGTACCTTGATGAACAAAGCAAAACATTTAAAGACATCCTTCAATGAACAGTGTGGACCAGCTCCACTATTTTAAGTATGATCTTCTGTTCTCAATGCAATAGAGTCCAGAGTTAACCCTTGAAAAACAGATTACATTTTACAAGGAAACATGTCTTCCTAATGCACAGTATGAATCTGTACAACTGTTTAATGTATCTGTAGAAGTCCTAGGCTAATAAATGATCTTCCTATCTTATGTAAAAGGCAGCAGGATCTTTCTGTTTCCTTGGTGAGGTAGAACCATTCGCCTTCCCAATGCACAAGTGAGGTGCAACTATAGACTTTAAAAGTTTTCTTCTGAATCACCTATATGATTACATTTTTATGCCTTCTTGCTGACTGAGCTGGGACAATGTTTTCTTTATGCGTAAAGCTGTTAGTCTTGCTGCACCATTGGCATACCAACATTCTCGCATAATTTTGGCCATTACTCGTAATGCCTATAAAATAAAATAAAATAAAATTAAAACAGTAACTATAGCTTAGTACAAGGACTTCTCACTTTGGCATATCACAAACTATTCTACTATTCTTATTTAATCATTTTACAGTTGTGTGATAAGCTGTTTATACTAACCTGAAAGTATAATGAAACCTGTATTCTTCAAGATGGCAGAAGAATCCTGAATTTTATCTTCTCTTAAAGCAGCAGTTATCAACCCCCGGCCCGTGGGCCAAACCCAGCCTGTGCATCTCATTAATCCAGCCCACGGTGATCACCCCACCACCTCTAGGACCCCCACCCCCACAGCCTGACATTGCAATACATCGCTTATGGCAGCAGTCACACTTTTCCCCTGCTGTTCTGGACAGGCTCCGCTGGTTCCCAGGGCAGCAGAAGCCTTTGCTGAGTTCAATTACTGCATTTTAAAAGCTTTTCACTACTTCCCTGCTTTGTAATCTGCAGCGCTGATTACAAGCCAAGGAAACTCTCCCAGCACTGCAGATTACAAAGCAGGGAAGCAGCGAAAATTTTTTAAAACGCAGCACTCAGATTCAGCAAAGGCTTCTGCTGCCCTGGGAACCAGCGGAGCCTGTCCAGAACAGCAGGGGGAAAGCGTGACTGCTGCCACAAACGCCGCTGCCAATGATGAAAAACACATAAGTCCAGGGACTTATATACTGCCCCATAGCACTTAGTGCACTCTCTGGGCGGTTCACAAGTTAACTGCTGCTGGCTGCGGTGGCTAAATGGTTAAGAAGCTCCCCTTGTTAGCTGGAAGGCCGACAAGTCAGCAGTCCGAGATCCGGGTACTGCATGACGGATTGAGCACCTGTCTCTGTCCCAGTTCCTGCCAATCTAGCAGATTGAAAGCAAGAAATTGCAAGTAGATAAACAGGGACCACTTTGGTGGGAAAAGATCCTGGGGACATGAAAGGAGCCTCATTCGGGCATCTCCTGAACGAAGTTTCTCCAGAAAAAATCCTTTCAACCCAGAATAATTTCTGACAGGATATTTATTTTATTGTTTAATTAGCATTTTTGCCCCAACATGCTGGGTACTCATTTTACTGAGCTCAGAAGGATGGAAGGCTGACTCAACCCTGAACCTGGTCAGGATCGAATTCACAACCTTTTGGTTGCTGTACAACAGTATAACCACTGCACCACTAGGGTTCATAACGTAAAATAGTTCTAATTCAAATTCTAACATTAAAGCAGGGGTGGGAAAGCTACAGGCCATGAATTACATGCAACCACATATTGCCCCCACCAGACCTTTTCGTTGTGAAAAACCGTCCTTCTTGGACACAAAAAAGCTCAGTTCCTCCCCATGAAACATGGCAAAATTATTCCTACTTCCTAGAGGGTATAAGGAGCAAAAGATGGTTTTAAAGCGGTGATGAAGGGTATGGAAGTGGTTTTCCTGAGTCCAGGAGGGCGTCTGCAATTGTTTCTAGATGTTGCCCACCTTTGAAATTAAAGAGCAAAACCTTGATTTAAAATGTTTGAAAATATTCTAGTTTTGACACATCTAGGGGAGAAACTCACCTCACAACTCTGCCATCTGTTTGGAATATTGGGTCGTAGCTTCTGTTCACAAACAACTTTCCTCATTTCTTCCACTGAAGGATCAGAAGGAACTAGATCGTAATACGGTAACTGGTAATCTTCATGAATTCCTGACATATGTAAAGAAAAATAAAATTTAAGTTTCTGTCTTAATAGTGAATCAATTATGTTTCATTCCTTTGTGTACATACCACCAATTGAACATCGGCGAGCTATTTCCCAGAATACTAATCCCATTGCATATATATCTGCTCTTTTGAAAGATTCAAAATGTTTCATGTTTATGGAGTCATCAAGTACTTCAGGAGCCATGTACCTATTAAAATTAAAAAATAAAGTACATAAAATACAGTGCTTTTCAAAGATACACATATTTTTCTCATCCCTTGAATTGCTCAGTTAGTACTATGCATTAATGGTACTTCTCAAGGAGATTCACTACTGACCTAACCCTCCACTTCAGTCAAAATTACTAGTGCTTTAAACTACATAAGCTTTAAAACACACACATACAACTACTTCACATATTGTTGAATAATGATTTGAACGAGGAAAATGAAACCTAGTCAATCTGAACTTCTATTATCTCAAGGGTCTAAAATATTTATCAGATTTGAAAATTCTAATCACAAAATCAAAACCTATCTCCATTTTATTTTAACTTCGTTAAGTTAAACTGCCTTGGGCTTTGCAACGGGTAAATGTGGCTGGTGCGCATGCACACACAGCTACTTTTTCATCTCTAGATATGTATTATGAATATAAACATTGACTGCTAGGCTCCATAGCCAGTCACATCAAAGGAAAGCCATTAGCTGAAATCCTGTTGCTTAATAAAGTAAATCACACTAGAATATGCCCATTTAAATTAATGAGAACTACTGAGGAGTTGGCCCACCAGATTCCCACTCTAGTGCTGCTTACTATACTAAACAACAGGGTGTCAGCTACTGTTTGGTCAAAACATCATTCCATATTTTTCTGGTTTATTCTGAGTCATTCCTATGGTATGCAGAAATTCAGTGGGTAAAGCATTTTTTTTTTTGACAGAGGGTTAAAAAAGTACCCTATAAAATAAATTGTTAAAGACATTATTAGATGCTTGGAAGAAAGTGAAGAAGTTGTTAGCTCCAGATATATCCCCAATAATAGAAATCGAAGATATAAAAAATTTCCCCATAAAATTAGATGAAAAAATGAAAGAAGTCCTTGTAGGAAATGGTGTGTCTATGCTGAAGGATTGGGTTTGGATTTGTAAAGATATGGAAAAAAAGATGACATACACACAGATGAATATGAACTGGTTTCAAGTTATACAGGTGGATAAATGGAATAGTAAATATTTAAAAGATACCAGTTTGAAAAGGGGTAAAACAGAATTTGAAGAATTGATAACAAAAATACGAAAGGGGGAAATGGAAATTAAGGGTGTAGTAAGCAAGATTTATAAATTGTTAAACAAGGAGGGCAGGCCTCAAGAAACCTTAAAAAGTATATGGGAACAAGACCTGAATGTTAAGATTTCTGAACTAGCATGGAAAAGAAAATGGAAGAGAAGAATAATGAGAACATGGTCTGTAAGAGTAAAAGAAAACAATTATAAAATGCTGTGGAAATGGTACTTGACTCCAGTTAGGCTACATCAAATTGATAAAAATACAAGTGATATCTGTTGGAGATGTAAGCAAGCAAGGGGAACATATGAGCACATGTGGTGGAGTTGTAATGTGGTAAATGTTTTTGGGGGGAAATAGAAGAAGAAATCACAAGAATAATAAAGATGAAGCCAAATCTGGGGTCAAGTTCAATCTTATTAACCGATGTTGACAATTTAAAAGTGGATGAAGATAAAAAAGAGTTAATATCTATAATGTTAACATCAGCAAGGCAATGTATAGCAAGAAATTGGAAAAATGATGTGGTTTTAAAGACTGAAGATTGGTATAAAGAAATGTGGGGACTTGCATTAAATGATCAGTTAACGTGGGAAATGAATGTTAAAAAAGGTATAGTTCAAGAAAACAGATTCTGGAAAATTTGGAGGCTATTTGTGGAAGATGCACTGAGTGGGAGTGGAGGAATGAAACCAGCACCAGAACAAATGAGTTTTTGGAATTAAAGAAAATGTGATATACTGCGATCCTTTGGGCAATGTATATAGCACTGTGGTGTTTATTTTGAGTTAGGTATAGTATTTACATTTTTTAATTGTTTGTTTATTATGTCATAAGTATGTAAATATTATTTTCTTTTTTTTTTTGTTATATTGACCGTGGTATCTATTTTTAAGTGAGAAAAACTATGTGGTTACATTTTTAGTAATGTTATACTGTATTTGTATTTACTTTTGAAAATTTTAATAAAAATGTTTAAACAGGAAAAAAACAAGAAATTTAGTATCATTTTATGTCATCCAGTAATTGAAATGTAACAATGAAACATGATTCAAAGATTACTGCCCTTACCCAAGAAAGTACAGCAACATTGTAATCTCATAAATCACATTATAAGTTCAGAGAAGAAATAGTAAAGCTTCACAGAGCATCACACTAAGTCAGGATGTCAATCAAAGGGTTTTTAAATATGTAAATCTACACAATATAGTAATACCTCATATAACATTAGTATCGAATAACACTAAAATCGCATAACATTAAGGAATCTGGGGGGAAGAATTGCATCAGATAACATTAAGATCCTATGGGATGCTTCAGATAACAACCGCTAAAGCCTGTGTGGTTACAATGTATCTCTATGGATCCCATAGGATTTTAACATGCATCAGATAACATTAAAAATCATGTAACACCAAGACTTGTGGAACCAGGTTTTAGTGTTATATGAGGTTTTACTGTATATGGTTTTGGCTTGAATTATAGGGACATAACAGCTTCTTTTATTAGACCTTGGTGGGGCCTCCTGACCAGCCTTCAGTTCAACACTTGCGTAATACATTCTAATAAAAGGCGATAATTTACCTTTTTGTCCCCACTCTATGGTTAGGTGCAATATCTATTGTATCTGTAGCTGAATCATGTCTTACTGCAAGTCCTAAATCTGCAATACAGCACGTTCCATTCTTTTTTACCAGTATGTTTTTTGATTTCAAATCCCTATGAGCTATAGCTGGCTTTCCTATGATAAAACATACACACAGAGAGATATTAAATTAAGTAACAATTTATAAGAGAAATTAATTAAATAATTCATATCAAGAAATATCTTGAGCCTGCACAATGAAACTTAAATTCATTATTAAACTCTTATTTGTTTTCTGAAAAGTTTTAGTAGATCTTGTAGACAACTCCCCTGTAGAAGAAAATGTTAAAAGTTCCAAGGGCCCTGAACTTTCTGAATTAGTCTATTTGACAAAAATGAACAAGATTACTGAGATATGTGAGCCTCCTCAGCAATGGTGTAAAATATTTTTTGTTATTACTCATATACCTACAACAAAATCAAACCGTAGTCCATTCTCAAACCTTGCTCTGGATTTGATAAATACAGATGCTAATAAGTTAGGAATTTTATAGTGTGCCAAATACCTCAAGTCAAAGTCAGTACAGGCAGTACTGAACTAGATAGATACATAGTCTGCCTCAGTATAAAGTATCTTAAATATTCCTAATAGCGTTAAAAAAAACTACCGAGTTACTGAAATACATCACATTAAAAACATGTCAAGGCAAATTTGCCCCCTGCCCCAATCTTCCAGTTAACTACAAGAGTGCACGCAGTAATTTAACACTCTTTTAGTCTTCATGTGTCTTTTATGATGCTACAGGTACCATTCCAGAT
Source organism: Furcifer pardalis (assembly GCA_030440675.1). Classification (NCBI taxonomy): domain Eukaryota; kingdom Metazoa; phylum Chordata; class Lepidosauria; order Squamata; family Chamaeleonidae; genus Furcifer; species Furcifer pardalis. Next base: position 50,470,064 of record CP126897.1, read on the forward strand.
GCAAGGAATCAGGGGACAGATGAAGTTGATTTATTGAACACTATGGAAAATAGTGGAACACGCATGCTGTTTATTGTTCTTGACATACCAGCCTCAAATAAATTAAAAAGTGCACTTCATGTGTGCATAAACTCATTGTCTCACAGATACACACAAATACGCCATTTAAAAAGTTCATATTAATTTAACTACAAATATTAACATTTGAGACTAACTTGAACAAGGAACATACAGTATATGCCACAATCATTACTGTCTGTCCTTGTTTCATGCTATAGAAACAGACAGACAGACATTACTATCTGGTAGGCTTCCTAGCATCTTTCCACAAATAAAACTACACACTAGCTAGAATGCATTACCTTATACAGATCATGGCAACAGAGAATTTAGTCTGGAGGCAGCTGTGAGGGAATGGAAGAGCTAAATTTTAAGTTACATTTACAACAGTTTAAGGATTTTTTAAAAAGATAGTCCACTCCTTAGCTATTGACCAGCAAGTACAGAAGTAGATACCAATGAAGACTAAATGATAGAGCACAATAGAAAAAAGGCTGCTGTCTCTGGGCCTTCCTGGTGGCTTTTCTGAAAACACTAAGGTATAGGGATCTTGATACTAAGTTAGATGAACTTTTTATCTGGTTGGGTTTATTGTTTACATTAAATTTTGTGTTGGTTTTGAAATTTTTTAAAATCTGTGCATGCCACCCAGAGTGGGAGAATATCACAGACTGGTGGGATATATATTTCCTTTCAGAACGAAGTTTTCATACAGAATTGGGGAAGCCAACTTCAAAGAACTGCCACAGAATGGATGATGTAACCTTACTTGCTATGGTAGGAAGGGAAAAGATTATATTTAAAAGAAGCAAAAAAAAACCCAACCCACCTTTAACATCGAATTAATACAAATGTTTTATTAATAATAAAGCCCAAAAAGAAAAGTAATTTTTTCTAAAAATAAACTGAGTGAACATTGTTAGAAATCTGAGAGCACAAAATTAACTTACTGACTTTATTGACTGCATTTATGTAACATTTTTCACACTAGGTAATATTGATAATGCTATATGACCAATACATAGAATACCTTGAGTGCCAACAATTTCCATGTGAAGATGTGCTAGTCCACTGGCAGTAGACAAAGCTAGTTTTATCATTCCTTCTACAGTAACTGTATACCTATTTAGGTAATCAAAGAGAGAGCCATGCTCATGATAATCTGAAACTAGCCAAAGCTGTGTCCAAGTACCATTGTCTGTAAAGCAGAAGATATATAAAATATTATGCAAAAATCAAACATACCCACATCCACACCGACCCAACCCATAGGAATATGCTAAAGAATAAAGAAAACAACTGCAATCCCACACATGTATGACTTTCCAAAAAGTCAACGAGACTTAATTAGGCCATGGACAAAGGATTATGGTTAAATGTTTTGTGCTTTTAACCTGTATTTCTGTAATTATAAAATTAACCCAATATTTATACACTCTAGGATAAGGAGAAAAAATGTCTGAAGAAATTGATTATAACTATTATAAGCAATTCAATAATTAATAATATACATATGAAAATTTGTTGAATAGCAGAATACTGGAGATGTGTATCTTAATACTATTACACTAATACCTCGGATAACGTTTACCTCGGATAATGCTAAAATCGCATAACGTTAAGCAATCTGGGGTGGAGAATTGGATTGAATAACGTTAAGGTCCTATGGGATGGATCAGATAACAACCGCTAAAGCCTGTGCGGTTACAATGTATCTGTATGGAGCTTTAACGTTATCCGATCCATCCCATAGGATTTTAACATGGATCGGATAACACTAAAAATCGGATAACACGAAGACTTGTGGAACCAAGTCTTAGCATTATCCGAGGTATTACTGTATAACTTTTGTAATATCATTTGTAGTTCATTCTAAAATCTAGCACTATATTTCTTATTGCAGGTGTTGGAATCTGCTAAGAAGTCTAGAATGGTGCCAATTTACTTATCATCAAAGATTTGATTCTATAGCTGAAGTCCTGTTGTTTTAATGTAGGAAGCTGCAACTAGAGTAGGCCCACCGAATGAATGGAATGTATTGAGTTGACTCAACAAATCATTACTGATTCAATGGGCTTCATGTTCTTCTGTGTCTAGGTCAGGCATGAAACTGTCAAAATGAAGACACCTTCTGGTGAGTTCAGTCTGCATTTCCTTTTGCCTGACCTAGTGTGAGAAAGATTAGCCAGCAACACAAGGTTGCTGTTATCAAAAATACCACAATCCTTTAGTAGGCTCTTTCTGTGTACCCCATTAAATGGACTTATTCTAGCTAAGACTTTACTAAGCAACAGGACTTCAGCCTATAAATATTTATGAAGGAGTAAGACCCACTGGATGTAACACAATTTATTTCTGACTATCTTACACAAGCTAGTCTAAGACATGTGTTGAATACAAACAGTAAATAAATGCAAAATTATCCCAGATACTTAAAAGTTTTTGTAATTTATTTACAGCTATCAGTAAAATAAGTACAGTAATACCTCGGATAACGTTAAGACTTGGTTCCACATCCGATGCATGCACCAGATAACATTAAAATCCTATTCAGGTGGATCAGATAACGTTAACTCCACAGAGATAAGCAACAGAGGCTTCAAGGGAAAGTCAAGGAAACATGCTGGAAACTTAAAAGAACTTTAAGAAATAATTGTCAAAAGGGTAAATACATTACAAAAACATGCCAGACCACCCTGACTTTAGGGGAACAAAGCCATACAGCATTTTTAATTTTTTGAAAATTTTATAAAGTGCTGTTTTAAAAGATCTGAACAGAAGCTAGGAAAATGTTTTCCTTTAGAATCAGCCCACCTACCATTGCTGTAATAAAGGAAGTTCCCTCAGGGCTTTGCAGGGTGTGAAAAGCTTAATTGCTTTGTAGGTGAAAGGTTTCAGTCTGCTTGTTTTCCATTGACAATGCATGAGGCTTGCGGAGCTAGAATCTTGGGTTCAGGCTGTTTAGAATTTAAAGGGGAAACTTCATAAAGGTAATTGGGTCAAATTGTCTCTTTGCAATTATTTTTCAGCAAAGTGTTCTGGGTTACACTGGGGAAAGGGTCCTAAGCCTTTGCTTTGCTAAACTAGTCAGACTGGTTTTTGCAAGCCTTTGTTATTCAAATGTGGCAAGCTTGAGAGCAGGCAGCCCCTCCCTTTCTCCCAAGAGAAACTGGTGAGTCACAGCCACACCTCAGGGAATTTGAGGCAAAGGTTATCTGATGGATCGGATAACTTTAACATAATGGTTAACATAATGTTATCCGATCCAAATGTTTGCCTCAAATTCCCCAACGTTATGCGATTTTAGCGTTATCCGATCCAATCGTTATCCGGTGTTTTACTGTAGTTTCCAAATTACACAAAATGTTTTGATTTTTTTTTTTTTTGCTCAGTGATATGCAAGTTCTAATATATAGTTATGAATTTTACAAGACTAGAAATATATTTTTAAAACCTCCTAACCTTTGTTGTCTGCTGCTATGAATCCAAGAATATTTTCATGTCTTAACATTACAGTCTGATAGATTTCTGCCTCTCGAAACCATGAACGCTCTTCTCTTGATGAGAAAATTTTTACTGCCACTTCTTCTCCTCTCCATTTTCCTCTCCATACTTCTCCAAACCGACCTTTTCCAATACTTTCTTGTAGTACAATTGTTCTTGCAATTGTCCTTTGAACGAGCAGCGGTAAACCTGAGAAATCAAAATTTATTTTACAATGTGTGACAAAAATCCAGTGAGAAAGGTAGATGCTTCTGCTTCCATTAGATTCTTGTCAGTGCAGCCAATCGCCAGGAGCAATAGGAAATGAAATCCAATAGCTTTCCAAGGCCCAATTTTCCTATCTCTGTGTTTATTTTTATTTACTTATTCTTTGCCATTCTTAGTGTCAGCACCTGGAGCAGCATTCTCTGGGAGGACCAGGTGATGTGGGCAGTAGATCTTTGGAAAAGATGCTCTGGCAAGTAACAAAGTCCCAAGCTGTTTAGGACTTTGTATGTTAAGATCAATAACTTGCACCTAATACAGTATGCAATAGGAAACCAATGTAGCCAGGCCAGGATAAGAATGATGAGATCAATCAGATCAATGACCCCTTCTCATACCTTGTCCAAACTAAGACAAAATGTATTAAGTAATTTTTAAATAAGCTAACTGCAACCAAACTAGAATGTCTTGATCAACCAATTAAGATTAGCCATTGTTTAGAATGCAGATGTTACAAGCAGTATTTATTCTAGAACAGAAACGCCAACCTTCTTCAACTTCGCTGAAGGAAAAGAATGCAAACTCAAGATTTAGCATAACTGTATCTTGGTTTAATATACCCTCCTAATGCTATCTTTGTAATCTTTGTCTATGTATCAATGAACGTAAAATATATCATACAATATCTTTAGGAAGATTTGTATCCCATTTCCCTCAAACTGACATCATGATTATGGGAGTAGGTTGTCACTGAGTGTGTCATACAATAAAATAAATTGTCACTTTCTTGGAATATTCAATGTTCTTTCATTGTGCATATGAAATATTTTTGTAGGAATGTGGAGATAGGAGCAGAAAGTTGAAGAAAATCTTACGAATCATGGAATTAAGATAATTTCAAGTAGTCTCTCCTATAACAAGGAATTGGATTTGGATTTACTACTGCAGCTAAACTTCTGACAATGTTTACTTTTGACTTCTAAGATAAGGATGCTTCCTTTTTGATAAATGCAATTGTTAAACCACACTATCAGCAACAGGCTGCATGCCCACATCTAAGAACCTCAAACCCTCCAGTAAAAAACAACATTCATAATTCCATAGCATTTAGCGAGTTGCTACGTACAGTACTATTATCACATTTTAAAAAATAATATGCTCGTATATAAAGGAAAAGAAGTTTAATACCTGATCCTGATCCTGAAGTCGTCATATCATAAATTAAATCCTTTAAAGTAGTTCCTTCAGATATAAAGGGGCGATCCATTGAAGGATCTTCTTCACTTGGAACACGATGATGTATGACTGTACGATTATGGCAGATATAAAGAACCAGCATGAGTGAAATGCAAATGAAACAAACAGGTCCAGCAATGATAGCAGCAAGTTCCACTGGTCCTAGAGTAGATGAAGGTTTTCCTGGTACAGGACCTAAGAGCAGGAGGGAAATGTAAAAGATAAAAATGGGGGGAGGGGAATAATAATGTATTGGTAATTGGTAAAACATACATACTCAGCTCATGATGGCTTACAGAATAAAACTGAACTAAATTTCTATAATGATCTATCTGCAGAAATATTCCTTATCAAATCAAATAACTTTATTACCGCCATTGACCAGCACAGTAAAAAGGTTTAAGTACACAAGATTCAATCAAAATGTATCACCACAAACATATCTACTTGAGTTGAAGTAAAATAAATTCTTAAAATTGGTGCTACTTTTGAGCTAGGTAATGGAACGGCATATACCTTATCCTCGTTCCCTAGTATTCTCATTCAGTCTATTAAAAAATCATAAAGGAGTGGAGGGAGTTTCCTGCAAACATAGCTTAATTATGACTTATTCCATTGTTTTTATTTTATTTGCACTATTTCTATTCCCTTATGTTTTTAAATTTTTAAACAAAAAAATAAAATAAAATTACCTGGTGTTGGAATTGGAAGATCTATTTTATTGCAGAAGTCTTTATCACAGCAATGAGGCACAGTGGTAACACCTTCATTTGTTGAGGGGGCACAAATAAAAGGCCTGTCTCTTGGAATCAAATCAATTTCTGCTATGCACATGCTATTACGTATGATTTTATCTCCATTGCGTGTTACTGAAGTAATGCAGAGTCCATCCGTTGTGCATGTAAAGTTGTCTTTTGTACAGAGGAGGCACAAACACTGTAGGGCTGTATAAAATAGTATTAGTTATGTTAAACACTGTTGATATTAAGAACTTCAACTACTATGCAATTATCAGACATCCAATTTGGCAATATTGTCAAAATATATGACCAGATCTCCCCAATTCTGGCCAGCCTCCACTTCCATGACAGGTTTAAAGTGTTAATAAAGGTTGCCCTGCCTATAGAATGCCTTGCCACAGGAAGCACCTCATATTCACATCTATCTTTTAAGAAATTACTAGAATACCGTACACCTCTTTAGAGAGGCATTTGGGGAGATACTTGATTAGGCTTATATCCCTAGATGTTGATGTAAGATGTTGAAATTGATTCATTATTTTATTGTGTGACTGCTAATTATTCTGTCTTTCATGTAATGTGTGGTTAAGAGTAAGTTTATTTTTTAATTCCCCATGTTATTTTTTCCTTATTCTCATATTGTGATTATATTTTGCTTCTACTTTTTGTTTTTAATTATCATATTGTAAACCACCCATAGTAATATTTATAGAGAATTATATAAATTGAATGAATGAATATGTTCACCAATTACAGATGTCCCCTATTCCTGAGTCTCCTCTACAGCTTAAATTAACTCACTGCTATTGCTACATATATTTTTAGAGCTATCTGCCTAATTTAACATACAGTATCTACTCCAGACAGTACAATACTAGAACTGTATAAACAAGGATTGCCGTGTTTTATTGATTTTCAGTTATTGTAAGAGCTTTTTTGAAAGCTATCACAGACAAGGTGAAATAGATCTTTGATTGGGTGAGGTTCATCATCCAAGCTATCGAGGAGGAGAAATGGAAGAGAATGCTTAATAAATGACATGAAGTACGGTCAGTCAGTCTCAGATAGCCATACTAATGCCAGTTCAATGAACAGATAGCATGCAATAATTTACAGCTTTTACAATGCAGAATCCCACATAACGAAAAAACTCTGTTCCACGGAGCTCTTACTATGCGGTTTTTTCTGTTATGTGGTTCCCTATGGTAGATGCCCCGCATAACGGAAAAAAATATCGTTAACTGGGGTTCCCATTAAGCGGGTATACCCTGGTTACCAAAAACCCCACATAACGAATTTTTTTAAATTATGCAGCGTATTGTCATTGCACGAATGCTTTGCTGTGCGAATTTTTCGCTATACAATGGGTTTGTTATGCGAGGTACTACTGTACTTAACTTCTATAACTAAAACCAAAGCAAATGAGGAAATAAGGTGAAGCTGATAGAAATCTACCCTGCAGTGACAGCAACCACTCTGACAGACAGTGAAGTGGGGGTCATGACTGTTTATCCTTCTAGCACTGCCCATTCCAAGCACTCTCTCAAAGCATCTACACTTCTACAGGGTATGAATTCTTGCACCTGAGTTTGAGAATCCAAGATACAACAGGGGCACTGATAGTGTACCATCCATCCTGCTGCCCAACAATATTTCTAATTAATATTTCCAATTAAGCTGACAATGGCAGTCTTGAGTAGTGCCTTTTAAAAAGACTCCTTTGTCATGTGTGACTCAGGATTTCATAGTATTCTGCCTCAAAAGGTAACTGAACTCACTCACATAATATTGGATTGAAGAAGTGAAGTTTGGAGGCTGGGTGGAACATTGCCATGATTAGGCAAAGAATTTCATTTTGACCACTGTGAATCTGTCACTGTTTTGAAGAACTGGGTTTTTGGTCAAGACACTAGTAAAGACAGTATGGTTACTAAAAAAAATTATCCACAATTTTGGTTAAGGTCAAAAAGAATAATTTAGGGCCAGAATCCTATTGTAAAATATTGTGTGCATACAAGAAATTGTGCAAGTGAATTTCACAGTTCTCTAAACATATACTTGCAGCCAGCCAAGCAATCAAATGTAAAAGCTTGATATGTCCAAGCACACAAACTACCACTGGAACAATCATAAAAGCCATTATGCAACCAAATTCTTGCCCAAATGTTGCTGTCTGCCTATCTAAATTTGGTTTTGCATTCATGGTCACATTAAACAGCAGTTTTCAACCAATAGTTATATTGCTTCCAATCAGTGATTCTATTGAAGAACTTGAGTCCTACCATGATACAACCAAACACCCAGTTTTCCCCAAGAAAGATATTATTTGTATGGGCTTTATTATTACATTTGTCATTTAGGGTAAATTGGTGGACACAGGGAATAAGGAAGAGACACTGAGTTTCCAACCCTTCTCCCATCGAGCCCCTGAATTTGGTATATAAGAACATGCCTGTAAGTTTCATTCTTTGTCTGATGAAGTGGACTTGATGCACGAAAGCTAACAATAAAAATATAGCAGTTAGTCTTTAAAGTACTACTGTGTTTTTTATTTTATTTTGTTTATTTTGTTTTGTTTTCTGAGATGCCTGAGTTTCCAAAGTTACTGTTAGTATGTCAAAAGGTAATTTGTGGCAGGTGAATCACTAGTTCATAGTCTAGTAGGAAGATCGGCACCTGGAGCTGGCTCCCGGCTCCAGACGCTGCTCTCGCCTAGTCCACCCTGGGGAGAGGGAGCCGCAGCTGTGTTGGGCTGAAGGCTTCAAAAGACCTCACGACCACCCATCTCCAGACGCCGCTCTTGCCCAGTCTGGCCTGGGAAGAGGGAGCCACAACTATGCCGGGCTGGCGGCTTCAAAAGACCTTGCAACCGCCCAGCTCCAGACGTTGCTCTTGCCCAGTCCAGCCTGAGAGAGAGGGAGCCACCACCACTCGAAAGACTGCAGCAGGCTGAGGGGCCACCGTGGCTACTGGCCCTGGGTCTCCACCAGTGGCATCGCGCAGAGATCAGTCGCCAGGGGCGAAGAACAAACTCGCTCCCCCCAGCTCGCCTCTGCCGCCCCCCCCCCAGGACCCAAGCAGAAGGCGGCCCCCCTGCTGACGAGCGGCGCACGCTGCCCACCTCCTGCCACCCAGCCACCCAGCCACCCGCCAGGGGCTCCCCGCCACAGCGCCACCCCCCACCCCCCGACGAGCGGCCCGTCTGACGGCAAGGTGGGTGGCTGGGTGGCTGGGCGGGCGGAGGCGAGCAGCGTGCGCGTGCATGCGGGGCGCCCATCAGGGGCAGGCGGTGGAGAGCCCCCGACGGCCAGCCGGGCCACCCTCACCGTGAGGGTGAGGATGCCAGAGGCAGCCAAGCGCCCGCCGGCCAGGCTCGACCAGGCTGGGGAGGGGAGGCGGGGCTCTACCACCTCCAGGCCACTGCCAGGCGCCTTTGGAGTCCCCACCCGGCGCCCCGGGCTCCCTGCCTTGCTGCCCGCTTCATTGCTAAGGCACCCGCATGGAGGGAAAGGGGCGGAGGGGGGATAATCTGAATCTCGCCTGGTTGCTTTCTGGGTCTCAGACGTCCCTGGCGGTGGCTTTCAAACGCGCCCGCCTGGGCGCCTGCGGTTACGCACCCAGTTGCCGACGGCACTCCCTGCAGAAGAGGAAGTGTGTGTGTGTGTGTGGGGGATAGGCACGGAGGATCGGCTCCTGGAAAGAACAGCTCCCTCCCTCCCCAATGTGTCTGCCTTCCCGGCTTGGCGGCAGCCAGGATCCGTCCTCCAAGCGTCGCCTTTGCACCAGGGCGCATGAAGAGGCGAGCCTAGTTTGCCTCCTGTGCGTTTTGGCGCGCAGAGCGCAACGCTCCTCCAGCGTCTCCACCGTACCAGATCGGGTGGGGGTGGGGGATCGCATGCGGGGCGCCCGCCAGGGGCAGGCGGCGGAGAGCCCCCGAAGGCCAGCCAGGTGGCCGGAGGCGAGCAGTGCGAGCGCGCGCACGCAGGGCGCTCGCCAGCAACAGGGCCGCCCTCCGCCTGGGAAGTCCTGCTTCCTAAGCTAAGCCCAGGCAGAGGGAGGCCAAAGTGGTGGGGACATTTTGCCGCCCCCTGAAAGCCGCTGCCCGGGGCATCCGCCCCCCCACGCCACGCCACTGGTCTCCACCCCCTGCTGTAGATTCAACAATTTCTAAATTAAACTGATTATTTAGATCAGTGTTTCCCAAATGCTGGTTTTTGGACTTCAATTCCCAGAAGCCTAAGTCATTTCCCCCAAAGCACTGATCAGCCAATGTATTGACTTAGGCTTCTGGGAATTGAAGTCCACTAGTGGGCTGTGTACCCCTTGTTGGGAACCACTGATTTAGATTGTCTTCAAAATGGCTTTTGACTTAAATTTCTGGGCAGAAACTAGAAGCGATCATCTGTTAACATACAAGGGAAAAACACTTATGTTGCAATCAGAACAACTTTAATGGGGGTCAGTTAACACTTAGCATACTACTGATCCAGAAAGTCTTGATACCAAAGGAGCCTGTCTTAGAGTAGCCTCCACATATTTATATTTATTTTTTCAGGTATTTATTGTCATTTATTTTATTTGGTTGTTTGTTCTATTGTGTTCATTTTGTTTGTCAAAATAGCCCACTATAGCAGTGATGGCATGCATGCCAGAGGTGGCACTCAGAGCCCTTTCTGTGGGCACTCGTGCAGTCACCCCAGCACAGTTTGCCATGCTCCTCTGCCCACCAGCCCAATGGGAGTGCTTCCTCTCTCCCCCAGCACAGAGTTCACCCCACCTCTCTGCCCAGCAGGCCAATGGGAGCACTTCCTCCATCTGCCCAGCAGGCCAATGGGAGCATTTCTTTCTTCCCCTGTTGCTGTGTTGGCACTTTGCGATAAATAGGTTGATTTTGCGTTGTAGTTTGGGCACTCAGTCGCTAAAAGGTTTGCCATCACTGCAGTATAGCATGCATGCACATGCACACATATTCCCTAGAAGATAAATAATGAGTCACATCTGAAAAAATTGCACCATCTTATGGCTGTTAGACTGACTGGATACAGAGCAAAATTTTGAAATACAAGGTCTGAGGAACTTTGCTGGAGTGCCCTGATGGATTTTCCTGTTAGCAAGCTTGGGAGTTTACAGACACCTTGGTTAATTTCCGGACATGCTGAGCAATGATAGAATGACTCGCAAGCATCCCTCCACAGCTCCTATGGCTCCTTTCTGTACAGTGTTTGCTAGGGAATTAGAGTGACAGAACAAGTGGAAAGACTGCTAGCATGATTTTTTTTTTTTGGGGGGGGGGGGGATCTGCAGCCAGTCTGAGTGAACACAACTTAAAGCTCATTAGTGACCATGTTCTGCGAGACTGATGACAGCAAAGAAGCTTTATTTGTTGACCACCACTGCATGTGAAGAATGCTACCTAGCAAACTTCTTCTGTGTTGTGATCATGGCCTATTGCAGCTTAGCTCTCAGTAAGAAGGTAAAAGTACTTATAAAGGTAAAGGTTTCCCTTGCTCGAAAGCCAGTCGTGTCCGACTCTAGGGTTCAGTGCTCATCTGTTTCAAAGCCGAAGAGCCAGTGCTGTCTGCTTCTGCAGACGTTTCCGTGGTCACGTGGCAGGCATGACTAGCACACGGAGCACTGTTACCTTCCCACCGAAGTGGTCCCTATTTATCTACTTGCAGTTTCTTGCTTTCGAACTGCTAGGTTGGCAGGAGCTGGGACAAAGATGGGAGCTCATTAGAAAGCCATTATTTCTTTGCAAAGGATTTTGACTTTGATCTGAACTCAGGGTTCTAAACATCAGGGGGGTTTACTGGATATATTCCATTTTCTTGTTTTGAAGAAATAGACTGAATCCTTAGACAAGTGAGACCCACCAATATAGGCTCACATACTTGGATTTAAGTTATTAAAAGAGGTGGTAGAATAGCCTCTATCGGCTAAAAAATAAATATCTGGAGCCAAATCTGCGACTAAGTAGTATGGTCACAGCTTCAACAGTTTCTAGGTTAAAGCGATTCAGATGCTTTCTAGTCTGTTTTTGGGCTGATCTTGGGGCAGAACCTAGCTGGCTGCACTAATAGACTGCGCACCGGAACTGGCAAAATTCAGCAAAGTGTCTTACACACATCTTAACATTATTTGTAGTATCCTTCTGGTACATATTTCTGAATGAGGACTGGCAATGTGTCTTGAGCTGGTTCCAGTCCTTCTTTCCAGGGCCCAGAAAACAGCGCTAGAGGACTGCTGCTCCTCACATAGAGGATTTATGAGATGTGTGCTATTTAACATGCACATGAAACTATGGCTATACGTTGTGTAGAATCAGTATTAAGATGATATTCACATCTGTCTTTTTCATATTATCCCAGGGCAGTGATGGTGAACCTTTTAGAGACTGCGTGCCCAAGGAGGAGGAGGAGGCATGTGGGCGGGCACCACAAGTGCCCACAGACCCATATGATGTTGCCGGCATGCCTCCTACAAAGTCATGTGGGTGCATTCGCATGCATGCTGCTTGAGGTGTGCTGGTGACACATGTGTGCCTGGCCCCTATGGGTGCTCCCCACCCTGTGGGCGCTTCCTTGCCCCCACCCACCCTGGGTAGGCTGTAATAAAATGAGCCCCCAAGCTATCCAAGATGTTGTTTATTTGGTTCTTAAACTGTCTTAGCAGTCTTTGCAAAGAGGCATACATTTTTCCTGCAGCCTTATCTTGTAGCTGTACTTGCTAGGAGATACAAGCCTCCTTTTTATGACTTCTCCCAGGGTGCAATGTACACAGCTAGATTCTGGGAACAGCCATACTAGTATGGGAACCAGTATTTGTTTACTCCAATACTGGGCTCTGATTTGCTGTATGCTAATTAGTTAGGCCAGCTCAGTCTCTTCAGTTAGGCAGATGGGCTGAGTAGTAGTTAAAATCTGGTGTTCTGGGGATCCATGGGGAGAAAGATCATTCCAACAGGCCTTTTCTCTCTGAAGCTTCACTATCATAACCTAGGATAGTTAGTTAGGCTTTTCTTTCTTTTAGGAGAGAATGCCTGAATGTGTTTTTTCTCTAAAAGTCATTTTTGATTAGTTTAATTTTGTGCTGAGATCTGTAACCCAATTCATCAAGAAACTTTGCTTTTCATGGACTATGCTTCAACATCAATAAATCTACTCTTCTTCAACAATGTCTTTTTATTGGGATAAAGGCAGTGATGGGATGTAACAGGTTCGCACCAGTTCACCAGAACCGGTAGTAACTTTTCCCAGTGTCCCAGAGAACCGGCAGCAGCTTTTGGGAGGAACCACATTTGGGGCTTACCTTTTCACTGGTTTATCTTTTCACTGAGCATGCACGCCAAGCACTTGGTATGCATGCACGCCTACAGTGCTTGGCGCATATGCACGGTCTCCTTGCTGTCCTCCCAAGCGGGGAGGAGGAAGAGAAGCTGCTAGCCTAAAGCTCCCTATAGCCTGCTCCCCAGGGTAAGTGGCTCACCTTTGTATGTGGTGTGTCTGTGTGTATTTTAATGTGTATTAAAGTGTATCAGACTACCCCAACTACTTGCTTTCCTTACTCTTCTCCCTCAGCTTCAGAGGAGTCCAATGACACAATATAATAGTAACTGCTAGGTAGCAGAATTTCTGAAAAAGATTTTCAGAAGACCATCATAATAAAAATACTAACATTTAGTTTAAATCTATCAGTCTTCAAAATGCTTCACACATATTTAAATATTATGTATGCAATAATCAGTACAACAGTTCTACACAGAAGATCAGAATTACCCTCAATACTTCAGAGAGTAAAGTGAAACTGGTAGATGCCAATGTTATCTTATACAATGGCTAAATCTTGTTGCGTATCTCTACATGTGAAACAAGAAGCTGCAACAACATTTGTAACAACAGGAGCCTTGCTCTCAAGTAGGCCCCATTGTTTTTCTGAGTTGCAGCTCACTGACTGGACAACCCAGGCCTCAGACATGTGTAGAAAAGGTAGTGTTAGGCAAAAATAACCACTCCATCTCTTCAGGTATTTTAGAAATATATTGAAAGCATAGTAAAATATAGGATACAGTCCATCAAAAGATCAGCAAGCATTTCAAAGCAGAAATAATCAAGCTATAGGTTCCAGGGAAAGCCCATGGCCCCCCTCCTTCCTCACGCCCCAAATTTTGCAGAATGAATGCATAGCATTCCAGAGAATGCTTCTCTGTGTGTGTCTGTGTTACACCTCTGGACCTCCCACTTAGGGATTCCAGCCAATGATCTTACAGCAAGGCATGTCAATCACATATTAATTTCAATTTCTCCAATTCCATGAGGCACATATTGTTTACATTCTTCCTCCCCCAGATTTGGAATTGCCATTTTGAAAGTACAGTAATACCCCGGATAACGCAAGATTTTTGGAAAAATCTTGCATCGGATAACACGATTTTTAGCGTTATCCGGTACAATCATGGGGGGGGGGGGAGTTTTGGATTGGGTAGAACATCTACCCAATCCAACCCCCCCGGGCCCGCCCGCACGATGTTTGGTAAGGGTATGGGCCCCCATACCCTTTCCAAACATCATGCAGGCGCGCACCTGTGAAACGCGGCTTGGGGAGCCTATGGAGAAAATCTCTGTATACTCCCCAAGCCGCGTTTGACACGGCGCACCAATGCACCCAATGTTTGGAAAGGGTATGGTCCCCCATACCCTTTCCAAACATCGTGCAGGCGCGCGCCTGCCAAACGCGGCTTGGGGAGCATACAGAGAAAATTTCCGTATGCTCCCCAAACCGTGTTTGACACGCATGCGCCAGCGTGCCCGATGTTTTTTAGCACTGTTTGGTGTATACCCCGGACAACGCTAAAAACCGGATAACGACATGACTTGTGGAACCAAGTCATAACGTTATCGGGAGTACTAGTGTACTAAAACACATTTAGGTAGGTAAAAAGATAATGAAAAAAACCCGTTTAAAATGGGGCTTATTTTGTTACAACATTATGAATATGATTAGGATTCTGCATACACACATATGGATAAGAAAGAGGATTGTTTCTTCTGCAGCTTTAGGATTATGACTTGGGGGTTCTGAACTGGCACTTTGGTGACTCCTGTACCCTCACAGCAAAGGCTCTAACCTGCCTTAGACATCAACCAGGAGGAAGAGAGGCTGGGCACCTAACAGATGGGCCCAGCCAGACATGCACCCCGCAATTAGCAGAGCCTCTTGAGGTGGAGAATGGTAAGCACCAGTGATCAAGAAGATAGAAAGCTGCATACTCTCTGCAGTTGGTGCTAGAGGTTACAATAAGGATGCATAAAATAGGAGAGATGCTCCATGGCTCCACTTAGACCAGGGGTGCCCAACTTTTACAGTCGGGGGCCAGTTCACAGTCCCTCTGGTTGCTCGAGGGCTGGGATATTTTTTCAATGGGATTTCTGCCCTGCCCTCCCAGCCTCACTGCTACTAACCCTCACCACCATCGCTGCCACCTCTGCTTAAAAGACAAATGCAAAGGACAAACCAAACCAGAAAAGGAAGGAAGAGGGAGGGAAGGATTGTCCTTTGTGTTTATCTTTGGAAGCAGCAAGTGGAAGGTCGGAGTTAGATTTTCAAGTACTGAATGACGGAGTGAGCTTCCATCTCTGCCTCAGTTCCTGCCAACCTAACAGTTTGTTGTTGTTCAGTTGCACAGTCGATTCCGACCCTTTGCGACCTCATGGACCACTGTCCGCCAGGCACTTCTGTCCTCCACCATCCTCCTCAACTCGCTCATCTCTGTGCCCATTGTGTCTACAATACCATCTAGCCATCTCATTTTTGGCCGCCCCCTTCTTCTTTTGCCCTCCACCCTTCCCAGCATCAAGGCTTCTCAAGCAAATCCTCTCTTCTCATTTGATGTCCAAAGTACATACAAGTCGAACAATACAATACAATACAATACTTTAGCTTCATCTTTACTATTTGACCTTCTAAGGAGCAGTCAGGTTTGATTTCTTCGAAGATTGACCGATTTGTTCTCCTCGCTGTCCAGAGGACTCTCAAAACTCTCCTCCAACACCACATCTCACAGGCATCTATTCTTCTGTGCTCAGCTTTCCTAATGGTCCAGCTCTCACAACCATACACTGCCACCGGAAATACCATTGCTTTGACTATATGAATTTTTGTTTGCAATGTGATGTCTCTACTTTTCACTATGTTCCCCAGGTTTCTCATTGCTTGCCTCCCAAGAATTAGTCGCCTTTTTATTTCATGGCTGCAATCACCATCTGCAGTGAGCTTTGATCCTAAGCAAGTAAAATCTGTCACTGCTTCTACTTCTTCCCCATCTATTTTCCAGGGACTGATAGGGCCTGTTGCCATTATCTTGGTTTTCTTGATATTCTCAAGCCAGCTTTTGCACTTTCTTCTTTCAACCTAATCAGGAGCTTTTTAAAGTCCTCCTCACTTTCTGCCATTAGGGTGGTATCATCTGCATGAAAGCAAGAAATTGCAAGTAGATAAATAGGGACCACTTCAGTGGAAAGGTAAACAGCGTTCCATGCACTCCAATGTCTAGGCATGCCTGCCACATGTCCAAAGAAATGTCTGCAAATGCACAGTGCTACTAGCTCTTTGTCTGTAAACAGAGATAAGCACTGAACCCTAGAGTTGGTTATGACTGGCTTTTGAGCAAAGGTGACCTTTAACGTTACCAGACCTCCCCCTACCATTCCTGTCTCATACATTAACCCAGTCCACCTTTTAAAAACACCCAAGCACAAAGTTGTCATTACATCTTGGAGCTATGCGTTCCAAAATCCCATTGGCTCATGGGTGGAAAAGAAATTTCCTTCTTCAATTCCCCAAACTTTGCTGACTCCATTTCATTGCTGGTCTTCCTCACTGTCTCTACCCTGTGTAGAATTCCAAAAGTTCAACCACATTTCTCCTAAGAAAAACATCCAGACATCCTGATGTTTATCAAGATTGCTTTTACATGCATTTGCATGCATTTAGTCAAATTACAGGTAATTCCCTGCTAAACATTTTTTTAAAAGGTATTGAAAAACAATATAAAAAGCACACTGCATTTTAAAATTCTTTGCAACTACTAAGTGATGGCCAAAAAAAATGCTTTTCAAAGAGATTTATCGTCAAAAAATTGCTGTCAACAAGGAACTCCAAAAAAAACTGTTAAAAGGCAACGTTCCAAATTCTGAAGGTAATGGGCACTGAGAAATGTTTAGATCTTTTTCTACCTGGGGAGAAATGACTCACGACTGTCTCTGCCCCAGCTCCTGCCAGACTAACAGTTCCAAAGTAAGACATTGCAACTACAGTACTGTAAATAAATGATGGGAAGGTAAGCCACATTCTGTGCACTTCGGTGTCTAGTCATGCCTGCCACATGTCCACGGAAACATCTGCAAACGCAGACAGTGCTGGCTCTTCGGCTATAAACTGAAATGAGCACTGAACCCTAGAGTCGGATATACGACTGGCTTTCAAGCAAGGGCGACCTTAAAGGGGAGAAGGAAACCACCTGGGAAAGGCGGCTTTCTCCCCACCTCACAGCCAAGCTTTCTTCAAAAGAGAAACAGCAAAGGGACAAAGCAAACCAAAAGAAAGAGAAGGGGGAGGGGGAGAAAGGAAGCCTGGTTTTGCAAATCATTACAAACAAGGGCAACCTTAAAGGGGAAAGGAAGGCCGGCTTGGGAAAAGGTGGCTCCTGCCCCCACTATGCTAGGGAGGTAAGCTCGGTGAGTAAACCCAGGCCAAAAGTCTGCTTCAAAAGACAAACTGTAAAAGACAGAGCAAACCAAAACAGAAAGGAAAAAAGAAAGCGAAGGGAGAGGGAGAAAGAGAAAGGGATGGAGGAGGAAAGGAAGGTTCCCAGGAAGAGGCGTAGTGAGGGGGGTCGGCCCGCCCTGGGTGGCACTTTGCAGGGGGCAATGACACCGCTGCCCCAGACTTCCTGGCAGCCGCTGGAACCCTCTGCCACCACTGGCACCCTGGGCCCAGCTCCAGAGGGCGTGGGCCCGACGGCACAGTGGAGACCAGGGGGTGCCACTACCCCTCCTCCATCCCCCTCTTCCCCAGGCGCTCCCTCCTTACTGCCTGTTGGGCTGGGGCGGAGCTTAACAGCCCCAGTGGAGAACCCACTGTCGGCGTCCCAGGCGCGCAGCCGCCCCGCCTCTGAGCCCAGCAGCGGCACCCAGGAAGGCAGGAAGCGAGGCCAGCAGTCGCTGCGGCCCAGCGCCGGCCAGGCATTGCGGGGGTGGTGGTCCTCTGCCTGGCCAGTGCTGGGCCGTGGCGACTGCCAGCCTTGCTTCCCACCTTCCTCGGCGCTGGCATAGGAGGCAGGGCAGCTGTGCGCCTGGGACCCAGATGGCATGGGCAAGGGTCTGGGGCTGCGCGGGCCCAGTGGTGAGCCATCAGCGTCCCAGGCACACGGCCACCCTGCCTCCTAGCCCGGCAGTGGTAGCTCGTCTGCCTTCAGTGACAGCGGCGCCCAGAGGGGCAAGGCCGGTGGTTGCTGCAGCCCAGAGACCACGGCCAAAGCAGTGCCGGCCAGGCCAAGGACCTCTCCTCCCACAAGGCCTGGCTGGCGCTGCTCCAGCCACGGGTGCTGCACTGCAGCGACCACCAGTCTCACTTCCTGCCTTCCTGGGTGTCGCTGCCACCAAAGGTGGATGAGATGCCACCGCCAGGCTCAGAGGCGAGGCGGCCGCACGCCTGGGACCCCGAAGGTGGGCTCCCCTTTGAGCCTGCGCCACACCGCTCCAGACTGTGCACCTCGCCAGCACCATCAGGGTCCCAGGCGCATGGCTGCCCCGCCTCCGAGCCAGGCGAAGCCCGAAGGTAAGACTTTCCTACCTGGGAGGGCGGTGAGTTTGGCCTGTGGCCCCGGGCGACTGAAACCTGCCCTACACTACTGTTCCCAGGAGGCTAGATGAGGGCGAAGAACCACACCGGAATGCCTGGAATTGGTATACGTATGTTTGGGACTCCAGCCTTGGCAGCAGCAGGAGTACAGTTCCCGGTGCCACTAGCCTGTCCTGTTCTGCAACCTTGCTGTGAGTGTTGCAAAGAGCACCCCAAATCCCAATGTTTTAGCTTGCTGCACTGGCCAGGTAGGTAGGGAAAGTCCAGAAACAACTTGGATCGGGTCCCCCGACCTGCTCTGAGCTGGCAGGGGGACCCAATCCAATGAACATTTTTTCACCCATTTTGGGCTCTCTGCCCCCCCCCCCCCGCTGGCTCCGAGGGGGTTCGGGGACCCCATCCAAGCCGTTTCCAAAGTTCTTTCACCTCCCTGGAGGCTGCAACAAGCCAAAATGTCAGGATTCAAATCCCGATGTTTTGACTTGCTGAAGCCTCCAGGAGAACAGGGCTTTTTTTTTAAAGTTGTGCAATCAATGCATCACACAACGTTAAAAACCAGATATTATTTATTTATTTATTTATTTAGATTTATTATCCCGCCCTAATCAGGCGAACCTGACTCTAGGCGGCTTACAGAAATTCATAAATTAAAACCTTAAGGTTCATAAATTACTTAAAAGTCAATTAAAAAAGAATTAAACCAAGTCTCATCATTATCCGAGGTACTAGTGTATATGCTTCTGGTCAAGGTTTATGTATGAAGCAAAATCCATAATTTGTATTTTAGTCTAGGGACATGAATGTGAGATATAATTAAGCAGTGGAAGATCCATACCTCTGATCACTATTTTGTGACACAATCATTCCAGAAACAGCTATTATTTTTCTGCTATAGTATGTGACAGAAGAATCAGGATTATTGAATTTCTGTGGTCTATCTGTAACATTCCTCATGATCTATGAACATCATACAATGATGTTCTGCAAAACAAAGTTTTTATTTATTGCACTTCTCAGCACTGGTGCGTTTTAATCTTAACCCCAAATACACTGATTAGCAATTTACATCAATCTCACTTAAAACATTATTCCAAGTTACATACTAAAGAACAGACATCATATGGCATACTACATGTTTATCTGACACTTTATTGTAACACTGTAGGGACTGCATTGCAAGTCTGCTACACGTTTAGGTGGAGATGAGCCATCCACATGCCCCTAACTTCACAGGCATCAACTCCTTTCGTAAAATTAAAACAAAATTAATTGTTGGCACAGAACACACAGCTAAGTCCTACATAAGTGTTATTCTTGACAGTGACCCCTGCCTATTGAAGAAAAAGAGGCCACTTACTCCCTTCAAGAAGCAAATCAAAGTTCTCACCCCTCTCCACACTAAGCAGTGAGTACCATCTGCCATTGGAAACTGGGGGACGGTGTTGGATGTCTCTTGTAAATTGCACATCAGAGTAAAACAAAACAAAACAAAAAACCCAAAAAGACAAAAAACATCATGACACTTTAAAGACTGCTGTATTTTAATTGAGATTTTTGAAGTAGTAGCCGTGTTAGTCTGTGCAAGCATATTAAAGACTAAACAAAACAACAAAAAGACCAACAAAAAGATGTGGCACTTTAAAGACTAATTCCTGTATTTAAACGTGTGCTTTCATGGATGAAGTCTACTTGTCTGAGGAAGTGAAGTTGATCCCTGAAAGCTCACATTTAAATACAGGAGTTAATCTTTAAGGTACAGTAATACCTTGGATAACGTTTACCTCGGATAACGCTAAAATCGCATAACGTTAAGTAATCTGGGGAGGAGAATTGGATCGAATAACGTTAAGGTCCTATGGGATGGATCGGATAACAACCGCTAAAGCCTATGCTGTTACAATGTATCTCTATGGAGCTTTAACGTTATTCGATCCATCCCATAGGATTTTAATATGCATCGGATAACACTAAAAATCGGATAACACCAAGACTTGTGGAACCAAGTCTTAGCATTATCCGAGGTATTACGGTACCATGGTTTTGCCTCATATTTTTGTTAGCTTCTGTGGATCAAGTCAACTTGCCAGACATAATACCTGTTATTCGGATCTGTATGCAAGCTTGTAAAAATCTCTTGTAAAGAAAGCACGCAGACAAAAAAGGTGAATTAATGTTCTCCTATTCATAGATAGAAATGCACTGTTTCGGTTTAGGAGGCTAAGGGGGCAAACCTAGAGCTCCTGCAACAGGCCCTATCAGTCCCTGGAAAATAGATGAGGAAGAAGTAGAAGCAGTGACAGATTTTACTTGCTTAGGATCAAAGCTCACTGCAGATGGTGATTGCAGCCATGAAATAAAAAGGTGACTGATTGCTGGGAGCCAAGCCATGAGAAACCTGGGGAACACAGTGAAAAGTAGAGACATCCCATTGCAAACAAAAATCCGTCTAGTCAAAGCAATGGTATTCCCGGTGGCAATGTATGGCTGTGAGAGCTGGACCATTAAGAAAGCTGAGCGCAGAAGAATAGACGCCTTTGAGATGTGGTGCTGGAGGAGAGTTTTGAGAGTCCCCTGGACAGCGAGGAGAACAAATAGGCCAATCTTAGAAGAAATCAACCCTGACTGCTCCTTAGAAGGTCAAATACAGTAAAACCTCAGATAACACTAAAACCTGGTTCCACAAGTCTTGGTGTTACCCGATTTTTAGTGTTATCCGATGCATGTTAAAATCCTATGGGATCCATAGAGATACATTGTAACCACACAGGCTTTAGCAGTTGTTATCCGATGCATCCCATAGGATCTTAATGTTATCCGCTGCAATTCTTCCCCCCAGATTCCTTAATGTTATGCGATTTTAGTGTTATTCGATACTAATGTTATCTGAGGTATTACTGTAGTAAAGATGAAGCTAAAGTACTTTGGACATCAAATGAAAGGATTCGCTTGAGAAAGCCTTGATGCTGGGAAAGGTGGAGGGCAAAAGAAGAAGGGGGCGGCCAAAAATGAGATTGATTGATTGATATGGGTAGATGGTATTGTGGACACAATGGGCACAAAGCTGAGCGAGTTGAGGAGGATGGTGGAAGACAGAAGTGCCTTTATTTATTTATTTAGATGGCTAGATGGTATTGTGGATACAATGGGCACAGAGCTGGGCGAGTTGAGGAGGATGGTGGAGGACAGAAGTGCCTTTATTTATTTATTTATTTATTTATTTATTTAGATGGCTAGATGGTATTGTGGACACAATGGGCACAGAGCTGGGCGAGTTGAGGGGGATGGTGGAGGACAGAAGTGCCTGGCGGGCAGTGGTCCATGGGGTCGCAGAGGGTCGGAAGCGACTGAACAACAAACTACACAAACACACTTTACACCCAAACAGAGAAAGCACGCGGAAGGAAGTGTGCACTCGTCAGACAGAAACACGCCGGCTGAAGTGGGAAGGAAAGGGGGGGAGAAGACGAGGCGCCTGAGATTCTGCCGCGCAGCACCCGAGTAAGTTCCCAGGGTCAGGGACCAAAGAAGGAAGGCAGGGGGAGAGGGAGTCTCCTGGAGATAATGGGGCCGGGACGGGGGGCACCGAGAGGCAGGCAGGCACGGGCCTTTTGTGAGCCGGCTCCCTCCTCCTCCTCCTCTTCCCGCCCGCCACAACTGAGGTGGACGAAGCCACGCTGGCTGCTCAAGAGTCGGCCGCCGTGGACCCCGTCCCCAAACCCTCCTGCCCCCGCCAAGGACCCCGAAACACCGCCATGTTGGCCGGGGAGGGGGGGGGGAGAAACCGAAACAGCCCGTTAGGAACCTCCGAGGCCAAATGGGCGACTCACCCTTCGTTGCCTCAGGAAAGAGGAGGACAAAAAGCAACCCCGCCGCCGCCCCGGCGCCTGGCGCCGAAGTCGCCCATCCGCCGAAACTTGCGCGGGGCCCCCTCAGCCGCCTGGAGGCCGCGAGCACCGCCATTGTCTCGCGCCGGGGTCCCAACGGCTCCACAGCCTCTCCCCGTCGTACGAGCGAGACGACCCGAAAAGCCTTTCAGGCTCCGTCTGGGCAGAGCCCCTCCCACTTTTTTGGCCCCGCCCCCCTCCAGTCAGGCAGACACCAGAAGAGGCACCGCCTTCCCTTTCTCCTCACACCCCCCTCCCAACCCAGGTCAATGGTGAGGCGGCTCCGGGAAAGCGGGCCCGCAGAGAGCTTCCCTCTGATTGGCTGCTGCTGCCGCCGCCGCGCCGCCTACAGCCCCTCCCTCGTCCTCCTGCGGCAGTAGTCCCAAAGGCGGGGGGGAGGGAGGAGGAGGCCCCGCCTTCTGTGTTTTGTTTTCCTGAAGCGTCGCTGCCGGCCAGCGGGCGGGCGGGAACAAACATTACACCGAGGTTGTGGGAAGGGTCTGTGTAGCGCGCACAGATCATGGAAGCCCCCAAAGCATCCCCGACCCTCCTGTTTCTCAGTTTTTTTTAAATCTTCCCAACTACTAGATCAGGGGGTCCCCAAACTACGGCCCCGGGGACCGGATCTGGTCCGCAATGGCTGACACCCTCATCGCTCCCGGAAGTGGAAGTAAAACACGCCCCGTACAGGCACATTTTACTTACCCTTCCAAGAGTGATGAGCAGTGGTGGTGGGATGTCAAAATTTTTACTACCCCCCACCATGACATCATCACAGTGTGGGCAGAGCTAACATCATGGGCGGAGCCAATGTCATGACATCATGATGTTGTGGGCGGGGCCAAAGAAAACAAATTAAAAAATAATAAAAAATTAAATTAAAATAAGCACACACACACACACACCTCAACCCACCCACACAACACAAACCTGTAAATAAATTAAATAAATAATACATTAAAATACACCCAAACACCCACCCACCCACAACACAAATCAACCAGAGCTTTTAAACCAGAGCTTAAAAGCTTATTCTGGCTAATTTTCTCACACTAGGTCAGATGGAAGGAACTACAGAATGAACATACCACAAGATGGCTTCATTTTGGCACTTTTCAACTTTTCAACAGTTAAAGAAGTTAGGTACTAAGTCTTTGCCTAACCAGTTCTCTAGGATATCTAGGGGAGCAGGCTATAGGGAGCTTCAGGTTAGCAGCTTCTCTTCCTCCTCCCCGCTTGGGAGGACAGCAAAGAGGCCATGCATACACGCCAAGCACTATAGGCGTGTAAGCACACCAAGTGCTTGGCGCGCATGTGCAGTGGAGGAACCAGTGAAAAGGTAAGCCCCGAAGGTGGTTCCCCCCAAAAGCTGCAACCGGTTCTCCAGGACACTGGGAAAAGTTACTACCAGTTCTGGAGAACTGGTGAGAACCTGCTACATCCCATCACTGATGAGGGTATCGTGGGCTGGATGAGTTGGTGACAGATCCATCCCCCAGCTGTAGTGACCAGCCCCATGAACCACGTGACCAGCCCACACGGCCCAAAAGTTTGAGCACCCCTGTACTAGATAATGGCGAGCCTTGGCACTCCAGGTGTGCTTGGACTTCAATTCCCAGAAGCCCAAATCTCTGTCAATCCATACGGATAGGTTTACTGTGCCTACGGCTTTAGGAATCGCTGTGGCCGGGTTCCGTCCCATTCGCCCTCTTTCCTGGAGCATTTCTTTAAGAGTTGTTTGTCCAGGACTTGTGGGGCCCTGGCAAACCTACTGGACTGGAATATTTGGAAGTCACTGTGTTAGTTTTGCAAACATATCAGAGGGTAAAAACCAAAAAGACAAAAGTTGTGGCACCTTAAAGCAGGGGTGCTCAAACCTTTTGGGCTATGGGCGGGTTATGTGGTTCAAGGGGCTGGTCAGTATGGCCCTGGGACTGGATCCAGCCCCCAATGCTAATTCATCCAGTCCACAAAACTATTGTTGCTCCTGGAAGCAGAAGTAAAAAGCACCCATATGGTACACCGGAGTGCCCGGAATGCTTTGTTGCTTAACCAGAAGTATATCTTCCTTATTAAAACCATCTGTTTTTATCCATTATAACTTGTTTTGTCTCAATATAGTACAGTATCGGTTTTTTTAAAAAAACTGGAGGTGATTGGAATTTATAAAGGTTAAGGAAAAGATGTGAGATGGTGGTGATGGTGATCATGATGATGATCATTAATAAACTAGAGCTCCAAACCAACCACAACTGATTCAGTTACTAACATGTTTGTGTGCTTTTTAAAAGGGCAGACATTCCAACTTTTTCCACATTTGAGTTCACCTAAAATATTTGCAAGAAGCAAGAACTTTGCAGTCACATCTCATGCTACCTGTTTATTTCATATCTTTTGCCAGCTACCATATCCTTCACAAACAGTTCTGTCCAAAAAGCAGAACAAGAAGGATGCCTATACCAAGGGTGCCAAAAAAAATTGGGCCATGGGCAAGTCACGTTGTTCAGCAGGCAAGCCATGTGGTTCCTCCCACCAGAAGCGGAAGTAAAACATACCTTGCAATCTGTTTTACAACAAGATAAGATAGAATTTAGGCTACCATTTTCTCTGCTTAAACCAGGAGTGGCCAGACTGCAACTCACAGGCCAGATCCAGCCCATGGGCCATAGTTTGGATACCCATAGTTTGGATAGCGACTTACCTACAGTATGTTTTTGGATCCAAGGCACTGACGTTTGATGGCATCCTTCCATTTTCTCAGCTGTTCAGTTTTAGATTAGATCTTAACATCTCAAAGAAGTTAAAAGTTCTCAGTAAGGAGATCATGTCCTTAATAGTAGAGAAAGCAAAATGCAAATGGTAGATGACATCTTTCTCCATCAGGCGAAAAATAGCTTCTAAATGCAATCAATCAATCTATCAATCCGTTGGCTATTTTCCCACAACAGTGCTGTTATCCTTCTGGGAATTATATGCTTCCTTTGCTGTGCACATGTTGCAGTAATACCATTTATCAAATATAATTAAGAGCAATATTTATTAGATTTATTAGATTAATGTTTTGTACTGTGGTGTGCTACTGAATAGTAGCAATTAAAGTAGTGGTCCAGTCAATGCTGCCTTTAATAGGGCTTCTGTGTAGCACTATCTAAGCTGTGCTTTAAGTATAAAAGTGGTTCTATTTTTAGTGAAAGAGCACTTCATCACTACTCATTTATCTCATTTTAAGACAGCTAGCTGTTTTAAAAGGGACAAACAAAGCCATAATGACGGAGAGCATATCCTATGGGCTCTGAGGAATTTAAAGACATTTATTTATTTTATTGCATATATATGCCGCCCTCATCTGAAGACTCAGGGGGGCTTACAAAATTAAAAACACAATTAAAAACACATTAATTACATTTAAAAAATTTAAAGTTACAAAGGTTAAAAACTTAAAAATATCAGGCAGAGTTAAAAAATATCAGGGAGATAGGTGGGGATTATTCAAAGGAACCAGCCGGCTGAACTGACTGTCTGGCCCGTACTCCACACATGCCCCGCCAGCCAGGTCTTTACCCCCTTTTTGAAGGGGAGCAGCTCTGTCTAGAGGCGCAGCTCACTTGACAGGAGGTTCCATAGGGCCAGAGCGGACACAGAAAAGGCTCTCCTAGTGCTAGAGATGTGGGCCTCTCTAGCTGATGGCACGACCAGAGAGCCTCTCCGGTTTGCTCTGGTGGGACGGACAGATGTTCTTGGGGCGATGCAGTCTCTTAAGTATCCTGGCCCACTACCATGTAGGACTTTAAAGGTAATAACCAGCACCTTGAATTGCACTGAGGCCTATTGGAAGCCAGTGCAGCTCTTGAAGCAGCAGTGAGGCACAAGCATAGCGCCCACACCCCATCACAACCCGAGCAGCTGCATTCTGGATGAACTGCAGCCTCTGAATGGTCACCAAGGGCACCCCCATGTAGACATTGCTTTGATTGAATATTCAACTACAAATATCTAGTGATTTCTCATATTATTCAGAGCAGGACTGTTGAGGACATTCTAGATGAACTGCAGCCTCTGAATGGTCACCAAGGGCAGCCCCATGTAGACATTGCTTTGAGTGAATATTCAACTACAAATATCTAGTGATTTCTCATATTATTCAGAGCAGGACTGTTGAGGACAGTATATTCCCGCTGTCCACCATGGATTTATTTTTGACAAATCCATGTTGGCTTTTAGTTATTACTGCATTATTATCTAGTTGTTTGCAGAGTGACTGATTTATAATCCTCTCCAGAATTTTCCCTGGGATTGACATCAAGCTGACTGGTTTGTAGTTCCCCAGTTCTTCCTTTTTGAGGATTTTTCTTGTTATTCAGTTCCAGAGTTGATTCCGACCCCTTGCGACCCCATGGACCACTGTCCACCAGGCACTTCTGTCCTCCACCATCCTCCTCAACTCACTCAGCTTTGTGCCCATTGTGTCTACAATACCATCTAGCCATCTCATTTTTGGCCACCCCCTTCTTCTTTTGCCCTCCACCCTCCCCAGCATCAAGGCTTACAATAGACCTCTTCCAATCATCTGGCACTTCACCATGATTTTCATGATTTCAGGAAAATTATAGACAGTGGTTCTGAGATCTCTTCAGCCGGTCCCTTCAATATTTTTGGATGCAGTTCATCTGGTCCTGGGGATTCCAGGTACTCCAAGTTGTTGTGCTATTCCCCTGGCTAGACACAGTATAAACTTTTTTTAAAAAACTTGCTTAGTGGGCGATAAATTATAATTCCATTATCAGCGTACAGTGCAAGAGCAATTATTGACAGCATGAAGTGCCCTACATCTGGAAGCCCTCTGTGACTCTCCACAGATGTGTGGCATCTCTCATCCACCAAGGCTCTTTTGGACCTTTCTTTCAACCAACCCCTTCCCTTTGGTGATTCACAGCATAAATCAAGACACTCTTCTCTGCCTCACAGCTGTGGTTTTAGACAACTCTTCTCTCTCTCTGCCCTTTCCCCATCGAATACTTCTGCTGGAGATAAAACATGTGAGATGACAACACTTGGGGATAGATTTATTTAAGTATCCAGGTCATTTTGGTGCTTAATTCAGTGGAAAGGAAATCCTTCCCCCACCTTCAGCAGGCTCCAGGTTACATGTTCATTCTTGCATTGGTCTTGCAAGATCAGTTTCTTTTCATCAGAGGAACCTAGCCTGTGCATCCAACCATGGTTTTTGAAACTTTTGCATTTCTTCTGCCCCACACCCATCCCTGTAATGTCCAGCCTGACACAGGAGTCAAGAATTAGCTTATTTTTTGATATTTTTGTGGCTTAATAAAGATATCACCTTCCATTGTCCTTTGGATTGTACAAGAATACTCTATCTCCCCCCTTTTTTTTGTTGGACATTGGAAGATACCCTGAGTAGTCAACCAAGGTATTATCTACCTCCAAGGAAAGACATTTAGAACAACTCAAGAAGGAGTGTGAGTTGGAGACATTTCCTCCAATTACTAGATGTTATTTGGCTAAAACTGAGCAGGTTTCTATCATAGGAAGAAGGGATTATGCAAGGATGTCTACTCACAATTCTTTGGAAAGAAAGGCCACAGCTTTATTGATTAAAGCAGCAGTGTTCCTGGCACACCATTGGGATGGGTCCAGATCATCAGAAGACCCAATTTCTCCAATGCCAGCCACATCATCTCCAGATTATGTCTGGGATTTATCCTAGAGTGACAATCCACTGGAGATCATATCCACAACATGGCTTTCAGCCACCTGAGGGCAAGATTGCGCTTGTAGCCCCTGAGCTAAACTTGATTGTGGCCTTGCCCCCAACTCTCAATAAAGGGTTTCATATAGCATCTATGGTATCTGGGGTCTGCCTGCCATGCTCCCTCACCTGTATTTACTTGTAATGCACTAAGTCAGTGATGGTGAACCTTTTAGAGACTGAGTGCCCAAACTGCAACCCCAAACCCACAAAGTGCCAACACAGCAAAAGGGGAGGGAGGAAATGCTCCCATTGGGCTGCTGGGCAGGGAGGCGGGGCAAACTGTAAGCTGGGGGAGGGAGCAAGCTCTCCCATTGGGCTGGACATATTGGGCTGGCCACAGGGGCAGAGCGAACTATGTGCTGGGAAGGAGGGAGGAAGTGCTACCGTTGGGCTGCTGGGCAGAAGAGCAGAGCAAACTCTGTGCTGGAGTGACTGCACAGGTTCCCACAGAGAGGGCTCCGATTGCCACCTCTGGCATGCATGCCATAAGGTGGCCATCACTGCACTAAGTCATCAACAAAGTAAAAAAGGAAAACAAGAACCCATTATAATCTTGAGTATATCTAGAGGCATCCCAAAGACACCCACTCACCCTGGGTAATGGCAGTGGACCTCACCCCCAAGCAAGCCTTATACACACCAGTGGAAAAATATATTTCAAGACTAATAAAGAGTGGATAGAAAGGCATACCACCAAGGGGAAGAATAGCAGGAAGAAGTGCTCCTCCATATATACTGAGTAGGTGGACTGGAGTGAAGCCTGCTCAACTCTGGTCCTGCTGCACAGGTCCCACCTCTCCTACATCCAGCTGATTAATAGAGAATCGACAGAATGGAACATAGCCAGTTTCCTGCTGAGGACCACGTACAGCTGCCATGCTGTTCAGAGCCTGATGTCACAGCTCCCTGCTGGCCTGAGCCATGGCTTCAGCAGCTATGGGGGTGGGAATGGCCAATAAGTCAGGGTCTCTGCAATACTTTCAATTTCAGCCACATTGGCCTTACCTAGTGGATAAACTAAATTCCAGCTTAACTTCTCTGACATAGGGTTTGTTGCATTTCTGTTTGGCTCTTCTCAAAGGGGTGCTGAATGGCTGGCAGTTCTTTGTCTAAACTACATCTTCACAGGTAAAATCTGAATTCTGCTGCCTTTGAACCATCTCTGAAGCCTGCCTTTTGGAACTTGCTTTAACAAGACTTAACATGTACATCTAGACACGATTCTTGGAACTTTTATGTTGTTTCTCTACCACCTCCAGCCCTGTAATGCCAAGCTTGACAAAGACTCCTACAGGAATCCAAAGCTATGATATTTTAGTGATCCAATATAGGTATCACGCAAGGGTGTTTCTAATCACGTCTTCCCTAGTGCCAAGGTGCTCAAGCAGATAGCAGCATGTAGCTTTGGTTTACATCAAAACTGTAGGTAGGGTTAGCCCACAATAGAGGATACTCAGCATGAAAAAGGTCATTTTTGCACTTTCCAAAATATTCTTTGCCCATAGAATCATGCTAGCCATATGAGGAAACATAGACATCTGAGCCAGGCTCAGTGGGAAAGATGCTTTTATATTAATTGACATGGAAAAATAGAACACATTTCACTTTTTTACATCATATAAAAACAACGTTGGTTGAAAATAACAGATTCCAAAAAGGAAACATTTTTTACCTACAAACAGCTGTTAAATTACTGTTTGGATGGCAAACAATTAAGAGAGGTTTTTTTTTAAAAGAGTAAAGTTACTAGCTTATACTTCAAAATGAGTGCTTACAATTATTGAGTTAAGTTACGACAGTTATAAGCATATAACTTCCTTACAAAATACACTGAAACAATGCAGAAGAGGCAAAACTACACATGAGGATAATACAGCTTTTGTCATGGATATTGTGTGATCCAGCAACAATTTTTATTGACTACTGTTTAGTTGTTCTTGCCAATGCTGAACAACAGTCCTGAAGAAATAAATGCATTGCAATAATGGAAAAGGGGTGAGAAGAAGAAAAGCAGTCAGTCTGCCTTTGAAGTCAAACTAGACATTACAGCTAACCCATTTCTTCCCACAACAAACTTTCCTCAGATATAACTACTCCTTAATCAAAATCTCCTGTGTTTTCTTCCTATCATGTATCACAAAATTAGAAAAAACATGTCCACTGCCAAATAAAACTTCCTTCAATTTGGGGAGCTCCCTGGCGGGTGGGGGAATAAAACTGGATAAACCTTTAGCTTGGCTTATTTTAAATGGGAAAATAACTCAATATCTATCTGTAGGGGGGAAAGACATAACAGCAGTCTATCTTTCAGTCATTCTCATACTAGGAAAACTGCTTTCTTGAGGTTTCCTGTTGTGGCATACAGGGCCACACATACTCTATGCTTGAAAATAAATTAACTAAGGATAATTTTGAAGGTACTGTACTAGACATGGACTGGGATTCAAAGCATATCCACAGGCATATGATAGTTGTTTTGTTTTCCCTTTGCAGACAAATACTTCATGTTTTACATATGCCAGTCTCAGTGTTCCCCAGGCTCCAGGAAATGCATTTTGGATGGTCCCAAGGAAGCTACCATTGGAGGAAACTACCTTAGAAGAATATTCATTGTGCTCTTTCCACAGATCCATCAATAAACTTCTTAACACTGCTTTGATTTTTTTAAAAGACCACAGTAGCACCAGACTATGCAACAGATTCTATTTCCATTTGGGAGAAGTTCATCTTTCATATGCTGCCCACATTTTTAAGGTAAGGGAGGATGGCTTCATTCTAGGCCAGTTACATTCATGTGTTACCTCCTAAGGGAGGTTTAAAGGAAACTGCACTGGGATGTTGCAGTGACTTGTAGCTGATAGTCTTAGTAGGTAGGATAGGGCCAGCCTTGCTTGCGCTTCTCAGATCACAGCCTCCTTATTAGTGCCAAGTTCCTAAAAACTACATAGCTGCATCCATAGGTTCAAGAGAATTTTAGACTTGTGCTGTTCAGTTTCCCATAATATATAGCAAACTGCTTCTAAATTGAGAATATGTTTCAAAATCAGTTTCCAATATAGTACAGTATGTAGTTCAAGAAACAAAGCAAAAATATTATTGGATGAATCTGACACAGTATTACACACCTTAGCCTCCTAGGGCTTTTAAACAAGTGGAATGTGAAAACAGTGTACCATATATACTCAACTATAAGTCATCCCGAATATAAGTTGAAGTACCTAATTTGGACCTCTAAAACTAGGAAAATAGATTGACCCGAGTATAAGTCGGGGGTGGAAAATGCAGCAGCTGCTAGTACGTTTCAGCAATTAAAATACATGAAAATGCGAAACAATTAATTTATTCAGACATTTGTGTGGGTATGTTTTCAAATTTTTATGGTAGTGTTGGTGCTTTTAAAAAATGTACGCTTGAATTTGCACCACTGCGGTTTTGGGACCCTCGGGGTCGTTGACCCGAGTATAAGTTGAGTCCCTTTTTTTGGATCTCATTTTGGAGGCTAAAAAACTAGGCTTATACTTGAGTATGTACAGTACTATTTTACCTCAACTGCATTTATCCAACAGAAAAAATATGAAAGCTCTGTATTTCTATGACTCTATGTGGGCTACATGTCAGAAAGATAAATTTCACCACCTTGGAATAAGATTCTGTACTGAGGTATGCTTTCTTTGGTTATTAACCTTTTAAAAGGATACAGTTCCAATCCAATATTTACACCATTTAAAATTATATTTTAATGTCAACATTTTTGTAATAAAATTTTAAATGTACATAGTTTGCAGGAAGAGGGAACTTATTTTCTTTGGCTATCTGAGATATAACTGTTTTCAATACACAGAATAATAAACCTGTTGCTACAACTGTATGCTTTTTGATCCAAGAGTTTCCCAGACTTTAGAGGTGAAGCTTGTCCCATGACTGCTAGGTCTGCTGTCCTCCAGGCTTCACAGTAGTTGCTAATTAGTCGTACTCCATGAGGACTTGAACCATGCCAGATGATTTTTTGAGGCCTAAGGGTAGAAGCACAGTTAAATAATTGATCCCTTCACATAATATTAGTTTGGAACTCAACAAACGGTGCCTTCATTTTGAAGTCCTGTATACAGTATTTCAGTGGCGGGCAGCAAAATATTTTGCTACCATACTGTGGGCGGAGCCTACATCATGGGCGGAGTCTACATGATGGGCAGAGCCTACATCATATGGCTATATATACATCTGCAAACACAGACAGCACTGGCTCTTTGGCTGTAAATGGAGATGAGCATGGTACCCGAGAGTCAGATATGACTGGCTTTTGAGCAAAAGAGACCTTGAACCACTTGCAGGGACAAAACCTGATGGGGCAGGGCAGGGAGGTGAGCGTGGCCACCCAATGTCACTACCCTCCCCGCTCAAAGGCCACCCAATTTCATCACTCCCCTGCCCAGAAGCCACCCAATGTTGCTAACCCCTCCTGGGGTGCGTGAACCTGTTGCTGCCCACCACCGCAGTATTTAGTTATTTATACTCTGCATCTGATATGTATTAACACAACATACAATGCATAAAAATAGAGTGGCTAGAGAAGGAAGGGCTTACTTTGGGTTAATTGAGGTGGGGCATTTGTATTCCTTGAATTTCCCCCATGAGGATAGACCTTAACAGGATTTAAGGTCATCCATATGACACTGGCTCTTATCCTGGTATGTCAGCAACAAACTGTGCTTTTCTGGGGTGGGAGGGTGGGGGTGGGATGTTAATTTAATACATCCTTTCCTCCTCCTTCCATCCTGGAAGTGCAATCATGTGGGGGAGAAGCACTTACTCATGTCACATGGTTGAGCTTCTTTTTCTTTGGGTCAAATCTAGTCTTCCACCACCACCACCACCACCACTTTCTTTTTGTACACTTTTACCCTACAGCAGGGGTGCCCAAACTTTTTGGGCCGTGGGCCTATCATGTGGTTCAGGAAGCTGGTCACTAAGGCCCAGGGACCGGGTGTGGCCCCTGAGGCCAATTCTTCCAGCCCGCGAAGTCCTCGTTGCTCTTGGAAGCGGAAGTAAAACACGCCCTTAGTTTGGGCATCACTGCCATAGAGCCTGGATGCTCTAGTGGTGGTGATGGTTTTCTTCCATGGCACTTTCCTGATATAAAGAGTTGGTAAAAATAACGTGGGGGAGATACAAAGCATCAGAGGAGGCTGAGAAACAAGGGGTGGTGCAAGAATCTCTTTCTTCCAAAAGGGGAGAGAATTGTTTAGAATAAACAGCCCAGAGTCCATCTTTCTGAGTTCAGTACAATGAGTGTCCAGCAAAATGCTAATTAACTTGTTAACCGCCCAGAGAGTGTACTAAGCGCTATGGAACAGTATATAAATATAATTGCTATTGCTAAAAAGGAAGCGCTGCGAACCTGGCAGGAGCTAATAAATGGTGACAGCAGAAAGCAGGTGCTAGCAAGCAAATAGGAGCTGTTTAAGAATATAATTTAAAAACCATTTGAAACTGTTTGTTTAAAAATGCCCTCCACTGCACTTGCTCCAAGGGCACTAACTATGCATAGCCAGGACACAAATCAGGAATAGTAAAAACTGATAATTAGAGGAGCTAAGGTCCTGTCCTAAAGAGCCTTTAGATTCCATGTCTCCCATAACTTCTTTTACTTGGCTCTGGAAAGGAAAATTGCTTTGGCTGGTTTTCTTATGCTAAAGGCATCTGTAGGTTGAAGTCCTGTTGTGCAGTTACACAAACAGCGTAACTTTTAGACATGAATTATTGTAAATTAAGAAATTTCCATAGGTATTATTTATTGCAAATCCAACTCAATACCTAACAGATATCATCTATGTAGATTTCATAACTTATGGCAATTTGTTTCCAAATGTTTCGCCACATGCATAACTGCACAACAAGATTTTAGCTATACAGTAAAACCTCGGATAACGCTAAAACTTGGTTCCACAAGTCTTGGTGTTATCCGATTTCTAGTGTTATCTGATGCATGTTAAAATCCTATGGGATGCATCGGATAACGTTAAAGCTCCATAGAGATACATTGTAACTGCACAGGCTTTAGCGGTTGTTATCCGATGCATCCCATAGGATCTTAACGTTATTCGATGCAATTCTCCCCCCCAGATTAATTAATGTTATGCGATTTTAGCGTTATCCGAGGTAAACGTTATCCGAGGTATTACTGTACAGTCAAACCTCGCATAAAGAGTAACTTGCTTAAAGAGTAACTCGCTTAAAGAGCAGAATTTTCTCTGAATGTTCGCTTCGCTTAACTAACAAAACCAACCCAAAACTCGCTTAACAAATAAATCGGGGTTCTCAATCTCTCCCCACCAGAAGTCACAATTGGTCTTACAATGGTGTTTCGCTTAAACAGCAAACTCGCTTAAAGAGCAATCCTGTGGAACACATTATGTTCTTTAAGCGAGGTACCACTGTACTGTAGATTGTTACCACCTCACCTCCAGCTGTTGCTAGATTCCAAGGAATCAAAGATTTTCAGAGGCATAATTTTAATGGAACAATAAAAAGACTGAGCTAATATTTCACCTAAGTACTGTATATGCTAACACAATCTATTGGAACCCAAATGTTAACTTACCAGGCTGGATCTGTCATTACATTCCTACCATCAAATGAGTATATTGGAATCTGAAGATCAAACTGACCCCCATTGCCAGAGAAAATAGACTCCCAGTTACTGAACAATGTTTCCCCCTTTTGGGAAAAAAAAAGAAATATGAAACTAGGTTTCAGAAATAAAATTAATTAAACACTCACCATTTCCACACAATTGAACTGCTTGCTTAGCCATCTTCAAGGAACATGCATCATTAGGAGATTAATAGTAGCATTTTTCACAATTGCTCCCATCATATTTCAGATGGTAAACTCTAATTGCCCCATTATATAATTGTCATCTCCAGGCCTTTGGTTCAGATTTAGCTTTCCTTTCTAGTAATTTCTGATTCAAAGTTTAATGTGTATGGATGGTATAGATCTATACATATACACACATACTTATATACAGTACATATATACACAAACACACACACTCTCTTACCTAAAAAATAATGTATTACTGTATATATACTCCATACTCAGTGCAATATAGTGGGTTTGAATTCCTGCTTGGCAATGGAAACCCACTCCTTTGATTTCATTTCAATTTCATTTCAAATTTATACCCCGCCTTGCTCAGGCGAACCTGACTCTAGGCAGCTTACAAAGTTTAAAAAAATAACATAACGGTCACAAATTCCACATTACAGTATATATATATGTCAATAACACAGTAACAATCAGAAAGTATTAACATCACCATAAAATGTTACAAAAAATCAAAGAAGTCAAAAAAGAAGGGAATCAGTCCCGGTGAGAGCCGACCTGAGCCCTGAAGTTGCTGCTCTCTCAAGGCCAGCCAGCTGGGGGGGGGGGGTGTCCAGCGAAAGCGGCGGTGGTGAGATCTTTTATCGCCGCCCGGGACCCACAGCTGTTGTTCCCTCGAGGCTGGCAAGATAATGGCCAGGGGAAAAGTCTAGGGGAAAAGTCCAGTGGTAGCAACAGAGGCATCTGGCATTTTTTGTGGCCAGCCCCAGCCCCACCGCTCAGCTGTTAAAAGTTCCCTCGTGGCCGGGCCGGCTAAGGGAAGCGTCCGGCAAAGGTGGCGAGGGCATCCGGCATTTTTAGGTGGTCTCGGGGTGCCGGCAGTGGCGAAGTTCTTTTAAAGTCAGCCACCGGGCAGCACAGCTGGTCCTCGTTCTCCCCGCCCAAATGGCTGGGAAGAGCGTCCGGAGTTGAGTGTTCTTAAAAATGTCACTTACCTTGAAAGCCTTGTTAGGATTGCAGTAAGCCAGTTCCAATTTATATGCATGCAATACAGTCAAACCTCACATAACGAGCATTTCACTTAGCGAAAAACTCACATAACAAGCAAGTTTTCCACTAAGCGGTCCGACTCGTATAATGAAAATTTCCGCTGTGTGAGTCAGACTTTCCCTATGGAAAAACTCGCAAAACGAACGTTTCTATGGGGAAAACTTGCATAGCGAAAAATTTTCACTATGCAAGTTTTCCTCCTTGAAACGCTCATTATGCGAGTTTCCCCACAGGAATTTTCGCTATGCGAGTTTGTTTCGCATAGTGAAAAACTTGCATAGCAAGCAGTCTCGCAGAATGAATTAAATTTGTTATGCAAGGTATGACTGTATATACATAATTAATAAATGCATGTGATCATCAGGGTCTTCTCCAGTGGGTCCTCTCTTCTCACTTGGTGGCCAAAGTATTTGAGCTTCAGCTTCAGTATTTGTCTTTCCAAAGAAGCAGTCAGGGTTGATTTCCTTCAGGATGGACTGATCTGATCTCCTTGCAGTCCAGGGGACTCTCAAAAGTCTTCCCCAGCACCACAGTTTGAAGGCATCTATTCTTCTGCGCTCAGCCTCTCTTATGGTCCAACTCTCACAGCCATACATTGCTACTGGCAAGACCACTGCTTCAACAATAGAGACTTTTGTTGATGTCTTTACTTTTTATTATGCTACCTAGGTTTGCTATTGCTTACATCCCAAGGAGTAAGCATGTTTTTATTTCAATGTTGCAGTAATCTTCTGCAGTGCTCTTAGGTAAAGTCTTAGGTAAAGAAGGTAAAGTCTGACACTGCTTCCATTCCCCCCCCCCCCTTCTATTTCCAGGAAATGATTGGGCCGGATGACATGATCTTTTTTTTTAATGTTGAGTTTCAAGCCAGCCTTCACCGTTATCAAGAGGCTCTTTAGAGCTTCTTTACTTCCTGCCATTAGGGTAGTGTCATCGATGGACTTACTCTAGTGCAAGTTGCTACACTCAGGAATTTAGCCGCAGATAAAGTATTTATTGTGCTTCATTTACCTAATTTGATTGAGGTATTTCTTAGATTTCATCTTCTACTTGAAAAATGTAATCTTTCAGTTTTAACTCTCCCATTTCTCCTCATCATCTTTTTCAACTCTTTTCTCACCAGAAATATATTAAAGAAAGAAAAACAGAATAACTACATAGTGTACAAAGGCACAAGGAGTAGCTGCAGAAATATAGCAGATACAGTATTTGTCTGAAAATAACTTGAGTTTTAGTAAGCAAACCCAGCAGGTCATTTACCTTAAGATTAACTATGGGCAGATGGTATCTGTCTGTCTTCCGGACAACTGTCAAGAGGTCTTGAAGATGTGAAGACAAGAAAGCTCGGTATGTTGACATTAAGCCAGCAGCCCGGGCTTGTTGGAAGCACTGGTAATCAGCTCTCATTTCACCAGAAAATGGAGTATTCAAAGCGACCAGATGAAGCTGCAGAATAAAGGATGGAAACAAGTTTATTGTAATAAACCATACTACTGAGTGAAAACCTAAGGTGGATCAGACCTATAACCTCTCAGTCGAACCCAGAGAGACCTCTAGTAAACCTGGAGAGAGGACAGAAATAGGAAATGCTGAGGGAGGTCCAGAGGTGAGGAAGACTATGTTTCATATATGTACCATATATACTCAAGTATAAGTCGGGTTTTTTAGCCCACCAAATGAGGTCCAAAAATGGGACTCGACTTATACTCGGGTCAACATAAATACTCAAAACCATACCCACACAAATGTCTAAATTAATTAATTTTACCATATTTTCATGTATTTTAATTATTGAAACTCACTAACAGCTGCTGTCTTTTCCACCGCAATTAATACTCGGGTCAATCTATTTTCCTAGTTTTAGAGGTCCAAATTAGGTACCTTGACTTATATTCGGGACGACTTATAGTCAAGTATATATGGGTAGTTGAAATTGGCTGGCTAATTTTTGCAGACTTCTAGCTGTGGTCTGTTACTATGCTCTTATGTAGATAATACTGCGTGTCCTTGAAGGGAGGGAAGCTGAAATAACTAGTGGAACAGTACATTCTAATTGAGACCATTTAGACTAAATGAAACGTAGTTGTTTATCAGCAGCAAAAACTGAAAGCAGCCTCTGGCTACAGCAAAGCACAGGCTTAATGAGGTATGAAACTTTATCACCATTCTTGCATCCTTTATTTTTACCGCTCCAAAATCAGTTAATAATTGAAAACATTTTTACTTTTTATATTGCAAGTGCAACATAAGCACTTTAAAATTAGGAAACAAGGAAAGAATGAACTTTATTTTCTTACTACATTGCTACATATTTTAAACAGACAGTGTTATATTGTACTACTAATAATAACTGTACTATATTGTACTGTTTATACCTGTGGTTCCCAACGTGGCTTTAATTTCGATAAGCCTAAATCAGTATATGACTGGCTTTTGAGCAAGGGTGACCTTTACCTTTAAGTCAGTGCTGATCAGTGCTTTGGGGAATTGACTTAGACTTCTGGGAATTGAAGTCCAAAAACCAGCATTTGGGAAACACTTATATTTTAAACATACTTGGGGAGGTGTTTAAGATATAAGAAGCAGATTTGTTGACCAAGGTGGATTAGGAGAATCTGGAAGCTGTATTTCAAGAAAAGCAAATAACCAGTAGACTGACATTTAAGGAGAAAATCTTTCCATTTCAAAAATTCAAATACAGTGGTACTTCATACAACGATTTTAATCCATTCCACTGGGCTTGTTGTTGTACAAAACAATTGCTATACAATACATGAATCATATAGTGATTTTCCCTATGGGATGCATCATACAACAACGTTGGTTTTTTTTTTTTGCTAAGTGGTTTTTCCCATTGAAAAATTGTTGTATGTTTTTTTTCCACAGGGAAAATTGTTATGTGGGATGCCATTTCCCCCCGAAACCCAATTGTTATGTGATTTGGTTGCTATACCGGACGATTGTTGTATGAGGTTCCACTGTACAGTACCTGTAATGGAATTAAAGAGTTTCAAAAAGCAATGATGAGGGAAAGCCTACAAATCACATGTCCCAATGAGTATGTTGTACAATCTATGTCAATTAATCCAAATACAGTAATACCTCGGATAACGTTTACCTTGGATAACGCTAAAATCGCATAACATTAAGTAATCTGGGGAGGAGAATTGGATCGAATAACGTTAAGGTCCTATGGGATGTATCGGATAACAACCGCTAAAGCCTGTGCGGTTACAATGTATCTCTATGGAGCTTTAACGTTATCCGATACATCCCATAGGATTTTAACATGCATCAGATAACACTAAAAATCGGATAACACCAAGACTTGTGGAACCAAGTCTTAGCGTTATCCGAGGTATTACTGTAATAACAGTTGTGGGATGTGTTTGTACTGTCTCTTTCTCTTCTAGGTGGAAGGAATGTCAGGAAAACCTTCCTTGGCCCATTTCCTCCTAGAAATGCACTTTTGAAAAAGAGCAGTAGATGCCTCTCAGCAAAGCACACCGAGTAAGAGTTTCATAGAGATTCCATGCTGTGACTTGACATAACCGGATCCCCTCTCATGCTTATCCTGACAAAGGAGCAGTTTTACTAGGAAAGGCTGTGATACATCTGCAGATCTCTTCATGCTGGATAAAAACTACCTAGTTGCTTATCACTGATAAGAAGGGGATGCTAGTTGAAGGGATGCTTGAAGGAAATTTTTCTCAGGGTAAAACTAGGTGATACACTTAGAGGATCTTTAAAAGTGACATTTGTCATACAGTACAGGTTGCCCTTGCTCGAATGCCAGTCGTATCCGACTCTAGAGTTCATTGCTCATCTCTATAGCCCAGATAATCCTAAATCTTAGGTTAGTCAACTCTGCGAATTAATTTCTCATTATGGGTTTTCAGTTCGGTATTTGGTCTCAGTGGCCACTCAGGCCAAGGAAATTTTTAAACAGAGAGTCTTAGATATCAGTGCGCAATCTGACTTGGAACTACTGGCCAAAAATGGTTCTTTAAGGTGTCTTGCTAACAAAATTACATTTCAACCTGAAAAATATTTATTGATGTGCCTCCCTCATCCTTTAAGAAAGGCTTACTGTAGAGCCAGATTCAAGTTACTAGATTCCATGAATAAATATGGGCGTTTTCACCACTTACCATATCATGAAAGAATGTGCATATGTGGTTCTCCAAATATTGAAAATACAGTATCTCTCATATTTTATTTGATTGCCAGTTATACACTGATATTAGATTTAAATACCTTGCATCCTTACTGGAAAAAACAACTTTTTGGGACTCTAATCACACACTGTCCTATCTCCTCCTGGGTTCTAACATGCACATGTAGAATTGCCAAGTTTATAATTAAGGCATCAGCCAGAAGAATCCAATATATCAATCAAATTGGGGTATCCTGCAAGGGGGATTCACTTATCTGACTATGGATATGCATGTACAGTAATACCTCGGATAACGCTAAGACTTGGTTCCACAAGTCTTGGTGTTATCCGATTTTTAGTGTTATCCAATGCATGTTAAAATCCTATGGGATGGATCGGATAACGTTAAAGCTCCATAGAGATACATTGTAACTGCACAGGCTTTAGCGGTTGTTATCCGATCCATCCCATAGGACCTTAACGTTATTCGATCAAATTCTCCTCCCCAGATTACTTAACATTATGCGATTTTAGTGTTATCCGAGCTAAATGTTATCCGAGGTATTACTGTATTAATTGTATTAAGGCACCTTCTCCAGTTTACATTCCTTTTAAAAGTAGCTCAGATATGTGTATATTGTGTTTTTATTATATTTCATTGCACTGCATTGAATTGCACAGATTTTAATTCTTCTGCTATGTTATTGATAAGGTTGTAAGACTAATCAATTAATAAACATTCATTCATTCTGTTTATAGCCAAACAGCCAGCATTTCTGTGGACACGTGGCAGGAATACTCACAGTACATGGTACTTTCAACCACATTTTAAGAAACGTTTGCACACATCACTAAATGACTGCCCCTGAAG
Organism: Furcifer pardalis; assembly: GCA_030440675.1. Classification (NCBI taxonomy): domain Eukaryota; kingdom Metazoa; phylum Chordata; class Lepidosauria; order Squamata; family Chamaeleonidae; genus Furcifer; species Furcifer pardalis. The sequence goes on from CP126897.1 coordinate 50,511,225, forward strand.
AAAGTCTTTTCTGGGTGTGATTACAACTTTAATCTCTCTTCCTAACTGGGCTTTAGTTCATGCTTCTAGTTTCTTTTTGCTTTTGTCATGGGGCAGTGAAGAAGAATGCATATCAGAAAACCTACAAGTGGCTCTACCTGGAATTTGGCACGACCTGTAATACCTTTTCCTGATATCTATCCACTGGGAGGAGAGGTAATGAAAACACACCCGTTATCTACTGAGTTGCCACATCCCTCATTGCAGCAATCCTCCTACTTACGCTTGGCCTTCGACCGTCAATAGTTGAAACAGGAATTGGTGCTGGAAGGGGTTGAAATCCCTATTAGTTTAACACACAACAAATTACAAAGGTTAAAATTAAGCACTGAAAGATGAGAAAACAAAGGTAAAAATAGATGTAAGATTTTGAGAGCATTTATAAAGGGGTTTTGAGCTGTGGCCTAAGCTCTGCTTTACAACTTAAATGAGAGACGTTTTTATCAGCAACAAAACCTGCATTCTCAGTCTTGTCCCCATCCTTTACTGTCAAGCAAAGTGTCTGACTTGTTTTTTTAAGTTAACAAATGTTATATGTTTATCCTTCTCCTGACCATTCAAAAAACAGTTGTAAAACTACTCTAAGGAATGGAACGAAGGGAGAGAAGGGTGTTGATGGTTTCATGGATACTGGCCAATAGACCCCACTTTTTTTTATCACCCATTGTACCAGTCCTAGAACTTACGGAACTAGTTTTTCCAGTTTACTTCACTGCCACATTCCACACCAAGTGTGTCCATCTACACAATCATGTGGCAGAGTGCTATAGTGGTGAATGTGGAAGTGCAGAGATGATCATGGCAGTCCTCATAGTTAGCTACTCCCGCACCCATAAGTCTTGGATAATCTTTACATAGTGATACAGGTAGCACAGGAGTGCCAAAACTTTTTGTGCTGGGGGACTGACCACGCCCCCAGAACAGCTGAGCGGGCCTGACCATGCCCCCAGAAGTAGGCATGTTTGCACATGCACATCCGGAACCACTCCCAGAAGTGGCACGGATGCATTTGTGCATGTGCGGGGGTGTCCCAATCCACTTCTGGAAGTGGCACAGATGTGTTTGCACATGTGCGGGGATGTCCGGAACCACTTTCTGGGAGTGATTCCAGATGTGCATGTACATTGGCTGGCATGTCCCCCATCCACTTCCAGGAGCGCTGTGGGTACCATAGGCCAAACAGAATGGCCTTTGGGGCCAGATATGGCACATGGGCCATAGTCTGGGCACCCCGACATAGCATATAGCCAAGGATTAAGGCTGAATACTTTGACATTCAAGTCTTTCCAAATTTTCCTTTTCTTTTCTCTTAGTTCAATTACAGAACACATTCTCGGGTATGGCTTAAACAGAAGGGAAAAAATAAATGTTTACTTCAAAGGTTTGTGTTCAAATTAACTTGTCAGACAGCTGGCAAAAATATGGTACATTTCATTTAGTTGTAAAAAGCAGGATGAAAAAATGCTTCAAGCAAGCGACGGTTGCAAGAGGGTAACTTTCTGAGACTAACACATTTTGAGTCAATCAATCAATTGTTATTTACAGTCCATGACCAGCATAACAAGAACACAAAAGCATAAACACACATCCTAAACTAGACTGGACAGAAGTAATAAAAGGAAACTATACTACTAAAAATGTACTGAGAATTAACATACAACAGCAGGGCACCTATCTAAAACAATATTACTAAAATTCCTCAATAATTACTAAAACCTAATGTCATGAAAATAAAATGCAAATATTTACCCAAAAAGAAGAGGGATAGCTTCATTACATGGATAGAATTTGTTCTCTGTTAGAGTTGTAATTTACTAAAACTCAGTAAATTATAGCCAAACCAATAATGACAAAGGTGAAGAGGGAACTTAATAAAGTAGTATAGAACAGCTGCTCATTGCAGGAGCAATCTCAATAAACTATAAAGCCACAGTAGACTTCCTAGTCAGCGGCCAACTTATGGTTCCAGCCTTCATACAGAAACCTGCCACTTTGTGTGTGATGGCAGTACTATTGTCCTGGAGTAGGAAGGAAACTTGTAGGGCAGGCAGTTTTCCTGTGCATTGGTGCAGTAAAGGGATTATTAATTCTGCACAGGTGTCCCTATAGAATGAGCAAAAAAGGAGAACATGAGCAAAAAAGAGACTGACTTCACAGCTACTATGAGGACTGCAGCTAAGCTCAGAGGCAACAGGGAAACCAGAGGAAGGCAGTTATTCTCCCTGCTATTCAGAAAGTGACAGAGTGCCTCACTTGCTCTTTGAAGTTTACATCTGTCTTTTATCCCAAAGCGATTTAAGGATTATAGTTGTCACTGGCAACAATTTCCAAGCTGAAATACCAAATACACTGAACCAAGTATAAGAACAACTAATACACCTAAAAACAACAAGTTAACACATGGGTGAATGAGCACATTATTAGCTAAATCTCCATAGTCCATCTTCACTCCAACGAAGGTAACAAAAAAGCAGAAAGGGGCAATTGTTCCATACATTCCTACATTCATTCACATCATTCTGATATTACTTCCTAAGAGGAATGAGAGCTGCAGATCTATTACAATTACACATCTCCTACTGCGCTTAGGCTATTAGAAGACTTGCTAGCATTTGAAATTCTGCATTGAACCCAACAACTGTTTGAATACTTACTGAACTTGAAATTGCTGGAGGTGGAGGGCTGTCAGCAGGAATAGGAATAAGTTCACCAAGCTGAAATAAAACACAGCAGAGTAAAATTGGGGTCCTAACAAATCACCCTTTGTAGATTCTATTCCAAATACAGTCAAACCTCGCATAAAGAGCGCCTCGCTTAAAGAGCACTTCGCTTAAAGAGTAGAATTTTCTCTGAATGTTCACTTCGCTTAACAAATAAAACTAACCAAAAACTCGCTTAACAAATAAATCAGGGTTCACAATCCCCCCCCACCAGAAGTCACAATTTGTAACTTACAATGGTGTTTCGCTTAAAGAGCAATCCTGCAGAACACATTATGCTCCTTAAGCGAGGTACAACTGTATTTATATCCAGTGGTGAGCTGCAATAAATAAATAAATAAATAAATGACTACCACACTGTGGGTGTGATATGGTGGGCGTGGCCATGGGGAAAGCCCTGTGTTGAACCCAAATTAGGACTACTTTATTTCAAAACTTGGATGGGTGGGGCCAGCCAGAATTTCTGCTACCGGTTCTGGCGAACTGGTGCGAACCTGCTAATGCCCACCACTGTTTATATCCTACCTTTCTTTCAACAAAAGAGCACAAAAGATATAACAACTAAAATACATGTAGAAAATAACAATAAATTAGGATAGTATTATTGAAATAGAATTAAATGAAGTTCATGTAAAAATAAAATTAATTTTAAAGTTAAAACTTCATTAAAATACATTTTTAAAAAGATATAATGATAAAAATCAGTGTCTACTCATGCCTGCCACATGACCATGAAAACGTCTGCAGAAGCAGACAGCGCTGGCTCTTCAGCTATGAAACAGAGATGAACACTGAACCTTAGAGTCGGATATGACAGGCTATCGAGCAAGGGTGACCTTACCTTACTGATAAAAAAATACTTATAAAATGGCCTATTTTAGCCATTTTAATCTTTTGGCTTTGAGCAATTAAAAAAACCCTAACACCCACTTATTTGTGGGTGTTAAAACTAACAGTGACGGTTTCAGCCGTCCGGGGTGTAGGCCAAATTTGCAGCTCCCTGGGCAGGGCCAGGATGCCGGCGGTGGTGGAGGGTCCCAGCACCCGTTCCTGCAGCAGCCTCTTTGTTCTGACCATCAGGAAGTCCAGGGATGGTGGTGAAGTCCTATTTATTGTGAAAAGTTGTCGCCCAAAAAAAGTACCGCCCGGGGTGGGCCATCCCCCCACACTACGCCACTGCTCCACTCCACCCCAAAGAGTGGCTACATGTCAATGTAGACAGCGTCATTGTTTAAATTATTAAAAGAGAACAGAAATGTTAGTGCCCCTTATCTTGAAATGATGGCTAAGTTGTTCAACAACTCTTTTCAGAGAACGTTTCATGTTCAGCTGTCACAGCAAGAAAAGAAATGAAGCAGGCAATCTTGAATGCTTTACACAAACAGAATCTTATTAACTTTGTCAACATGACATGGAAACAAGAACAGAAGCAGAAAAGGACTGAGTGAAGTAAATGTTTGTTCACTTAAGAACCAGTGCATTTTTAAAGGAAAATATTCAGCTGACAAATCTCTTGGGTAGAAATTCAGCTACATTGCCCCAAATTAACTATTACCTGTAATTTTTTCCATCCATCTTGAACACGAATAAAAACCTCGCTGGTTTCCGTAAGATAGATCAGTGTGCCTTCTGACACTAAATGTACCTTTTTAAGCATACTATCAACATTGCTGAGTGTTGTAACCTGCCAAGAGAAAAAAATCCATGACATTTGGATCAAATACAAAGAATGGGCTATAACAGTGTTTCCCAAATGCTGGTTTTTGAACTTCAATTCCCAGAAGCCTAAGTCAATTCCCCAAAGCACTGATCAGCCAATGTACTGACTGAGGCTTCTGGGAATGGAAGTCCACTAGTGCGCTGTGTACCCCTTGTTGGGAACTACTGGGCTATAAGAATGTAGCTTTTACCTGCGCAAGAAATGACCAAGAGTTCAGTGAAGGAGATTTATTTCCAAACCCAAAACAGTGTTGTGCTGCTAAATTGAAGAAAGGCACACTCTGGCTTCTGACATTGGAAGACGACATCCCTGATGTTTCTGTGCTCATGTGGCATTCATGACTAGACACCCTAGTGCACCAAACACTGTTTACCTTTCCACCAAAGTGGTACCTTTTCACTTCTGCTTCACACATCTTCTTCTTCTCTTTTATTTATTTGTTAGGTGTTCCCTTCTGATCTCCTCTGTCTTCTCACTTTTCTGCCCGAACTCCTTCTTGCTATGTGGCTCTCCTTTGACCTTCACTATCTTCTTACTTCTCTTCCCCAACTCCTTTCTGTAGTTTGCTTGTAGTTGCTCTTTTTGATGTCTACTCTTTTCTCCCTTCCATCTCTGTTCTCTTGCTATCATGCTTGATGATAGAAACATGACAACTTACAGTGTCAGTGCTTCTAAAAAATGAGTTTTGGAAACTCAGTTCAGTGGGAAGAGGGGGATTAGCTAGACAATTCAGTACTTAGAAAATATTAGATGCTTTATAAATGAATAACCGCCATCATTATCAACAAAAATATATATGTTATGAATACAGACAATATTAGACTAGATCAGTAGTTCCCAACATGGGGCCCATACCCCATAGGGGGACATAATTTCCCAGAAGCTTAAGTCAGTACATTGGCTGATCAGAGCTTTGGGGAACTGACTTAGGATTCTGGGAATTGAAGTCCCCCCCCCCCCAAAAAAAACACACACAAAAAAAAAAAAAAAAAGTTGGGAAACACTGGACTAGATCAGTGGTTCCCAATTAGTTTTTTCTACGTACCACTTCAAGAAAGACCTCAAATCTGTGTACCCCTTATTGCAGGAACATTAAATATCACGTACCTCTTATTGCAGGAACGTTAAATAAAAAATGAAATCAGGTGTATTTTATATTTATTATCATTAAAAGACATTCTAATGACAGAGAACACATGTTTCATTAATGTGACAAATGTGCACGTTGACAATGCACGATCGGGTGACGCGAGACGCGGGAGGCGCGGAAAAAACTGCCGCCACAGGAGAAAGCGCTTGATGCATACGATTGACTTACCTACTGATCGTTTAATTAAATTGAATAATTTTTTGGCAATTGTTATTGCATTATTGTTTTTTAAGGATTTAATATTTTAGTTAAGAGATTGCTGCGCGTACCCCTTGATGCAATCTCGCGTACCCCTGGGGGTATGCGTACCACTAATTGGGAACCACTGGACTAGATGGACCAGCATTCTCTTCCATTATGAGGCAGCTTTCTATTTTCATTACAATTAACACTTTCTCCTAACTACCCAGAGGTATCCTCTTCTAATTAAACAAAATTGCCTTTATATGCACCTATTTATGTTATTCCCTTTTCATATTTTGAGCTTTTAAACATGAGTAGAACATATACTTGAGTATAAGCCAATTTTTTTCAGCACCAAAATGTGCAGGATAAAAAGCAGACTTAGCTTATACCCGAGTCATTCAGGCCTATGCTGGGGTGCCAAATTACCGGGATGAGCAACCGCTCACCTCTACTGAGAACCCATAACTTAAAGGACCACACCACCTCAGCAGTTTCCACTTCAGCTTCTCTTGCAGGGTTCCCTTTGGCCCTGTAGGAGAAAGTTCAAAGTGCTTCGGCAGTGGTGCAAAAATGATGATGATGATGATGATGATGATGATGATGCACCCCAGCACAGGCCTGGAGTCATCTGCTCTATTTTCCCAGATGTGAGTGATATAATATGCAAATTGTCTTTCATTATTATTAAGTATAGCTTATTATTCTATTTATTATTTAAGACATCAACAGTGTCATCATTGGCTGCTACTCGTATCCGAGGATACATTTTTTCCTGGAAATAATTTTCACAAAAGAAGAATGACAAACAGGAAAAATCTCATGGGCGTGAATTTGTTTAAGGTGCATCCTAGCTTGCCATGAAGTGACCCCACACACTATGATCATGGAGCCATCTCCTCTGGCACGTATGAAATGAGATATGCAAGATTTAACTGCAATAGACTGCTGCAGCCTTGAGGATATTAACAAGCTGCGCCTTTACAATCAATCCATCTTGTCTAGCTAGACATCCCGTACAGTAATGGAGTGGCTCAATACCGACTCCTTAAAGGGACCTACAGCTACAGGCGGATGAACCCCTTTAGGTGGGTTGATGGCCCCCTCAGTGGAAGAAATGCCACTGGAAACTATTATATTGGGCCCAATGGCAAAATGAATGGAGAAAGAACCACTCCATCAATGGCGTAAACTAATGTAAATATGAATAATTGGTGATACATCAATTAAATTCGGTACATTATTTTGTAATAGTTTTTCTTTCTTTTTTCTTCCCTCTTATAATTGTACATACTATGCCCATTTTCTTACTTAGTCCAAATGTCCATTTTTAAAAAATTATTTATTCCTGGGTGATAAATCTGATAAATACTCTTTAGAAACTAACAGGTTTTTATGCACTTCACAAGTATCATAGAAATTCCAGATGTTCGATATGCAATATTTCTTAAATATCTTAGCAATACATTATTATTATTATTATTATTATTATTATTATTATTATTATTATTATTATTATTATTATTATTATTATTATTATTATTATTATTATTATTATTATTATTATTGTTGTTGTTGTTGTTGTTGTTGTTGTTGTTGTTGTTGTTGTTGTTGTTGTTGTTGTTGTTATTATTATTATTATTATTATTATTATTATTATTATTATTATTATTATATTTAGATTTTTATGCCACCCCACTCGCAAATGCATAATTGTAATGTACCAAATAATTTTACTAATATGCATAACATCATAATATCTTATATTTTCAATATTCCACAAATCAGTGGGATAAATTCAATGTTATTCCTACCTGAAATATTTATTTATTTACTTTGGCCTGAATCCTACTGTATATTCCCAGATGCCAATGACATAACTTTCTGTACTGAATTGTTACAAGTTAAATCACAGCAGTCATTACCTATTGCATACCATTACTGAGTTTTATCACTGAAAGTTATGCCTTGAGTATTATGCCAGTGGGCAAAACTAATAGATTTCCATATTATTTTTATCCACCTTTCTCCCAAAACAACTTAAAAGAATAAGAGTAGTTAGACAAGAATAAACCAAGTCTTACTGATTCTGCTCTATGTAATGTTGGCTTTAACCCAGTATAAATGCACATCTTCATGATAAATGTACTGATTTGGACTGTTGCTACATTTGAATTAAATGCCATGTAGACAGATTTTAGAAGATGGCAAATCTTTGAAAAGTAGCAGAAATAGTGCTGTGATATATCATGATATGATTTTTGTCCTATTACAATTTGAAGTTCTCCCAAAGGAAGACACAATATGACTATTTTGCAGGTCAATACAGTAGGTGTTTGTTGTTGTTGTTCAGTTGCACAGTCGACTCCGACCCTCTGCGACCCCATGGACCACTGTCCGCCAGCCACTTCTGTCCTCCACCATCCCCCTCAACTCGCTCAGCTCTGTGCCCATTGTCTCTACAATACCATCTAGCCACCTCATTTTGGGCCACCCCCTTCTTCTTTTGCCCTCCACCTTTCCCAGCACCAAGGCTTTCTCAAGCGAATCCTTTCATTTGATGTCCAAAGTACTTTAGCTTCATCTTTACAATTTGACCTTCTAAGGAGCAGTCAGGGTTGATTTCTTCTAAGATTGGCCTATTTGTTCTCTTCACTGTCCAGGGGACTCTCAAAACTCTCCTCCAGCACCACATCTCAAAGGCGTCTATTCTTCTGCGCTCAGCTTTCCTAATGGTCCAGCTCTCACAACCATACATTGCCACAGGGAATACCATTGCTTTTTAAAGCATAGTACACAGTAGGTGTACTATGCTTTAAAATAATATTTACTTACAGATCAGTGTATTGTATTGTAAGCCACTATCTTTGTAAAGTTAATCGAGAAGCAATTCACTTTCCTCTACTGCTTAATTCCAGGCACATAGTAAGTAATCAAAATATTGGAGGCAGCTTCATTGAATACATTATGATTACACAGAGGTAAGCAATTATTGGGCATGACTTTTATTGGCATTTGTGAGGTTCATAATTAAGTATGGCTACAAAGTATCTGAACTGGGACATATCCATTATAGTCTACATGATTATTTCCTTTGTGCTTACTGAGCTATTAAGAAATAGGTATATTCTTACCAAGTTCCTTGACCCCGGCAGCCCAGGTTGCCCAGGAGGCCCTGGTGGGCCCGGCTCAGATGCTGCTTAAAGAAAACCAATGTGGGATTAATATGTTACAATCTTTTCATGTTAGTCTTGCTATGAAATATGCTAGCATAGCATTACCTATTGCAATCTGCCTCAAGGAATAAACAGACCTGGGAAGGTTTCCTTTTTAAAAGAGCTTATGTTACTCATTACTTTTGACTGTTAAATCGCCATTACCTGTACATAAATTTAGAGAAAATAGCAACACATGAAAATCCACATGCCAAGGTCTATGTAAGCTTCTAAATTCATATATTCTATAGCAGGAGTGCCCAAACTACGGCCCAGGGGCTGTATGTGGCCCCCAATGCCAATTCATGATCAGGCCCGCGAAACCCTCGTCACTCCTGGAAACAGAATTAAAACGCGCCTGTATGGGTGTGTTTTACTTCTGCTTCCAGGAGTGACGAGGGCTTCATGAGCCGGATAAATTGGGATCAGGGGCCACATACAGCCCCTGGGCAATAGTGACCAGTTTCCTGAAAAGTTTGGGCACCCCTGTTCTATAGTAAGGTAAAGGTAAAGGTTTCCCTTGCTCAAAAGCCAGTTGTATCCAACTCTAGGGGTCAGTGCTCATCTCTGTTTCTAAGCCAAAGAGCCAGCGCTGTCTGCTTCTGCAGACGTTTCCATGGTCATGTGGCAGGCATGACTAGACACCGGAGCTCATGGAATGCTGTTACCATCCCACCTAAGTGGTCCCTATTTATCTACTTGCAATTTCTTGCTTTCGAACTGCTAGGTTGGCAGGAGCTGGGACAGAGACGGGAGCTCATTCCGTCCTGCAGTACTCGGGAACCGAACTGCTGACCTTCCGCCTTCCAGTCAGCATCTTAGTGACTTGAGCCATTGCAGTCCCACCTGTTCTATAGTAACACAGTATTAATGGAAGAGTTATGTCATGATCCTATATGCACTTGCTTAAGAATAAGCTCCTTTGAAGTCATTGGAACTTTCTTCTGAATAGTTACAAGTTGTCTATCAGTGGGTCATCGTTTTGTGGATACATGCTAAAGATTGTGCTATAAAACTAGTAATTAAGCCCCCGACCTAGCTTACAGAAGAATTATGAATCCATGTTTTCTGTCTTTTAAATACTTCCCCTCCCTGTCCTTCCATGAATTAAAACTGAGCTGCAGGTTGTTTCTATATATGTTGCAAAATGCATCTAGCAAAGCAAGCTTTTATCATTAAAGCTAATCTGCAAGGCATTCAAGGGCTTGGATGTACCCAATGATATTTCTGAATCTATCATTTTATCCCTTTGAATGATTGAACTTTCACAGCACTGCATATTACAAATTGTGCCTTCATTTGTAATGTGGCAGATGCATGAAACCAATTTTAATGTTCCCTGGGTTCATTCTGGGTCGATTTAAGAATAAAGAAAGATTCATTCCTCAGTTCACACTACAACTCAGACATCAAGTGCTAGGATAAAATGCCAAGTAGACAAGGAAAGCACTTATGACCAAATTACTAGACTGAGGCTATCATAATTTAGACGTATCATGGGCAGAGAAGATTCAGGAAAAGAAGAAACCCATATGTAAGATGGATTGACTCAACAAAGGAAATCCATAGACTTTAGTTGGCATTATTTGATCTGAGCCCTTAATGATAGGATCTTTGTGAGGCTAAGAGACTTGATTCCATATATTAACAGGTATTTATATTCAATCACACACATGGCCGCTGTTGTTTGTTGTTCTTGTTACATGCAATAAAGTTGCCTCTGGCTTCAGAAGCCCTTTGAATGGGTTATTGATATTTTCCCCACCAATTTTCACTCCTCCTTCATCTGAATTTAATCCAGTTTTCCATATGACATGTTCTTATTATAGACTGAAGAGGCAGGGAGATAAAATGCAACTTTTGCCTCTGATAAATCATTCAGTTTCTCCATAGTCTGGCTGAACAGTAGCTTCTTGCTTATATTATGATCAGGCCTGTTATAAGTTCTCATAATTTTTAAACAAAATGCATATTTTTGTTCAAAGTGCAAAGTTTCTGGGTAAAGCCCATTTCTTTTTCTAATGCTGCAGCGGAATAAAAACATGCTGAACTTTTGTTTATTGCATAGGTTTGAAAGCTCTTGTAGTGATTGACATTTAATGAAGGGGTATTGTATTCATAATACTTTAATAGGCTTTTTTTAGTTTTATATTGTTATATTTGGTTGCTGTTTTACTATACAGTGGTACCTCGTATAATGTATGCATCATATAGTTGTAACGCCACCCTGAGTCTTCGGAGGAGGGCGGGGTACAAATGAAATGAAATGAAATAAATAAATGAATAAATGAATAAATAAACTCACAGAGTTAAAGACTTTGCTGCAGTATAGACTGATCTTCTTCTGAACTTTTCTGGTATGTGCCAGTAATCATTGTATATTTTCAATATGATCTTTAATACCATTTTTCTTCTGGAACACATCTTGAGCATCAGCAGGGGCGTAGCTACTGCCGTATCTGCCGTATCAATTATACGGGGGCCCCGGGCCACGGGGGCCCCCAACGTGCGTAAGCAAAAATTAATAAAAACTTCCCAAATTTTAATTATGATGAATAAATATTTCTTTTAATTTTATACATTTTTTTTCTTTTGTGAGAAATCTTTATCCTTCCTAAGGGCCCCCAAACAAATTTTTATACGGGGCCCCGCCAAGGCACGCTACGCTTCTGAGCATCAGGCACATGTCATTCCATATAAAAGTAAAATACTTTGTTGCAACACCTTAAGCATCACGTTGCTTGCAGGGGAAATTAGTGCACTGGTTCTACATTTACTACCCTCCTTAACACCCACTTTCTTAGGGATTAGAATAGCCACTGATACACACACTGCATCTTGTGTACATATACAGTTCACCCATAGGTGCACCAGACAAAAAGGAGATGCCATTATGCCCTACCTGAGCCATATATTGTAGGAGGTCCTGGAGGACCTGGAGGTCCGGGAGGCCCAGGTGGTCCGGGTGGTCCAAATCCTGGAAGCCCAGGTTGGCCAGGCACTCCAGGGGGCCCTCTAGGCCCAACAACTGTATCTCCTTTTGGCCCCTTTCAAAGCAGAAGGCAGAAGTATTTGTAAATAAATATTTTATGCTTTAAAATGATACCATTATTCCAAAAGAACATCAGGCATTAAAAAAAAACTCCTGAGGAACAGCAGTGATAATGTAAAATACTTTCCAGATCACCTCAGGCTCCCATATGCATAGAAGTGAAATATTCTTTGTACATTGATGATATAAATACTTTTCAAAAACCAAGCTATAGCTTTGAAAAAAGAACAGATGTTTGCATGCCTTCAGTTCAGTCATTCAGTTAAGCACTGATGCAAGTGGGATGTAACAAATTATGGCCAGTGAACTCAGCAGGGTGGTGGTGGTGGTGTCAGATGCTCAGAGACACAGTTCGGCCCGAGTTATGAGTATTAGCCAAGTTCCCAGTTCTGAGATGAAGCTAGATTCCTTCTGTCTGACACCTAAGTTTCTACTAAGGTTGCCAGGTCAGCAGCAACCCACACTAGTATTTCAGACCTCAAAACTGAGGAACATACCCTTTTGATGTCTGAAGTGCATGCCTGTGTGGTATCACAGGGAGTAGGCACTTCAACAGCAGCTAAAGAATGGTGTGTGTTATTTGTGAGTGAGGGAGAAAGAGGTGGATAGATAACAATGAATTTAAAGGCCAACAAAGAAGTGCTACCAGGGGCCTGCCTTCTATGGTCTGCTGAGACATAACCACAGGCTGAAAGCTTCCTAAGAGCATTACTCAGAGGAGAAGGAGTACCAGTGTGTAAACCAAAGGTGGAACTAAAGCAAATTTGGATCTACTGGCAGGTCTCTGGATGATCTGTAGTATAGCAAGAGGAATCCCAAATCCACATTAAAGTTGTCAGGTCAGCAACTTCCTGAGCCCTTTTGGCATGCAAAGTCCTCCTGGCCCCAGGGCCACTATTGATGAAGCTGCTGCCCTCCATAAAGATGGATTCAAGTGGGATTTAATCCACTTGGAGACCATCATCCTTCCCAGTGGACTTTGGCACCCAAGGTCATTAGTCCTTAGGGTGATCAGGTTAGTTAACCACCGCCTGATGCTCGCCGTTGAGTCGCTGGCAGTATTGTCTACTCTATTACCATAGCAGGATAACCTGGCCAGACAAGGCAACCTACTAATCTATAATCCTCAAATAAAAACTGGTGATTAGAAGGAAGTTGAAGAAAACTACTCTGTAAGGACACATATACAAAAGAAATGTTAAAGGAAATGAATGGAAGACAAATGACCTAATGAAAACATAAAAATTCAAAAATACCCATACTTTAATACTTCATATATGGATTTGATTAGCTATATACTGTGGAAAAGAAAACCTCACCATTGGTCCTGGTATTCCAGGGAGCCCTGGTGGTCCAGACATAACAAACCCTCCATTTGGTTCTCCATTTTCCCCTTTAGGGCCTGGCTCTCCATGGTCTCCTTTCTCACCCTTAAAACACAAAATATATATTTCTCATAATGTATTTGCAGAATACTACATCGCACAGTGTATGTGTATATGTGCATAACTTTGATGGATAAATACAGTAATACCTCGGATAATGTTAAGACTTGGTTCCACAAGTCTTAACGTTATCTGATTTTTAGCCTTATCCAATGCATGCATCAGATAACGTTAAAATCCTATGCAGATGACTCAGATAATGTCAACTCCATAGAGATACATTGTAAACAACACAGACTTTAAGGGAAAGTCAAGGAAACATGCTGGAACCTTTGTCTAAAGGGTAAATACATTACAAAAGCTTGCCAAACCAGTCTGACTAGTTTAGGTGAGCAAAACCAGACATTTAACTTTGCTGTTTTAAAAGACCTGTTCCGTCTTTTTGCTGACATGTTTTTTTCACTTAAAGAACTTTAAGAAATAATTGTCTAAAAGGTAAATACATTACAAAAACATGCCAGACCACCCTGACTTTAGGGGAACAAAGCCATACAGCATTTTAAATTTTTTTGAAAACTTTATAAAGTGCTGTTTTAAAAGATCTGAACAGAAGCTAGGAAAAAAAATTCTTTTCAGAATCAGGCCCCCCACCTGAGGATCAGTTGCTATGATTGTTGTTGAGAGTGTCCTCAACCTTGGGAGAAAGAGAACAGGACTAACTAGTTTGCCTTTCTTTTCAGAATCAGCCCCACCCACCCCGCCTTGGCTTGCTAAGGGGCTTAGCTATGAGGGGGGCTTCTTAAGAGTGGCTGGGGAAAGGGTCCCAAGCCTCTCTTAAGGAAGAAAACTCAATCACTATGTCCCTTAGCAAGCCAGACTGAGGCTTTCTGAACAGAAGCTAGGAAAACTTTTTTCTTTTCAGAATCAGGCCCCCTAACCATGGCTTGCTTAGGAGCTTAGCTGAGGATCAGTTGCTGTGATTGTTATTGAGAGTGTCCTCAACCTTGGGAGAAAGAGAACAGGACTAACCAGTTTGTCTTTCTCCCAAGCTATGGCTCAGGGAATTTGAGGCAAACATTTGCATCAGATAACGTTAACAGAACAGATGTTAACATTATCTGATGCAAATGTTTGCCTCAAATTCCCTAACGTTATCCAATTTTGGCCTTATCCGATGCACACGTTATCCGTTTTATCCGTTAGTCCGTTTTTTTAACCAATTTTGGACTCCCTGACCTCCCTGCTGGGTCCAGGGAGGTGGGAAGACCCAATCCAAGCTGTTTCTGGCCTTCCCTGATGTCCTCAACAAGTGTAGCAAGCCAAAACGTCAGGATTCAAATCCCGACATTCTGGCTTGCTGCAGCCTCCAGGGAAACAGGGCTTTTTTTAATGTTGTGCGATCAATGTATCGCACGTTAAAAACTGGATAACGACCAAGCTTGTGGAACCAAGTCTCATCGTTATCCGAGGTACTAGTGTACAAAGATATATATGCTATATAATGCTATAAAGTCCAAGCATTATATGATGGACAGAAAACGGGTGAGTGTAGGCAGGTTCTGTTTATTTGTTTGTCTTTTATATTACCCTATTAGTGAGCATCCACTCTTCTTGATGGTTTACAGAACAAAATACTGAAACCCACTTATCCCTGAGAACCAACCCCATACAATAGCACACAAACAATATGGCAGAAGACTATGTTTCTAACATATAGTAAACTCAAAAACAATAATAAGAGAAGAAACTAAATTAAAAATGTACAACATCTAGGGATATATTATTCATAATTTTATTATTATTTATAATTTATAATTATTTATTATTTATTATTTTATTATTATTATTTATGCTCCTTTGTAGAGTTTTCTCTTTACTAATATTGCAATGTAATGTATTGTTTGTAAGCCGCCCTGAATCGCCACGGCGAGTGGGTGGCAATATAAATTTAAACTAATAAATAATAATAATAAATAATATCCTAAAGATAAGGATGGATGGAGCCTAGTGCACCATAGAGGGAAGTTTGCTGCACAGAATGGGGCCACCATCAAGAAGGCCCAGTCCCCCTTTGTCACCTTTTAAGCTTTCCTTGGTTTAGCCACGTCTAACAGTGTGGATTGAAAGGAACATATGAAATGGGTAGTTATTTTATGGGAAAGACATTCCAGCAAATATTGAGGTGCTCAACTGTTAAGGGCTTTATAGGTCATAATCAGCAGCTTGAAGTGAGCGCAGAAAATAACAGGGGGACAATGTAGGTGAGCTAAGATGGGGAATATGTGATAGCATTTACTAGCCACAGAAATCAGTCTGACTGCCACATTTTGGACCTGCTGAAGTATCTGTACTGTTTTCAAAGATAGCTCTACATAAAGAGCATTGCAGTAGTTATTTTTGAGATTATGAATGCATGAACCAGTGTTTTAGGCATTTAATCCAGATAGGAGCATAACTGGGTAATCAACCAGAGTTGATAAAAAGCACTCCTGGCCCTGGCCAGTATTTGAGCCTCCATAAGAGCGTGCCAGGTCCAGGACTGCTCCTGAGCTGCAGACTCAATCTTTCTGAGGAAATGTTATCCCATCAAGGCCAGGTAAATTTCCCTTTAACAGGTCATACAATCCTCCAACATTCGTGTAATAACACTGTATTTGAAATTGTTGTTTCTAAGTAATTTTTAATATATATCTCCATAAGAATAGTCAAGCCTTTGAATTTCACTTTGCTCTGAGTAAGTTTCTCTACCCTCCATGCCAGAAACAAGCTGGTAAGAAAGCAGGGAAAATCCATGTAGCTGGATAAATGTAAGCTCAAAATGAACTGTAAAAAAACACTGTATTGAACAGGATAACTCTCTCCAATAAAATACAGTATGCCACTCCATTTTTCTGTGTGTCTGAGAGGCTTCTCCTCTCCTCTATATAACCTATGTGAATTCTGGAATAAAGAAAACACTGGTTTGTGACTGAGTTCCTGTGACTCCCATTCTTCAGAATTTGTGTGTATCTGTGCCCCCCCCCCCCGCTTCTTCAGGTATATTAGAAAAAGGAGACTGCCAGGGGAATGAATGGACTGTTCATTTTTACAACAGTGGAGTCCCCACCTTATCTGGATTCAATTTCAGTTTATTGGCCATCCAGTCCTCAAAGACTCAAACAGCATCCTCTGCAGATGAAGCAAGGCCAGAGCTGCATATCATCAGCATACTGATGATGGCATACTCCAAATGACTTCACATAGATCAGGGATCCTCAACCTGTGGCCCGTGAGCCACATCTCGCCCACGGCATATCACTGTGCCCTGCATCTGCTCTGGTGGATGGGGGTCGGGAAGGCTTCCTGTGGCTATTCTAGGGGATGGGTGGGGCATGCACACCTTTTCCAGGGACCAGAGAGGCAAGTAAAATTAAGAACTAACAAGCATTAACTACCTTTATGATGTTTAAGAGGTCAGTATATGAGGATGGCAGCGGAGGACCTGGAAGACAAATAATGTGATGTAATTTCAATTTCTATTAAGCCTGCAGCTATTTTTAAAGTTTTATCTGAGGTTAATAATAATAATAATAATAATAATAATAATAATAATAATAATAATAATAATAATAATAATAATAATAATAATAATAATAATAATAATAATAATAATCATCATCATCATCATCATCATCATCATCATCATCATCATCATCATCTTAGAAATTATTCTGGGTTGAAAGGATTTTTGCAGAAGAAACTCCCCTCAGGGAATCCCCAAAGAGGCTCCTTTCATGTCCCCAAGAGCTGGCACAGAGACGAGTGCTCAATCCACCATGTAGTACCCGGGTCTTGAACTGTCGACTTGCTAGCTCTCCAGCTAACAAGGCAAGCTTCTTAACCACTGAGCCACCATTTCAATTATAACATTCAATGTGGCAGACACAATTTGTCTCCTCTTTGTTAAAGGTGCATTAGCTGACACACCTGGCATGCGAGACACAGATATCTGAAGATGGAGAAAAACAATCACATTTGTTGTTCTCTAATTAATTTACTGATAGTTCTTAAATTGAATGGCTACTCTAGTGATTAACAAAACAAAATAAAAAATGAACGGTGTCTGGAGAAATGGATTTTGATCCACAAACGCTCACAATGAAATAAATCTGTTAGTCTTTAAAGTACTACAATATTTTACCTTTCTTCTTCTTCCCTTTTACTTTTGCCAACATAAAATATGAGACATCTAGTCATGGATCCTGCATGTGAAAGCCAAATTTGAATGTGGCACTTCCCACTGCAGCTATTTTATTTTGTCAGAATCATGAGTATCTTTTGAATCGAATAGAGTTAACATTTCATGATTAATCCACCATTATCAAACAAATTGATATTTATTGTAAATGAATATGAACTTTTGCAAATTTCTGCCACCTCTTGGATGGCAGAAGAAGATGTTGAGATCAGTTTAAAACTCTTTTTGTTGTCCAGTCACACAGTCGATTACGACCCTCTGCGACCCCAGGCACTTCTGCCCTCCACCATCCTCCTCAACTCGCTCAGCTTTGTGCCCATTGTGTCTACAATACCATCTAGCCATCTCATTTTGGGCCGCCCCCTTCTTCTTTTGCCCTCCACCCTTCCCAGCATCAAGGCTTTCTCAAGCGAATCCTCTCTTCTCATTTGATGTCCAAAGTACTTCAGCTTCATCTTTACTATTTGACCTTCTAGGGAGCAGTCAGGGTTGATTTTTTCTAAGATTGACTCTAGCGCTCCATGATTTTAAATATTCGTTTTATGTATACAGTAGCTGTACCAGATTTTGTCTGCTTTCTTTTTTCAGAGGTGACTTTAATATATGTCTGGATATCTTCACCCATTATCATCACTTAAGTCTTGAGCAGTTTTTTGCTATGTCATACCTGGTGGCCCTGGTGGCCCTTGGTCTCCTTTTTCACCTTTGGAGGTCAATGTACCATGTGCACTCCAGGAACCTGTTTTAGGAAATTATTTCCATGAGAAAACATTTTCTTTGTTAAAGGGGTAATTTTACATGCCATATAGCAGTGATGGCGAACCTATGACACATGTGTCAGAGGTAGCACTCGGAGACCTCTCTGTGGGCACCCATGCAGTCACACAAGCACAGAGTTTGCCCCGTCCCTCTGCCCAGCAGCCCAATGGGAGTGTTTACTTCCTCCCCTGTTGCTGTGTTGGCACTTAGAGATAAATAAGTGTTTTTTGGGTTGCAGTTTGGACACTCGGTCTCTAAAAGGTTCACCATCACTACCATATAGTATTCAAAGCATATAAGATATCAGCAGATCTAGAAAAATGGGAAGCTGGCTTATGCTAGTTCTACTAGCCCAGTATTGCAAACGGAAGGAGCAGGATTCTTTCCTGGTCCTACATGAAGATCCCTCATGTTCCCTGGTTATCTTCCATCTAAACTGGAAAGAGTACACAGAGGAACTCTACAAAAAGGACCTCAACACCCCTGATAATCACAACAATGAGAACATTGAACATGAGCCAGACATCCTAGAGAGTGAAGTCAGAAAGGCCCTAAAAAGCACTGCAAACAACAAAGCCAGTGGAGATGATGGTATCCAAGTTGAACTTTTCAAAGCCCTAAAAGATGATGGAATCAAATTACTACATTCTATATGCCAGCAGATTTGGAAAACACAACAATGGCCACAGGATTGGAAAAGATCAGTATACGTTCCAATCCCTAAAAAGGGTAATGCCAAAGAATGTTCAAATTATCGAACAATTGCACTCATCCCTCACGCTAGCAAGGTGATGCTCAAGATAATACAGGATAGACTGCAACAGTATGTGGAGAGAGAATTACCAGAAGTGCAGGCAGGTTTCAGAAGAGGTAGGGGGACTGGAGACCACATTGCCAACATAAGATGGATAATGGAAAAAACAAAGGAATATCAGAAACAAGTCTTCTTCTGTTACATTGATTACACTAAGGTTTTTGACTGTGTCGACCACAACAAAATGTGGCAAGTAATTAAAGATACAGTATGGGAATACCCGAACACCTTATATGCCTCATGAGAAATCTGTACATGAATCAAGAAGCAATAGTTAGGACAGAAAATGGAATGATGGAGTGGTTTGGAATAGGAAAAGGAGTAAGACAAGGCTGCATTTTGTCACCCTGCTTATTCAACTTATACACAGAGCACATAATGCGCAATGCAGGGATGGAGGAATCACAATTTGGGATCAAAATTGCTGGGAGAAACATCAACAATTTGAGATATGCAGATGATGCCACCCAAACGGCAGAAAGTGAGGAGGACCTAAAGAAGCTCCTGATTAGGTTGAAAGAAGAAAGTGCAAAAGCTGGCTTGAGACTCAATATAAAGAAAACAAAGACCATGGCAACAAGCCCTATCAGTCCCTGGAAAATAGATGGGGAAGAAGTAGAAGCAGTGACAGATTTTACTTTCTTAGGATCAAAGCTCACTGCAGATGGTGATTGCAGCCATGAAATAAAATGGTATTCCCGGTGGCAATGTATGGTTGTGACAGCTGGACCATTAGGAAAGCTGAGAGCAGAAGAATAGATGCCTTTGAGATGTGGTGTTGGAGGAGAGTTTTGAGAGTCCCCTGGACAGCGAGGAGAACAAATAGGTCAATCTTAGAAGAAATCAACCCTGACTGCTCCTTAGAAGGTCAAATAGTAAAGATGAAGCTAAAAGTACTTTGGACAGCAAATGAGAAGAGAAGATTCACTTGAGAAGGCCTTGATGCTTGGAAAGGGTGAGGGCAAAAGAAGAAGGGGGCGGCCAAAAATGAGATGGTTAGATGGTGTTGTAGAAACGGTGGGCACAGAACTGAGCGAGTTGAGGAGGATGGTGGAGGACAGAAGTGCCTGGCAGACAGTGGTCCATGGGGTCGCAAAGGGTCGGAATCGACTGTGCGACTGAACAACAACAACAATAAGCAGAAAATAACCAGACCTGACTCAGAACTGTCTCTGCGCAACTGAAAGTAATAAGCATCTTCATTTACTTGTGAAGAGCAGGGAATAGGGTCTAGTATTGGATAAGGAGGAAAATATAATTGCTTTTCCTATCAACAGTATTTTGGAGGCAAGGCAGCAAAATGCTGTAGCTTCAAGTGCTCTTTATTTGGTACCAAAAGTACCATCATAGAAGTGGCAGACAAGTTTCTCTGGGGAAGGCATTCCACAGATGGAATGTGAACACTGAAAACTGTAAACACCTGCCTTGGCTGATTTGGTGATTTCATCTAGAGCAGTGTTTCTCAACCTTTGGTTTTTGAACTTCAGTCCCCAGAAACCTAAGTCAATTCCCAAAAGCATTGATCAGCCAATGTACTGACCTAGGCTTCTGGAAACTGAAATCCCAAAACTAAAGGTTTGGAAACACTGACCTAGAGCGAGGGCTTGGATGAGGGCTTCAGAGTTTGAGAAGCTAAGTAGAAAGAAGTGCATCAATTTGTTCCCAAGAACAGCTTTAAAGGACAAAGTCAGCAAATTGAACTGGGTCCAGAAATGAACTAGTAGCTGGAGTAGACTGCAAACCATTGATATGAACATGATTGTGGAACAACTGGATCCTCTAGCTTGGCCTACACTTGATGTTAATCTAGATGTGATTTCACATACGTATGTTGTTTTCTTTGGAGGCAACACAAAGTACCCACTTGCAAACTATTGCTGTGTTTTTCTATGAAGATAATGCAAGTGATGTAATGGCTAGATCTCAGTGGTGGGCTCCAAAAAAAATGTGGTACCACACGGTGGGTGTGGTATGGTGGGCATAGTATGGTGGGCGTGGCCAGGGGGAAAGCCCTGTGTTGTGCCTGAATTAGGACTACAGTACTTTATTTCAAAACTTGGATGGGCGGGGCTAGCCAGAATTTCTGCTATCAGTTCTGGCGAACTGGTGCGAACCTGCTGATGCCCACCACAGAGAGATCTGCACAAAAGTGGTACATCAAGGCTGCACTGGTGGCAAGATTTTGGGTGGTGCTTAGTCACCATCTGCGCTGAATCAATGGTGTTATCCAAAGGGATACTTCTGAGTTAGTTTTTTTATACTGGCTGTTCAAAGACAAAAACAAACAAGCAAAAATATTGCTTGGTTAATAGGAAAAGTAAGGGTGGAAGATGGCAAGCCACAGAACTGGAAATTGAAACAACGGAATAAGGAATGACCCCAAAAAGAGAAGAGGGGGGAAAAGAGATCGGCTGGAAATTGGGAACTGAGATCCCTAAGGTATCCAAACTACTGCCATGTTCACTTTGATGCCAGAAACGTTAGAACACCCATTGATCCAATAATCCAAAGAAGCTTCAGTCTATTGGTGCAAACCAATGGATTTGCTTCAAATTGAAGTGTACTGTACCTGAACATCAGCAATACACCCATAGCAGAAAAACAAGAGTAAAGAAAACTTGTGCCAGAATGTTCTTTTGCACTATGTAAAGTACTTATAGCACACATGAAGTAGCCTTCTGGGGTAGATTAAGCCTGGTCAAAAACATGATAAACTTACCATCAGCCACTCCTTGGTTTCCAAGATGATCAGTGCTTACCTGCACACAGAGCAAATATATTCACAATGAAAGTAATAGAAATTTGCTTATGAATAAGATATTCACATAACACTTTTCTGTTCCCTAATTTTTAGTAGAGATGGGAAACCTCTTGGCTATAGACTTACACACACACATATGTGTGTAATATATATAGAGACAGGATATCTTTTGCACTGTTGTGTCCCAATTACGTTTTTAAAGGCTTCAGTTAATGGCTTTTAAAAGTGTAATGCTGTATGGGGGAAATTTTCAATTTAGGATTGTTGCTGGAGAGGGCAGAATGATGCTATCCCATAAACATGTTGTGATTTCCCCCTTTGAAGATTTACCCTTGCCTCTTTAAATGATGATTATACTTAGAGACATAGAGGGAAATGAATGAATGAATAAAGTCTGGGCATTTATGTCAGATGCCTCATGACACTGTGAGGCAAGTTTAGAGGTGGTTGCTTAGAGCCAGGTTGGTACTCAGGCTGAAGAATGCTCCCACTTCTTTTAACAATGCTCCAGAGTCTGCCCGTAGCACCAAACCAAACCCTGATTAGTTAATAACTACACTGCTTTATGTAATATTGTTAGATTACCAAACACACACACACACAAATTTATGGACTTAACATCAAAAATCATGGTTTCTTGATCATGTAGTACCACATGTACAAAAGAAGATCTAGCTGAAATAATGCTACTGAAGTAATCATCTTCTGGTTAGGAATAGCCTAATTAGTTTAATATTTTAATTCATTTTGATTTTTACCAATTTGCAGTATTTTATTTTTTCACCTCCTTACAGTTTTTTAAAACTTAACCAAGCTCCACTAATCAACTGTTTAGGCAAGTCAGTTCTAGGAGCTTGGCTTTCTGGTGGTGGTCATGCTCAGCATATCTGTCAGCTTTCACCTTGGGCCTCTGAGGCCCTGCCATCATCATTTATACTAGCCAATGTCAGGTACCTTGTGTAACAAAGAGACCTCCCAGCTGCCTATCAGCTGGTGAGACCCTCAGCTGCTGCTGCTGCTGCTCATTCATTACCTGCAGCAACAGGGGAGGATCTCATCAACTGAAGGGGGATAATAAAACACTTCCCCTGCCCCTCCACAGAGGAACAGGGGGAACTGTTTAATCTGCCACCAGCTCTTTTACCTTACCAAAGCAAAAATATGTAATGACCAATATAGATCCTGGGGCAGATTGACAAAAAGAGCAAAAAAATAAAAAATACAGCCTGCACTTAAACAGATGTTTCTACCACTAAGAAGAACCTATGGATTACAATACATTCAACAATCAAAAATATAAAGGTAATTTTATGCCAAAGCCTATTATTTGTGATTTTCATGAAACTTTTTTTTAAGTAGCAGATAAATATTTGAAAACAACTACATTTCATCGCAAAGGTTTGGTCCTGCCCTCAAAGCACACTTTCAGCATAAACATTATTATGACAAACACTGAAGCTGTGGAAAAGAGCAAACAACAATAACCAAATTCAGTTATAACTAAACTGAATGTTTGCATATTTGCAGTGGTGGGCAGCAACAGGTTCGCACTACCCCGGGAGGCGGTGTAGTAAAACTGGGTGGCCTCTGGGGAGGGGGGGGGATAGCGAAATTGGGTGGCCACACCCAACTCCCTGCCCTCCCCCATCAGGTTTTGTCCCTGCAAGTGGTTCAAGGTCTCCCTTGCTCAAAAGTGAGTCATATCCGACTCTAGGGTGCAGTGCTCATCATTTACAGCCAAAGAGTCAGTGCTGTCTGTGTTTGCAGATGTATACATGGCCATATGGATGACATGACTAGATGTATACATGGACATATGGAAGACACCCACAACAAAGGCTCCGCCCATGACGTAGGCTCCATCCACAATGTAGCTTCCGCCCATGACACAGGCTCCACCCACAGTGTGATAGCAAATTTTTTTGCTGCCCACCACTGCACATTTGTATTGCTAGTCCTTAGGAGGAGGCACCCAAGTATATATTTTCATTGACGATTAACATTAAGCATTGATGCTGTATACCAACTGCCAGGGGAAGAAGAAGCCAGGGCAGGATGAGGACCTTGCCGCCCCTCCCCCTGTGCCCACCCCAACATATTGTAATGTAATGTAATGTAATGTATTGTCTGTAAGCCGCCCTGAGTCGCCATGGCGAGTGGGCGGCAATATAAATTTGAACTAATAAATAAATAATAATAATAAATAAATATGACTTACTGTTGGTTTGCACTGAGACCTGGGAGAAACTGGGAAAACTGTCTATTCAAAAATTGGAGAAAAATAAATACAGTAAATATTAACATTTTAGAAAAAAGATATAGATTAATAACATATGATGCTATTTCAAAGATTTTTTCAGCCTAGGCTTTGAAATTACATATAATAGGCTATTTCCAGTTATGAAAACAATGTTAGCAACAGCAATTACACTTATATTCCGCTCCATACCGCTTAGTGCACTATCTGGGCAGTTCACAAGTTAATTAGCATCTTGCCTCCTACATGCTGGGTACTCATTTTACCAACCTCAGAAGGATGGAAAGCTGAGTCCACCTTGATCCCTGTCAGGATCAAACTGACACAGTTTTGGCTGCAGTACAGCAGTTTAACCACCCCACCACCAGGGCTCATGTTCCTGTATATGGTAACTTTTTAAAGGTTAGGCTACACAAAAATGGAATTTCAGATCTTGCAAGAGACAAATCCACTTGGAGAAGCATAGTAGAGCAGGGAAACCTCCCACTCCTGTTCTCACAACTTGAAAATGTTATACATATATGCTGGGGATTCTGGGAATTGTAGTCCAAAAAACTAACATTTCAAAATTCAATGTGTCCTCTCTGTAGCTTCTTTGTTATCAGATATGACTTCCTCAAGTAGTTTTTAAAACAGAAGAGAACAACAGTCCTTTTTTAAAAAAATCTACCCAACTGAGGCTTTCTTTCAAATTCTCTATAATTAATGTACATTTACAGTATGCTGAGTAACTTTCAAGGTAGCTAAGCTAGGGTTGAATCCAAGCCCCTGGCAACCTATGAATATTGGAAATAACTCAGGACTACCGGTATGTTGGTCTGAATTTATACTAGCATACTGACTATGTCTTCAGTCTGGAGAAGGGCTGCGTTTTGTGTAACTATGTTCCTCAATTCCCATCCTTTCTCTATCCCTTCTCATGCTTCTGCCTATTCCTAACACTCCACAGTCAGCATGTCTTTGAATTAGATGCCACTACTGGCTGTCAAGCAGTATTGTTGGAAATGAAGTTCAAGGTTTTTAAAAGAGTTCAAGAACTGGCCGTTTTCTTATGCTGGAGCATTCTTTTTCCAACAACAGCAAATCCGTAGGAAGCCCACAAGCAGAGTATAATGGGCACATTCATCCACAGTTTTTGGCATCTGGATAGGAGGTCTTCATTTACCTGTCACAGCCATCTATTCTATTTTAGAACCATCCTTCAAAAATATTTAGGTTTCTGTGATTTGGGGGAAAATAAACACAATGACAAATTTGTACTTACTCCTTTCATGTATACCACACGGCCTGGAGGGCCTGGAGGGCCGGGTGGCCCAGGCAAACCAGGGTGGCCCTAGGGGAAAAATAGGAGGCATCAGGGATTATTACAACCCACCAGCCATGTAGGGCACATACTAAGTGCCTGACAATTCATATGGTGGCACAGAAGGAACCAAATCAGAATACAGGTATTTATTCAGTTCCTTCTGTGCCACCATAAATAACATAACAATTTCTTGCTTTTGAGCTGCTCGGTTGGCAGGACATAAGTATTAAACGATACAGTAAAACATACAAAATGAAATCCCTATCAAAATCTGTTTAAAGAGTTCTTAAAATACCTTTTAAAAGCTAACTTGAAAGAAACTAGAAAATATTATTCATTATATGAATCAATAATTACATTAATTATTCCTATTATTTACCTTACATCTGAAATGTAACTTTGTTATGCTGTGATTTTAAAAAAAACTTCTTATAGATAACCATGCTACTCGTAATGCATCTCTTTCAAGCTCTGGCCCTGGCTATAGATATATCTGCTTACTCATTTGGTAGAAACTCTTCATTTCTATAGAACTTACATATAGTGTTACACCTCGTTCACCTTTTATGCCTTTCAGTCCATTCAGGCCAGGGCGTCCCTAGAGGGAGAAAAACATTATTTTATATAGATATCTAAGAAGTAAAAACAAATAAATCCCTTTGCTTAACAAGAAAAGATATACATACAGGCCGGCCAGGAAAACCAAGTTCTCCTTTAGGTCCTGGATGTCCAGATGGTCCCTAAATAAATACAGGACTGTGAGTAGAGGGAAAGAAAAGCAAAAGAAGTGCTAGGTATGTACAGTATACATGATTTTGATTTATTTTAATGAGTTGTGTATTCAGGTTCCCGGTTTCATTCATGGAATTTTAAGGGCAAGGAGATGAGACAATATGACTCCCACTTGCAAACTTCCCGTGTTTGCTTATTGCTTCTTTTATCATGCATCTATCATGCAATATACTCATACAGGTACCTGCTAAATTTATAATACACATTGATCATAAACAACAGAAACTACAGTATTTGATGTATAACATGGACTGCCTATTTCTTCCTAAACAATTTTCAGTAGTGTGCAAGTTTAGTATGTGAGTCCTTAAATATCATCTACTTCTTAATTAGTAATGGAAAGTGGAATACAGTAGAATCCCGTATAACGAATGCTTCACACAGCGGAAAAAAAAATCACATAATGAAGCATTCGTTAGGCGAGGGCGATACCCCGCATAACAGGGGGAAAAGTTCATTATGCGGGGGTTTTGTTAGCTGGGGTATACCCACTCAATGGGAACCCCGGTTAACGATTTTCCCCCCATTATGCAGGGTACCGCCAATAGTGCTTTGCATAACAAAAACATTCCCATAACGAAGCGCTCCGTGGAACTGAGTTTTTTCATTATGTGGGGTTTTGCTGTACGTAAGTGGTTAATTTGTTCATATAATCTTCATACTGCTATCCCATAGAAATATGCTTAATGATGAAGTCCAAGGCCTTCAAATGAATCCTGTTGGGGTTTTTTTCTTTTTAAGAAAGCATACTCAACATTTTTTACTGTTTCAGAATCACAGGGGGCAGAAAAGATAATATGTAGTGAAGAAAAAGGAGTTGTCTACACGATGCAGAAGCAGACTAGACAAAGTCCTTCATAAGTACAGTATGGGATGATTTAAAATGAATACTCTTAGAAAGCTGTAGACAATTTTGGGCTGTTGCCTGACAGCATAGGGCAACATCACTGATTCATAGGGAAATATATATGACTAATATTTGAAGTTCTGACAAATACAGGCAAGCCACTTTGGTGAACTGATGGAAATGAAGTGAGAACAGGAGTCACAGATTAAGGTAACATGGCACTATTGAACTGCATTTTCAGAGCTGTACATTTATTTATTTATTTAATTTTATTTATTTATTTAGTTCAATTTATATGCCTGGAGTATCTTGGAGTAGCCCAGTAGGTGCCCCAGAAAAGGTATTCCAGGAAGTGAAACCTCCTCCTTTTTACAGCCATAAGAACAGGCTTTGCTTCCTTGCTGCTTTGATGCACATTTGCTCCGGACTGCTGGTTTTTCCTGTAGTCCAGCAAGGCCTGCCGGTGTAAAGATCACCATGTTCTCAGGATCTCTGGGAGTTTAGCTGAAAGATGACTGCCCAGAAAAGATTCAAATCCAGCCAATCAGAAGAGGAACTCATTGTCTGAACATCAACCAAACAGAGGATTGCTGAGGGTATGTGTGATGCCTGCTTGGTGGACCAGAGAGAGACAGACTTCACTTTGGTTGGTCAGGGAGGTATATAAACAGCTCCCTGGGTTCTCCAGTCAGTCTTCTTTTGGTGTTCCCCCCCCCCCTCACCCATCTTCTTTTTGTGTGTGTATGCTGCTTGATAAAATTGTAGGAGGGCTAACAAGGTTGCTAGAAAGGATAGGGTAGATGAGTTTGGCCTACAAATATTGTCACAGGAGATGTGGTTGTGTAGATAAGAGCGGATTATAAGCGAGGGAGATGAGCATTTAGCCATACTCCAGGTTTGGAATCCCCTGTGTTTGGAAATCAATGAGTGCAGAGGTTACAAGAGTGTTTCTTGGCTTTTGAGGGCTGTCTTGACTTAGACACCTCAATGGGGACTTTTGGGTCTTCCTAGTCATCATTTGCCCAGGGGGACATACTCAGCTTTGGTTGCCAATCCTTGTTTACTTCTTAGTAATACTGGGTGCAAGAGTTGGCAGGTGGGTCATTCGATCCAGTTACCTACTTCTCATGCTTGTGCCAAGACTATTCTGGTGCAAACAATCAACGCTACTGTCTTTTCACTTGCCCATAACTTATCTTCAATAAGTTTTTAAATGATGACAATGGGGTGTGTTATTGATTGAGGCCTGCTGGCCAGGGACTTTCTCACCTGGATCTGAAAATTCTTATTAACTCAGAAGTGAATCACAATGCAGCAGGTGATATGGATTTGACTATGGATATTTCCATAATATTTCTATAAACAAAGAAATGAACTGATAACAAAATAAAAAACTCACAATTGGCCCAGGTGGTCCCATTACTCCATGTTCACCCTGTGAGAAAATGCGCTGTATTAGTGATTTAAGAAACTAATGTACCATGTAAGTGCCAGGTTTCGCATGGCCTTTCTAAAGCACTTGTATGTGTGTGTGTTGGGGTGGTATATAAGCTACCTTTTGTCCTGGTCTTCTTATCACTTCTGTTAATGCCTCGGTTGAAGCAAAGATAGCTCCTGGCTCACCCTTTTCACCCTAGAAAAGGAGGGGAAAGTGTATGTTTACATAAAAGGAATATCATCTATTATCTAGCTCATTAAATCAGCTGCTTTACATATGGAAGCTGAGTCTAGGCAGGAATCTGAGCTGAAATAGCATCATCAGAAACAAAAGGAGGGGAATGGATGGATCTGCTGGCCTTTAAATTCTCTGTTTTGCTTAGCCTGTCTGATCTCAAAACATAGCAGCATAGAAATTACAGGTGGACAGAAATTTGATTTTCATTTCACGTCTTTCTCTATGCTCTCTATACTTCCGTTAGCCTTGTCTCAGGCATTCTCCTACCATGTGTATATTTGATTTTTGTGTGGATTCTTAAATGGAATTTGAGATTCACATTCAAACTGGAATTGTAAAGTTAGTGAAGGGTCTGTGGATGTTTTGAAATGAACAACAACAAAAATCCTCATATGTCAACATGGGCAAGCAGAAGTTTTAAACTGTGTTGGTTTACTATGGAAGAGGAAACACACAAGTTCAGAAGAAGGCAGTTTGCATATTTTCCTCTTTATCAATAAAGAGATGTCATCAGTGTCATGCCTGCTGTAATGTATAGTAATACCTCAGATAACGACTGCATCGGATAATGCTAAAATCAGATAACGATGCAAAATTTCCAAAGAAATTTTGCATCGGATAATGCTCTGTTAGCGTTATCCGATGCAGTCATTTCGTAGCAGCAGGGTGGCTGGAAAGCTGAACGGGGTGAAAGCTGAACGGGGTTCTCCGTTCAGCTTCCCAACCACCCTGCAACTGCGGAGGCAGGGGTGGGGTGGCGGGAAAGCTGATGGGGGGCTCCCCCGTCGGCTTCCCCAGCCACCCCTCAGCTGTGGAGGCATGGGTGGGTGGCTAGGGAAGCTGACGGGGAGTCCCCGTCAGCTTCCCCAGCCACCCTGAAGCTGTAGATCGGGCCCTCTGATCTCCCTGGAGCAGGCAGGGGGATCAGAGAGCCCGAAATTGGTTTTAAAAAAAGTCCTTTTTTTACCCATTTCGGGCTCTCTGACCCCCCTGCCTGCTCCAGGGAGAACAGAGGACCCAATCCAAGCTGTTTCTGGGCTTCCCCAACGTCCCCGGCCAGTGGAGCAAGCCAAAACATCAGGGTTCGAACTGTGCTTGTTCTCTTAAGCCAGTGATGGCACTCCAGGTGTTCTTGGACTTCAGTTTCCAGAAGTCCAAGTTAACACACCTTCTGATCATGGCTTCTGGGAACTGAAGTTCAAGAACATCTGGGATGCCATCACTGGCTTAAGAGAACAAGCATAGTTGCAGGTATGTCTTTTTGTGTCCATAAATTGAATAAACACAGGAATCAATAGCTATCCCCTCCCCACAGAAACCCATGTAATAATATGCTATAGGACCTAAAGATCAGTGGTGGAATTCAAAAATTATTACTACCTACTCTGTGGGCGTGGCCAGGGGGTGTGGCCAGGGGAAAGCCCTGTGTTGCACCTGAATTAGGACTACTTTATTTCAAAACATGGATGGGTTGGGCCAGCCAGAATTTCTGCTACTGGTTCTGGCGAACTGGGGCAAACCTGCTGAATCCCACCACTGCTAAAGATGTATGAATCTATCAATTGTATTCACTCTCCCATCAGAATTTTTCAGTTTTTAGTAAAGTCTGATCAAAAACAACTAAAATACAGTTGATGCCCATTTCTTTGAGACTGACAGATATAGCTAGTCTGCTTTCTCCTATATTTGAATTTTGTAAATGTATTGTTAACACAGGAAAAATGAAGTAAAACTAAATTATCAGCCATTTATATTACAGTCCACTTCAAAATTCATTGGCGTCTTGTCTTCCTGGGCCAATGAAACTGCTAGTTAAAGAAATAAGCTGCAGTCAGTTTAAGTAGGGACAGTAGCACAGGATCCTTCTGGCTGGGAAAAATCAGTTAATAGCAGAAAGCCATTTCCATGTGGCTGCCTAATGCAAAACTCCCTGATTTTTAGCATTTGTTCAATCCAGATAATGACATTGAGTGGGTAGCTGTACACATTTGGCTGTCTTTTTCTCCTACACAGCTACTGGTCTTCTGTGTATTAACAACTTGTGTCTTCCCAGGCTACCTTCATTTTTTCTGTCTACTTATCCTGGCAACCCTGCCTGTGATATTTACATAATGTTGGGGCTAATAATAATTTTGTGTCAGAGATTACTCTGGGTTGAAAGGACTTTTGCTGCGGAAACTGCTCAGAGGATGTCTGAATGAGGTTCCTTTCATGTCCCCGTGCAGCCCTCAGGTATCAAAACCTGACCTTCCAGTCTCCAAGCTCAGTGTCTTAACAACTAAGCCACCGGTGGAGCTGCTAATCACCTGATAAGAAATCCATTGCTTTCATGGATTTCATTACAGAAGGGAGAAATAAGTAGTGACAAATCAGAAACAATCCACGCTCTTGTAAGTATTGTTCTCTGCTTCTGGAATGTACAGCTAGATTTTTCACAAGTTACATCAACATTACAACTTTGAAGCTTTACAATCAATGGTGGGCTGTCAAAAATTTTACTACCACACTGTGGGCAGAGCCGACATCATGGGCCAACACCATGACATAATGGGCGGAGCCAACATCATGACATCATGACGTTGTGGGCAGAGCCAAAGTAAATTTTTTTAAAAAAAAAATAAAATTAAAAAATGGATCACTGGGGCTGGGGGGGGCTTTGGGGAGAAACTGTGTGACCGCGCAGCTTTCCCCGAACCCTCCTTCAGCCCCACTGATGGATCGCTGGGGCTGGGGTCGGGGGAAACTGCATGGCTGCGTGGCTTCCCCCAAACCCTCCTTCAGCCCCACCGATGGATCGCTGGGACTGGGGTGGGGGGGGTGGGGGAAAACTGTGTGGCTGCACAGTTTGTCCCTGAACCCTCCTTCAGTCCCAGCAATCTATCGCTGTGGCAGGGGAGGCCTTTGGGGGGAAACTGCATGGTTTGTCCTCGAACCCTCCTTCAGTCCCAGAGATCCATCACTGGGGCTGAAGGAGGGTTTGGGGGAAACCATGTGAGTGTGCATGCATCAAATGGAGTTTTGATGCATGCGTACTTCCGAGCAGCCATTTTGGGCTGCCCAGAAATGCAATCCGGAGGGCGGCCGGAGAGGCAACCGAACTGGTCACCCAGGTGTTTACTACCACCACCACCCCAGCGATGCCCTCTGGATTTTTGCTACCGGTTCAGCTGAACCGGTCCAAACTGGCAGCAGCCCACCACTGTTTACAATGTACAAATAATGTAATTTTCCTTCCCTCTCTATTGGTCAGAATAAAATTCTTAATGGGAACACATGTTGCAAAAGAAGACTTCATTTCCAAAACACTTTAAAGAAAATCCAATAAACCATGCAAACAGATCTGTAAAATCCCTACCATCTTTTTTTTTTTGCCCAAAATAAGGGAGTAAATTCTTTCTATTTGCAACAGGAACTCATCTCTACTGGCCCACTAGTTTTTAGTAATTCCCTGACACCCTACACATCATTACTGTTGGCCTACAACTTGCCTTTTTCTTACCTGTATTCCTTTCTCTCCTGGTAAACCAGGTAGCCCATTGTCTCCCTTTGGTCCCTTAGGGCCCTAAGGGAAAAAAAATACACAGGAATGTTATTGATAAGAAGCTTAGGCATACTTAAAATGTGCTATCTTAGGATCAAATCAGAGAGGACAGCACAAGCCCTATGTTCAGAACTGAGCAGTTTTTAAAATTTCTAATAACAATGCTTACGAGAATATTTAAAAAGCAGCATGGGTAGGTGAAAGCTACATTTTGGTCCCCTATCCTCACTTTTCCCAAATACTATTTTACTGCTACATCTTTGCTAGCAATTGTATGGCCATTCTTATTACACTGAGAGAATATTTCTGGGAGATGGGGAAAGCCAAGTAACACCATACAGTAGTATTGCTAACCCTGCAGTATTCTCTCTCATACTAATATCTTAAGAAATAATGTCCCCTTAGAGTTGCCATAATTCTCTCCTACAAAACCGGGACAGAAGTACGGAGGACTTGACAAAAATGGGAAGGTGTGTTTCCCCAGGTGGGTCTCCTTATGAGTAAAGGTGGAGAAAAGCCCCCATCCACCCCATTTCTTCCCATGGCTGTGGAAGAGAGAAGAATTTACTTCAGACTCAAAAGCATCAGCTGTCCCATTTTGGTGAGAAGCTGCCAGAGGAAGAGCAAGGGAATGGAGAGGAGAGGACGATAGATGAGGCAGGGGTGCATGCATGCATGGGGAAGAAGATGCTGCCACCCCAAAAGCACACAGCCCCGTGAGGGGGAACCTGGTCCTTCATTCACCCCACTCGGCATGCCTTCCCCTGAGAATGGGGCAGGAATGGCCTCCTAATTGGATTCTTGGAAGGGCCGGGGATGGCACTGGCTGAAGCGGGTGCTGCCTCCTGGCTCCCACAGGAGTCTTGGCAGAGCAGCGGGAGTGGTGGATGGGTGGGTTAAAGATTAACTGCTATAAGTGAGTCTTTAAGGTGGCACAACATTATTTTAATGGTGTGTTATAATATACAATCAGTAAGTTTTAAAATCCAGGACTTTAACATGAATTTTATTAAACTAGCCAGGACAATTTTTTGGACTTTGAATCCAGGACAATCCTGGTTTTCTGAGACATATGGCAACCCTATGTACCCTGAGAGTATGATTGGGTATCATATACATTCTGCACCATACTAAAAGTAGAAAAATTAATGGAATCATTTACATATTTACTATTTCAGAAATGTAGAACATAGTGCTTACAGGAAATCCTGGCAGACCCGGCTTACCGTCTGGACCCTGTAAACAAAGCACAGTGAAACAGTTCACTCTGGTTAAATCGAGCATACAGTCTGTGGGCATCTGCTATTTGTGCATGTTATTTCATTCTGAATTCCACTGGCACATTGCAGAGCTTTCTTAATGTGGAATTAGATAGTACTTATTGTGGAAT
Organism: Furcifer pardalis; assembly: GCA_030440675.1. Lineage (NCBI taxonomy): Eukaryota > Metazoa > Chordata > Lepidosauria > Squamata > Chamaeleonidae > Furcifer > Furcifer pardalis. The sequence continues at coordinate 50,545,068 of CP126897.1, forward strand.
TAGTTGTCAATTGCCTGATCAGCAGAATTCAAAGCTTAATTTGGAACAGAATTAAACAACATCCAGAATCAGTTCTGTCAGCACAAAATAGCCTCCACATCATGGGAAATGACTACTAAATTGGATTCTTACAATGGCGGAGCAGCAGAGTGTAAACTACTTTTATGGTCTCATTTGAGTTTGCTGGTTGTAATATGTAAACATACAGGCAGTGCCAATCACAGTTGTTTTGACCATGGAGTCAGTACTGCTGAACAAGTTTTGCATCATGATATCCTACAGCTATATAATTGTGAGCTTTTAAACATTTTGACAGCACCAAAATCCATGAAAAAAACAGATCCCACTGCCACTCCAGCCCATCAATTTCTCTTAATGTTGTTTAATCAATTTGTGCAAACCTCACATCTGATTACTGTATATAACATATCCTAGCTGCTATTTTCTCTTTCCTCCATTGTTTCCTTGTGTCTGTTTTAGGGTGCAACAACAATACAAAGGGGACTGCGGTGGCTTAGTGGTTAAGACTCTGAACTTGATGCCTGGAAGGGCAACAGGTCAGCAGTTTGAGAATGAAGTTCTGCACGATGGAGTGAGCTCCTGTTGTCTGTCCCAGCTCCTGCCAAGCTAGCAGTTCGAAAGCAAGAAAGTGCAAGTAGATAAATAGGTACCACTTTGGTGGGAAGGGGGTTGGGTGGGATGTGTGAATTCATGGGTGACCACTCAAAGAACTAGTTACAGATAAGCAACCTGTCCTTCTTTATGGTTCCTATAAAAATCACACAAATGGGTGAGTACCAAGCTCACTTACTGGCTGGTAGACATCACTGCATGACAGATGACAAAACCTTATGTCCAATTGATGCATTGGCTTTCTTTCTCATGTCCAACCATAGTGTCTGGTTATGCTCAGACTAGGTGCTTGCTTTACAAATGGTCACCAGGTCAGCTCCATGTAGAACAGCTGAAGACGCTGAGATTGCCTTAGTGCGGTGGTGGCCAACCTTGGCACTCCAGGTGTTCTTGAACTTCAATTCCCAGAAGTCCTGATCAGCAGGTAATGGTGACTTGGGCTTCTGGTAATTGAAGTCCAAGAACACCTGGAGTGCCAAGGTTGGCCACTGTTGCCCTAGTGGAATGCGCTGTCAAGCAATACGGTAGAGTCCTTTTGGCTAGTAATTTAAATCATTAGTGCTCATGAGCCACTTGAAAAGTCTTTGAGAGGATACTGCATGACCTTTCTTGGACACCCACCCACCCCATGCAATAAAGAGTTTAAGCATATCCTAAAAACTCTTGATGTGGCTAAGGTAAATAGCAAGTGTCCTGCGCACATCGAATGAGTTCATTAGTGTCTCTAGTGAGGAAAAAGGTTCAGGGGGAAATGTAGGTAGTACCAGAGGTTCACTTATATAATAAGTAGAAATTACCATAGGAAGAAATGAAACATCCATGTGGAGTACCGTCTTATCTTTAAAGAACTGTAGATATGGTGGGTCACTAGGCAGGGCCACCAACTCACTCACTTGCCTACCTGAAGTGACTGCCAGCAAGAAACCTGTCTTACAGGTTAGCAAGTAGAGTACAGTCATTGTTAGTATCTTGAAGGGGGCCTGTGTTAGTTGTTGAAGAATAAGAGGTAGAGACCATTGAGGATGAGGGCTATCATATACTGTACCTGGATAAACATTGTTCAGTCCCTTTAAGAAGCACTTCACAATAGAATTTCTAAACTACATCTTTGCAGTAGACCCTTCTGCTTGATTCGCAGAGAGCTATACCTCTAGAGAAGAGGAGCTTAGGCCTGACTCATTAAGGTGCAAAAGAAAATAGAGAGCTGTATTAACAATGAGAGAATGTGGTGAATCATTTAGTGATTCAGCAAAGCAAGCAAATCTATTTATGAGAATAGTTTCTCCTGATTGACGGTTTCCTCAATTCCAACAGGAATTCGTGTGAAACCCACCATACCACGATGTTCACTGTCTCAGTGTCTGGATGGAAGGTTGACTGCTACTGAAGCATAAATAGATTGGTGATTTATGGTAGACAGATGTGTTGAGAAAATATCTGTAGGCAAGCTGAACAATACATTTGACGAAACCACCAAGGCCCGATGAATATGGCATTTATTTGTTCATGAAAGAGTCTTGCCACTACTCTGCCTACTAGAGGGATTGGTGGGAAGATGTATGGCATCTCCTCCTCCTAATCAATCATGAACATGTTGCCTAGAGAGTTGCAACATATGCCTGCTCTCAAACAATGTCTGTTGCACTTTTTGTCATCTATGGATGCAAACAAGTCTATTTTTGGGGTCCCCTATAGAACAGTGATGGTTTGGTAGGCAATTGGCAAGAGTTCCTACTCATGAGTGTGCATATTGAGGCTGTTGAGATGATTTGCTATGCAGTTGCTTTTCCCTGCAAGATGAACCACTATGGGAAATACTGTATGTGATTGTTGATGCACAATTCTGACCAATCCCTGTTTTTCTTGGTTCTTGATTTTGGATGTCCAGGTCCAGGGATTTTGCCATTCCGAGCATGACATCTGAGCAAGACCTGAAATCTTCAGATGGAGATGGAGGATTGCTATTGCCTACCTCAGAAATTGGAGTGGAAACTGGGGGAGACAAGGATTGAAGAGATCAAGTGATTGGGTATCAACATTGATGAAGCAGGTAGGTCAAAGGTTGGATGTTTTTTACCATGCTGAGTAGTTCTAGTGCATGTGTCCATAGAGGACTTAGCAGGAACCTTTCTAGGATGGGAAGAAGTGGTTATTTTTGTTTTTTTGCTGGCTCATTGATTCCACCCCCTTTGTGTGAGATGACGACTTCAATGAAGAGAATTGTCGATGGGTTGGCAAACCAGGTGATACTTTCCCATGTTTGGAAGACATCAAAGGCCAGGTGCAACCAAACCCAAAGCACAGGCCTCAGGAAGTTTTTGGGATTTTGGATGAGGAGTATGGTGATCTATGTTGGATGCAGTGGCATCTTAATTTATGCTTAGATGGAATAAAGATCTTTACTATCAAGGGAGATCTTGCTGACGCTCCTCAGGATGGAAGGCAAAAGAGATTTCCTTTTGGAAGCTTTTGATTATACTCACTTCAACATCAATGTGGGAGACGGAGTTTGGTACACCCTTCTTATCTCAGTATTTAATGGGAATGCCATAGCCAAGAGCCTGAACTGGAACAGTTGAGGTTGGAATGAGCATGGCGAGGTGTTGATAGTCTTTCATGCTTGGACACTGAAGGGTGTGTCAGTTGAGAGAGAAAGTTTTCTATGCCATCTTGTTCAAGTCAAATGTAATCAGCTGGTAAAGGAAAAAGACAATGGGTTGCATCCAATATTTGCCATAGGGATCTAAATAATACAGGGTCGAACTTTGCCATTCCATGCTGAGAGAAGAGCCAGGCAGGTAAGCAAAGTAATGGCAAGGAGTATGCCAAGGCTCTGCCACCTCTGTGTGTCAATCTCAGGAAAGATGTCGATGATTGCTCTTAGTCTTTTTCCCCTGAGATGGTAGCAATGGTGATCTCGACTCCGAATCTGAAGGAGAACAAGCTCTTGGAGGAGTGTGGGCTTGTCTTCTCTTAGATGTTGATGGAGACCGTCCTGATGGTAAAGAACGCTCAGGATCTCAGCTTTTGAGGCCAATCTGTTGGAGAGCCCATCTTTGCAGAGACCCTTCTTGGGCCTGCTGTTGAGAGGGCAATTGGTTCTGTTTGACCTTAAAGCTACCTAGCCGTACCAAATCCTCTTTTTATCTCTGACGTTCCACTGACTGGCGTGGAGACATAGTAGTCATGGAGGGCAACATGAGTGAAGCTTTTGCAAATGGCATAGATCTGAACTTGGCATCCCTCACCAAGGCAACATAGGCACTTTGAATGGCTGTCCTTGAGGGAGATGTTATTGTTCCAGTCCTCACACTTCTTAAATGGGGCCAAAGAAGCCATAAAATGGAAAGAATACTAACTACAAACTAAGAGGATTTCTAAAAATAGAACAAAGGACTACCAACAAGAACTAAAACCAGAAACTATGAATTTTTATTTATTTAGCTTATGACACTTGTACACATTGAGTCAACATATAACAAGAAAGAAATCTTCTCTATTGCCCACTTATGCTCTAAGGCTACATTGTTTTATAATATGGTGCACAGTCTGTCGCGGTGCCCTTCAATCACATGCTGGTGATGGTAGTTTCCCCCATTTATGCAAAAAGTCTGCAATCTTCTGTGCCCTTCTACGTATTCTATTAAGGCTAGTGCATATCTTGTGAGGTTGATCAAAACCAGGTCATATTTCAGTTACACATTGAAAATTCTGTTACTGGTATGGTGTTTTTTCCAACCATTCTCTACCCCATTAGTCCTGCAGGTTGAACTCTTCATTGCTTCCAATAGTGGCACTAAATAAAGGTGGATGTCTTGAGCAGAGTATGTTAATATTCAGGTCTAATATGTCAGAATTTACGGATCATTCAGGAATCCGAACTATTCTGTGGTACTCTCTTAAAATAACATTTTTCCTGCGAAGTTCTGGTGGAGGAATGTTACTTAACACTGGAAGCCAGTAAATAGGTGTGGATCTAATTGTTCTGGATATAATGTGCATGGTATTATTTAGTTGCACATCAATCTTGCTTACATGGGTGCTGTTTAACCAAACCGGGGCACAGTATTCTGCTGCAGAGTGTTGTTGTTGTTCAGTCAAGACTGACCCAAAGATGGTCTCTCCGTGGACCACCGCATGCCAGGCTCCTCTGGCATCTGCCATCCTCTGTAGTCTGCCCAGACCGCGTCAATGATACCATCTAGCCATCTCATCCTCTGCTGTCCCCTTCTCCTTTTGCATTTTCCAGTAAGTCCTTTGTTCTTATTTGGTGGCCAAAGTACTTGAGCTTCAGCTTCAGTATCTGTCTTTCCACTGAGCATTCAGGGTTGATTTCTTTCAGGATGGACTGATTTGATCATCTTGCAGTCCAGGGGACTCTCAAGAGTCTCCTCCAACACCACAGTTCAAAGGCATCTATTTTTCTGCTCTCAGCCTTCCTTATGGTTCAGCTCTCACAGCCATGCATTATAACTGGGAATACCATTGCTTCAACTATGTGGACTTTTGTTGGCAGGGTAATGTCTCTACTTTTTTATTATGCCGCCTAGGTTTGCAATAGCTTGCCTCCCAAGAAGTAAGTGTCTGCGGAGTAAACTAGACTCAATGCAGATGTTCTTAAAGTCGTGGCTGAGGATCCCCAAATTTATGTATGATATTGTTCCTTGTTCTTATTTTGCTCTGGTTTTTAGGCGTTGTTATTTTAAATGCCAAAGTATGATTTAGGGTGATGCCCAGGTACTTAGGCTCTTTATTCTGACCAAGGTGTTTCCCATCCATGTAGACTGTCAATCTTTAGGTGGGGTGATGGTCCCCTCAGTGAAGGAAATGCCACTGGAAACCATCATATTGGGCCAAATGGCAAAATGAGTGGAGGAGGAACTCTGATTCCCAATGGTCATGGAGGTAGAAGAGGCCATGCCAGATGGACTGGCTGTGAAAGACACCTTGTCCATATTCTCAAGACTGCGGCAGTCCATTGTAGTCCCGGTGTTAAATCCTGCATGTCTCATTTCATATGTGCCACAGGAAATGGCTCTGAGATCACAGTGTGTGGGTCACTTCATGGCAAGCTGGGAGCCACCTTAAACAAATTCATGCAAATGACATTTTCCTGCTTCCAGAAAAAAATGCATTCTCAGATACGAGTTGCAGCCACCACTGATACTGTAAATTCTCTATGTGAAACAATGAAAACTATGAAACTATGTGAAACTATGAAAATAAGGATATTCACATGAGAACAGGACCACTGGTAAGGGAGCTCAGAAACAGAAGTCTGAATGCTGCAGCTGTAAAAAAAAAAGAACTGAGGGATCGTTGGGTGGAAATTGTGTGCGCTGGAGAGAGTACGTGGAGCCTACCACTCCATCACAGCTCTGGAACATTGTTTGCACATATACAGGAATTAAACCCATTTGTTTGATTTCACAGAGAGACCATGAAAAAGAACTGATAGAAATTATTTATATTACAATTAACTATATAATCTGAGCACAGAAAGTACCATTTTAGAAGTTACATTCTCTCTCACACACTTGAGAAGAAATACGGTATTACTGCATTATCTAAAAAGAAAGACATATCATTTTCTCTCTTAAAAGCTATATTTTGCTAGCAAAGTCACTGGTGCTGCAAATTTAACATTCATACAATTTAATTTATATTTCTTTAACAGTATAGATGCCCATTCTCTTGTCTTGAAAATTTCCAACAGCCTAACTGGAGAGCTTTGCATAGTGTTTAAGCAGAAATTCAGTACAGGAATTGCTCATGAGATTAATCCTTGGTAGGTATGCCTGGAAGAAGAAACAGGTTGTTTTGTTGCAGAAGCTAATGCAAGTTTGACTTTGCATCCCACATGTGTGGCAGACCACCTGGGAACCAACTTATACAGAGCACTTGAAATTCTTCAGGGAAAGAACAGGATTTTTTTAAAAAAAATAACCAATAAACAAGCCAAACTTTAAGACAGGGGTGTCCAAACTTTTCAGGCCATGGGCTGGTCACATGGTTCAGTGGGCTGGTTACGTAGTTCCTCCCACTGGAAGCGGAGGTAAAATGTGCCTTGCAATCTGTTTTGCAACAAGATGAGATAGGTTTTAAGCTGCTATTTTACTTCTGCTTCCAGGAGTGACAAGGGTGGTGTGGACCAGATGAATTGTTGTTAGGGGCCGGATCTGGCCCATGGGCTGTAGATTGGGCACCCCTGGTTTAAGATATAAGGCTAGCTGGGAAGTTGTAGAGCTGTTGATTCCGTTTCTTGGTGGGATTTTTTAAACTATTAAATTAATTATTTTATAGTAGTGCTTGCAATAAAAAGTCAAGACTTCTTCCTAAATTAATCAACTGCTGGTTGCAGAGAATCTAGATATGAACATCTGATGGTGATGGAAGTAAATCAGATGGACCTTAGTTGAGATCATGACAAGAAAATAATGGCCAAAATCCTGTTGCTTAGCATAGTAAATTTCAGTATAGTAGACCTACTGATTCAAAAGGGATGTAGTGAATCAACAAAAAACTTTACATTATACAATGCATCCCATAGAGATTTTCATTGTACACTTTTTCCCATAGGAAATTTCGTTGTGTGGTGCATGCATCGTATAACCTACAAAAATTGTATAACGAAGTGCCTAGTGGAACCAATTATTTTCGTTACATGGGGTTCTACTGTAAATAAAATTTATGGGTTACTCTTTTCCAATCTTGTCTGGTACAGTCTTTTTATTTAATTGTTATGTTATCTAGCGAGGCACTCTTTATGCAAGGTTTGACTGTACAGTCAAACCTCGCATAAAGAGTGCCTCGCTTAAAGAGTAACTCGCTTAAAGAGCAGAATTTTCTCTGAATGTTCGCTTCGCTTAACAAATAAAATGAACCAAAAACTCGCTTAACAAATAAACCGGGGTTCACAATCCCCCCCACACACAATTGGTCATTTACAATGGTGTTTCATTTAAAGAGCAAACTCGCTTAAAGAGCAATCCTGCGGAACGCATTATGCACTTTAAGCAAGGTACAACTGTACTGCAATTAGTTTCGCCAGTTTTTTGTTGATTATTCTAAATGCCTACTTCCATATAAGCTTCGAGCTTTGCATATTAATTTCCTCTAGGGAGAGGTCTTTGGGAGAAAAGCAAATTCAGTTCCATCCTTAATACTGAGAACTGTTTGTCTTTTTCCATTGTTTACAGTCATATTTCAAATATAGAGTTTAAAGCAAACTTTCCCTAATAATTTCTTTTGAAACATATTCTATCTGTCCCAACATAAGCAGAAATACATTACAGTTGTACCTCGCTTAAAGAGCATAATGCGTTCCAAACTCTTTAAGCAAGTTTGCTCTTTAAGCGAAACACCATTGTAAGTGACCAATTGTGAGGGGGATTGCAAACCCCGATTTATTTGTTAAGCAAGTTTTTGGTTGGTTTTATTAGTTAAGCGAAGCGAACATTCATAGAAAATTCTGCTCTTTAAGCGAGTTATTCTTTAAGTGAGATGCTCTTTATGCGAGGTTTGACTGTATTCAGATAAAGTAAATGTGGTTAAAAAGAATACATCCAAAAACAACCTCAGAGACCACCATTCCCTATATCAGTGATGTTCAAAAATGTTTGTAGAAACATCCTATTTATGACAAAAAGAGCTTTGGGAGTAAGGTTGTCAAGTCAAGACAATCGCATTCTCTGATATTATGGGGCTAAAACTGGAGATCAGTGCATGGGCACATGGGATATCACAGAAGTGTTGGTGAGGCCTTTATGCTACTGCTACCAGAGCCTGTGCAAGCACCACAAATCACAATGCTGGCACTCTACTTATCTATGATGTGATGGCCCAAATGCACTTACTAGCTTTTTTTTCAGACCACAGTTGTTGCTCTTGGGTTTTGGGAACATAAAAGTTGAGTCCACTGTGCCCAGGGGCTGGTCTCTCTTGTTAAGCTAGGAGAGGTCCTTGTCTCAGGCAGTGCATCACTGGAGACAGCAAATGCCCCTACTCCATAGGAAGGCCCAATCAGATCTGGGTACAAGGAGAAGGGAGCAGCACTGCTTGCCAACAACCATGGAGAGGAGGAACAGAAGAAATACCATTAATCCCTCTTTTTCTCCAGGTAACCCATCTCTTCTTGTCCCCACCTTGTACTTTTATCAGAGATGCAGCACAGATGTCTTCTCATACCTGTGGTCTTGCAACCACAATAGTCCTTTCAAAGACAGAAAGGAGTCACAGGAGAAGACAGATTGAGACAAATGGCAGTGATACAAAGAGAGGCATCGCCTGAATATTTCACTCCTTCGGCCACAAGTAGAGGAAGTGGCAGATGACGTAGGTCCTATAGTAGGGGACAGGAAAAGGCCTCCCTGCTTTGTGGGGCTATTGTGGAGGTGGTACATGGTTTCCCACCTCAGTTAGCAAGAAAGTATAAGCCATCCCTGACTATGCCATCTGAAGCAATGCACGCAAACACTTTAATGTGGAGTCAGTAAACTCTGGTGTCAGGGATGAAGATGGGTGCCTCAGCTTTATAGCCACCTCACAGACAAAAATCATAGAATCAGAGAATTACTGAGTTGGAAGGGTCTTTTAGGCCATTGAGTCCAACCCCCTCTTCATGTGCTCTTCTCTTTCATGCTGAGATTCCTTCTCTTGTCTTAGAGTATTAGAAAAGTATAGCAATTATCTGATACTTCAGGAGGAAATCTAGGACCCTGGCAACCTTATTTGTGAGTCACTTCACCCAAAAGTCTATTTTATTTAATTTTATTTCACACATAAGAATATACTTACTGGAGGACCAGAAAGTCCTTTGATTCCAGTAAAATTATAACTTACATCCGAAGCATTGAGGAAGGGCTGAAAAGGAAGGATAAGTGATAGGTAAAACATCAGGTATTCATTTTTCTCTAGAATCCCACATATTTCTAAACCTTTTCTAGCATTAAAAATAGAGAAGGTCAGACCAGCTATTAAGAATCAAAAGTGTTGTTTTTATATCCCCATCTTCAAAACATTATTGTCTTTGAACTCACAAAGAACATAGAGTTTTCTTCCCCATAAAATATTGTACAAGTACCTGTAATATTATTTGACAAGAAGAAAAGAAAACCTTGATGGTAAGAACTCTGAACAGCAAATTGGAGAGTCAATAGCTTTAACATCCTTGCAGGGCCATTCATGACCAAAGGTAACTCTAATGCAGGAGTTCTCAACCTTTTTAAGCCAGGAGCCAGGTCATGCTCCTTCAGACAGCCCTAGGGGCTGGATGGCCATTTTGCCCTTCCTCCACCACATGGCACTTCCCAGTGTGGTGGTGGTGGGGGCACATGAAATGGCAGTGGGGGCTGCATCTGGCCGATGGGCCACAGGTTGAGGACCCCTGCTCTAATGTTCTATTTTCTGCATTTCTCTGCAGCACCAGTAACATGAGAAGGAAACTTTAAAAACAGACTAACACTGCTGTTTCTTTTGAAATTGTCCCAGTTGCATTCAAGACCATTTTCTCTGTTTGTGTTTCTAATAACATCTAGGTGGATATGAGATCACTCCAGTAAGTTTAATTATTTTGTTATATGACCACAGCGAAATGCAGGTGCTTGAAAACACATGTTTGGATTTTGTGTACTGAAAAGAAAACAGGGCACCTGTTAAAGAGTGGATTTTTATTGCACATTTGCCGGTTCTCTGTCATGGAATTTGACAATGGGTTTGGTTGGCAACATCTTTCATTTGTAAGCCTGCATAGTTCCCCACTGCTTTTGTCTGTTTTTTTTTAAAGTAGAACAGAACACCAATTATTAAAGGGAGAAAAATGGAATAACTGCATAGGGTATTTTGATTGGTACTACTGGCAGCCCACTGTATCAAGACACCTAATGAGAGAGCGAATGGCGTAGTTATTTATTTAGGACATTTATATTCTGCCCTGTATCCTAGCATCTTATGGCAGACTAGAAAAATAAAAGGAATGTAAAACAATTCAATACAGTACTGTAAAACCATTTAAAATATTACAGTTACATAATAATAATAACAACCGTGTGCCGTCAAGTCAATTCCAATGTACAGCAGCTCTTTCCATGATTGTTGAAGTAGAGCAGGGGTGTCCAAACTATGACCCACAGTCCGGATCCAGCCCATGACGCCAATTCATCTGGCCCATGATGCTCCTAGAAGCAGAAATAAAACGCTCCTGGGTGCATTTTATTTCTACTTCCAGGAGCAATGCGGGTGATGCAGGGCAGATGAACTGGCATCAGGGGTTGGATCTGGTTTGTGGGTCGTAGTTTGGGCACTCCTGAAGTAGAGAGTACTCAGAAATCATTAACTATTCCCTTCTTCTGGGGGCATTCTTAGACTGTACAACTTGCCCAAAGCCACGTAGCCTGGCTCCTCTGGGATGCACAATATGGGGAATTGAAACTGCATACATTATAACTGTAGAGACAATAGCAATTTTGCATGTAGTAACATTGGGTATCAGTGGGAGTGGGCTTTACCACAAATTGCCTTTTGCCATTAACTTGACCGTTAAATGGGTTTTCCCCTCTCTGGCATTTGAAGCAAGCCTCCAGGCCATGTTTGTTTTTGCTTCCATAATTTTGTGATAGCCATCCTTAGTTCACAAAGGCTTGGCAAATAGCCATGTTTTAATTTATTAATGAAATTGAGGTTGGCCTCTGTATCAGTAAAACCTCTAAGAAGAGAGCAATCTATAATTGAGGTGTTACAGCCAAGAAAGCCCTCCCCAATGTCCCGGCTTCCGGGAGCAACGAGGTTGGCACGAGCCAGATCCAGCCTACGGGCCATAGTTTGGGCACCCCTGGTTTAAGCAGAGAAAATGGCAGCTTAAAATCTATCTCATCCTGTTGCAAAGTCCATTTTACTTCTGCTTCTGGTGGGAGGACCCATGTGACTGGCCTGCTGAAGCACGTGACTGGCCCACTGAACCACGTGACTGGACCGTGGCCTGAAAAGTTTGGGAAGCTCTGATCTAGCTGTTGCATATCACACTCACTTCAGTATCTGTGTCATCCTTAAAGACAGCTCTATCAAAAGTGCATTATAGTGATTCTAAAAAGTAACAGCATAACAATTCTGTCTAATAAAGAGCATTAACACCCCACTCCAAAAAGAAAGCACAATTCAGGAGAGCAGCCAGAGTAGCAACACTAAATTTCTTTTAATTCCAGTTTTAGAACCAGATTTTCTCTAAATATTCTAAGCCAGTGAATGTTGTTAAGTATTATCTTAGAGTTCTCCAGTTGTAATCTGAAAACCCCTGGGGCAGAAGCAGTTTGTGATCTTTGCAAGGGGGGGGGGGGGGCTCATTCCAAAATTATGCGGTTGATCCCCTCCTGCTCAGTCAACTGCCACTGGAATTTTGGTGCTTTTGAAAATAATTTCCACCTCTGAGTCAGCATCTCCACCATCGGAAGAACCTGGAATTTTTTTAAAAAGAGTAATGGCATACTGAAGTCATCTAGAACTGAGCAGTGAAATGGCAAATCTCTATCAGTACTGTACTGTATATCCTCTGTCAGTTTCATATATCTTGTGTGCTTGTATTGTGAACACCATGGTTTGAGGTAATGGCTGTCCAATTCCCAGGCTATCTCCCGCCTTCCCTCCGGACTCGCCACCACGCCGGGGGAGAAGACCTGCAGCTGTGGACGGTGAGGCAGCGCTCCTGCCCTCCCCCGGGCCCCATCACCTCTGCCCGGGGAGGTTAAAAGCGCGGCAGCAGCAGCGGTGGAGCGAAGACGCTCCCGCCTTCCCTCCAGACTCGCCACCATGCCGGGGGACGGGACCTGCACTTGTGGACGGTGAGGCAGCGCTTCCGCCCTCCCCCGGGTCCCCTCACCTCTGCCCGGGGAAGTTAAAAGCGCGGCGGCTCGAGTATCCGCCACCACCATCAGAAACACCTGCGGCGGGGCGGACTGGCTTGGCACTTATTGCGGGATTTAGTAGTTGTTTTTTGTTAAGTTTCTGCTTTTGTATGTGTAAACTGAACTGGTATTATAAATTTGATTCTTGTTTGATATTGTGGTTTAGTGAATTTTGATGCTGTAATGACTTATATTACACTATCTTTGATTATCTCTTAGAATGTTTTAATCTAATGTTTTGTAATTGTAACTGTTATTAGAGAAATATATATTAATCTAATGTGTGTAATTGTAACTGTTAGTGGAGATATATATATTATATATCCGATATTGAAATTTACTATGTGATATCTGTAATTGCTGTGTAATTGTAACTGTTTCTTCTGTAAGCCGCCCAGAGTCGCTCTGCGAGTGGGGCGGCATATAAGTCGAAATATAATAATAATATAATAATAATATCTCTGATCCCACAAGCCCTTCCCCAGGCATAAGTGTTGTTCACTGACTGGTATGGGATAGATATGGACAACGGCATAAGGATTTCTGAACTGCTTTCAGAATATGTTGTGGAGAGTCTGCGAATTCTGAGGATCGTTTGTAGTATGACACAAATGGCCATTTTGTTATGTGCCACTGAAGGTTTCCAAATTTATGGTAACCCCAGGAATGGAAACAAAAACACTGTAGCTAAAGACAAACTGTTTTATTTCAGACGAAGTAGACTTCATCCACGAAAGCTCACATTGAAATATAACCATTAGTTTTTAAAGCGCTACAGTGTTATTGTTTTGTTTATTCTCTGATATGCCTAAAACACAAAATAACACGGCTACTATTCCAAAAAAAAAATCACCCATGAATTAATCACCTCCCAAAGGTCCTACCCTTAACAAACGTAAGGCTTTGGTTTCCTTTATCAGGTCAGGACACAAGTTGGTCAACTGACAAATAATGATGGACACACTCACACATATGTACAGAGATGTTGGTTCTGAATTGTACACCAGAGTAACAGTATTATTAGCTCTCTCCAAATAACACTTACTGCTGGAATGGCTATAAGAGGACCTGGTGGTCCAGGTGGCCCTGGTGGTCCCTCAATACTAGCTCCATGTTGTCCTGGTTCACCCTGTTTTAACAGAGGAATTATGTTGTTATTAAAATGGATGTTTCTATATAACTGAGATACAGACAAATATTAAAATTAGATAAATAAATAGACAGATAGACAGACAAATGTCATTGCTTTTTACCTTAGCACCCGGATCACCCTTTTCTCCTTTTGAGCCCTGAAGTTAAAAAGCCAATGTTAATTGCATAAGGAAAATATAATAATACAGTTCACAGTAGTATAGACTAGGCAGAGACTAACGTCAGAGGACGTTAGTCTTTTCCTTCCCTGGGCAGATAAGGCCCAGGATTAGGAAGTGAGAGCTTCCATCTAAAAACCTTAAAACTTTTAAAAATTTAAAATTAAAATCTGAAAAAGATTAAAAACAGATTAAAAACACACCAGATTCTACAACTACTAATTAAAAGTAGAAAAAGAGAGGGGCTCAGATCAACCAATGTGCTGGAGTCATTATACCTTCCATACCCCATATCTGTCCTCCCAGCCATGTTTTTAGATTCTTCCTAAAGGGCAGCAACTCTGTCTGGAGACATAGCTCCGTAGGCAGGAGGTTCCATAGGGTCGGAGCAGACACAGAGAAGGCCCTCCTTCTGGTGCCAGAGAGATGTGCCTCCCTGACCGATGGAACAACTAGGGAGCCTCTCCGGTCCGCTCTGGTGGGACGGGCAGATGTTCTTGGGGTGAGGCGGTCTCTTAAGTATGTTAGAATGTTAGAAGAATGTTAGAAGAAGAAACACCATTATCATATTGTGCATGTTCAAAGCAAGAGGAAAGAGAAGTTACCTATGCTTGCTTGTGAGTAGAACAGTAGAAAGATGTACAGTACTATTGATTTTGTTAACTGGCTAGAAAATATAGTTAGATATGCCTTTCTTGTTTTATCCAGGGAAAGTGGGAAAGTAAAAATGTTCCTTTTTATTTTTGAATCTTCTTTTTGTGATCCTGAAATTTGATCTATCTTTTCCTTCATATAATAAAGCTGACTTGTTACATAATACGTTATACTTTTCATATAGAGTATAAGGTGGTGACCCGGGAGACCTGGGAGAATATAGAGTATAAAGTGGTGACCTGGGAGAATTCCAGTTCTTTGTTTCTTTATTGGCAACGCTACATGTTGCTACCGAATCTACATTGCTATTTCCTACATGATCTGGCTGGTTTGTTAACATAAACCGCTAGCGATTGAACCCGATCAGCTTTCTGTAGCCTGGAGCAGAATCACATCTACTCTGAAGCAGCAAAAGGTTTTATTCTGGCTTCCTGGATGGGTGCAGGTCTCTGTCAGGTGGAATGAGTCCTATGGTAGTGGGATAATAGGCTTTGTTATCCTTACAGACTCATGCTATAAATACTGCTATTTCTAGCAGCTGAACCTAAAATTATAATCAGTTTCTGTTTTACAAATTTAAGTAGTATTTTTTTTTAAAGTAAAGGCAGTGCAAACTCACTGCATCACCAGGACGGCCAGCAACTCCAGGGAATCCTGGTCTCCCTTCTGGACCCATTTCTCCCTATTGAAACAAAAAAGTAAATGCAGTACAAAATTAGAAGACATCTATTTCCTAGACTGAGCAGTTTAATTTAAGAATGACCACAGTCAAAAGAGCTCATTTAGATGCATCCAAAAACATTCATGCGCTGATAAAATATCTAACTTTTGAATAGTAGTGCCCCCATGTTTTATAAATATGGAGGAACTAGTGAAGAAAAGGTTCAAAGTAACTAAATTATTGTGCTAGATTTCAAAAGTAAACATTGCTGTTACAGATGGCTAATGAAGCAGGGCAGAGGGGCACCTTACCCCAACATTTTGGGAGTGTCATCGGGTTACCAAGTTTATGGGTTCTCTCTCTATAACCACTTATCAACACTATCAAGCTTTACTCCCTATTATTTCTTTATTTATTCATCATTTGTGTACTCATTCCTTTTTATTTACACCCCACATTACCATTGATTAACAGGACTTTAGCTAGAATAAATCTTAAAATTATGCCACATTTCATTACACTCTATTAATGACACATTCTGTCATAGAACAGCTTCTGCTTACTATAAATTAATAAACAACAGAAGGCAGATAGATACTCTTTGCTTCTGAGTTATTTCTGCTCTACATGTTTTGAATCTGTGACAAGCTGTTTCAGCCAGACTTTAAAAACACATTTTGCTTTAAATGTTGTCAACATAATAATTAATTAATACTAATTTGATATTAACTGAGGAAAACTGTTTTGCAATGATCTCACTTTTATTGTTTATTGTGTCTATACTTGGCAGCATTTTTGGGTTGTATGGCCTTGATGCAATTAAAGATACAAAATGATTTATTTTAATACAGGACATATTCAAGAGGCAAGCAATCCTTGCCATCAATATTGTGTCTCATCAATGGGTATTAATTTCTTCTTCTTCCATATCTAGGAAGAAACTTTCAAAACGAAGCCACCTTTTGGTGAGTTCATTCTGCAGTTCCTTTCACCTGACCTAGTGTGAGGAAGATTAGCCAGCATGCCCAGTGGTGGGCTACAGCAGGTTCGGACAGGTTCGGAAGAACTGGTAGTGAAACTGGCTGGCCCCACCCACTGCCCTGCCCTGCACTGCCCACCACCACCACCTCCTCCTCCTCTCACCCCCCTCCGGACGCAACTCCAACATCTTTGCTGCTGGATCCGGGCGCCCAGAGTGGAGTGAGGCTGAGCCAGCAGTTACTCTGTTGAAGTTGCTCTTTAAAGGAAAATTAGAGCATCAAAGTGTAATTGCTCACTAATGGTCTGACGAAGTGGACTCAATCCCCAAAAGCTCACATTAAAATACAGCCGTTTAACCACGCCCACCTAGTCACCTGGCCATGCCCACAAAGTTGGCCACACCCACAGAGTTGGCCACGCCCACAGTGTGGTAGTAATTTAAAAAAAAAACCCACCACTGAGCATGCCCAACTGTGGATCAAAAATACCACAATCTTCTAGGAGGCTCTTTCTGTGTACTGAGGCACACTTTTCAAAACTGATTCTGGAAGTGGTTCTCACCACCTCTTTATGGTCCCTCACAAGGAGACAGGTCTTTAGCAGGCAAAATGGCTAGATTACATCTTTCTTCAGTTTGTCCTTCAGCTTATGTACCATGAACAGATAAAGAGGTAGGTGAGACCACAACCTATATCTGTTCCCCACAGAAAAATGATGAAGCGGGATCAAACATATGTGTAGGGTTAGGAATATCTGATCAAAAGGATACTCTCATCCACTAACTGTATATACACACAAAGTGATGCCACAGGAATGAATTTATGATATAAATGCAGCAAAAGCCAAGCTACAAGGGAAAAAGTAATTAAGTCACTAAAAAGTCCAGCCCTTCTTGGTTTGGAATGTAATTATGGACTGCACCCATACTTAAACATCAACCCTGTGTAATCCACACCCCATTCTTATGAGCACTTATTACTTTCTTATTCTCCCAATACAGATAAAAACACTGATCAGAACACAGGCAGGCAACCATTAGAATATAAGCTACATAGCATGGTAAAGTATACTGTCGAAAGATGTTCTAAATTGCAGCCTCTTAGCACCGTGAGGCACTGAAGAGACATATCTTTTTGGTTTAATGCTGTGCCCTGGAAAGGAGGATCCTTTTCTCAAAGTGCAGCACATAAACTGAGTGAGGTGTACACTCTTTCTTTATTTTTATGCACTGACAGCATATAGGACACAGAGGGACTGTCCTTAAGGAACGTGGACCTTTGAAGGGGAACCCTTGTTTCATCTTAACACTATTATACTTTCAGTTAAATTTTAATTTTTGTTAAGACATCAAATATTTGTGTTAATTTCAAATTAGAAACCACATTTATTTAATGTATCACCTTTAAACCAGGTACACCTTGTATTCCTGTGTCTCCCTTTTCTCCCTAAAATATAAAAATAAAAATCATGTCCATATTGATACAATGGTAAAGAGAACAAACAAGAAGCTTTCAAAATAATAATAATAATTAATTATCTGCCTCAATTTATTCTAAATTTCATTGAATGTTACCATTTGTTGAGAAGAGCTGAAATACATTGGTTTCAATGACTCTTCCCTTCTTTAAACAGAATATTAGCATGGTTATAAATTAGAGGAAGACAACCAATGTGAAAGGTTTGCAGTGCTTTAAGAACAACTTTTGTGAAACCTTCTATTTTCTTAAATATTAATTTTGTCTTTAAAAACAATCACTGACTAACGATTCCTCTCACATTTGGCAGCAAAACTCTGCTTAAAAATCTGTTATTACATTCCTTCCTTCCTTACTTACTTATATATTACCCTATTGGCCAGAGCCACTCAAGGTGCTTAAAATGTACCATTAAACCAATCTTAAAATACACAAACATAAAACAATAAAAGAGCCTAATAAAATGAATTTTAAATGATTTAGAGACTTTCCTATATGACAACAGGCTACCTTGTTTTTTGGGGTGGCTTGAAAACTAATAGACCATTATTATTCATCAAATAATAATAATAAATTAAAAGTTGAAGTACTGTGGAAAATCCTATTCCTCTGATAAAAATGATTAATAGATTGTGGCAGCGTCAAATACCTTTGGTCCCATTGGTCCTGGCAGTCCTGGCTCTCCAGCTGGACCCTACAATAAAACATCCCATGTCAAGATCCAAGATTTTAGGAGTTGAAAACTGGCCATGAATCATCTTAAATAACCATTGTGCATTATGTGGCAGGTAAAATAAATAATATAACTATTGTATCAGGATTTTTAAAAACTGTACCAAACATTAGTGAGAAATTGGAATTCTCTCCTGCAAAGCCTTCTTATCTCAAAAGTGTACTTTTTTTAAAAAAAAAGAGCAAATCATATATGAGACACTAGATACACATAACAGTAACTAATCCCCCCCCCCAAAAAAAAAGTAAACAAAAACACGAGAGTATATTAGGACTCCATTTTCCAAACACAAAGGAAAGGGTACAGTATTACTTGGTCAATGAAACAGAATCAGGAGTAGAATTTTGAGCACACACAAAAACCTGCTGTTGTCAATTTCTCCAAGGTATTCTTCCTTCTTTCCTTAACGATTGCATGCATCTTCTTTGAAACATCTGCTCCAGTATTTCAAGTAGATAAGTACATTAATTAGCTAATTGCCATCCAATTTGTGTTGGCGGGACTCACTTTTTCCCTTTAGAGTATATTCATCTGTTTGATGTTTCACCTGTTAATCTTAAAAGAAGCTGACTCTAAAGAAATGCTGAAATAATTGCCAATGGACAGCTTTGTAATATTTAAAGTTATAAGAAATAGTGGCTTTACTTATTAACCTATTGCAAAGTCAAGCGTTGGCAGTCCAAAACTTTATTGTGCCACTCAGAAAAGGGGCCAGACAAGATTAACACTGAGAACATGTGACTGAAGGGGTTGTGGGCCCTATCTCCTGTGAGACTTGGGTAAACTGTACAGTTCCAAAGTGCCAACAGAAGTAGAGAACTGTGAAACAGTTCTCAATACTTAGAGTACTGTACTTAGCCAACCCTGACAGGATTACCATACATAAACTGAATTTATTATTAATTATGAAGTACCTTGTTGAACTTAATTCATATGCCTAATTGCACAATGCCTGCAGGTGCCTGCAGATGACTCCTAAAAAAATAAAGCTGATTTCTGAGGAACTTTTGCACTCTGTTGAATTTGTTAACTCCTATTCCTTGGAATTACAGAACAAATGACTTGTCAATCAACTTTCAATTAGTAGTAGACCAATCTGTTTTTCACATGATTGAGGCCAGAAACAGATATTAGAGATTTTAACTAATGAAAGCATTTGTATATCACAGCAGTAATATCCCTTCACTTCTGGGAGTTTGTAAATCTACCTGTTTTGTATGGTGATTAGTCCTCAGGACTTAACCAACGCAGTCCTTTTAAGTCTGATTTCACAGACCTGAAAGACTGTCTCACAATCACCTCTCTGCCACATTAAAATGCCTTCAGTTTTAATGCTGAAAGATCTCTAAAATCTGTTTCCGGCATTGACTATTCTATTCTCCCTCCACCGATCATTTTTCAATAGAGTTTATTATAACTGACATGATGGGTGCTTACAGACATTTTGTCTTTATCCACTCATGCAACATGTTTGTCATAATGTCTATTTCGGAATATTACCAGGTTAATTAATCCCAGAATCTTCTGAATATGTTTCTTGCTTTGTACATAAATATTATTCTTTCCAGAAACTCATGATAGTTTACTCCTGATTTATCAATCGATCGATCAATCGATCTCACTTAAAGGCCTGCTTTCTCTTCATGAGAGAACTCAAGGTGGGTCAAAAAGTCAAAACAAGTAGAATTAAAAACACAATAAATACAACATTAAGAAGAAGTTAATATATTTTCATTCTCATATCAGGTTATGTAGCATAAGACTGGCTGGCTGGAGCACCTGATGCAGAGCCGGAAGATAAGAGTACAACTAGGGATAGAATGAGCACTCCCTTTTATTGAACATTGGGTGCTTCAAAAGTGATAAATCCTAGCTTTACAAAGTCAAAATACTAAATCAAAAGACACTGTGCAGCTAACCTGCCTTTTCCCCTTTAACAGATTTTCTGTCACAAAATATTCAAAGAACAGGAGGGCAAACAGGAGGGTTACAAATAGAAAATGGCACCATCTTCTCACCATACCCACATTTTATAAATGAGGCAAGATAAATGTACAGTAAAAACAAACCCATAATCTACATCTGGATTAAGATCATCAATGGATGGTTGCTATTTCAGCTGAGTGAAGCGCAGCTATAGTAGCAATAATTATAAGAAAGCACTTGTCTATGGCAGCAGCTTTAAACCCTCTTCAAGACATATAATCTTCTTTTTAACTGTCGCATGAAATTCTGAGGGATCTTGGATGGGAGGGATTAACTCTACAAGTTTGGAGAGAACAATGAAGTTCCAATTCTGGGAACTTTTACTAAATTATTCCTCTACTTCACCTTGCTTTTTCCAGGACTGTGGTATCTTCCCCAAACCAAACTGTGGGGTTTGGTTTTGGGGCATTTGAGACAGGATGTAGCTGTGGCTACATGATAAGACAGTACAGTATAAATGGTAGAAGACTCAAATAATACAGAGCAAATAAAAAGTGTATATTTTAACACAAGCCATATATACAGAGTTTTAATTAAAAGTATTTAGAAGATTTCAGATCTTAGAATGTGTGACATTGCTAATATTAATTTAACTTACAGTTGGCCCTCTGGATCCTGGTATTCGAGGTTCACTGGACAAATCAGTGAACCCTGATCCTTCCATATCCTAATAAATAAAAAGAAAAATAATCTTGTGTCCATCTTTATTTAGAGCAAATGAGAAGGTTTCTAAGGTGGGTTACTGAACATTTAAAGCAAACTTTCAAACATTTATTTGGAACCAGATGTTCTCAGCTCACCACTGATATACAGTGAATATAAACTTCTGATGTAGGAAAATGGTGATGTTAGGGAAGGATGAGCAAAGTCCCTTGAAAATCCAGAGCTGAATAATCTCATTGGTTGTCATTCTACTAAACTGATATTATCTGGGGAATGTCCATTTTACACATTTCTACAAAGAAGGACGAGATAATTTGTGTACCCAGAGCATCCAAAAGATATTTATTTAAACAATACAATGATGAGTGATTGTGATGGTTAGTCAATGCATCTACAATCTCCATGCATTAATGCAGGGATCCCCAAACTTTTAAACCTGGGGGCCAGTTTGACAATCCCCCGCCCCAATTGTTGAGGGTGGGAGGGATGCAGCCCAGGATTGTTATTATGGGTAGCAAAAAATCACTTTCATGCACAGAAACTCTCATTGGGGCCTCTTGGCATGGCAAAATGCCAAATATCACTGAGAATGATAAACCATCATATTCCTGATGACAGCTGTCTCATTTGAAAGTAATCCTGAGATAAAGGTCCTGTGATTGCATCTGAAGATAAAGACTTCAGTCAAACAAGTAAACCCATTAATGCATATATATATAATACAGTGTTGGAGACAATACACTTTCTTGAGGCAGACCATTCTTCTGTACCCTTCATCTGCTGTTCGTTCAAATCTCCGGTTCTGAAGGAAGCTGCCAATGGTCCTAGTAAGCTTGTTATCTTTAGTATGCTTATTTGTTTTATGGAGTAGTTTGACAGTATTGTATACTGCAGTTAGATCAATGAAAGCCACTCCTCTAATTTGCTTTTTTTTTTAAGCAATCCTCAATGTGTTGTGTAAAGTTAAGGATTTGATCACAACATGATCTGCTCGGCCTGAAGTCTGCTTGCTCCTTTATGATATTTTCATCAATAAATTTGGAGATGCAATTATGAATCATCCATTCCAATGCCTTATAAAGATGGCAAAGGACTGACACTGGTTGGTAGCTTTTTGGATCATCTGGGTCTTTGTCAGGTTTCAATAAAGCAACAACTCTAGCCTGTCTCCACAATTTAGGAACCTTAAGTTCATCTATGCAGTTGTTCATTAATTGCAGGAGCCATTCCAAAGTGCAGGGACCAAACTGCTCTTTCTGCTCTATTCTTACATCATCAATACCTGCTGCTTTATTTGGTTTCATGCTGTTTATAGTGTCCTCTAATTTAGATACCACAAAGAGCCTATTAAGTAAACCCCCCTCTTGTTCCTTTGGTTGGATAGCTTTCCCCTACCCTTTTTGCTCTGTGTTTTTCCATTCTTTAGCAACTGACTCGCTATTTGGCCTGCTGTTACTCCACTATAATTTTGTTGTGGCTGTGTTAAATCTCCACCTAAATTTTAAGGAGTTTCCATGCTTGTCTACTGTTCTGCTTCATATCCAAGTTCTCGACTAATGTGAACCAAAGTGATTTCTGATTTTCATCTAGAGCCTGCATTAGATCTTCCCCAGCTTCAACAGTATCTTCCTGAAAAGGATGCTGGTTGTAGAGTGTCTGATATCTATCTAGCAGAGGTTTGATGTTGCCAGTCAGCCAACATCCTCTTGGAATATCTTTCCTCGATCCAGCTGTTCTTGAAAATTCACCCATTTAGACTTCTTAAAGTTAAAGTGTCTGTGAAAAGGCAATTCTTGGGGTTTCACTGCAGCGTTTACTATGCACATGATGGGCCTGTATTGAGTGCATGGGATCAGATCATCAGCAACGTTCATGTACTGTGCTGCTATTTTCTTGCTAACAAATATGTTGTCTGGGTTATACCTGTTAGGGCATTTTGTGTGGTATTGTACAAAGATTTCTGCCCAGTGTGTTAGTACAGCTTTAAGGCCCTGAAAGAGCCTTAAACACAGATGTTTGGGATTGAGGCACAGACTGATTGCATGGCTGTGTCTACCTGGTGTATGTGCCTCAGCAACAGCACAGCTGTGGCTGATTAGAGGAATAGCATAGCAACACCACAGTATAACTATGGCCTACTGGGGAAGGTTATACTGAGGAGGGCCAAGCTGTTAAGGAGGGTTGAACTGCTGAAGGAGAGTATTCTACTGTGAAGGAAGAACTGCTGACAGACTGACCACTGACTCGAGAGGGAGAAGATGTGCTGTGTGAAGCTCTGAGAACTGACAGGTACCTTATACCACTGAGAAGTAGCACACTGACTCTGCCAGCCTGCAGTCAGTTCTCTGCTAGCAGGACTCTGTACATGCTCTTGGGACTGGAGCCATCAGAGGATTCCAAGCTCTGTTGCAATTGTGGGGCTTGGAGAGAGACTGGTACCTTTGTATATAGTTCTGTGTATGTTGTCTTTCCCTCACTCATGAGTAAACTGCACCAATTCACTGAAGCTATATGTGTGTGTGTCTTTGCACCTGAACCTTTTGCTGTGCAACAGCTTAAAATGCTACTCTGCTACCCTGACACACATATCGCTAAGAGAAATCCCTGACAATACCTCCTCCTCCATCTACCGCTGTTAAAAGATGCAGGCAGTTTCCGATCATGAGCAAATTGAAGGTCACTGGTGTCTGTCCAAGATACAAGTTTTGCACCATTCATATTGGTTTGGTTATATCTCCAAGCCTCACTGTGACAATTAAAATCTCCAATAACAAAGTTTATTTGGTCGTAAGTAAAACTGTCTGGTTCATTAAAACTAAAATTTGCTTCTGGTGGCTTATAGACAGAGCTAATGGAGAATTGTGGGGTTTAGATGGTTAGAATTTCAATGTTGTTTGTTTCTGTCAATGCAGCTGATATTATGCATTCTCATACAGGTCATGAGGTCTGTCAATCACTAGCTCCATTCCAGCCACTTTGGGTCTATATTTTGGTGTCCCCCCGATGTGTTTCCTGGAGCAGAAGTATGTCACATTTGTATTTCCTGCACATGTCTGTAAGGAGGATACTCTCAATAAAGGCTCCTTTTGTGTACCTCCTCTAAATATACTAATTTAGAGTAAATATTTAGTCTGATAATGTCTCTCTTGACCCAGATAGCAAACTTGGAAAAATTTCAATAGGCAAGTTTAAGAACAATTTAGGGAGGGAAATTACAGGGGAAAAAATGAAAGAAAAGAATTTTAAAGAATATGCCTGTAAGGATTAAAGAGAATTGTTATAAAACCATATGGGGAATGATACACCATTAAAAATGAATTGTTATAATTTTAAATATTCCACAATATGTTGGAGTTGAATTCAAGAGGTTACTTATTTCCATTTATGGCAGAATGTGAGATCCAGAAAATATGGGAAATGGTGTTTAATGAAATTAATTAGATTTTATCTATGAAACTTGATTGTTTTCAGAAATACCACTGTTATCTAGTTTTGGAGATGTCCAACTCGTATGGCAAAAAGGTACTACCATATATACTTGCGTATAAGCTGAGTTTTTTAGCCCCAAAAAGGGATCCAGCTTATACTCCGGTCAATGACCACGAAGGTCCCAAGACCACACCGGATTGAGACGTGCCAACAATTTAATGAACTTCACCATATTTTCATGTATTTTGATTATTGTACCTCACTGGCAGCTGCTGCATTTCCCACCCTCAGCTTATATTCAGGTCAATCTATTTTCCTGGGTTTTCAGGTCAAAATTAGGTACCTCGGCTTATATTCAGGTCAGCTTATACTTGAGTATATACGGTGCTTAGAATTTTGGTAACTTCAGCAAGATTAATCATAGCAAAATAACGGAAAGAGATTTGACTTTAAACTTATTGAATGGTATAGAGAAATTTGGAATATAGCTACTAATAATAAATTGACATGCGAGAACATGGAAAAAATAGGATGGTTGAAAATGAATAAATTTTAAAAATATATGGGGAACATTTATAAAATTTGTCTTCTTGAAGGGGATAGACTAGTACATAAAACAATATCTTTTTGAAGTGGGAAGTGGTAATTAAAGGAGAAGTGAATCAAAATGAATGAACATTTTCAAGGCCTCAAAGGTGAATTGGGCCACAAAGTTATATAATAATTTGTTACTGTGTTTATTTTGTTAAATAAATAAGTTTGTTAAAAATTAAAAAATAAACTAATTTTTTTTAAAAAAATGACAGACCAGTCAACGACATATTTATGCATTTCCCACCAATTGAATTTCAAGCATTTTCTTTAAATGAGTAGCTAAGTTTATAAATGCAGATGTATGCACTTCCCACACTGTACTATCTGAGAAATCTTGCACTGTTAAAATGTACTTTCAGTTCCTTTCAGCTTTAATGTTGCTTCCTTGTCAATAATAATTCATTCCAAATGCTTTCACTCTATGTAAATACTATCAGTTGTCAGTACTCATGGAATGGAAACTTTTGCTAAAGTATAGCTTTCATGATACAGACTTCATGTATGCCTGTTCTCAGAAAAATAATAATCTGGAATTTAAGGCCATTACTCTGCCACTGGGAGCTCCAAGGTAGTAACAAAACTGAACTAAAACTAATCATGGTATAATATATATATCAGTGCGAACCTATGGCACGCATGCCAGAGACAGCATTCAGAGCCCTCTCTGTGGTCACCCGTGCAGTCACCCCAACAAAGAGTTTGTTCTGCCCAGCAGCCCAATGGGAGCGCTTCTTCCCTCCCCTGTTCCTGTGTTGTCACTTTGCGATAAATAAGTGGGTTTGGGGTTGCAGTTTGGGCACTTGGTCTCTAAAAGGTTTGCCATCACTGATATATATCATATAATCCATGTAGCCTAAAGAGTGGATCTATTAGAAGCATGATTTTAATAGCAACAATTCCTGCAATTCTGTAGCTTGAATGAAGTCATTGTTATCCATTTTTGGTGCTGTCCAATTGATATGGCACAAAAGGGGGCAGAGAAGTTCCTCCTTTACAAACCTTTCAAATGTTCAAAACTAAACCAATGAGCTAATCTGAATAATCTATTGTTGCTGATGGCTGTGGGAAGGAAGCTGTATTGTTGTGCTTGCTTGTCTGTCATTTTGCTTGAACACACCCTTCTCCCTTTGACCCCTGAATTTGGTGCATAAAAACCATGCCTGTAAGTTTCACTCCTTGTCTGAAGAAGTGGACTTGATCCACGAAAGCTAACAATAAAAATATAGCAGTTAGTCTTTAAAGTGCTACAGTATTTTTTATTTTGTTTTGTTTATTTTGTTTTGTTTTCTGATATGCCTGAACCACAGACTAACACTGCTACTATTCCAAAAAATGCTAAGTTTCTCTAGCTAGAAAACCATGGAAAGGGTGGCCCGAGTCAGAATTGACTTGCATCACCACCATCATCATATTTGCAATTTACAGTAAGCAAATAATCTCCTCAGGAATATCACTGAACTGCCACCATGACAAATTATGCAATCAAAGAGATACATTTTGGGAAAATCCCCAAAAAGTAGGGAAACAGTGGGTGGGAAGGAATTTCAGTATGGGAATGATTCAGGAATTCATGAGCATAATTTAGCACTATAGAAACATCCTCTGTCTAAGGCTGAATTACTTTAAAACCATAACCCAAAATGTGTCTATTTCCTCTGAAAGTATAGACCAGGTATCAATTTTAAAGAGAGCACCTCAAATCCGTATCCGTATGCTGGACCAGGGGGCCCTGGTGGCCCTGCCTTCCCAGGCTCCCCATCAGCTCCTGGTTGCCCTTTCTGGCCTGGTAATCCAATATCTCCAGGGTCACCCTAAAAGAAATGAACAGATTATTTTTAATTGCCATGTGTGCATTAGTGAGAGAGGGAAACATTAGAAATATGTGTGCACTGTGTATGTATAATAATCTTTTATTATTTTACCTGGCCTTAGTCTTATAGGTCCATTGCTCCTTTTTTAGCCTTGCTTAACACCTTTCCCTCCCACCTTTTGATCCATCTTATGTTCAAAGAAACAAATGTAAAATAAATAGATACAGCATATTAAAGAGAAGACCCCACCATTCTATAGGAAACATTTGCCACCACATTAAAAATCAGCAGCCATTCCCCCACATGTATGTATGTATGTATGTATGTATGTATGTATGTATGTATGTATGTATGTATGTATGTATGTATGTATGTATGTATGTAGGTAGGTAGGTAGGTAGGTAGGTAGGTAGGCAGCCAGGCAGCCAGGCATTTCACATAACACAATGGGCAAAATCTTGTTGTGTAACTTTTGCACTGACATAACCTGGATTGGAACCTGACAGCATTTGAAGTTACGAACAGTTTCCTATTCCCTTCCTTTTAGGTTATGATGCTCTTTAGAGGTGTGAAAGACTAAAAAGTCTGGGGGAAAATAATATCCTCAACTAGCAGAAAAAAGGCCCAAAAGTCCTCCCCATGAACCTGCTTGTAAGCACCAAGGCAGGTTCTTGTCTACTTATCTGGGGTACATTATATGCTAACAAAGGTAAGAGCATATGAAACACCTTCTCTATAGGGCATTGAGGCTGGCAACACTGCAATAGTTTTTGTTGTTCAGTCACAGAGTTGAATCCTTTACGACCCCATGGACCACAGCACGTTAGGCTTCTCTGGCTTCTGCTATCCTCCGTAGTCTGCCCCGATCTACACCAACTACATCAATGATGCTATCTAACCATTTCATCCTCTGCCTCCTGCTTCTCCTTTTGCCTTCAATCTTTCCTAGGAACAGGGCCTTCTCCAGTGAGTCCTCTCTTCTCATTTGGTGGCCAAAGTACTTGAACTTTAGCTTCAGTATTTGTCCTTCCAAGGAGCAGTCAGTTTTGGTTTCCTTTAGTATTGACTGCTTTGCTCTCTTCGCAGTCCAGGGGGCTCTCAAAAGTCTTGATATGCTATGATAGCCTTCTTATTCTACCATGGACCTTTAGAAGTCTGTGTTTAATACTTTATTTCCAAATTATTGATTTTTTAAAGGTGTTATGCTTATTTACCTTTGATCCAGGTGAACCGCGAAGACCTTCGTCACCCTGTAAGATAAAAACTACTGCTATAGACAAAGAAGTCTTCAAAGACAGTGAACTGAAGCATGTTTGTGTAAGGAATATACAGTGTGGTGAAGTAAGGGTCCATGGACAGAATGTCTGAATAGGTTTCAGGAGACCTGGATTCACATCTTTGCTCAACCACAGAAGCTCGTCAATGCGATGCCACTGGTAAAACCACTCCTGAAATATCTCACACAACTTGAAAAATCTGACAGGGTCACAATAAGTTGTATGTAAATCGACAGCACATAACATAACAAGGAACTGGAAGGAGAACAGTGACAACTAGGGAATTCTATTAATACTTAAATTTTTAAAATCACATTTTATTCCATGTAAAAGTGTCCTAACATTTGTACTTCACAGTTATTAGCTCAATGAACCTAAAATGTATCCAACCGTGTACTGAACTACAACAATCCAAATCAAACTGTTTTCCAAATCTGTTTAAAAATAAATTATATTAATGCTTTGGTCTTCTTTCACTCCTATGTAATTAGCCAATTTAAACATAACAGCATTGTACATTTTCCCATTTATCACAAGGAAAATCAACATAACTAGGGACTTTGGAACAAACATCTTTCTGAAACTGAAATTTCAGTTTCTTTCCTGTACCATTGTCTGGGAAGCTTCAAGACTGCTTTTAAACTTTGCATAGCCAAGCGCTGTAACTATTGTCATTATTTGTGGAAAGCATTTAAATTGATGCTGCTGGTTCTGAAGGGCTGAAGGACTTTGGCTCTCAAGAAACTGATAATACAATAATTCAATGACCTTAACCACATCAAAGCCAGTGCATCTGTCTGCCACCATATGTTGCCCATTCTTGCTTTTGCACGAACAGGAAATCTAAAAAGAATCATACTGTATATTGCCTAGTTCAAACAAAAAGTATCTGAGACAAGACAACTCAAGCTTTTTTGTAAGAGTGATCGTGTAAGCATCCCCCTTCATGCAAGAGTACCTTCACATATCCAATCAATCTTACACTAGCTGCAGAATTAGACATGCAGTCAATTGTGCAACCACTTGCACAAAAAGGAGTCAGCAAGAGAAGAAAACTGCTTTAACATGTATGGTTCCAGTTGGATTTTGACTATTATTTCAGCTGGCTTTGGCTGTTGTGGAGCAGAGATGAAACCAGTCCAAAGACTCAAGAGCTTTTCCCCAAGTTGCTTGGCAGGAGAGTAATTTACACGTCCTTCCCATTGTGTCTAGAAGTTTTGTTTTATTTTATTTATTTTAATCACATTTCTACTGCCACCCCCTCGCTGAGGCAACTCCGGGCAGCTTACACTTACAGATATGACAGATAAAATTCTACAATAACATTAAACTAAAAATATTAAAACATTAAATTGCTTGAAGTTTAAAAAGCCCTCCCTAGTGCCGCATTATCGGATGCCATTTGAAGTTCCTGCACATATGGAAGAAAAACCTTGGAATACCTTAATTCTTTCCTAAATGAATTGCCTATGGATGTCCTTTTCAGGGTTGTTGCTCCTGTGGAAAATGTTAAAATGAGCAGAGCCAGGCTAGATAATTCCCTCTAAGTATACTGAGAATGTTGGATTTGATAACAAATGAATAGGACTTTTTAGGATGTGATTATCCACACAGGAAGGGCTCGGTCCTTATGTTTCTGCACGAGTCAGTTCTCTGGGTGTTCTTCTTCATTGTAACGAGGCAGACCAAGAAGAACAGAATGAGGGTATTGTATATACTCAAGTATAAGTTGGGTTTTTTAGCCTCTAAAATGAGGTCCAAAAATGGGACTCGACTTATACTCGGGGTAACGTAAACATTCAAAAACATACCCACACAAATGTCTAAATTAATTAATTTTACCATATTTCCATGTATTTTAATTACTGAAACTCACTAGCAGCTGCTGCAATTTCTACCCCTGACTTACACTCTGGTCAATCTATTTTCCTAGTTTTAGAGGTCCAAATTAGGTACGTCAACTTATATTCGGGATGACTTATAGTCAAGTATATACGGTAATTAGTGGTGTAGCAAAGTTAGAGTCTGGAGTATTGAAGCCCCAGGATTTTCTGTTTAGCCGGGCTTATTACCATCTCTCTGACTGTCTTGATAGTACACACACATCAGGTCTTTTCTGGTCTTCTGGAGTTTAGTTTTAATCCTCACAGTATCTGGGAGAGAAGTAGACTTTCCCAGGTGAAGAATATTGTTGCAAGCTACCCCTGTTATAATGCAAAGTATTTGAGAGTGGTTTGGTCTTGCATAGGCAATTAAGAACCATTAACTTAACAATAGATCCAGTTGTCTGAATTTTTAAACACTCATGGTAGGAACTGTTTATGTGGACCATTATGATGATCACACGTATTTCCAAATTTACTACTATATACTACAGCCTACATCAAAACAATTTTGAGACCCCCATCCTGGCAGGCCATATTTTCCATGTGGTGAAAAATAGGATCCCTAAGGTGGCAATGGGTTAGCCTCCTCCTAATGCCATACAACAATGAGGATGCCCTCAAAATACATGGTAAAGAACCTTCATGGGAGACTTAAAGACCATGGAAATGACATGGCAGGATGCCGAAGCACTCGTTCAAGACCAAAGCTGCTGGAGGTCCCTTGCTGCCTGATATGCTACATAGCATGGGAGGATCTAAGTCAGTGTTTCCTAACCTGTGGTTTTGGGACTTCAATTCCCAGAAGCCTAAGCCAATTTCCCAAAGCACTGATCAGCCAGTGTACTGACTTAGGCTTCTGGGAATTGAAGACCCCGCCCCCGGCCCGTGGAGTGTGTGCCTCATGTTGGGAACCACTGATCTAAATCTAAGTAAATCTAAGGCTAATCCTACTTTACAACAATTTATAGCCACTCTATGACAAACTGTCTACATACGGTAATCCTACATTACTGGATTTAAAGCTGTTGCAATGAATACTTTAGTTATGTTAAACAAAGAAGAACTAAAAAAAAGTTAGAACAGCTCAATTCAAACCATGCCAACTACTATTTGGCTGAAATTCTGTTGTGCAGCAATGCATGTGTAATTTAAGCTATGGACATGATACTTGTCATGACGGAAGTAATCTCTATGAAGTTCTTCCACAGAACTGTTGATCTGAACCATGTGATCAATTGTGCAACTGTGACATGAACCATGCAATTTTTGATCACATAGCTACACAATGAACCGTGTGATCAATTGCACAATGCGGGCTGCCCAGACATAAGGGCTGGCACACTTCCTCAGGCACAGCTTGAGAGTATACCAACCTGAACAGGATTTTAGCCATTATATCACTAAAGCAACAAATTCTTAATCTCTGATTATGCACAGGATATATGCCAATGCTTTGCCTTCAGTGAAAAATGTGCTTTCTTTTTAAAACATATGTCACAATTCACAACTTTTAATATGTTTCTTTCTGTGCATAAAGAATTATCTGACACATAATATGGCACTTTAAAATAAGAAATAAATCATTAATTTTAAGTCCTCCTGTGAATACTGAAAACAGTCACAGAGTACTAATTATACTTGAATAATTATGTATGCATGAGGAACAGCAACTATAATTTAATCATTCATAATATATACCGTCCATGGAAGCTAATGAATTACAAAAGAGCCCCATTCTTACTGTAGTGTATGGCCAAAAGGGCTTTACACAAGAATTATGTACGTACAGTACTTGGAAAAATACAGCTGCCTATTGCTATTAGGTTTAGGATTTTGTGTTGGTTTTGCACCACTTAAGTGTGGAATCATGGCAAAGGTTCAAAATAGACAAGAAGTGGGAGTGCCATGACTTATTCTCTTTATGGAGACAATCTTGCTTGGAACTGTGATGTGCAGGGGCCAAGAGAGGGCAACATTTTGTCCTTGCATTGGTATGGAAAGCATTCCCCTACCTTGCAACTACATTTAGCCATGGAGGAGGAAATGGAGAAGTACTTATTGTGCCTGAATATTTTCCTCTCTGTAATTAACAGTAATATCAGAGAATGATTTACGTGAAAAAATGATTTATGTGAAAAAATGACTTCTCCAGTCGGAGTACTTGTTAGCCCTGTGAGTTAATTTTTGTTGTTCAGTCAATTCTGACCTTTGCACAGTCGATTCTGACCCTTCGCGACCCCATGGACTACCGCATGCCAGGCACCCCTATCCTCCACCATCGACCTCAACCCGCCAAGCTTTGTACCTACTGCATCAACAATGCCATCTAACCATCTCATCCTCTGCCGCCCCCTTCTTTTGCCGTCGACCTTTCCCAGGATCAAGGCTTTCTCAAGTGAGTCCTCTCTTCTCATTTGATGTCCAAAGTACTTAAACTTCATCTTCAATATTTGACCTTCCAAGGAGCAGTCGGGGTTGATTACCAAGCATTAATCATAACAGATTTTCCCCCAACATCAAGGTGATTTTTCTTTTATCTCTATTTGCACCACTTTTTTATTCCCTCAAAACTATTGCCTTATTCCCACCCCCACCCCGCCCCACCCACCCCATTCCTTTTTCTGGGATGGAGTTTGGGACTATGACACTTTTCATTTGGGATGAGTCTATCCCTCAGCTGGAAGAGTTCCAGTCTCAATTACTTTTTAATATTGAAAGCTCACTGACATTGACTTGGTACAGAGGAAAATAGGGCAGTACTCTAGGGAGATGGAAGTCCATGAGGAAAAGCCTACACAATGTAACACAATGACACCTTCAGTCTGTTAGACAGCAGCACAATTATAAATGCCAATAAATACCACATTGTCTAGTTACCAAGTGGCAGAAATGGGTGTGGAAGAGGGCAAAACATGTGGAAGAATGCTTCCTTTGAACCGCCCTGCACCCGTCCCCATCTAGGGAAATTACAGGGAAGGGGAATGTTGCAAATATCTCTAAAATCATCTTGAGTTTCAAACTTACTTTTTCTCCTTTTGTTCCTGCAGTGCCATTCAACCCAGTTTGACCAGGTCGACCAGGAGGACCCTGAAAATTACAGCAGATTTTAGGGGTGCATCATTTCAAATAGATCATCATAGGTTAGTTTTAATTTGTAGAGGCAACCATTCTTTCAAGGATTCCCCCTAAAAGGATTACAAACTTTAGGTATCCACATAGAAGAATAGAATCTAAGAATTTAGTTGGAAGGGGTCTATGAGGCCTTGAGTCCAACCCAATGCAGGGGTTCAAATCAAAGCAACTCTGACAGAAGTTTGTCCAACATTTCCTGAATGCCTCCAGCATTTGAATGCTTACCACCACCCAAGGAAATTAGTTCCATTGTTGTACTACTCTAACAGTTAAGATGTTTTCCTAACGTTCAGACTATATCTGGTTTTCTGTGATTTGAGAATGTAATTCAGGATCCTACTCCATTGCCCCAAAGCTGCAAACAAAATTGTGGCAAAGAATGGAAACTGCACAGAAACATATCACCCTGTACCCAAAAGCCAGTATTAATCATAGCACAGTGATAAGGAACCTAATAACACCATCTTAAAATGCGGTGGTTGTTGCTTTGGCACACTACTGCTGTAAAAAGCTGTTTCTCCTGTTTCTCTGGCGCTCTAGCTTTATGCTGGCTGAGTGGACTTGTTTGAAAATTGCACGCTCCAGGGCCTCTCGCCCAGTAGTCCTTGTTTTGTGTTTTCTTGTGCTGGCCAACGATTGGCTGCCTGGGAGGGAAATTCACTGCCCACCATCCAGTGAAAAACTTGCATCGAAAGGAGACTTCCCAAAACTGCATCCATGTGATCATCACAAAGCTTACAGCCACAGCTTGCTGCTTCCCCAATTCCCCAGCTCATCATCAATATCGGTTCCCAGGTCTCTTTGTAGCACAGGAGAAATTTTCAAAGAGCCTTCATCCATAAGGGAATGGATGGCCAACTGTACTCTAATAATCAAGATTTGGCCTGCAATAACCTTGTTTATAGACACTTTGCCTGTGGGACAAAAAAGAAATTTTGAAAGTAACCCTATGAGCTGTCTTTATAAAATCCAGTGTTAGAAAGCAGTTGTTTTAAAAAACAAACCAACAGCAACAGGCACTTTTCTTTGGCAGTTGAAACAGCCCAATCCTAAAATCCAGCCACTGCACTGATACACAAGTTCAGCATGTACTTCCATCCTGTCATTCTCTTAGCCTTACTTTAACCCTAAGAGCTTTAAATGACAGCAATGGCTAAACCAGTAGCAGAAAAATTAGTACGAAGAAATTGGCATAAGAATGGATCCAGAAACAGTAAGTTTGGTGAGGAGTGTTTGGGATGAAGAGAAGTTATCAAACTTGAACCCAGAAGCCCCATACTTCAATCTACCCTTTTAGTGCTAAGATCCCCTGGCAATTCTTCCTCTTAAAAAATGAAGAAAAGATTAATTACGTTTTTCTGTGCCTCTAGGCCAGGGGTTCCCAACCATTTTTTTTTTTGCTAAGTCCCACCTAACCATTTCTAAAATCCTGATGACCCCCCTCCCCCGTGACATATAATTCTTATTATTCAAAAAGTGAACTCCTATTCAAATGGAGGAAACCTAAAAGATCATTAACTGTTAATAACTCATTCTCAAACCCCCCTTCCCCTAAAAATCAATTTGCGCTCCTGTGAGGCATGTGCCCCATGTTGGAAACAACAGCTCTATACAGTATTTGATCCTGGGTGGCACTTCAAGGGTATGCATGCATTAATACTTACACGAGGGCCTGGCTCTCCAGCTTCACCGTCCTTCCCATTTTGTCCTGGCATCCCTGGAGCCCCTGCATTTGAATCAGGAGCAGGTATTCCTGGAACACCTGGAGGACCTGGGGGTCCTGGTGCACCCTACATAAATCAGAGACACAATTATAAAATGTTACACAGGTTGTATTGGCAGTGGCCTCATTTGGTGGCCTTGGGAAATCATCCTCTCTCAACCTCAAACTCATCCATCTCCCCACCCATTCACGACAATATAGGTATAATAAATGTGGTCTACTTCAGGTGAAAATGTATGTGAAGCTTCTGAAAGCATCTAAGTATTCTTGTAAGCATTCTAAGTATTTTTGTAAGTACAGTTGAACCTCAGTTAACGTAATTAATGTGCTCCACAAGACATTTCTTACAGAGAAAATTACTTTAACTGAAATGCAGTTTCCCACAGGAATGCATTGAAAACCAATTAATCCATTCCGGACGTCAGCAAAAAGTCACAAAAAACCTCTAATTTTTTCCTGTTCAAAACTCGTTATAAAGTGGTGAAAAATTCCAAAGTGCACTTTATGAAGAATTTTGAACAGAAGAAATAGGTTTATTGGGCTTTTTTCTGACCTTCAGAACAGATGAAATTGGTTTTCAATTCATTCCTATGGGAAACTGCGCTTTGCGTCCTCTAGTAATGACCCAACAGCTAGCTGTTAGTTACCCCACCACCCCAGAAGTGCCAAACGCTGCTTTTAAGCTGCCAAAACACATCAAAAACACGAAATAAATTTCCAGAAATGGAGCAGAAATGCTCCGAATACCCTCCCAAGCAGCCCAAAAAAAGCGCTTCATTATGTGAAATAAATCTGTTAACCGAGCCACTGTTTTCTCTGGATTTCCTTTTGCTAATGGAATACTGTATTATGTTAACCAAACCATTTGTTAACTGTATAGACAAAAAAATGGGATTATTTTCACCTAAACCCATTGTATGGCATAAAGCAAAGTGTTTACACCCCTAAAGAAGAATGTACAGGTTTACAAGATTTCGTACTAGTGACCTTGATCTGCCAGTGAACAATAAATTGGTACATCAGTGTTACCAATTAGCCTCATGCACTGAGGCACAGGCAAGCAGTCCAGATTTCAACCAATGTAGATGTTAATGCACAATTGCACATACTCATAGTGACATAGATATAGACTGCACGGCACTGCTTTATTACCTGTAGATTTATTTCTACTCTCACATGAGACCATAGTCTTAACTTGGAAATTGCTGTGTTTCTTTCATTGACTTTATAGAATTTCACAATAGTATCTTATAACTCTGTTTACTGTTATTACAGACTCTCATAGCTTTATGCATTTGCTGCTGGAGAAACTATTAGTAACAGAACCTACTCACCCTGGGAAGTTCTGATTCTCTATTAAAATCACCAGATCCAGACCCTTCTATTTCCATATGTCTCTGAAATAAACATTAATTTAAAAACCTTCTTAGTGAATATTCAATAATTTTGCTATTCTGATCAAAGCTCTTTAACTTAGTATCCCTTGAAATTCTTCAAAAAGTCTACTCAAACTGGAACTTAGAAAATAGCCTCATATTTTGTGACTAGTGAAATTTGTTGGCAACCTGACCAAGACTAAGGAAGCCTTACCTCGTCTTGGAGCATATTTTCCTGATATTACTGGAATCTTTTTGACTTGGCTCAAAATCCATATTTCGCTCCAAATCTTTGGAAGTTCAATTGGGATAGAATTTGGTTGTAACTTGAATATTAAAGAGAGAAGTGGGGCGCTAAGGCATTTGTTGAAATGTGTTGAAAAATAAACAGCTTTAAGTGGAAGCATAAGATGACAAGGATCCTAAACCAGGAACTCTGGGAACCAGATGTGATGAAGTGTTACTTTGGTTTGTGTAGGGCAGGGGTGCCTGAATATTTCAGGCCGTGGGCCGGTCACATGGTTCAGGGGGCTGGTCACCATGGCCCATGGGCTGGATCCGGCCCCTGACAGCCCACAAAGGCCTCATTGCTCCCAGAAGCGGAAGTAAAACATGCCCGTAGTTTGGGGACCCCAGTCTAGGGCACTGCCCAATTGGAAATACTACAGCAACAGAATTCAGTGGCTGTCAAAGACTTTCCAGGTGCAAATTGTTCTTCAGTTGGCGACATAAAACTTCAGTCTTTGGGTTGGTTGCTCAGAATAAGCAACATTTTCAGTAGGTAGGCTGAATTACTATATACATCTCTCCCCAAAAAGGGATAGATGACAAAAGAAACAACATAGATTCATAATAACTGGGAAGTTAAACAAAGGTTGCTGGGGACATCACATTTGTTGTTAAGTTTACTATTCCATTCTAGAGACAACGCAGAAGGAAGATTATCTGATCATAACAGAAGCAGGGACATGGCAGGGGGAGGGGTGTTAAGAGGTCTACGCTTCATGTTCTGTCATCTCAGACTCTTCTCTCCTATCCAGAATGAGCAAGGGAGAAAAAGTGCCTAAAGTGGCAGAGACTGGTACAATAAAATCAGAGAGTGAAAAGGTTCAGCTCCTTTCACCTACACACCCCTTTTGACGTCAAAATCGGCCCATTACAATACTCTGGCTTCTATGTAAACGGAATAGATAAGAGCATGAACATATAAAGTTGTAACCATCACATCTACAGTCCTTCAATCCAGTTCTTCTGCTTGTTGTGAGTGTTCTTGGCTGAGCCTCCAGATAGCTTTATATATTAGCAGATGCCTGAAGTCAATGTTTTGGCACTTATAATCTGATACATACAATCTTCTCTTACTGCATCTTCTATATACCTCATAAACAATCAATAAACCACAGAATTGCTCTTTCTTTCATTCTTTCTCTTGGTCATTCATGTACCATCTTCTTATCTATATCAATCTTTCTTTTCAACTTCTCATGCAGGTCTTCCACAAGCTCATCTCCCTCTCCCTCGCTCCCCATCTTCCTGCTTTTTTCTTTCTTTCTTTCACTGACACACATTTCTTCCTTTATTTCTTTCTCTGCTCATGACCTCCCTGATATATATGTACTACTGGTTTTAAAGGTTCAAAGGACAGACAGGGAAGCTGAAACACTGAAACTCACAAATCCCCTTGATGGAGCAGGTGGTCCTGGTGGCCCTGGAAGTCCAGGGGGCCCTGGCAATCCAACACCAATATCTCCCTAAAACCAAAATAAACAAGGTTGTAAGAATGTGTGTGTGTGTGCATGCATGCGCCCACAAGGTTGGGAACCTAGGACCACCACAACCATCTTATGAGTTAAAGATGCCACCACACCCACATAAACACAAATAATCCCAGCACATGGTTGAGGCACAACCTGATTTTGGTACCACAAATCTTCTGAGTCAGTTGGCTGAGGAGATTTTCATATTTTATATTTTTATATGTTATTAAACACTATAGAACTAATAAGTTTCAAAAAGGCTTAAAAACACTTGGAGCACAATACAGTCATGAAACAGTCTAGGGCAGTGATGGTGACTCTCTTATAGACTGAGTGTCCAAACTCAACAGGTTGCTGTCCGTGCCACAGAACGGTGGGGTGAACTCTGTGCTGGGGGAGAGAGGAAGCACTCCCATTGGACTGCTGGACAGAGGGGCAGGGCGAGCTGTGTGCTGGGGTGACAGCACACATGCCCACAGAGAGGGCTCTGAGTGCCCCCTCTGGCATGTGTGCCATAGGTTCGTCACCACTGGTTTAGGGCAAGTAGTGGATCGAATCAGAAAATAACAAAGCTAAATAATCTACCTGATACACCTTAGTGCAGAGTCAGTATAGTTCTGAGACCTATGAGAATATGAGATTATTCTGCCAGCTGAGATGCTGGCAAAGAAAATAGCAAAAGGAGTGCCAGTTATGGATGCAAGAATAGCAGCAATAACTGCTAGCCAGGAACTGCACCCCACTGTAGGCAAGTTGGCCTTCACTTCTCTGGCCCTCCAACTTTAGGATCCTGAAAGGCCTACCCATAAAACAGTTTACTAAACTCCAACCCCAGTGTTCTCAATTCAGGGTATGGGATAAGAGATAATTGAACCAGGGCTAATGAAGTGATCAAGCCTTGGGATATTGAATGTTGAAGACCCACTAGTTCTTGACCTATCAGAAAATGAAATAAAGAGACCGCATCGTCCCAAGGACATCTGCCCTTGGGAGAGTCTCTCCGGTCCACTAGAGTGGACCGGAGAGACTCTCTGGTTGTACCATCAGCTAAAGAGGCTCATCTCTCTAGCATTAGAAGGATGGCCTTCTCTGTGTCTGCTCCGGCCCTGTGGAACCTCCTGTCAACTGAGCTGCGCCTCCAGGCAGAGCTGCTGCCCTTTCTGAAGGGTGTAAAAACCTGGCTGGCAGGGCAGGTCTGGGATACTGGAGGCACAACAACCTCAGCCTGCTGGCTGGTTTGACCTCCTCCCCTGCTCCCTTAAGTTCTTAAGTTTTTAAATCATACAAAGTTTTAGTCGTAGTTTTAATTGGTTTTAACTGTGGATTTTGAGAACTTTTAGAATGTTAGCCTGTACTGTTTTTATGTTTTTTAGGATGTGTTAAACCGCCCTGGCTCGCCTTCGGTGAGGAGGGCGGTATAGAAATTTAAATAAATAAATAAAATTAAATAAACAAAACAAAATAAAAAACACTGTAGCACTTTAAAGACTAACTGCTATATTTTTATTGCTAGCTTTCGTGGATAGTTCTCGACCTGTTTGTCTAAGTTACAATAAACTCCCTGTTTTGAAACCTGTTAACTCCATGGATCAGGTAATGACCTTGATGGGATAAGCAGGGCTCACAGTGCTATATATGTACACATGTACAAAGATAAACATTAAAGAAAAGAAAAACAACAGGGAAGATACAGGCTTGCAAACTGCTGAAATCTGTTGATCTAGAGATGATGATATTAAAAGCACTTATACAATATGTTGCTATAGGAACCACTTGGCAAAGTCACACAGAGTAAGAAGATACATTCATGGGTGTATTTAATGACTTGTGGTGCAGCAATCACAGTACACAGTGTTTAGTGCCAATTTAAAAATAAACAGTTTATTTTCTTATTTTAATCTTAACCACAATTTTTAGTCTTAATAGACCGAGAGTGCAAAAGCTTTGGTACCCTTTTGCTAATCTACTGGAAAGTGCAGAGAAGGCAGAAAGCCTTAAATAAGGTTGGAGAGCCCATGGTTTCTGGGATTAGAGACCCATCAAATAATCTGTTTCATGTTTGAAACCACCTTAGTTCTCAGAATATGTCAGAAAGCATGACAGTCTCTTTAATTGCAGAAACTGTTGTTTCTTTTATATCGAGTTCGTACCCACCTTTTCTCCTTTGGGACCAGGCTCTCCTTTTAACCCTGGTGAACCTGCAAGTCCTGGTTTACCCTAAAAGAGAAGGCAGATTAACACTCCCTTTCCAATACAATAAAAC
Organism: Furcifer pardalis; assembly: GCA_030440675.1. Lineage (NCBI taxonomy): Eukaryota > Metazoa > Chordata > Lepidosauria > Squamata > Chamaeleonidae > Furcifer > Furcifer pardalis. Next base: position 50,585,306 of record CP126897.1, read on the forward strand.
CTCGCATAAAGAGTGCCTTCGCTTAGAGACTAACGCTTTTAAAGAGCAGAATTTTCTCTGAATAGCCGCCTCACTTAACAACTAAAACCAACAAAAAACTCGCTTAACAACTAAATCGGGGTTCACAACCTCCCCCCACCAGAAGTCACAATTGGTCACTTACAATGGTGTTTCGCTTAAAGAGCAAACTCACTGGAAGAGCAATCCCATGGAACGCATTATGCTCTTTAAGCAAGGTACCATTGTATTACTATGTAACATAAATCTCCTTTTACTGATGGGTTCTAGTCCTGCCCTCTAGAGCAGGGGTGCCTACACACTTCAGGCTGCGGGCCGGTCATGTGGTTGAGCATGCTGGTCACATGGTTCCTCCCACCAGAAGCAGAAGTAAAACATGCATGGATGGGTGCATAACGCACCCACACATGTGCATAACACTGCCGTAAATAACTCACAGCTGTCGTAAACATGTTTACAATAGCCACAGGTCATTTACGGCAGCATAATGTGCATGTGTGGGCATGTTATGTGTACATGCATGCACGTTTTTATCTCCACTTCCAGGAGTGGTGTGGGCTGGATGGAATGGCACTGCAGCCTGTGGGCCATAGTTTGGGCATCCCTGTTCTAGAGCAACAGACAGGAAGTGTGATCATCTGCCACATGGTAGCTTTTCAGATATTTGAAGACTGCTTCCTTGTCTCCCCTTAAATAAGGTGTGGGTAAAACATGCCAGAACACACACATACACACAGACACAGACACAGACACAGACACAGACACAAGACACAGACACACAGACACACACACACACACACACTTACTTACTGGTGAACCATCTTTGCCAGGAATGCCCTGGAAAAAAAAGAACAGTAAGTTATTTTTTATGAAAAATATAGCTCCAAATGCCTGCCCTCGACCTGCCAGGACAGGGAGAAAGACTTTAGGAACATTGTTGTTATTTTGTAAGTCCTCTTCATTGGTTGAAGGAGGTTGAGCATCAAATGGATTTTTTGTATCTTAATTGCGATGTACTATGTTAGTTTTAAATGGTATTTTACTATGTACTGTATACTGTATTTTATGATTTTATTATGTTATATTATGTGATGACATGGTTGTGAGCCGCCCAGAGTCGCATTTTGCGAGTGGGGCAGCATATAATAATAATAATAATAATAATAATAATAATAATAATAATAATAATAATAATAATAATAATAATAATAATAATAATAATAATAATAATAATAATAATAATAATAAGAATAATAGACAAATCAGTTAGTACTGATTAGTATGCCATGATCTGTACAATTAGTTTTAGAAATGCTCACAGCAGCCTTTATCAATTGTTTCAAGTTTTTATATTTATGTAGTCGACTGTCCAACTAAACAACAACAAGGGACTGCAGTGGCTCAAGTGGCTAACATGCTGACTGGAAGACAGCAGGTCAGCAGTTTGATACCTGAATACTGCAGGACGAAATGAGCTCCTGTGTCTGTCCCAGCTCCTGCCAACCTTGCAGTTCAAAAGCAAGAAATTGCAAGTAGGGACCACTTCGGTAGGAAGGTAAACAGTGTTCCATGCACTCCGGTGTCTAGTCATGACCATGGAAACGTCTGCAGAAGCAGACAGCACTGGCTCTTCGGCTACGAAACAGAGATGAGCACTGAACCCTAGAGTCGGATATGGCTGGCTTTCAAGCCCCCCAGAGTCGGGTTTACCCGATTGGAGCGGGATAGTAAATAGGAGGAAGTAAATAATAAATAAACAATAAATAAGCAAGGGCGACCTTTACTTTTACTAGTATTAGTAAAGGAGTTGACTCACCAAATTCGTACTAACTCAGTGGGCCTACTCTAGTTGTGACCTACTACTGGATTTCAGCCAATATTTTTAGTGTGTATTTATACAAAGAAGTCTCCCTGAAATTGCCTGATGTCTACCTATCCTAGTTCATGCTTGTCCAAATCTCTGTATCTTGCATTTATCTATAATTTGTTTTGTAATCGGCTGCTGGAAGAAAAGTATAAGATTATTTTGCACGTCCACTTGGTGAAGCAGGCTGGCTTTTGTCGAAATCAATCATAAATTTCCTTTTTGCTTGACCCTCAGCATTTCCTCAGCATGTTTATGGCTAGGCTGGCATCTCAGCGCTGAAGTCAAAACAATGACAAAGCCTGGTTTTATTCAGTCAAATAGTAGCTACATGAGTTAGAACAAGAGTTACTTTCTAGTACAGGTAATGCTGATCAGTCAATCACTCATGCGTCCACAGAACAAAATAACAGACTGTTCCTTATATCAGATTGTTTGTATACACTAGGGTAGGTTTGTAGGCAGTCTTCCACATGTTTATACTTTTCAGAAGTGGGGCTACTGCTTTTCTTAATATACTGTAGTTGGTAAACAATACCAAGAGAAATCTATAAGAGAAATCTAGTATTTGTTGTTTGCAAAAAGGTACTCTGTAGTTTGATTTGATCCCCACCCCACCCCCAGGTTGGATGGATCAAGCAGAGGAAAATGGTGAACAGTAAATTCCCAAACTAGTATCATTTGACCCAGTTTATCTTTTTATATGAGAAATAAACCCCAAAAAGTAAGTGGATACAACTTAAGAAACAACCTTATTTAGCTTTTACAAATTATGTACCTGTTAGCCTGGTTACACAATCTCTTTTTTAGGATACCAACAGTCTTTTTCTGTTACAGGCACATTACCATATATACTCGAGTATAAGTCTAGTGTCTAAGCCCCCAAAATGAGGTCCAAAAAAGGGGACTCGACTTATACTCAGATCAACAACCCCGAGGGTCCCAAAACTGTGGTGGTGCAAATTCAAACATACATTTTTTAAAAAGCACTAACACTACTGTAAAAACTCAAAAACATACCCACACAAATGTCTGAATAAATTAATTTTACCTTATTTTCATGTATTTTAATTACTGAAACCCACTAGCAGCTGCCGCATTTTCCACCTCTGACTTATACTCGGGTCTATCTATTTTCCTAGGTTTAGAGGTCCAAATTAGGTAACTCGACGTATATTCAGGATGACTTATAGTCAAGTGTATACGGTAGTCATGTTGATTGCTAGTCAGTTATGATGCCATTCAATATTTATTTCTCCTTTTCAATCCCAATTTACTATGCCATGAACATATTTTAAATTCTTTCTTTCTTTTCTCCTTCTGATTAGATCTTTTTGTTTGGCCAGCCATCCTTTTTTCCCTTCCAGTTCAATGAATGTTTGCTCATCCAGAGCTGTAACAGACTGCAAGGTCAGTGATGGGATGCCACAGGTTCGCACCAGTTCGCCAGAACTGGTAGTAACTTTTCCCAGTGTCCCAGAGAACTGGTAGCAGCTTTCGGGGGGAACCACCTTCAGGGCTTACCTTTTCACTGGTTCCCCCACAGCACATGCGCGCCAAGTACTTGGTGTGCATGTACACCTACAGTGCTTGGCGTGTATGCACGGCCTCCTTGCTGTCCTCCCAAGTGGGGAGGAGGAAGAGAAGCTGCTAGCCTGAAGCTCCCTATAGCCTGCTCCCCAGGATAAGTGACTCACCTTTGGATGTGGTGTGTCTGTGTGTATTTTAATGTGTATTTAATACCTTTACCTATCTTGATGTACTATCACAGTTCCTAAAAAGGCCCTGGCCGCCGCTGGCAGGCTTGGCTTGTGGTTTTTAAGCAAAGTCTTGGAGTGACCTCATCAATAAGCTACACCTGTGCTGTTCCAATTGCTGTTCCAATTGGAGAACCCTTAAGGAGGTACAGCTGTTTTACATTTACATTAAGGCATATTATCCTAGAGAACTGGCACGATGACCATATCCATCTTGCAACATGGTGCTTCCCAGGCACTTATACTAACAAGTAAGTGACAGGTTTGTGTTTGGGGTGGGTAGGTTGATTTGTGTTTGGGGTAGGTGGGTGTTTGGGTGGGTGGGTGTATTTTAATGTAATTTTAATTTTATTTATTTATTTAATTTATTTATGGGTTTGTGTGGTGGGTGGGTAGGTGGGTTGAGGGGTGTTTATGTGTGTGTGTGTGCTTATTTTAATTTTATTTTATTTAGGCCCCGCCCATGATGTCATGACATTAGCTCCACCCACACTGTGATGATTTCACGGTGGGGTAGTAAAATTTTTGACAACCCACCACTGCGCAAGGTACTTCTTTAGCCACAACAGACTCTGTAGTGTGCAGTCTACAAAAACTGACACAATATTAGTCTGTCATAATATTTTTCTTTGTGAAAGGGGGCTACTGTCAAATAGTGATTTCACCAATAAGGGCAACAATTCCCAGAGTTTCCTTTGTGATTTTGCCCATTTCTAATGATAATTGAAGCACTATTTGGATTCTCCTTCACCTGACCAAGCTGGAGAGGGAACAATCTTGTGGGCATCTCCCTCGGCTGCTTTCTGTACGCAGAGCACAATACCCCAAAAGGGAGGTTTTATATTTATGTGGGTCTGGGTCCATCAGAAGTGTGGTGGCTTAGTGGTTAAGACACTGAATTTGTCGACTAGAAGGTCAGCAGGTCAGCAGTTCAAGACCCAAGTGCTGCATGAAAAAGAATAAGCTCCCGTCTCTTTCCCAGATCCTGCCAACCTAGCAGTTTGAAAGCAAGCAGATAAACAGGTACCACTTCAATGGTACCACATGACCATAGAAACATCTGCAAATATATACAGCACTGGCTCTTTGGCTATAAACGGAGATGAGCACTGAACCCTAGAATCGGATATGACTGGCTTTCAAGCAAAGGCAACCTTTCTGGGTCTATCATGCTGTTTCTGTTTGTAGGAGGTGGGGGGTAGACAGCCAGATGAGAACATTTTAACTACAAATAAACATGCTTATGCATAGGTAAATATACAAATTCATTTTATCTATCATTTACTTTCAACTGCCAACACTATTTAACTGCATGGTGTATACAGCAATTTGATCAGTATATACTACATAGCAAATACTAGCTGGCCTCAGACACTAATCACAATCAATCAACACAGTGACATTTTCATGTTTTATATCCTTTTAAACTTCATATACAGTGGCACCTCGCTTTACAAATTTAATGTGATCCACAGGATGTTTCGTATTACAAAAAATAATAATAATCATAAAACGAGATGCAGTTTTTCATAGGAATGCATTGAAAACCAATTAATCCATTCCAGGGGGATATTCATAAAGCATGGCATTGTTTTCAATGGATTTTCATTCATAATGTGAAAATTACATTAACTCTTTGTAAAGCGAGGTAACACTATACTTGTCATCACATAACTGGGACTTGCTCCGGTTCTGCCCAAGGTATTTTGTTGTCTAAGGCAGAACAGAAAATGCCCTCTAACACCAACACAAAGACAGACAGACAGACACAGAGACCAATCAAAACACACAGTGCAAAGGTGAACCTGACTGGTTTAGCAACAAAGACAAAAATCTCACAGACACATCTCTTTGCTAGTTAAATTGCAATATAGTGGGAGCGGTATTAGGCTTTTGTGACTAAAACAAAGTGGCTTATGGATCTGAAATGCTGTAAAACTTTATTTGGCATGTTTTTGTGGACTGCAGCCTACTAAATAACCAACATTTGGCTGCCTTTAATAGTACCCTAAATCACCAGCCTTTTGCTTTATAGTAGTTGTTAGCCAGACTTTAATTAAAGTTTAAATTTTGCCCTTAACTTTGCTTGCACAAAGTGCCAGTGTGCTCATTTCGCTTCCTATGTGGCCCATCAGAAGGGACATATATCCAGCCCTTGTACTCTGGAAAAATATCCTTCACTGTTTACTGAAGACAATTTGTAGACAACACACTGATTATCAAGTTTACTACCACAATATCTGTCAGAAAACGACATCTTTTTCCTAATGTTCTCAAAGCTTGGTGAGGTTGTAGTTTCAAATAGGCCTCAGAAAAAAATCCCTTGTCTTCTCTGAGCCTCAAGGCTGTGTCACAAGACTGCCTCCTTATCTCTCTAAGCTAGCTGAGATGCAATGTTTTGTCTAAGTGCCAGAACGCTCTCTGTGCACGTGTGTAAACAATGTATTGTTTTGAGAAAGTTTTCTCTGTTACCTGATTGGCTAAGAGTAAACCACCTGACTGCAGATTCTCCATGTTTGCAGAGAAGGGAGTTCGTTTCTGGATCTCTATGGGCTAACATTCTTTCCCTAGGAGCTATGCATTTTTGCTCCTTAAAAATGGTTACCTAGATTACCTGTGGACTGTATTGGACTGACCTATGCTACTGACTTTTATGCTTTATGAACCTGATGAAAATACCTGATCAATAAACCTTCGATTGCTTGAACAACGTGTCTTCATTGGACTAAAAGGGTGAGGGCCAACTGTGTGGACCAGCTAGCTCAGCCATAAAGACCTTGCTGTCTCTCTTGACTGTATTGTATTTTTACACTGTATTTTATTGTATTGTTTTTTTCTTTTATGTAAAATTTATTGATTGTGTTATCTGTGCTGCATCTGTTGTTATATTTTTATATTATGCTGTATTTATATTTGAGATTGTGATACTGTATATGTTTATGTTATGTGAGCCCCTCTGAGTCGCCTCAGTGAGGTGAGTAGAGGGGCATATAAATCTAATTTAATAATAATAATAATAATAATAATAATAATAATAATAATAATAATAATAATAATAATAATAATAATAATAATAATAATAATAATAATAATAATAATAATAAGAGAAGCATTGCATTTCACACACAAGCCTCTGAACACGCTACCAATTAAACCTCCTTGTGGGTGATAAGCAGCTAAGGGCTGTAAAGTTTTTATTGCCGGCCAGCCCGTCCTCTGGGGGTTTTGGTTAAAGGAGGTTACCAGAGCATAGGGGGCCAGCTGGTACATGACAATATCCTTCCTAAAATTCTTGCTCCAATACAGTACTGTTGTCTTATTATACACATGGAAAGTGAACAACATAATGTTCTCTTGCTTCTAATGGACAATTCACAAGTTCTCACTGGGATTCCCGAGTGTGCACCAAACAACAGGTATAGACCTCACAAATTACAGCAGTGACTTAGTAGTTGACAAGGAAATGTTATGTCACTTGTCTTATGCATGTGTACCAGAGCAATGGGGTTTCAGACAATGTGTCAAACTACAGTTGTACCTCGCTTAAAGAGCATAATGTGTTCCACAGGATTGCTCTTTAAGCGAGTTTGCTCTTTAAGCGAAACACCATTGTAAGTGATCAATTGTGACTTCTTGGGGGGGGGGGGAGATTGCAAACCCAGATTTAGTTGTTAAGCGAGTTTTTGGTTGGTTTTATCTGTTAATCGAAGCAAACATTGAGAGAAAATTCTGCTCTTTAAGCAAGTTACTCTCTAAACGAGGCACTTTTTATGCGAGGTTTCACTGTACATGGCAAATGCAGATACACAATAGATTTGCCTGTGAGTGGGCAGAATGGAAAAGTGTTCTTCCAACAAGAAATCATTTATTGACACCTTCTTTCTTTTGCATTTGAACCCTATCTCCACATTCATTTCTCCTCCAGTAGCTATATAGCACCATGACAACTGAGATGTCTTACCTCAGGAAAAGAAGCATAAGCATTTATTTCCACATTTATTTGTTTGCATCTCAGTAAACACTTCCTGTTCACCTTCTATATCCCTCTATTAATGAAAAAACATACCAAAGATCATTTGTTCTTGCTGTAGCTGTGAGACAGAAGTGACCTGACACATAACAATAGAGCACATCCCACTCTGTTTAATGACATTTAGCACTTCATTAGGACTGAATGTGCCAATTCCATATGCAGAGCAATAGTTGTCTATTCAGAAGTAAGTACAGTAAAACCTCATATAACACTAAAACCTGGTTCCACAAGTCTTGGTGTTATATGATTTTTAGTGTTATCTGATGCATGTTAAAATCCTATGGGATCCATAGAGATACATTGTAACCACACAGGCTTTAGCGGTTGTTATCTGAAGCATCCCATAGGATCTTAATGTTATCTGATGCAATTCTTCCCCCCAGATTCCTTAATGTTATGCGATTTTAGTGTTATTCGATACTAATGTTATATGAGGTATTACTGTACAGTAAAACCTCACATAACTCACCAAAAGAGCAGAATTTTCTCTGAATGGTCCCCTCGCTTAACAACTAAAACCAACCAAACATTCACTTAACAACTAAATCAGGGTTCACAATCCCCCCCACCAGAAATCACAAATGGTCACTTACAATGGTGTTTCACTTAAAGAGCAAACTCGCTTAAAGAGCAATCCTGTGGAATGCATTATGCTCTTTAAATAAGGTACCACTGTATCATTAAATCCAATGGCCTTGCTCCAAACAAAAGAATATAAGATTGTGTTCTATATATTTACTTCAGATTCACTGATTATATGTGTCAGAAGAGAGGGAAGATGTTTCTTATTTTTGATGATAATTTGCAGCAATTTATAGCTCACTCTGATGGTGTGTCTTACCCATGTTCTCTCTCCCCATCTGTTTCCATTGCTCATTGTAAAACAGTGTCTCCCAACCTTTGATTTTTGGACTTCACTTCCCAGAAGCTTAAGTCAATTCCCCAAAGCACTGATCAGACAATGTACGGACTTAGGCTTCTGGGAATTGAAGTCCCCCTGTGGGGCATGGACCCCACATTGGGAACCACTGGTGTAGACTGAGTAAAGACCAGAAGAGACAATAGACAACTGGGCAAAAGAATTTTGAAAGCTCTTGTGCTTGAAAAAGCAGTATAAAAACAGAACCTGTTATTTCTTCGTAATGACCAATTGCCAAACAAAAGCAAGATGATTTGCAACTTCCATGAAAGTCATCAGATGATTTCAGTAGTGGGCTCCAAAAGATTTTACTACCACACTGTGGGTGTGGTATAGTAGGTGTGGCCAGGGGGAAAGCCCTGCGTTGCACCTGAATTAGGACTACTTTATTTCAAAACTTGGATGTGCGGGGCCAGGCAGAATTTCTGATACTGGTTCTGACGAACTGGTGTGAATCTGCTGATGCCCACCACTGGATGATTTCCTACAAAAGCACGGTGATGCCAAAATGCTCCAACATTCCTTATATGGAATGAGAAATGCCTGATGTTTAAGCTGGATTCTGAAAATGAAGAAGCACTAGAGATCACATTGCAAACATTCAATGGATACTGGAATGTACCAAAGAATTTCTGAAGAAGATCGGCCTATGATTAATAGACTATAGCAAGGCATTTGACTGTGTGAATCAGGAGAAACTATGAATGGTTCTGAAATAAATTGAGTTGCCTCAATTAGAATCAAATTGCCTCAACACTTGATTAACACCTGATGTATAAGATATATTATGAACAAGAAACTATTATTAGAACAGAATAAACTGGTTTCATATACGCAAAGATGTCAGACAAGGATGTATATTATCTCCTTCTCTATTCAGTCTATATGAAGAGCAAATCATATGGAAAACTGGATTAGATTAAATGAAAAAGGTGTGAAAATTGGCAGAAGAAACATAATTTAAGATATGCTGATGACAGCATCTTACTGTCAGAGATGCAGGCAGCGTGCTAGCAGCACAGGGTGCTGGATTGAAAGGTAGAATGAAACACCAATGAAAAATAAGGTGGTTGCTAAAAGACAGGTTGAAAGAATCAGTCCCGTCATAGTTTTGATGAAGGAACTAATATGGAAATCCTTTATAAATACTAGAGTAGCTGTAGGATTACCACCATTGCAAGACTTTTAAAATTTTATTATGAAATTATTAATTTTATTAAGAACAATAAACAAAAATCTTACTAACTAAATTAATCTTAATGCATTCTGCATTAATCCAAAGTCAACACAAGAATTCAAACTGATAACTACTACATTCCAATCAACCTTTTTAAATACAAGAGTCTGCATATAAAATTCTATAGATCCTGGGCCCCATCTACTAATAGATCCTTCCAGAGAGCTACCTGAATACTTGTTAGGCAGCTTAAAGGAAGTTGTATGATTACAAATGTGAATGAACGGAGACCATGTTGTGTAGAACTGATGAGTGTCAGAATGTCTGTTATTTGAATAAGCAGAATACTTACAGGCTTACCATCCAGCCCAGGCTTCCCAGGAAGCCCAGATGCTCCTATAGTCCCAGGTTGCACTTCTTTTGGTCCTGCTTTTCCTGGAGATCCTGGTGGTCCTTCATCTCCCTCTTCACCATTTTCACCTTTTTGGCCCTTCAGGTAAAAATTATACAGTTAAGAACAGCACCCTAAGTGTATTTATTTGGAACTAAACCCCATTAGAATCAAATTGACTTTTACCTTTGAATAATCACGATTAGAACTGGGCTGCTTGACATATAGAAGAGCAGCATGGATGACTATCCTCTCTTGGGCTCAGTCTAGCACAGCCTTCAGAATACCATAGGAGGGGGTTAAAGAGTTGAGTATCTATCAGAGAAAGTAGGGAGGCTATGGTAGATGTTTAGCAGGAGTCGACTCCACATTTATCTACCGACTCCACAGCCCATAGTTACTATAGTTACTATAGTTACTATGGTCCATGAGTTGGATCTGGCCCATGATATCAAAAAAATCTGGCCTTTGCCCTCATTGCCTTTGCTGCTGCTGCCACTGCCACTGCCACCACCTCAATCCTTGTCCCCTCTGCTTGCCTTGACATGTCCCTGCTGGTGCTCCGTTGCAGGGCGGATGTTGTAAGGAGCTGCTGCCAAAAGGGCTGGGCGAGCGAGGCAGGCAGGCATGTGTACAGCGGCTCCTTAAAACATCTGCCCTGCTACAGACCACCAGCAGGGATACACCAAGCCAAGCAGAGGGAACAAGGATTGAGGTGGTAGCAATGGAAGTGGCAGAGGTGGCGGTGGCAGAAACACCAGCAGAAGAAGTGGTGGAAGTGGCAGCAGCGGCGGAGTCCAGTGCCTCAACAGTCTGAGGAAGCATGTTTGAGGACCCCTGATGTTGAGGATTGGAGGGGGAGGACAACACAAATTGAGGGGTAAGTTTAAAGGGAAACAGGTGGGGGAGTCCAGGCAAAGATAAGATAGGATACAATGTTAACACAAGGTAAGTGCATTCTTTATGTCATGATTAAGCCTGCAAATAGAAGTTTTTATCATTCTGTTTTGACAGCTGCCTGACTCTTCTTTGGTTAAGGGAGCAAATGGATTTCCAGCATGGAACATACACAACTATATCCTTTGGCAGAATTCCCTTATGTTCTTTAGGAGCACCAGACTGCTTTCTAGAGGAAAGAAATAGATTGGCACAGAGAAATCAAAAGCAATAGGAAGTTGCTGCCCAAAGGATGGATGGTCACAATCTGTGAAGACTTTTAAATACAATTCATCTTCAAGGTTATATATAGCACAGAACAGTGTTTCCCAGTCTTTGGTTTTTGGACTTCAATTCTCAGAAGCCTAAGTTGATACATTGGCTGATCATCACTTTGGGGAATTGACTTAGGCTTCTGGGAATTGAAGTCCCAAAACCAAAGGTTGGGAAACATAGAGAGATTTGGGACTTTCCTCTCTGAGCACACAGCTAGTTTCATATCGGCTTCTGTAGATTTGGTTAGATACCAGCACACACAATTATGCAATAAATTCTGATAGCAGGAGCTGCTATTGATAAGGAAATAACTAATTTCCTGTCCTACTCCCTTTCAAAGACAGATACTGAACATAGCTGTAGCATTTTCAGACCAATTCTATGCATCTCTGCTCAGAATTAAGTCCCACTGGCTGAAATCCTGCTGTGCAGCTGTGCAAAAAGTGAGAACTTCAACTGCAAAAAACTCAAGTTGTGAAATCTCCATCAAGCTTATTGGTTGCATGCCAAATCACATGATTCAGTATGCAACAGAATCATGGGCCCTCTATACAGCAATACAAAAGGATTTCAGCTAGTGAGTACTACCAGGCTTCTTCTTCTTCCTCTGCCATATCCGAATTTGAATATAGGCGATCATCATAGCGATCAGCCATGAAGACTATCCTGAGAATATAATGTCTTTTATCTGCCTTCTACAACACAATGTGAATCCCATACCACTGATCCAGCTCCATGTAAACCACAAGGCGTACTTCCATCTAAAGGGATACAAAATTGCCTTTTTATTTATGCATTGATCCATATACTTACTTTTTCTCCTCTTGTACTTTTCAGAATATTATCATGTAGTCCTGGTACTGTTTTGGATAGTTCTTGAACTATAGTGGTATATTCATTCTCCCCTTTACTCATTTCTGTAGTGGTTATAACTAAAAGGGGGGAAATTGTAGAACTGCGTGAAAATATTTAAGATTTATATAAAGGCTACATAAAGTCACTTCTGCCAGGAAGGACAACAGGATAGGTTTTAATTAAAATGATTGCAAAAAAAAATGGAGGGGGGGTACGAAGAAGAAAAATGAAGACAGGGACAGCAGGTGTTCTAAGCATTTTGTCTGGTCATGCATCCAGTTCCACAACTGAGATGTGTCTTTAAAAGTGGGTGTAATTAACCAGAGTAAAAACATTATGCAAACACCAGTAGGATTCTAGCCATTGTTTCTGTTCCAGCAAAGAGTTTGAATCACTAAGCTGATGCCTAAACTGCTGGCAGTTTATTTTTTATTTTATTTTATTTTATTTTACAGACTTATATGCTGCCCTCCTCAAAGAGACTCAGGGCGGCTAACAAAAGCTTAAAAAGATATATAAAAACACAATTATAAAATTCAATTTAAAAATTTTCCCTAGAAGTGCTTTCTCAAAAACAGTTTAGTCTACTAGTGGAAAAACTAGACTATGATGCGGAAGATCTGTCTTACCCTTAGGGAACCCAGCCCCCATCCACCCCAGTACTCTCTTTGGAATAATGATTTGCCTATTTTATGAGTGTTCTTAAGGACTATGTGTTTTACATAAAATGCTTCAAATGTATCTTTTTATCACACTACTCCTACTCCTACTCCTACTACTTTTGAAAATACTGAAATAATATACACTACTACTGCAGCAGCAGCAGTAGTTGCTGTTGTTGTTGTTTATATTATTTCAGTATTTTCAGAAGAAATAACTGCTAGGAACAGCCCTATACAATAAATCATCTCTATACTGTGGGCAAGGGAAACAGAGTCTGATTGGCTACTGGGAACTTCTCCGATTCTTGAATGGTGAGATTTGTACCAAAAAATCTCAGATCTACATTCCAGTCTCTTGCTGTAAACTAAAACAGTCCTATTAATTGTAATAAGGCTATACAGGATAGTTAGCATGCTGTATAGCTCAATGAGTTAGGTACAGTCTCTGACTGCAGAGCCACAGGCTGGGAGTTTAATTCCTCACTGTGCATCCTGGGACATACAGCCACTGTACGTCCCTAATACAGCCTGCATGGCCATAGCCATGCTGCACAGTCTCAGGATGTCCTCAGAAGTTTTTGTTGTTCAGTCACACAGTCGATTCCGACCCTTTGCGATGACCCCATGGACCTCTGTCCTCCACCATCCTCCTCAACTTGCTCAGCTTTGTGACCATTGTGTCTACAATACCATCTAGCCATCTCATCTTGGGCCGTCCCCTTCTTCCTTTGCCCTCCACCCTTCCCAGCATCAAGGCTCTCTCAAGCAAATCCTCTCTTCTCATTTGATGTCCAAAGTACTTTAGCTTCATTTGACCTTCTAAGGAGCAGTCAGGGTTAATTTCTTCTAAGATTGACCTATTTGTTCTCCTCGCTGTCCAGGGGACTCTCAAAACTCTCCTCCAATCCTCCTCAGAAGTAGGGCATGGTAAAATATTTCTGAGTACTCTTTACCTGGAAAACCCTGAAAAGGGTAGCCTTAAGTTAGAATTGCCTGGACAGCACATAATTAATTAAAATAGGATAGTAACTATGCACACAACCAGGGCATGAAAAGACTATTTTTCTTACCCGTTTTCACTGTCAGATATAGATTAAAAAGTGGGATCAAGCCACCACTAAAGTCATGCATCACCCAGCATCTTGGCTGCTAGGGCATGCCTAACTTGCAGTACAATTATTTGCTCCATTAGTCTCACAGGTGCCTGTTGCTATTTCCAAGTCTCAGCCCGAAACAACATAAAAGCAATGAAATTAAACCATATAGTGCCTTTTTCGCTGATTATAGTTGGGTTCGAAGTTTCTTCTGAGGGATGCTGTCCTGAGAAATCCATTTCACCAGAATGAGGTGACAGAGTTGGTGGTGCTCCTACTGGTTCTGCAGGTGTTTCTTCTGATGAATTTCGAGACACGTTCAGTAGCTAGGCAAGAATGTAAAGTAAACATTATCTGGATATTATGTCATAGAAGACAAGAAAGCATTCATCAATGTCTTGTATTTTAATTCTGATTCAAAGCTTGCTACACTTCTAGAACTTGCCAGTAAGGTGTTAGAAACAACAACATTATTATTAATACATTACTCTTTTAGGGCTATAAGGGATCTGGCTATGCTGCTGTGAAAATATTTACTAACATTACTTATTTATGATTAACATACATACACTCATTATTCCAAAACATAATACAAAGTCATCTCAGAGCATTAGAGGATTTTTCTGGTACTTAAAGTTGTTTTAAGAACATTAAGAACAACAAAATGTTAAAAACTAAGGACACTTTCAGATATAGCATAAATTCCTGTAGAAATCATAGAATCAGAATAACTGAGGCACACAGGCACACATACTCAATGCAGGAATCTGAATCAAAGCAGTTATGACAGATTGCTGTCCAATGCTCTCTTGGAGTGTTGGAGCGCTCACCACCTCTCGAGGCAGTTGGTTCCACTGTCATGCTGCTCTAACCGTTAAGACGTTATTCCTGATATGTCTGGCTTCATGTAGTTTCAGCCCATGATTATGCATCCTGCACTCTGGGGTGATGGAGAACAGATCCTTCCCTTCCTCTTTATGGTTCTCTTTCAGGTGTCAGGGGAGAATTTATGCCTTGGTTTTAGCCTCATCCAAGATGGAGATTTCAATTTGTGGGAGACCCCTTTCTCACATACCAAAGGGATTGGAATGTGTAAACATCCTGGCCTCGTGGGTTGGAATAGACAGAGCCTAATGTATGAAGGATAAGTTATGCTGGTCATTGGCTAGATTCCTTTATGGGAATGGCAAGGGGGGTGGATCATGTGTAAGAAGATACAACCTGGAAAGTGAGGGCCAAGAGTTTCTCTCGATCGAAGGCTCTGAGCTAAGGGGGAACTGCAAGCATGTAGTTGGTTAAGCCAGAAGGGGTGCCACTGGCCTTTCCCCAAAAAGCAGATTTCTTTATTTCAATGTGCTTTCTGAACTTTTAATAAACTTTCTTCTGTAACTTACTTTGACTACAATATACTTTTAAAATACTTGAAGAGGCATGGAGTGTTTACTTGGCTCTATGCCACCTTATCTACACTAATCTAAAATCCTGGGCTGCTTAGCTAGGAGGCGGCAGCTTGGAAGCAAGGAAGCAACCACTGGTGGGCAAGAAGACCTACTCATGAGTAAACTCCTTTCCTGATATCAGGTACTTGAAGATTGCTATCATATATCCCTTCAGCCTCCTTTTCTCATGGCTAAACATGCCCAGCTCCTTCAGTTTTTCCTCATATGGCTTGGGTTCCAGTCCTCTGATCAACCTTGTTGTCCTTCTCTGTAAGGGAAAGGTCTCCGTTGCTCAAAAGCCAGTATATCTGACTCTAAAGGGGTGGTGCTCATTTTCATTTACAGCCAAAGCGTCTGCAGATGTTTCTGCGGTCATGTGGCAGACTTGACTAGAAGCTGGAGCACACAAAATGCTGTTACCTTTCCCACTGAAGAAGTACCTATTTATCAACTTGTAATTTTTTGCTTTCAAACTGCTAGGTTGACGAGAGGTGGGACAGAGGCAGGAACACTTCAACTTCCTAAGACACTTGTTATGGATCTCAAAGTAGCTGTTGTAGAACAAAGGAATTACAAAAGGATACTCAAGAGGGTGACAGCAGAAACTGATTACATAAACAAATTCCAGTGCATTTCTAAGATTTCACAGAAGAGATCAAAGATTCGAAGAACAACACCTGCATATTCTAGGCATTTTGTCATGAAACGACATCTTTTCTAATGTTCTCAAAGCTTGGAGAGGACCTGGTTTAAACTAGGCCTCAAAAATCCTTTCTTCTCTGTGTCACAAGGCTGTGTCACAAGACTGCCTGTTTCCCAGTATTCCTTATCTGTAGCTAGATGAGCTCTCGCATGTTTTGACTATTAGAGAGCACTCTTCCTTCACGTGTGTAAACATCTTCTCTTGTTATGAGAAAGTTTTCTCTGTTCCCTGATTGGTTAGAAGGTACCCCACCTGACTGCAGAATCTCCTTCTTGGAGAGAGCAGAGGGAGTTCGCTTTTGGATGTCTATGGGTTAATATCTTTGACTATTCCTTTTTGTTTTCATCATGGTTACCTACAGAGGTGGGATGTCAAAAATTTTATTACCCCACTGTGATGTCATCACAGTATGGGCGGAGCTAACATCATGATGCCATGACATCATGGGCGGAGCCAACATCATGACATCATGATGTTGTGGGTGGGGCCAAATAAAAAATAATCAAAATAAAATAAAATAAAAATAAACACACATGCACACACACACACACACACGCCCCTCAACCCACCCACCCACCCACAACACAAACGTAAATAAATTAAATAAATAAATAAATACATTAAAATACACCCATGCACCCAAACATCCACCCACCCACCCTAAACACAAATCAACCAGAGCTTTTAAACCAGAGCTTAAAGCTTATTCTGGTTAATCTTTTTCACACTAGGTCAGATAGAAGGAACTACAGAATGAACTCACTACAAGATGGCTTCATTTTGGCACTTTTCAACTTTTCAACAGTTAAAGAAGTTAGGTATTAAGTCTTTGCCTAACCAGTTCTTGAGGATAATATGCCTTAATGTAAATGTAAATGCGCAGTGGGGAAACCAGTAAAAAGGTAAGCCCCGAAGGTGGTGTTCCCCCCCCCCCAAAAAAAAAGCTGCTACTGGTTCTCCGGGACACTGGAAAAAGTTACTACCGGTTCTGGAAAACTGGTGCGAACCTGTTACATCCCATCACTGGAATGGTGTTTGACTCCATGGTATTGTTTGCAAAGATCCAGCCCTCTCAGTCTGGATTTTGTTTCCTCAGCTACTACACTTTTCTGCATCAATGCAAGTGATCATACCATCTGAACTGATGCAAATGGATGTTGTTGTTTTTTAAAGTAAAAGCCCAAGCAGCAGAGAAGACAACAGATTGGTGTGTGATTCTTATTCCCCTTGTGTCATGTGGTCAACAGGGAAAAAGTGAATTGTCTCAAACCTGTAGCATTTCTTGCATATTTGCCTATACCGTTGCATGCTGAGCTTCTTGTCTGAAGAACACGCTACCTTTTTTTAAATCCCTCTCAATATATCCTCAGCTGAAATCTGGCAGTGATTTATGTGCATATCAACATCTTAGTGAACACCTCTGGCTTCGCCGTGTAATAATGCTAGTTTGTTATAGGAACATTTCCCAAAGTGCTCTAGGTAAACTGGGAATTAAAAAATAGTTTATTTGGCTGGCAGCTGCACTGTTAAAAAGCATGTCCCTTCCTTCACTTCAATCCCTCTTAGGACGGAGAGCAGCTCTAGGTAGTTTGCTTGGCGATTTGTAACAACATCAGCTTTCTAAAAGCACCTGTCAGTGGCTGGGTTGACAGTCAGATACAGTAATACCCTGGATAACACTAAATCTTGGTTCCACAAGTCTTAGCATTATCCAGTTTTTAACGTTGTGCGATACATTGATTGCATAGCGTTAAAAACAAAGCCCAGTTCCCTTTCTGAAGAGGAAAGGGAACAGGGGGTCGATCCTGCAGACTCTTTGGAAAGGGCAGTGGGGATTCCATGCGTGAAATCCCCGCTGCCCAGTCCAAAGAGGTAGGCAGGTTGAGCCAAGCCCCAAAGTCAGCAAGACTCTGACTTTGGGGCTTGGCTTTCTGGCAGTCTGAGCATCTAAGTGCCAGTTTCCTTGGGGTGAAGGTGCGCATGTAGGGTCTCCCCCAAGGAAACTGTTGCTCTGAGCATCCGAGCACTGGTTTCCTTGGAGTGAGGGTGCAGGGGGGTCTCCCCCCCCCCAAGAAAACCGGCATTCTGAGTGTCTGAGTGCCAGTTTCCTTGGGGGGAGAACCCATGTGTGCGCACTCACCCAGAGGAAACTGGTGATCCGATGCTTGGGTCTACAGAGCCCCCCCCCCCCCCAACAAGGAGGCCTCGGAAAATCTCTGCCCCCAAAGCCTGCAGGGCTGGTCCCCAAGCCCTGCGGGCTTTGGGGCAGAGATCAACATTGGGGAATTTCCCAATGTTATCCGGTTTTAATGCTGTGCGGTGCACACATTAACCGGGGTATTGCTCTGCTGCCTTGATCTTGGTTGATTTGAAATTTGACAGGGAAGGATGCACTGAAGTTCTGTGGCCATCTAGGGATGTGTGACATTTACAAATTTCACACCTTGCAAAACTGTTTTCAGTTGTTATTTTTAAGGGCAAAATGAATCTTGGATGCCTTGGTCCACTGCAGTTCCCTCCAACATATCATCTTAATAGTAATTCAATACAATGTAAAGCAAACATGAAGCTATGTAGCCTGCTCCCCCCCCCCCCCCGCCCACTGCCTTTCAAGCCATTTCCCATTAAATTCTCATGGCTTTAAAAGCTGGGCGCTTTACAGGGCATTCTGGCTTATGATTTTTGGCTTGAAAAGTTGCACAGAGTAAAACATGGGGTGTTTATCTCACACAAAGAACCCTACTGTAGGGTTTCACAGACTCTTCTTTGTTTGGGCCAGACTAAAGAGCAAAAACCAGTTGCCAATGGAGTGTAGAATGGATATAAGCTATTATAGGACAGTATTTGTCTTTAAACAAATCACCTCCTTTTGGCTTCATTCTTTGAATTTGTGTGATTAGTCTCAATCTGCAAAGAAGCCTCTTAAAAGTGTGAAGTACTTTATACTTTAAGACTGGCTGTGTTTCTTTCTGCAATACCTAAGAATTTTTTTAAAAATCAAAAGCAATCACACTTATATACTGCCCAATAGTGCTTAGTGCACTCTTTGGACAGTTCATAAGTTAATTAGCATTTCCCCCCCAACATACCAACCTCGGAAGGATGGAAGGCAGAGTCAACCTTGAGCCCTGGTCGGGATCAAACTTACAACCTTTTGGTTGCAGTACAACAGTTTAACCACTGTGCCACTAGGGCTCCTGAAATATGGCCCAAAACATACTTTGTACATCTTGTAAAATTAGCCCTATCTCCCGAGATCCCCTCAGTCCAGCATGCAAAACATGTTCTACAGCATGCATATCTTATGTGCTGCTACATCAATTCTGAAGAATGGGCATCTCCAGCGATGGGATGTAACAGGTTCTCACCAGTTTGCCAGAACCAGTAGTAACCTTTCCCAGTGTCCCGGAGAACCGGCAGCAGCTTTTGGGGGGAGCCACCTTCGAGGCTTACCTTTTCACTGGTTCCCCCACTGTGCATGCGCACCAAGTGCTTGGTGCTTGGCACGTATGCACAGCCTCCTTGCTGTCCTCCCAAATGGGGAAGAGGAAGAGAAGCTGCTAGCCTGAAGCTCCCTATAGCCTGCTCCCCAGGATAAGTGACTCACCTTTGGATGTGGTGTGTCTGTGTGTATTTTAATGTGTATTTAATACCTTTACCTATATTGACGTACTACCACAGTTCCTAAAAAGGCCACAGCTACACCTGTGCTGTTCCAATTGCTGTTCCAATTGGAGAACCCATAAGGAGGTACAGCTGTTTTACATTTACATTAAGGCATATTATCCTAGAGAACTGATTAGGCAAAGACTTAGTACCTAACTTCTTTAACTGTTGAAAAGTGCCAAAATGAAGCCATCTTGTGGTGAGTTCATTCTGTAGTTCCTTCCATCTGACCTAGTGTGAGAAAGATTAGCCAGAATAAGCTTTAAGCTCTGGTTTTAAAGCTCTGATTGATTTGTGTTTGGGGTGGGCGGGCGGGCAGGTGTTTGGGTGTATTTTAATGTATTTTTATTTATTTATTTTATTTTATTTATTTACGGGTTTGTGTTGTGGGTGGGTAGGTGGGTGGGTGGGTTGAGGTGTGTGTGTGTGTGTGCGCGCGCGTGTGCCTATTTTAATTTTACTTTTAATTATTATTTATTTATTTTTTCTTTGGCCCCGCCCACAACATCGTGATGTCATGGCATCATGACATTAGCTCCGCCCACACTGTGATGACATCACGGTGGGGTAGTACAATTTTTGACATCCCACCACTGGTCATCTCAGTAGGAGTTTTCAAGGTAGGCAACATACTTAAGGGGTGACTTTGCCAGTGTCAGCCCCCATTGACTTCCCATGACTCAAACTTGGCTTTCCTGAGTCCTAGGGCCCGTGTACACAGGGAATTTGGAGCAGTCTGTTTCATGGTGTTAAAAAGCTTCTTATCTGTACTGAGATACATTTTATTTCTCACTTGAGTGAACTTTCTGTCCTTACTGGAGGTGTTAATGTCCCATACCCAGTGGTGTAGCATGGAGACGTGGTGGGCTTCCCTGGGTGGCACTTTTTGGGGCAGCAAAATTTCACAATAAATAGGATTTTCCCGCTGCCCCCAGACTTCCTAGCAGCCAGAGCGAAGAGGCCACTGTAGGGATGGGCACTGGGACCCTCCACCACCACCAGCGTCCTGGGCCCCACCCAGGGAGCAGAGATTTTGGCCTAACGCCCCAGGCAGCTGATACCCATTCTATGCCACTGCCCATACCCAGAGCTCCTGCTGGTTTTTAGATGCCTTCAAATTGTGCCCCTTTTGATTACTGGCAACCCTGTTTCCCACCCCTTTCCCTACCATTCTCTAGAGCAGTAGTTCCATACAGGTGCGTTTTAGTTCTGCTTCTGGGGGCGACAAGGGTGGTGTGGGCTGGATGAATCACAGTAATCCCATTTGTGTGGATTCACAGGTGGCTTGGGCTTCTGGGAATTGAAGTCCAAGAACATCTGGAGTGCCAAGGTTCACCATCACGGCTCTAGAGGATGTCTTTGGAGATGGCCTTGTGCCGCTCTCTTCAGCCTCTCTGGTGGAATTCTACCCAAGAAACCTGTTCATGTGCTCAGAGAAAGATCTACCCTGTTTCCCCGAAAATAGGACCTCGTATAGTAAGGCACCCCCCCTATTTCCCCCCACCTCGGAAATATAAGGGCCCCCCTGAAAATAAGGCACTCACCTAAATCTTGCCCTGGCAATCCGCTGTATCAGCAATAAATGTGTACTGTATTCTTTGTCATGGAAAAATAAGACATCCCCTGAAAATAAGACCTTGTGCATATTTTGGAGTTTTTAAAAATATAAGACAGTGTCTTATTTTCGGGGAAACACAGTATGTCTCTTTCTGAGGGGAAGAGTAGGGAGCTTAAGTTTAAGTTTTGTTTATTGTATTTGTGCTTCTTCCTTTTGGAATTTTCTTGAGTCACACTACTTGTATTTGTGTGAGAGAGAGGAAAGTAGGGAGAAAGAACGCATGCCTGCAAAATATGTTTGTATAGAAAGCCAGTCCAATCCATCTGCCAGTCATACGGTGGAATCCAACAGACCACTCCTGTCACTTTTCAGCTCACTGGGGTTTTTTTTTTCTCATGGGTAAAGTTTACCCAATTTACTTGTGAATATATTTACCAGGTTTACCAAAGCGGCAACAGCAGCAAACATATGTAACAATCCCGTTACAGTAATACCTCATATAACATTAGTATCGAATAACACTAAAATCGCATAACATTAAGGAATCTGGGGGGAAGAATTGCATCAGATAACATTAAGATCCTATGGGATGCTTCAGATAACAACCGCTAAAGCCTGTGTGGTTACAATGTATCTCTATGGATCCCATAGGATTTTAACATGCATCAGATAACACTAAAAATCATATAACACCAAGACTTGTGGAACCAGGTTTTAGTGTTATATGAGGTTTTACTGTATTCACGAGTAGAACCTTAGTCTACACGTAGGTGGGTCTGCACCTGAATCCAGGATTTTAAGCTTGCCTTCTCATGTGTCCTGATCTAAATCTAGGCTGTAAGTAAGGTAGCACATAGGAAATCAAATCACTCCAGTCATCTTCTTGTCTTTTTGTTGCAAAAGCAGGAAACAGATCAATTAAGCAAATGAAACAATTTTATTTCAGAAAGCACATTAAAAACAATGAAACCTGACTAAGCTTTGAAGCCCTCACCCTCTAGTTTAATAGACTAAATGTTTGCAAAGTTGAAAGCACCTTAGAGAACTACTTATGAATCATGGTGAAGAACAAAGAAAGAGAGAATTCTTTCTCCTCCCTATCCTTTTATCTCCTTTTCACAAATTCCACTCTTTGGGCCTTCCTCTGAAGGAGTCCAGCCAATGACTACACAGTATCACGTGTCTATCAAACTTTAAGTTTCGTTTCTCCAAGAACACAAGGTTAGCATGTTTCGACTATCATTTCTGCTCTGGAATGCACCATAACTCATCCCCTTCAGTCTTTTCTTAAATTCTTCTTAACTTGATTCTTTTAGCTTGAATTTAATTTGTTTAATGGGAATTATGGCAGGTTTGTTGGTTGGTTGATATTGTTTGTTTTGCTTTATACTGTATTTTGCAAGCCTGGCATACTGTCTCTATGATTGATTTAGCACTGGGTTCTCCACAAATATGCAGTGCATCACAGGTGAGAGGTGGGCCCACCTCCACTCCCATGATGGATGACTTTCTGCACCAGACTGGACACCTGGCAACCTGAGACCAACCAAGATTCCTCAGCACTCGGGTAACATTGCTGGCATTCGTGCTATGTAGTAGACAGAGTGAAAATAACAAGCCTCTATTTACAAGACAAATTGTTCCACAAGTCAGGAAAGAGAATGCTATCCAAGGACATTTTTCATTATAATGTAATGCCCACCCTACTGCTGAATTCTACCTAACACATTATATTGAGATATTTTATGAACTTCTTGCTGAATAAAAGAACATGAAGATTTGAGCAGGTGGCTCAACTCAATGGAAATTTCCAGTGTGGTGCATATGTGTGTGCATGCTACTGTGTCAGTTCACAGACACACACACACACCTGTACCTTTCATACATAAGCAACACATACATCCCCTATTTACATACATTTACTCATACTCATTTACACTTATTCTATGTGTATAAATGCTTATTTTTTTTCCTAATATCCTCTTTCCATTTATGCCTCATGTAGATTGGCTGATAGAGCATATTCAGTGGTGGGATGTCAAAAATTTTACTACTCCACCGTGATGTCATCACAGTGTGGGTGGAGCTATGATGTTGTGGGCAGGGCCAAATAAAATAAAATAAAAATAAACACACACACACACACACCTTCAACCCACCCACCCACCCACAACAGAAACCCATAAATAAATTAAATAAACAAATTAAAAAATACATTAAAATACACCCACCCACCCAAACAACCACTCACCCACCCCAAACACAAATCAAACAGAGCTTTTAAACCAGAGCTTAAAGCTTATTCTGGCTAATCTTTCTCACACTAGGTCAGATGGAAGGAACTACAGAATGAACTCACCACAAGATGGCTTCATTTTGGCACTTTTCAACAGTTATACAAGTTAGGTACTAAGTCTTTGCCTAACCAGTTCTCTAGGACAGTGGTTCCCAACAAGGGGTACACAGCCTATTAGTGGACTTCAATTCCCAGAAGCCTAAGTCAGTACATTGGCTGATCAGTGCTTTGGGGAAATGACTTAGGCTTCTGGGAATTGAAGTCCAAAAACCAGCATTTGGGAAACACTGCTCTAGGATAATATGCCTTAATGTAAATGTAAAACAGCTGTACCTCCTTAAGGGTTCTCCAACTGGAACAGCAATTGGAACAGCACAGGTGTAGCTTATTGATGAGGTAACTCCAAGACTTTGCTTAAAACCCCCAAGCCAGGCCGCTAGGCCTTTTTAGGAACTGTGATAGTACGTCAATATAGGTAAAGGTATTAAATACACATTAAAATACACACAGACACACCACATCCAAAGGTGAGTCACTTACCCTGGGGAACAGGCTACAGGGAGCTTCAGGCTAGCAGCTTCTCTTCCTCCTCCCCACTTGGGAGGACAGCAAGGAGGGTTCTCCCAAGTGAATGTATGGGTTCTTCCATACATGCCAATCACTATAGGCATGCATGCACACCAAGTTCTTGGCACCCAAGCACAGTGAAAAGGTAAGCCCCAAAGGTGGTTCCCCCAAACGTTGCTACCTGTTCTCCGGGACACTGGGGAAAGTTACTACCGGTTCTGGTGAACTGGTGCGAACCTGTTACATCCCATCACTGAGCATATTATTCCCTCCACTGTGGTACTCTTAAGTGTGTGTGCAAACGGAGAGTTAATGCAGCTTGCTGAGTAGGCTGTGAAGTGATACATCTCTGTCTCTGATGAGCTTTGATATGCTGAGGAATTTAAGGGTTAGGTCTTCTACCTACTGTGTCATACTTGGTGGGGAGGATTAAACCAGGGATGCCCAAACTACAGCCTTTGTGCCGGATCCGGCCCCTGACATCAATTCATCCAGCCCACACTGCTCTCATCACCCCCAGAAGTGGAAGTAAAACATGCCTGTATGGCAGCCTAAAAAATCTATCTCATCCTGTTGCAAAACATATTTGTTGCAAAACAGATTGCAAGGTATGTTTTACTTCCACTTCTGGTGGGATGAAGCACATGACCGGCCATGTGACCAGCCCACGGCCCAAAACGTTTGGACACCCCTGCCTGGGTTAAACTTTAGTGGACCAAGCAAAAAATCCTGGCAGATTTGGTTTACGGGCTAAAGGTTCCAAATTCCAGATATAGATTAATTGTGTCAGCCACTAACAGATGGTTTTAAAAGACACATGGCTAAAGGGTAACTCTATCAATAGCATCTAGTCATGGTGCCTAGGTATTTCAGCACTGGTAATCGCAGCTTTGAAACCCATTTTCTGGGGAGAGTGCCACCTTACTTATGCCCCACTTATGGGCTTCCTGTAGGTATGTGATTGGTCCCTGGCAGAAACAAGATCCAAGATTGGCTAGACCTTTGGTTTTATTCAGGAGGATGCACATGTCCTTATTAGTAGAAGACAACAGAGAAAAGTGTTCAAGCAGGCACAGTACTTTATAATGAATTCCAGGGAGCTTTTACCCTGTACTGTTTAACTTACTCATTAAATGTCTGAGGGAAATTATCTGGGTATATGCTATGGTATCATCAATGTGCAGAAACTCAACTTGATCTCGCTTTTTCATTTAGTCAGGTAAGGAAGTAGATGTCCAGAATGAGTGTATGAACAGAATAAAAGTTTTGATGAGAACCAAGAATTTTAAGTTTAGCCTTGATAAGAGTGATTGTCAATTAGCAAGTGGTTCACCTGAGTGGTTCACTTGAGTGACTTTCCTATCTATTCTGGAGATGATTGCTCTTTTGTTGAAGGAGACACTGTTATACTAACTCAATGCCCAAGAGGTCTCAGTGGAAAGGAATGCAATCATTTTGTACCACTTCAGGTAGAAATAGTAACCACAGCTATGTGTGGACAAAAATAGTTTAACATTTATCCATATACTGGTAACTTGCCATTGCATGGGTTATGTATTGAGCTACCTTTGAAAATGGTTCTGAAAGTATCATTAGTTCAAGACTGACCTTCTAATGTACTTAATGGAACTGGTTCATGTGAAGCCAGTGCGTGAAGAGACTTCAAGTCTGTTTCAAATTAAAGTTCTAGAGTTGTTTTAAAGTTCTTTTAAAGCCCTAAAGCACAGTTATTTTGTCAATGACAGGCAAATAACTCTACTTCCCTTACATACACTTTATATTTTAGACTCTGGATTTTACAGTTTAGACTTGGCTGAAAATGACGGAATGACTGCCTTTATATATTTTATATTGTACTGTATATACTCGACTACAAGTCATCCCGAATATGAGTTGATGTACCCAATTTAGACCTCTAAAATTAGGAAAATAGACTGACCCAAGTATAAGTCGGGGGTGGAAAATGCAGCAGCTGCTAATGAGTTTCAATAATTAAAATACGTGAAACTATGGTAAAATTAATTTCTTTTGACATTTGTGTGCATATGTTTTTCAGTGTTTACATTGACCCAAGTATAAGTCGAGTCCCATTTTTGGACATCATTTTGGGGGCTAAAAACCCAACTTACACTCAAGTATATACAGTATATCCTGCACAAATTGTTATATTCCTTTTTACTGTGCACAGTTTTTATTCTTTTACTCATTTATCATGTTATGCCACCAGAAAACACTGGACAGACTAAAAACATAACCAGCTTCATATACACAAGACAACTTTTGTCACATAAGGAAGAGGCTTTATAAATGAAGACATTTTAATTAAACATTTTCACTGATTATGTAACCATAGATAAATGAGTCTGCATTTACTTGCCATGTGCATGAATTTAAATGGTTTCATCAAAAGAGAAACTGTTTTGCTAGTTAGAAGGAAGCCACAAAGATAAAGCATAATATGACTGAATACTTACTGGAACTTGTGTAGGCCAAATAACTTCATGTGTCTCAGGGATACCCTCCTGTCCCTGAATGCTATCATGGCCACTGCCCTCACCTGAAGCCTATGAAAACCAGGACAGAATTATACGTTTAGGTGAAGTCCACTTGAACATTTTAATAGATCTTGTGTATGCATATTCAGTACATCAAACAGGAACAAACGGAACATATGTTTCCCACACTTAATGCACATCTGATTACTTAATAGACAACTCTGACAGTGGATAGGCTTCAAATCCCAACAGTCTTAAAACAGGAGTATAACATATAGGAGTTGTAGTTCAGGATCTGGAAACCCATAGAATTCTCATCTCTGCTGTTAGAACCAGCCACGCTGTCCTGCTGCTTGATGTGGGAAGGAATATCTGCTCTCCCAACTAACTGCATGCCCCACAAGACAGATGAGCATGCCTGCTGCCCAGTGATGTAGAGTGGGTTTCAGCCGTCTGGGGTGTAAGCCAAATTTGCCACCCCCTGGGTGGGGCTCAGCACACTGGCACCCATCCCTGCAGCAGCCTCTCTGCCCCAGCTACTAGTAAGTCCGGGGGGGGGGGGGGCAAAGTCCTGCCACTGTAGCAGCCTATTTATAGTGAAATTTTGCTATCCCAAAAAGTGCCGCCCAGGGCAGGCTGACCCCCTGCCCCTCATGCTATACCACTACTGCTGCTGCCTAACACTGAGAGAGGCAGTGGCGGCGGCGGCAGCAGTAAAGCAGTAACCTTCTTTCAAGAATAGGACATTGGGTGGGGGGGAAGCAGTTCTGCCTCCCAGGTCAAAGATAGAGAGGGTCACTAGGAGCAGTGACATAGAGTGAGGTGGGCACCATGGGCAGCACTTTTTTGGGGCAGCAAAATTTCACAGTAAATAGGACTTCCTAGTGGCCGGGGCGAAGAGGCCGCTGTGGGGATGGGTGCCGGGATCCTCCACCACCACTGGCATCCTGGGCTGAAACCCATGCTACGCCATTGACTAGGAGAAGATTTAAACAGACAGGGATGAGATAAGAAAAGATCAGCAGGAGGTGGGAAGCTGTTGACGCTCTTTTACTGGAGATGATGAGAACTGAACCTGGAAACTTGGAAATGACATACTATATCACTACACAGAAATAAAACCTGCCTTTTCTGGGCATCCCAGTTTCTATTGGTGATTAAGGCTCCTCCATAATCTCTGCCAGTGCCCCATATCAATAGACACAGTGGTGGGTTGTCAAAATTCCCGCTACCCCACCATGACGTCATGGACGCTGTGGATGTAGCCGATGTCATGACATCATGATGTCGTGGGTGGAGCAAAAAAATAAAAAATAAAACTGTCTGCGCATGAGTCAAATGGAGGTTTGACACATGCGCAGTTCTTTTTTTTGTGAGCATGCGTCAAACCTCTATTTGATGCATGCACACTAAAAAATAGAACTGTGCAAGCGTCAAACAGAGGTTTGATGCATGCGCAGTTCCAGGCAGCCATTTTGGCTGCCCAGAAATACATTTTTGGAGGGGGCCGGAGAGGCGACCGAACTGGTCACCCGGGGATTTACCACCCCCCTGGCAACCCCTGCTGATGGGGTGCTACCGGTTCGGGTGAACCTGTCCGAACCGGTAACATCCCATCACTGAATAGACACCATGTTTCTCAAGGAACCCGGACCATACTTCTCTCCATTCCTTTGCTAATATGAACTTTCATTCTTGGGATAAGCAGAACGTAACCTCCCATTATTGTTGGACTATCAGCCCTAAAAAGCTTAGGCAATAATAGGGAACACTGGGGACTGCAGACTAGCAGTGTTTGAAGGAACCACACTGTTCCATCCTTGTGGTGTGTTTTTAGGTTCATATTTAGGTCCATATTGAGGTTTTTGTATAGATTTAATGGTACACAGTTCTCCTGCTACACAGCACTTGTCTTAGAGGTGAGGAAAGTTCCAGATAGGCAATGTAAAATTAATTTATTCAGACGCTTGTGTGGGAATGATTTTGAGTTTTTACAGTAGTGTTAGTGCTTTTTAAAAAATGTATGTTTGAATTTGCACCCCCACGGGTTGTTGACCCAAGTATAAGCTGAGTCCCTTTTTTGGATCTCATTTTCGGGGCTAAAAAACTGGACTTATAGTTGAGTATAAGTTTAGCAGGCAAATGTAAAAGGTGAGCTGCTCACTCTGTTCTTTCCGTTAACAACCTTGGCCTTTATCAATCACAACTCTGCTTATTACAGAAATGTCTCTGCAGCAGTACTCACGTATGAGTCATCATCCTCACACTGATCCTCAATAGACCTCGTATCAGGTTTGATTGTTAGCTGCTGGATAGAGCCCTGTAAGGATTGAAAAGAACAATGTAAGATGATGTTCTTTAGTAAGAATACCACAGGAAAGGTTTCTAGGACATGCCCTGGGACTGTACAACACCCCAAGGGTATGTAGGCTGACTTTACTCCCGGGATGCACAGTGAGGAATTAAACTCCTGATCTCTAGCTCATCAGTGAGGTCTCCAAATCGCATAGTTGTGGATTGCTCTCCTTAAGAGAATTCTGCTCTCCTTAGAGAAGCAGTCCACCTTCTAATTGTAGGGCACATTTCATTATGAACTTTCCCGTCACTACACCTTAGGAAAAGAAGAACTATCAGTGTTACACAACTGTTAGATGATTATATTTTGTGTCCTGAAATGCAAATACAGTCTGAAAGAGTATTATGGTGGTTTGTGTTCTCTTTCATCTTTCCTGCAATTCTCACCTTTCCTGACTTCTTCCCAAATCCAGAACAAGTAGATGAACCAGTTCCAATCATTAGAAGTAATCGAGACAACCATTAATCAAATGATGGACATATGACTTTGGCAGCAGCTCAGCCAGAGCTTCCTAATCACCTGATGGATAAAAGATTCTCCTGAAAGCATTGAAGAGTGCAGGCTTGTGGAAATGGCTGAATCATGTGCAGCCTAAGCTGCAAAACAACCTTCAGTTCTGTCATACACATACTTACAGTAAACTTTTCAAGTCCTGTTGCTCCAGCATTTCCAACAAATATGCCAGAGCTAGATTCAAAGAGCAAGGTCTCCGCTGATCTCTGAAACTGGACTCTGTTATACTCTTCACAATCCATGAACAAGATGATCTCATTGCCCTGCACAGTCAGAGTAAAGCGATTCCATTTATTGGTCATCACTGGGACTTTAAAGGAAGCAGCTTCTCGAGATATGTGAGAACCAGGCTCCGTGTAATACATAATTATTCTCTGGGTGCTGTCATCCACAGGTGATAGTCGGACTCCTAGGTAGATGGTCTTTTGAAAGGCATCCGTTATGGCAAACAGCACGCCTCCACGATCACTGTTTGGTTTGACTGTAATGCTAATTGCAAAATCTCTGTAGAATGGCTGTGGTATAAGAGTCCTTGTGAGACGACCTATATTAGCATCTGCTCCAAAGCTATAGGCTGGAAATCCTCCATAACCAGTGATAAATGAGACAAAAGGAGGAAGTGGGACTCCTATTAGTTCTGTGAGGTCAAGGTTCCCCTTTGGTCCTCTTTCTGTAACATAAAACAAACAACACAAAGCATTTATTCTAAGACATTTTGGTATTTCACATTTCTGAACAAATACCCTACCATCTAGGAGGATCCAGGAGACTTTGTGACCAGAAGATCTTCCAAGTATGTTTCAGGACAGACACATCATTAGAAGAAGAAAACATAGTTAAAGCCTTGTTCGCCTCCTGATGACATATCACAAAACAAAGCAAGCTAATTTGCAAGTTAGGGGAGATAAGTATTAGGCTTCATGTACTGAATTTCTTGATTTTCACGGTCCGTAGCCAGGGGGTGACCAGGGGGGGAATCAGCCCCCCACCTGAGCTAATAGCCTCCCACCCCACCCCACCCCACCCCGGGCAAAGTTCCAAGAGTTGCTCCGGATGACACTCAAACAATTTTAATACACAATAGTTTGCTGATTTTAACAGCTCTCTGTAGCATCTCATTTCACTTCCAGGATCCCTGAATTTTTCATCCTCACCTTCTACCTCTTTCTCCAAACTAAGTGAACAGTCCCCTGTACTACCAAATATATGGCCCGGGGACCAGATGCAGCCCCCAATACCAATTCATCTGGCCCATGAAGCCCTCGTTGCTCCTGGAAGCAGAAGCAAAACGCACCCATATGGGTGCATTTTAATTCCGTTTCCAAGAGCAACTTTGCAGGCCGGATGAATTGACGTACGGGGCTGCATATGGCCCTTGGGCCATAATGACCAGCTCCATGAACCATGTGACTGGCCTATGGCTTGAAAAGTTTGGGCACCCCTGCGCTATTCAATATTACTCAGAAATAGCACAAAGTGAAAGAAAAGGCAATCACACCTGGCAAATAACAAACACATGTTAATTAATTATTTACTACCAAATTCTATTGTTTTAAACAACAATTTTAAGTATTAGGCTACATGTACTGAATTTCTTGATTTTTACTCCTCTGAGACTGCTAACTTCATGGCGAGCTATTTCTTCCAATGCAAAATCACAGAAATAGTTGCTCTGGAGCAGCAGACAATTAAAAGGTGGGGGCTACTTCAGGGAGGGAGATAGTTGCTGCACATGGATTTCAAGGAAAAGCCAGTAAGCAGATGTGCAATTAAATCCCATTCTCCACTTCAAGATCAACTTCCATTTCTCAATGCTTTTTGATTGGGGAAAAGAAACTTCACATTCAAAATACTCAATTTCCTACAGTAACCTGCATACTGAACATTGAAAATGTCTGGTACAAAATGTTCCATATACTGTATTCAACTCTTCTGAAGCAATAATTGGCTCTCTTATACTTTCGGCATCTGTTAGATTTCTAGGACGAACCTCCGTAATTGAAGAGTCAATTCAATTCAGCCAAAGGAAATACCTTAAGGAACAGGAAGCTGTATCAGACCATCAGTCTAGCTAGCCAACCACTGACAACTCTGGCTGGCACCAACTCTCCAGAAGCATAGCGAGGGGGAGGCCCACCCCAGGTGGCACTCTGTGGGAGGCGGTGACACCGCTGCCCTGGACTTCCTGGCGGCTGGGGCAGGCACTGGGACCCTTTGTCACTGCCGGGCTGGAGGGCGTGGGCCTGATGGCCCAGTGGAGACCAGGGGGTGCCTTTCCCACTTCTCTGTCCCCCTCCTCCCCAGGCACCCACTCTGCACGGCTTGTCTGCCTTTGGTGGCAGTGGTGCTCAGGAAGGTGGGAAGCAAGGCCAGCATTTGCCGCAGCCCAGCGCCAGCCAGGTCAAGGAACCCCCCCCAAAACCTGGCTGGCACTGTTCCAGCCGCTGAGTTGCAGCGACCGCCGGCCTCGCTTTCCCCCTTTCTGGGCACCACTGCCGCCGCCGGGCTAGGAGGCAGGGCAGCCGCACCACCTGGGACCCTGACAGCGCGGGCGAGGTGCTGGGACAGTGTGGTGCAGGCCCAGTGGTGAGCCCATCGTTGGTGTCTCAAGCACCTGGCTGCCCTGTCTCCTAGCCCGGCAGTGGCAGCTCATTCACCTTCGGCAGCACCGGCACCAAGAGGGGCGAGGCCAGTGGTCTTTGTGGCCCCGCAGCCGGAGCACTGACAGCCAGGCCTTGCAGGGGGGATGTCCTCCGGCTGCACGTGCTGGGCTGCAGCAACTGCTGGCCCCGCTTCCCAGGTGCCGCTGCCACCGAAGGTGGACGAGCTGCCACAGCCGGGCTCGGAGGTGGGGCGGTCGCACACCTGGGATCCCGATGGTGGGCTCCCAGCTGGGCCCATGCCGCACCGCCCTAGACCCTGGGCCTTGCCTGCGCCGTCCGGGTCCCAAGCACACTGCCGCCCCGCCTCCTAGCCCGGCAAACGCCCTGATGGTAGAACTTTTCTACCTGGGGGGGGGAACCTAGAGGGGCCATCAAGTTTGTCCTGGGGCCCCAGGTGCCTAAATCCACCCTACGCCACTGTAACTCTCCAAGATTTCACCCACAATTTGCCCCTAATTATATCTTGAAATCCTAGATATTCCTGAGGTGGTCTCTTTTCCAAATACAGTAAAACACCGGATAACGATTGGATCGGATAACGCTAAAATCGCATAAATCAAATTTGAGGCAAACATTTGGATCGGATAACATTATGTTAACCATTATGTTAACCATTATGTTAACGTTATCCGATCCATCAGATAACCTTTACCTCAAATTCCCTGAGGTGTGGCTGTGACTCACCAGTTTCTCTTAGGAGAAAGGGAGGGGCTGCCTGCTCTCAAGCTTGCCGCATTTGAATAACAAAGGCTTGCAAAAACCAGTCTGACTAGTTCAGCAAAGCAAAGGTTTAGGACCTTTCCCCAGTGTAACCCAGAACACTTTGCAGAAAAATAATTGCAAAGAGACAATGTGACCCAATTACCTTTATGAAGTTTCCCCTTTAAATTCTAAACAGCCTGAACCCAAGATTGTAGCTCCGCAAGCCTCATGCATTGTCAATGGAAAACAAGCAGACTGAAACCTTTCACCTACAAAGCAATTAAGCTTTTCACACCCTGCAAAGCCCTGAGGGAACTTCCTTTATTACAGCAATGATAGGTGGGCTGATTCTAAAGGAAAACATTTTCCTAGCTTCTGTTCAGATCTTTTAAAACAGCACTTTATAAAATTTTAAAAAACTTAAAAATGCATGCATCGAATAAGGCTAAAAATCGGATAACGTTAAGACTTGTGGAACCAAGTCTTAACGTCATCCGAGGTATTACTGTATCCCATTTTCAATGAACACGCGTTGATTGAAGAAAATATTTTTATTTAAATTGGTAGCATGGGTCTTGATGAATCAGGTTACAGATCTCAGCATAGAAAAATAAACTAATTTTTATTTGTTTTAGAGAAAGGATGTTTCAGACAAGTATTCCCCTAAATAAAAAAGGAATCTATCTATTCTAAGTTACCATAATTAAGATTTCCAGAAATAAGGCCTAGTTGGAAAGCCCATCTCTTTCTTGTCGATGTTCCCTAGTTGACAACCATTTTCGAACTCTTTCTCAAGCCATGTGCTCATGGCTTATCTCTAGGAAGAAAGGCTTGCAGCATCAGCCCATTTCCTCCCCCTTTAAAAGTTCTACATCTTCTCTGCTTGAGAATCAAAATCTCTCTGCTTCTGCTCAACTGCTTAACTGCTTCTCTGCTTTCTGCTTGCCACTCCCTCTTTCAAACCTTCCTTCCAGGTGTGACGTAACTAGCAGACACCCAATCAAATAACAGAGTTGGGGTAAACAACGCTGGTTGTCTTGTTTACAATGGGCGCCTCTCTGTCTATCTCTTCCCTTCCTGGGCCCCAAAGTGTGAAAAACAACCAAATGGCCCTTTGGGCTAGCACAAGAAGCCACATTTCTACTATAGACTAGAAACCTACTAAATGCCATTTTGGATATGTGAAGAACTTGGGGCCTCATTTTATCCTCCCTGTTGATGAATCTTGTTATTCACCAAAATTGGTCCAACAGACCATAGCAATTTTTCTTTTTGTTTTTTTTTAAATTAATTTTTATTAATCTTTAAAATAAGGAAACACAAACAAAAGGTTACAAAAAAATACAACATAATTGTCCACATTGAAGAAAATCAAAAACAAAGAAAAAACATTCAATATCACAAAACAGAACAATACCAGAACCAACTAAGTACATACGTCAAAAAGACATACAATAGATAAATAAGTTCACCAACATCCAGCCCATCACCTCCCATAGTCCCGTACTAACACAACATAAATCCCTATCACCCACCCTAAGCCTTTCACCATTCTGTCATCTTCTCTCCCCCATCCTTCCGTTGAAGGACCGCATCCGAGTGTCGAAGAGGGGGAGGGGAGACCGGGACTAGGCGGATTCATACCAATGATTGAGAATATCAAATAAGTCAACTTGCTCAGAACTGTACAGTTATTCCTTGTTCTTCCTTCCTTCTACTAGTGGCTATCTTACCCCTATTCTTTTTATTACCTTTCCATTATGTTATTTCTATTCTAAATTTTCAATTTTTCTTTTTGCAGACAATACAGCACTTTTGCCCTAGTCTCAATCTTCCAAGGCATTTTCTAAATATTGTAAACCAGGGGTGCCCAAACTTTTCAGCCTGTGGACTGATCACGTGGTTTAGGGAGCCAGGCATTAAGGCCCAGGGGCCAGATGCAGCCCCCAACACCAATTCATCTGGCCCATGAAACCCTCGTCTCTCCTGGAAGCGGAAGTAAAACACGCTTGTATGGGCCTTAGTTTGGGCATCCCTGTTGTAAACAAACAGAAATTGAGTTGTTTTCTCTACGAATAACAAATTACATAAATCTAGTTGAACAGATAAAGCTTGTACAGATAAAGCAATTTCCTTACAGTAATACCTCAGATAACGTTTACCTCGTATAACGCTAAAATCGCATAACGTTAAGTAATCTGGGGTGGAGAATTGGATCGAATAATATTTCTTTGAATTGGATCGAATAACGTTTCTTCGAATAACATTTCTTTGAATTTATCTTGGTGACACCAACAAGATACTGTTTTATAAAAGTACTGACACTAGCAATTACTAAATTCTACAACATGAAAAGAGATTCTTATTTTCCAGGATTGTTATTAGCATTTAACACAAAAGAAAATCTTGTGTTTTCGTTTGGTATCACAAAATGTGTAACTGGTGTTACAGAGATGACGCCCTTGTTTCCTTGTTAAGGAGGTTTATAAATATTCCACAGTGTGCAGTGAATATCATTTTTTGTGGGTGGAGTTTGCCCGATCTTCTACTGAGGTGTGTCCTCCCACCCTTTGCAGGTTCTTTTCTTGCCCTGCTATGAGACTATTCTTTTAGATCCTGTGTGTGGGCACATCCATGGGGGCATGCACATGCACCCATATGACATCACCAGCAGGCCTCAAGTGGCGCACATATGCACACACCCACGTGAAATCGCCAGAGGGCACCCTTTGGGTATGTATGCCCCGTGCAATGTGCATGCCAACCCCTTTCTATGGGTGCACATGCCCCCCTGTGCATGCGCACTCTCTCCCCTCATGCATCTGCTGCCACCACATCTGCCTCCTAGAAGGGGTGGGTGGGGCATATCTGGGTGCCTCACCTCGTTCCCGCCACCACCGCCACTTGGATAGCATTTCAGCCTCCCCTCTTGCCTCCCCATTGACAGAGGGAAAGGGATGGGTGGGAAAGCGGCGCTGCCATTGGCTCTGGTGGCATGGGGTGGGGCTTGCCTGCAATGGCATGTGTGCCAACAGAAAGGGCTCTGCATGCCACCTCTGGCACACGCACCATAGGTTCACCTACACTGGTATACAGTAATACCTCGGATAACGCTAAGACTTGGTTCCACAAGTCTTGGTGTTATCCGATTTTTAATGTTATCCGATCCATGTTAAAATCCTATGGGATGGATCGGATAATGTTAAAGCTCCATAGAGATACATTGTAACCGCACAGGCTTTAGTGGTTGTTATCCAATCCATCCCACAGGACCTTAACGTTATTCGATCCAATTCTCTTCCCCAGATTACTTAACGTTATGCAATTTTAGCATTATCCGAGGTAAACGTTATCCGAAGTATTACTGTACAGTATATGGAAGCAGATTCACCAACTAGATCTAGCTAGAACTCAAATGACAGCTCAATGCGTATGTTCATCCTCCTCCTTTGGTATCTCTCTTCCCAAATCAGTCCCATCATTTTTTCCATCTAACTATTCAATGCTATTTGCAAATCTTTTTATATGTGAGACTAGATATAGTCCCTTTGAGAAAAATACAAGGAAGATTATCAGGATAACCTTACTCTAAGAGAGTTTGTCCACATGACCACACTAGGCTGCAAATGTTTTCACTATTCTGTGTTCTTGCACTGGGAAAGAGCATTTTATTAAACTTTTATTTGATTTACTGGAAATATCATTCCCTGAAGGTCTTATTTCTACACTATAAGAAGATACAAATCTTTATTTCTCTGTAGCAGTTGCTAAATTTGTTGCTTTTACTCAGTTTTCCCAAGATAATTCAGTTGCCTCAAGGTATTTAACTATTTTGCTTTTTGCTGTTGAAGAGTTTTTCATGAGCTTCTAAGGGAGGACTGCAGTGACTCAAGTGGCTAAGACACTGATTGGAAGGTGGCAGGTCGGCAGTTTAATACCCGAATACTGCAGGACGGAATGAGCTCCCATCTTTGTCCCAGCTCCTGCCAACCTAGTAGTTCAAAAGCAAGAAATTGCAGTAGATAAATAGGGACCACTTTGGTGGGAAGATAAACAGTGTTCTGTGCGCATGACCATGGAAATGTCTGCAGAAGCAGAGAGCGCTGGCTCTTCGCCGTTGAAAAAGAGATGAGCACTGAATCCTAGAGTTGGATATGACTGGCTTTCGAGCAAGGGTGACCTTTGCCTTTACCTAAGAGAGGAAGACCTAAAGAAGTTTCTGCTTAGCTTGAAACAAGAGAGTGCAAAAGTTGGCTTGAGACTCTCAACATCAAGAAAACCAAGATAATGGCAACAGGCCCTATCAGTCCCTGGAAAATACATGGGGAAGAAGTAGAAGCAGTGACAGATTTACTTTCTTAGGATCCAAGATCACTGCAGATGGTGACTGCAGCCATGAAATAAAAAGGCGACTGATGCTTGGGAGATCATATTTAAAAGTAGAGACATCACCTTGCAAACAAAAATTCGCATAGTCAAAGCAATGGTATTCCTGGTGGTAATGTATGGTTGTGAGAGCTGGACCATAAGGAAAGCTGAGTGCAGAAGAATAGATGCCTTTGAAATGTGGTGTTGGAGGAGAGTTTTGAGAGTCCCCTGGACAGCGAGGAGAACAAATAGGTCAATCTTAGAAGAAATCAATCCTGACTGCTCCCTTGAAGGTGAAATAGTAAAGATGAAGCTAAAGTACTTTGGACATCAAATGAGAAGAGAAGATTAACTTGAGAAAGCCTTGATGCTGGGAAAGGTGGAGGGCAAAAGAAGAAGGGGGCGGCCAAAAATGAGATGGCTAGTTGGTATTGTAGATGCAGTGGGCACAGAGCTGGGCGGGTTGAGGAGGATGGTGGAGGACAGGGGTGCCTGCAGGGAAATGGTCCATGGGGTCGAAAAGGGTCGGAATTGACTGTGTGACTGAACAAAAAAAAGGGGGGAGGAAAGGAGAAACAATCTTCAAAATATAAAGATAAATGCAACGAGTGAGGAAGACTGTGACCAGTACTTGCTGAGTTTGCTGTCCAGATAGACTGGGTACCTTCAAGGCCCCTAGTCTCCTTCCATATGGTTCTTCACCTTTAAAACAGATTTTAACTGGGCAGCCTTTCAAAGACTAGTCCAGCCTGGACATGGAGCCTTTGCTTTTGTGTTGCACTTTAAAAGTATGACCCATAGGACAACTATATATCAAGGCCTTCCTTGTGGCAGTTCCATATATCCTCTGGATTTCCAGATAGCCAGCTGTTCCCAGTGGTGAAGAAATTTTGCTCTCAGATAAAGCACATGTATTTGTACTGGCTTTTAGAATGCGGTGAAGTGCTCCATCAGCTCTACAGATTTGTGTTGAATTTATTTTGTCATATTTTATCATACAGCTGCCATTTAAGCTTTATGATGTTAATTGCCTTTTATGTACATTGTTCATCACCTTGGAATTTTCTGAGGCAGGCTAGGATATAAATCCAATTCATGAGCAAACAGACTGTACCATTATCAGGAGAAATTGGTAGTAGATTCTACTTTTATGCTGGTAGCAGCTCAATGGATTGATGGGGAAATTACAGTACAGTATATGTTTCAGGAATAAAACTGGTTCCACACCATACAATCTAGCATAATGTTCTCTATAATAATCCTGCAGCACCAATCGTGCTGAGATACAGGGGATAGCCACTTCTGAGGATAAAAAAATTGAGATGTCTCAATAGAAAGGGTGGCTGAACGGTCCAATCACGATTTAAGAAAACACAACAAAATTATCCACACCAACACAAATTACTAGAAGTTGCAATGCTACAGAAGTACATCCAGAAGACCCCTCTGTGGCTAGGATTCAAAAGATCTTTTAGTTTACTTCATTTTTTAAAATTCTGTGACATACAGTGCTGATACCTAAAACATAGTAGTAACGACTGTCCTTGTTCCATCATTCTTTTCATTCAATTTAGCAAAATCATAGACTTGCCAGTTCTAAAGACCCTCTTCTAAATGAGAAAGGTACCTTTATCTTATTGCAGTGGTGGTGAACCTATAGCACGCGTGCCAGAGGTGGCACTCGGAGACCTCTCTGTGGGCACCCATG
The DNA here is from genome assembly GCA_030440675.1 of Furcifer pardalis. Taxonomy (NCBI): domain Eukaryota; kingdom Metazoa; phylum Chordata; class Lepidosauria; order Squamata; family Chamaeleonidae; genus Furcifer; species Furcifer pardalis. The sequence continues at coordinate 50,624,322 of CP126897.1, forward strand.
TGGTCACCCCAGCACAGAGTTCGCTCCTTCCCTCTGTTCAATGGGAGCATTTCCTTCCTCCCCTGCACAGAGTTTGCCCCACCCCTCTGTCCAGCAGCCCAATGGGAGCATTTCCTTCCTCCCCCAGCACAGAGTTCACCCCGCCCCTCTGTCCAACAGCCCAATGGGAGTGTTTTCTCCCTCCCCTGTTGCCATGTTGGCACTTTGCGATAAATAAGTGGATTTTGGGTTGCAGTTTGGGCACTCGGTCTCTAAAAGGTTCGTCATCACTGCCTTATTGCATTCAAAGAACTTTGTGTCACTGTGGAATCTAATGAAATGGAAGGTGAGAGAGGCATAGAGATTTGGAGAACCCATAATGTGTCTTAAAGGCTGGATGGGAAACAGAGGGTCAGAATGGGAGAGGGAAAGGGACCAGTCTAACTTGATTTGCTTAGCATGCTTGGAAATATGGCTTGCAAAATGATCATTATACGATTTTCTCTTTGCTTAACTGCACAGGCTATTGTACAAGAAAGTAAAGCGTAATCCCTTCCACTATAGAAAGGTTTTGTATTAATCCTTTGTAACATGTGATTCAGCTTATCTAAATAGTTTGAGATGATTTTTTTAAAGGGAAAAAAGAACAAGTATGGATAGTAAGGCTATGTGTATAAGCAGAGCAGTTTCCTATCTGGAGACAACATTATGTTTCTGAAATTGCCCTAATTAAACAGAGAATGTGAGAACAGCAACACACAATCTGTGATCACCCTGCATAATGTGCAGACCACGTTGAATTGGGAGAGGATGAAAGCTGTATTCCAATGGTACAACTTTTGCAAAGCATTTGGATCAAAACTGAAACCAAGGACCAGAGGGATTTTCCTCTTGAAAGAATCTGATCCAGAGTTATAAATGGGGAAGGCTCTGATAACCTGGGAAGCTTGTGATGGTCTTGTGTGATGCTAGGAGGTGGGTGGACATGGATGGAAAGCATACTATGATTTGGATTGGCTCCATGCTCCAACAGGAAACTGCTGAACTAGAATGTCTTCGGAGCTTGTGTTTAGGTGTCATTTAAAGCAGGATTTTATAGCAATATCATTCACACTTATATACTGCCCAATAGCACTTAGTGCAGTGATGGCAAACCTTGGCACTCCAGCTGTTCTTGGACTTCAATTACCAGAAACCCAAGTCAGCACTCCTGCTGATCAGGGCTTCTGGAAATTGAAGTTCAAGAACATCTGGAGTGCAAAGGTTCACTGTCACTGACTTAGTGCATTCTCTGGATGGTTCACTAAGTAATCAGCATTCCCCCCCCCCCCAACATGCTGGCTATTCATTTCACTGATTTCAGAAGGATGGAAGGCTGAATCAGCCTTGATCCTCAGCATAACTTAATTCAGATCATGAGCAGAATTTTGGCTGCAGCACAGCAATTTAACCACTCTGCCACGAAGACTCCTCCCACTGTCTTTGTTAAATGAACATAATAAATTATTGTATTATCACTGGACAGCTCAGTGATTTAGGTATCAGTGGTTGGACGTTTGGATCCACACTGTGCCTCCTGTGAGAAGAGCTAACCTGTGTAGTAATGGGCAAACTACACATTTCCAGTGTGCTATGAGAAGAAGGAAATGGTAGATCACTTCTGAATACAGTAAAACCTCATATAACACTAAAACCTGGTTCCACAAGTCTTGGTGTTATATGATTTTTAGTGTTATCTGATCCTCTATGGGATCCATAGAGATACATTGTAACCACACAGGCTTTAGCGGTTGTTATCTGAAGCATCCCATAGGATCTTAATGTTATCTGATGCAATTCTTCCCCCCAGATTCCTTAATGTTATGCGATTTTAGTGTTATTCGATACTAATGTTATATGAGGTATTACTTGTATTCTCTACTTGGACAGCATCACCATGTTAGAACTGACTTGATGACGACAGCAATGACAACTACTTACTACAGATGAAAATCACCTCTTTTATCCTGGCATATCAGAAAACAAAACAAAAAAAGTAATAAGATAAAAACACCGTAGCACTTTAAAGAGTAACTGCTAAATTTTTACTGTTAGCTTTCATAGATCAAGTCCACTTCTTCAGACAAGGAGTAAAACTTCCAGGCATGGTTTATATACACCAAATGCAGGGGTCTAGATGTTAAAGGAAGAAGGATTTACTCAAACAGAATGACAGACAAGCAAGCATAACAATACAGCTTCCTACAGCTATCAGTAATAATAGATTATTCAGATTAGTTTTAAATGTCTCCCTTTCAAACTCAAAGGTGTGAAGTAAAGCCCTTTCTAATTTAACCTCTTACTTCTTTATTGTTACTTGGTTTCTTCCTGTTCTGCTCAAGTTGTAAAAGAGAATTGGCAGGAAGGTTGTATAATACACCAAAATATAATACTGTATATAAAATATCTAGCAACATATAGCAATCTGTGTATCAAATTTGATAATGTCCCAGAAACCCTTGGCTAATATTTAAATCTCTGTGATGGGTGTCCAACAGATGGACGTATTTGATTTCTGCCGTCTCTCTTTCGATCCTAGTCTTGCAATTTCTTAAATATTACTCTAAGGCACACTTAAATACTTGATCTTCCAATTAAAACACACATACATTTCATTACAGATCCTTGGAAACAGGAGACTCTATGAATTTGTTGTGAAAGCACTGTGAAGTGTCACCTCATTTTCCTATGGCATTGTTCTGATTTATTATTCCACCTCTCACATGTGACAAATTATGTGGTGGCAAAATTAATAAAGGGTCAAAAGTTATCCCAAGAAAATGCCTAAACTTGAAGAAAGGAAAGGAGGAAGTTATTTGAACTTTCTCCTTGCCTCTCGGTTTCTTCACTGCCACATGAGTAGCAGCAAGACTCCTCACAGCAGCTGGTAGCCACTGTTCCCCTTCAAATCACTGGGAACAATGCTAATGGACTTATGCAGAGAAATTGGCAGCAAGCAAGAAGAATGGTGATAGTAGGAAATTAACCCCAAGCCCTGAAATTCTTGGACATAGCAAAAGGGAGAGAGGCATTCAGTTCATCATTAAGCTACATCCCCACTCTGAGCGTTGCTTCACTAGCAACCACTATCCCACAGAACTGTACTTTAATGGGGTCAATTCAGGGGGATATTCCTTGTTATTTGGTTCAGTTTTGATGCAGTTTGGTTAACCCTATTTTCCAGTGAACACATGTTTTTAAAAAAATGATTCATCCAGTCCCTTTAACAAGCTGTTTCACACCTTTCTGACACTCTGTAGTTTATTTGATGCAATTGGGAACACTCCTGATTATCCCACTCTGTGGCTGCCTGATTCTCCTCCATACAGAACTGTGGCCAGGGTTCTCTTTCGCGGCAACACCGTGACGTAATATCCAGTAGACTGTGACAGTTGTGGGCAGCAAAAATTTTCGCTACCACATCATGGGTGGAGCCCATGTCGTGGGAAGAGTCTACACCATAGGTAGAGCCTATGTCATGGGTGGAGCCTATGTCGTGGGTGATCTAATCATGCCTTCCATATGGCCATGTATACATCTGCAAACACAGGCATCACTGGCTGTTTGCTGTAAATGGAGATGAGCACTTCACCCTAGAGCCAGATATGACTGGCTTTTGAGCAAGGAAGACCTTGAACCACTTGCAGGGGCAAAACCTGATGGGGCAGGGCAGGGAGGTGGAGGTGGCCACCCAATTTCGCTACACCCCCTGCCCGAAGGCCACACAATTTTGCCACCCCCCTGCCCAGAGACTAACTAATTTTGCTACACACACCCCTTCCCGGGGGAGGGGTGTGTGAACCTGTTGATGCCCACCACTGGACTGTGACAATAGAAAAGAGGGTAGAGAAATCCTTTATTTATTTATTTATTTATTTATTTATTTATTTATTTATTATTATTTATTAGTTCAAATTTATATTGCCGCCCACTCGCCGTGGCGACTCAGGGCGGCTTACAGACAATACATTACATTACATTACAATATGCTTTCCTCTAATTTCCTTTCCTCATACTTTTTAAAATATTATCCTGAGTGACACAGAGTTATTACAGATACCAGGCAGTATCCATGCTAGGTTCATGTCTTGCGGCATCACTATGCTGCTTGTTAATTTTTTTAAAATTATATTTTTGTAAAAGGACACTGCTGCAGCCCATGGAATGACAGTCATGGGGGGGGGGGACCAGAGAACGGGGTAGGAACAGGGCAGTAATAATTGAAATGGGTAGAAATTGGAGTGAACAGACAGGCTGCTTGGATCCTTCTCACAGGAGGAAAAAATGTTTAGGATGTAAATGGAAAGACTACAAGAACCTTCTAATCACAGTCTGCATCATTCCAGAGTTCTCTGTCTTGTGGTACCCTTGGTGTACCATCCAGCTTAGCCTATGAAGGGAACCTCCTGCGCATGATTGGTCCCAGGGTGGTTTCGTCCACAGACTTGTGGACTTACATTAAGGCAGACACTGGTATCAGTGCTTTGAAAACAAAAAATGGAATGAAGATCCTGATACTGTACTCAGTTCCCTCCTGATTACAGGAGATGAAAAGCTATGGCACATGCTTAAATATAAACACATGCCACTTGCTAAGACGAATGTACATTTCCTTTTCTCATCCTCCTACACTGCCTTAAACATCAGACAGAAATAAAGCCAAGGTATCTTCCAACTGATCAATCATGGTTAAAATAAGAAGTTGATTTGCTAAAAGCATACTGAATCATGTTTGTTTTACAGTAAAAGGTCAGTCCTTTTAAGGGAGCTCCACTTCTAACATTGCATTTATTATTCACACAATAAATTAGACACATTTATAAAATACAAGGGGGCACACACAGAGGCTCCATTACTTTTCTACCCCTGCAAATCAACAACTTATCCATTCCAGCAATCTGTTGCCTAAGTGGCCTACCAGGTGCAGATGGAAAAGGCTACCAACAATAGACCAGCAGTACAAATTTCTACCAATTTTCTTGGAACAGCTATTAAATGAAATGGCTTTCAGCTTGCCGAATTGCCCCCACCTGACACCTTAGTAAAATTTTGTTGTATTACATTATCAACCTCTCCCCCATGATCTCTGGTTTTTGACATCCAGTAGCCCAGGAAAGAGATACACCATACTAGCATTCACACGACCATTCACACTACTAAGAAAACAACAAATATTTAGTGTTTCTACCAGTACTGTATAGGTAAAGGTCACCCTTGCTCAAAAGTCAGTCATATTCAACTCTAGAGTTCAGTGCTCATCTCTGCTTATAGCCAAAGAGCCAGCGCTGTCTTCATTTGCAAACTTATCAATGGACATGTGCCAGGTATACACGGAACGCTGTTTACCTTCCCACCAAAGTGGTACCTATTTATCTGCTTGCAATTTCTTGCTTTCGAACTGCTCGGTTGGCAGGAGCTGGGACAGAGACAGGAACTCACTCACTCGTGCAGTATTAGGGTCTCAAACTGCTAACCTGCCAACCTTCCAGTTGCCTCTAAGCCACCAGAGTCCCAGTATTCACACCATTATCTCAAAAGTTCAAGATACTTAGCAAACATTCACATAATATTCCAGTTAAACAGAGAAGCAGCTGATCTTATAAAAGAGCAAGTCAGTATGACAGGCAGGGATATTCCCAGGAGCACACATCTGGAATGGTCTCTCTGTGCTGAGCAAATAACAGAAACCTAAGTATTGAGGAAGTATTGATGCTGGGAGTGTTTTAATTTTACAGTTTACATTACCTGCTTTCTTGTTTTTCCACAGATTTATTCTCTTTGCTGTTCTAAACTCCAATTCTAATGCCAGAGGTGTTTTGGGGGGGAGAAGCAGGACTGTTTCTTCGGTGCTTAGGACTGACTGGGGAGGCATTCTGCTGGCTCCTGAAATCCCACCAGTAGGTTTCCAGTCTGCAGAAACAGCTAAGTGAGCTTTCATTTTCCTCAATGCAGCACCACTGACCGAGGCTTCCTTCGGCAGGCCTGATGGGGTCACAGCCCTGACAGCTGTTGTTAATGGAGAAGTGGTGGTTCCAGGGGAACCCCAGAGACGCTGCCACCACCATTGTCCTTCTACAAAGCCAGAATGTATTAAGAAGATTAGCCAAGTGGCTTTAGTGAGCATCTTCAGTCCCTTCAGCCAACAGCGAAGTGATCGAAGTTCCTTTGCCACTCAGCTGATTTCGAATCTCAATATTTGCAGCCGGTCAGGATAAAGAGAAGCACCTCCATCTTTCTGGCTGCCTCAAAGGGATCTCAAGTTGATCTCAGGTGATCTTGCCTTGGGTGTGGGGGCTGCTCTCCTCCAGAATCCGTCTTCCTCCCGTTAAGTGTTCTCACAGGTCTATAACTTTCTGCAGACAACTCTCAGGAGTTGGTTAGCCACCCATGTCTTTTCTCATGGAAATGAAGGGTATGCCAGCCAGCATTAGGAGGAGTTCCTTGTATGTACCAATCACAGTAGAAAGCTCAGCCACCCCTTTCCCCCTCCCCAAATCTTTGCCTTCTAAGTAGCTTCAAAGAAAGAAAAAACGTTTGCTATGCGCTAAATTGCTCAGCAGTTCAGTGCTAAAAGCCAGTTCAGTAACTTTTAGACCTATACTGTATAGGAAAAATAAGCTAATTAAACCCTGGAGGAGAGAGAGAGATACCTAGTTTCTCTGGCTGTTTTATATTGCTGGATACCACCACAGCAGCATTAAAAAGTATGTGTCTAATAATTCTGCACTGATTTCCCACCATGTTCTTCAGTTCACAGTCTAAAGAAAAGCATTGTTCATTCCAGGCAGACATTATTCTGCTTTAAAAGTTGAAGACCCAAATTTTCCCAAAGCTAAAAATCACACACAGTTTATGAGCTTCTGACAGGGAATGTAATGAAACCTGAGTTAGGAGCCAATGATATTCCATAACAAGAAAACTGAATGTTTCAATCTGAATCTACCGTAATCACACGACATAAACGGGAGGGGGATCTTTTTAAAAAGGGGAGTGAATAAGTGTTTCTTGAAAGCTTAATTATTCCTCAATTTCATTTTGTCTATTGCCAAGAAAAGTGATATCAAAATTGAGCCTGTCAACGACAAAAGTGACTGAGAGATGCCAAGTTCGGGTGGCCACATGCCTTCTTTTAAGGAGGATAGCTGTGATTGGCAGTATCCTTCATTTGACTGACACAAGTCTGTTCTAAATGTAAATAGCTATAAGGAGGGAGGTGAGAACCCTATAAGACTTTATCCACAGCACGCAGCATCTGAACATCAGGCACACCATTGACCTGACCCCTTTCTTCCCCACTCAAGTGAAATGCACTGTGAATTGGGTGGGGGGGGTTTCCAATTAATTTTTAAAAATTAATTTCTGATTTTGCACCTGCACGTACCAATTTTAACATACGGCAATGCAATGCCTCTTTTTTAATGAGGAATTAAGTGGCCACCCTGCACCATGATTCAGAATTCTTCTTCAGCATGCTCTTTTTGTTTTTAAAATCAGAGGACAAATGTCCATATGTGCAAGACATACACAGATACATCTTAAATGAGCCACAAAATACATCAACTGAGCCTCGTGTTCTGCTTAGGTTAGAAAATGGTAGCTTGGGCTAGTTAGACTAACATTTTATCATCATTGGAAAACACAATAGGATGAATGGCTCATAGGGTGACAGTAGTTTCAGTCTCAGCCCCCAACAAGCTGTAGAAAATTTAATGAGCAATGGGGAGGGTGAAATACAGGGCTGCAGGATGGTCACGTGGTTCAGCGGATCGATCACAGGTTCATCCAACCAGAAGTGGAAGTAAAACGCACTTTGCAGTCTCTTTTGCAACAGGATGAGATAGATTTTAGGCTGCCATTTTCTCTGCTTAAACTAGGGGTACCCAAACTATGACCCACGGGCTGGATCCAGGCCCTTATACCAGTTCATCCGGCCCACACCACCCTCGTCATTCCTGGAAGCAAAAGTAAAATGCATCCATCTGGGCACATTTTACTTCTGACAAGGGCGGTGTGGGCCAGATGAATTGGCATCGGGGCCCAGATCAAGCCCACGGGCCGTAGTTTGCGCACATCTGTGCTACTTCAAACTTCTTCCTTTAAATTATTCCACCAGTTGCCAAGATCCTGTTCCACATCCAGTTAGAGTCCATGCACTGACATCACAGTGGGGCTTGGCATACTCCTTCGTAATGATTTTTCCAGATGTGACCTAGTTTTTTGAAAGGCGACATTTCCCATGTTCTGTACTGTATAAGGAATTCTCTGCCAAAAGTCCTGAAAAGTCCCTGGTAGTAAGTGGGCTCTTTTCCAGAGCCTTTTGGGCACCCCACTAGGGACTTTTAGTGAACTGTACAAAGCATTTTAGAGGGGAAACGGGTAAAGTTAGTTTAAGAAAAAGAAGCTGTCAGCTAGAACTGTCAGGACTTATGCAAAACAAACTCAACACAGCACAGAATGAAGCTCAGCAGGACTGTACTGTAAATGTACTACAAGTTGTCTGCTTTAGTCCAACAGTTACCCTCTGCAGCATGGAAACAGTAGTACTGCTGTACTTCAGAGGTTTGGTGTTAGGATTACGGAGATAACATGCTGTATATGAAGAGCGTATTGAAAACAGTGGTGTGCTTAGTGGGTTGAGACCAGTGTTTCCTAACCTTTGATTTTTGGACCTCAAATCCCAGAAGCCTAAGTCACTGCTCAGCCAAGGTACTGACGTAGGGTTCTGGGAATTGAAGTCCCCCTGCGGGGCATGGGCCGCACACTGGGAACCACTGGTTTAGACACACCCATTTCTGCATGACTTGGGCACAGACAGCCGCATTCTGCTCTGTTGCAATCTGTACTTTTGCTCCAACTTTTCCACATGTAGTACAGCCTTACCTTTGGTGCATGCAACTTCCTAGTGTTTATTTGTTGTTGTTCAGTCGCACAGTCGATTCCGACCCTTTGCGACCCCATGGACCACTGTCCGCCAGGGACTCCTGTCCTCCACCATCCTCCTCAACTCGCTCAGCCCTGTGCCCATTGTGTCCACAATACCATCTAGCCATCTCATTTTTGGCCGCCCCCTTCTTCTTTTGCCCTCCACCTTTCCAAGCATCATGGCTTTCTCAAGTGAGTCTTCTCTTCTCATTTGATGTCCAAAGTACTTTAGCTTCATCTTTACAATTTGACCTTCTAAGGAGCAGTCAGGGTTGATTTCTTCTAAGATTGACCTATTTGTTCTCCTCACTGTCCAGGAGACTCTCAAAACTCTCCTCCAACACCACATCTCAAAGGCATCTATTCTTCTGCACTCAGCTTTCCTTATGGTCCAGCTCTCACAGCCATACATTGCCACAGGGAATACCATTGCTTTGACTATAAAAAATTTTGTTTGCAATTTGATGCCTCTGCTTTTAATGCAAAGTGTGAAAAGGAAATATGTTTGTTTGGACAAATATGTACAAAGGTCCACATAAAGGAGAACACTGTTTAATGGTCTTTTGCCACATTAAACCAAATGTTACTACTGTATATTTCTCTCACAAGGCTTTTCTAGAGAACCTGGGGAAGTTGCAGAAGGGAAGAACAAGGTTGCTTTATACGCCTCCACACCCTTTCCAGTGCAATGCTTTGCTGTTGCTGCATGATTTCTACAGACATGATTTCTACAGGCAAGTTGCTTTAGGATTCTAACCTAAAACACATGCTGTAATAACAAAGGAGAGTTTCCCTAGGCTCCCAACCAAACTTTCTGGTTCGGGGCACTCTAGTACCCTTGAGTGGATCTGATAACGAATCTGGAGACTTGAGACCACCTGAGGGTGCCTAATGGGCTACAAAACCTTACTAGGATAACAAGTAAGGAAGCTTGATCTTTAATTTTCTGGCAACAGACCTCCACTACCATGAACAAAACACACACAAAAACTATCTAGGCCTTTTTATTTTAATCAGTGTTTACATAATGAGTGCCCACTTTAACAGATGACAGTGGTTGGGAGCTTCTGATTTACAGGCAGTGCATTAACTCTGAATACTACCTGTCTGCTTTTAAAATTAGCTTGACCTTTATCTAACACCCACACGAATTCTAGCTTCAACCCTGTCTAAGAGCGAGATATTACAAATACCGTATATACTGTTGGGTGGCTGATTTGATTAGTCAGCCACCCTCTTGCCTCTCGTTGTTTTAACCTCTTTTAATTTTTTAGCCTTAAATTTTAATATATATTTTTTTAGTATCCGGTAGATTGTAGTCGATATTTTTAAGCTAATTCTTAAACCAAGCATAATTCTCCCCATATGATTCTGTACCGGAATTTGTGTCTTTTTTGTATTGATGGATATTTAGTATGTCTTATGATGTTTTATTGTATAGATGGTTATTATTTCCTGAATGTTTTTATATTGTATGATATTGTATTGATATGTTTGTAAGCCGCCCAGAGTCGCACTTCGCTATTGGGGCGGGATATAAATCGAATATAGAATAGAATAGAATAGAATACTCAAGTATAAGCCGACCCGAATATAAGCCAATGTACCTAATTTTCACCTGAGAAACCAGGAAAATAGATTGACACCTAATATAAGCCAAGGGTGGCAAATGCAGCAGCTGCTAGTGAGTTTCAATAATCAAAATACAGTATGGTACATGAAAATAAGATGCAGCAGAAAGGAGTTTTCTCCATGCCGATTGAGATGCACCAATGACAGGATGGGAGAAGTGGGTGGGGTATTAGCTGCTGCCGCCTTTTTCCATTGCACTCAGTGACCCGAATATAAGTTGAGAGCAATTTTTTGACCTCATTTTTAGGACTGAAAAACTAGGCTTATACTCAAGTATATACAGTATTTTATTTATTTTTATTTATTTATTTAAATTTGTTTATCGCCCTCCTCCCCGAAGGGACCCAGGGCGATTCCCAACACAACAGCAAGACAACAATTTAAAACCAGTTCAGAAATTAAAAGTTTTAAAAGAAGCTTAAAAACTTAGCATTAAAAACTAGGCATTATAGCTAGGAGGCACTGGGTGTCAAACCATCCAGCCAGCTGGGGAAATTGATCGATCCATTCCCCAGACCTGACCTGCCAGCCGGGTTTTCAATCCTTTCCTGAAGGACAGCAGCTCCATTTGCAGGCATAGTTCTATTGGGAGGAGGTTCCACAGGGCCGGAGCAGACACAGAGAAGGCCCTCTTTCTAGTGCCAGAGAGGTGCGCCTCTCTGGCCGATGGCACAACCAGAGAGCCTCTCTGGTCCGCTCTGGTGGGACGGGCAGATGTCCTTGGGACAATGCAGTCTCTTAAGTATCCTGGTCCACTACCATGTAGGACTTTAAAAGTAATAACCAGCACCAGTATGCATGTATACCTCAAGTACAAAGAAAATAACTGTCCTATGATATCTTATTACCAGATCCATAACTATGTGTTTTTACAGAGTCTTGTGGACCTGCATTTAGATGCATATCTTTTGAAAAGTAATTGCCCTCTTTCCCACTCCTACCACCTAAAGTAGGAGTCTCAACCTTTTTAAGCCGTGGCCCGGGTCATGCTCCCTCAGACAGCTTCTGCCCTAGAGATTTAATTTCTGGAGAGGAAATTGGGAAAAAAGGAAGATGAAATCTTCAAAACAGTAACTCCAACAGGTCACAAACAGCAATACATTTTTAGAGTCCATCAGTGATGGGATGTAACAGGTTCTCACCAGTTCGCCAGAACCAGTAGTAACTTTTCCCAGTGTCCTGGAGAACTGGTAGCAGCTTTTGGGGGGAACCTCCTTCGGGGCTTACCTTTTCACTGGTTCCCCCACTGCACATGCGCGCCAAGCACTTGGTGTGCATGCATGCCTACAGTGCTTGGTGCGTATGCACGGCCTCCTTGCTGTCCTCCTTGCTGTCCTCCTTGCTGTCCTTGTGTTGTGGGTGGGTTGAGGGGTGTGTATGTGCTTATTTTTATTTTATTTTATTTTATTTTTATTTATATATTTTTCTTTCGTTCCGCCCATGATGTTATGACATCATGATGTTAGCTCCACCCACACTATGATGACATCACGGTGGGGTAGTAGAATTTTTGACATCCCACCACTGGAGTCCATCCATGCAAAATCTCTCCAAATGCAGGTAAACAAAAGGATATATATACACGTGATTTCTCTTCAGGGAATCAGAACAAGGGACCAGTATTCTGCTAAACTGAATGAAGGCTTCATCAGTGTGCACACATTTCAGGAAAGAAGGTGTGTGTGTGCTGATTTGTGTTCCAATCGTCCTTGGTTTTGGGGTATTGGTTCAGCCATAACGTTTGCCTTAAAATTGAGTTTTTGAAATGCAGGCACACATAGAAATGTATTTTAAGGGGGAAATTCTACTTTTACTGAACAACTTAGGCCCTGTCTACTGGTCCACCCAGGCCAATACACTGCAGCTTTTAAAAAGTTACTTGAGGTCCAAGGAAGGAGCAAAATGCTACTGTACAGTATTTTGCTCTTTTAGCAGTCACTCCAGCTGATTGAGGGGAAGACTCCTTGTAATCTACTTGGAAGTAGCTCCTATAGCCACACTCAATCATGTCTCCAGCATGCACATTTGCTGGGAATGGGATAAAATATATCAGGGCAGTTTAGAAGGCCTCTCTGACAGCATCTCAAAATGAAATTGGTTGGAGGACAGGTTGAGGCTGACTGGCCCTCTCCTATGCACAGGCATGCAAGCAGACCAACCTGCCCCAAAACCACCCCAAAGAGCTAGCCATATGCCTGTGTAGACAGGCCTATTAAAGGTGAAAAACATGTAGAAACCACCATGAACAAAGCAAGCCACAGCAACATAACACTGTGCAAACATTGTATAAGGTAAAGGTTTCCCTTGCTCAAAAGCCAGTCGTATCCGACTCTAGGGGTCAGTGCTCATCTCTGTTTCAAAGCCGAAGAGCCAGCACTGTCTGCTTCTGCAGACATTTCCATGGTCATGTGGCAGGCATGACTAGGCACATGGAACGCTGTTTCCTTCCCACCGAAGTGGTCCCTATTTATCTACTTGCAATTTCTTGCTTTCGAACTGCTAGGTTGGCAGGAGCTGGGACAGAGACGGGAGGTCATTCCGTCCTGCAGTACTTGGGAATCGAACTGCTGACCTTCTGCCTCCCAGTCAGCATCTTTGTGACTTGAGCCACTGTAAAAATCTCTCAACTGGTATCAATTAGATTTATATTTGTTGGCCTACACTTGAGCAGGCCTAGATCTCAGGAATAAGACATTACAATATTATTTGGAATAAAAGCTCACAACCATATGGGTTACAGTAGCAGCTGCCCTTGCACAACACTGGGAATGAATCCATATTATTAGGAGACCAGAGTATCCTCAAAAAACAACCACAGTTCCACAGTCACCAGCTGGGATTGTCTACCCAGGAGTAGGTAGTCCATTGGTGATAAAACAGGTGTATACCGCTCTATGGCTCCCTGCCTCCCTGGCTTGTCTTATGACCACTGAGCTAGATCAAGTCATGGCCCTGTCCCTAGTTCCCTTAAAAGGATCCGTCTATCACCGAAGGCAAACAGGTACCTCCATATCTGCTGGATCCATCGCAATCCTCCAACCTACAAACAAAGCTGTGACAAGAAAGGGATCAAACAACCATCTCAACTGGCACAAAAATGTACAGTACAGTAATACCTCGGATAACGCTAAAACTTGGTTCCACAAGTCTTGGTGTTATCCAATTTTTAGTGTTATCCGATCCATGTTAAAATCCTATGGGATGGATCGGATAACGTTAAAGCTCCATAGAGATACACTGTAACTGCACAGGCTTTCGCGGTTGTTATCCGATCCATCCCATAGGACCTTAATGTTATTCGATCCAATTCTCCTCCCCAGATTACTTAACGTTATGCGATTTTAGCGTTATCCGAGGTAAACATTATCCGAGGTATTACTGTACGTCCAAAACTCCAAACTATAAGAGGGCCCATATAGAATCTATCAATGTGCTCATGTTTTAAGTAAGGAGTTATTTGATCTGTACTGTATATACTCGAGTATAATTCTAGGTTTGTAGCCCCCAAAATGAGGTCCAAAAAAAGGGACTTGACTTATACTTGGGTCAACAGTCCCGAGGGTCCCAAAACTGCAGTGGTGCAAATGCAAACATACATTTTTTTAAAAGCACTACCGCTACCATAAAAACTCAAAAACATACCCACACAAATGTCTGAATTAATTAATTTTACCATATTTTCATATATTTTAATTACTGAAACTCACTAGCTGCTGCATTTTCCACCCAGACTTATACTCGGGTCAATCTATTCTCATAGTTTTAGAGGTCCAAATTAGGTACCTCGACTTATATTTGGGATGACTTATAATCAAGTATACAGTATTTTCTTATTTTGGGAAGGATTGCTTCAACCATAAATATTGTTTCTTTGAGAGTAACAGTTCCACCATAACTTTTGCTTTAAATCAAACATTTCTCTCTCTTCTCTGTTTTTAGTATATATGAATGTACAGAGACCAATGTTGAGAGGAAAGTCTGTTTTTACTGAATAACTTTACAGTTAGAGAACTTTGAAAACTCCATTATATAAGTAAACAAAGAAAACAGTCAACAGAATTTATCCTGAACAGGAGGCTACCTAAAAAAAAAACTCCATAAGTGACATGTTGATGCCCCTTGAAGAAGTAAGTCCTTCATACTATAATATGCTAAAAATCTGAACCCTCTATGGGCAATTGGTTTGCTGCTGAAGTTTCTCCACAAGAATCACATTCCAGGATGCTTTATGTTCCAACAGGAGTTAACTCTATTCCATGGCAGGGGAGTGTTAGAACATCATAGTTCTCGATTAATTTTCACTTGAAAATGCCCATTTGGGTAAAAGCATAGGGAAATATTGCAAGCATTCAGAAGCTGAGAGGCAGAACTGCAGAATCAATAATAAAAATCTTAGCCAAAAAGTGTGGGGAGGTAAATTTAGAATCATTAGTTCTATGAAAAAGGTACCATGGAAACCTCACATCAGCCACAATAATACAATGGCTAGAACCAACATGTAATCTTATGCTAACATGGTGAGAATGACCTGTATAACTTCCCTTGGCCCTTTGATTGTGACGCTGTCTCCTTATTCCCAATCCATTGAAATGCACGATCTGATGCTGTGTGATAAATATGCATCGCTGACCTTTTAGTATAAAGGTGTTTCTGACACAGCGTTATCCCTCATGTCATGCATCCATTTATGAAGAAGTCACACTAAACATTATTTCTGAGCTACACAGCTGAAAATCCACTGGCTAGAGTCATGAGGAGGAGGAGGCCGGGGCAGAATGGGGACCTTGGCGCCCCTCCCCCTGTGCCTATACCAACTGCCAGGGGAAGAAGAAGCCAGGGCAGGATGAGGACCTTGCCACCCCTCCCCCTGTGCCTATACCAACTGCCATGGGAGGAAGAGGCCAGGGCAGGTTGGGGACCTTGCTACCCCTCCCCCTGTGCCCACCCCAACATATTGTAATGTAATGTATTGTCTGTAAGCCGCCCTGAGTCGCCACGGTGAGTGGGCGGCAATATAAATTTGAACTAAGAAATAAATAATAATAAATGATGTCTGCAACCTGTAAACCAAGCACTCCACACAAAGATAACATGCATGAATATCGTAACTGGTATAGGCCAGAAGTCCATGGCAATATTGGTTGGGAATTATGGGATTTTTAGTCAAAAAAATTTGGTGTACCAATGCTTCGACACCCGTGTTATAGGCCACCTTCAGTAGCACAGTTCTGCCCAGTGGTGGGCTGTCAAATTTTTTACTACCCCACTGTGACGTCACAACGTTGTGGGCGGGACCAATGTCATGATGTTGTGGGCGGGGCCAAAGAAAAAAAATAAAAAAACAAAATAAAATAAAAACTCACATACCTCAACCCACCCACCCACCCCAAATACAAACCTGTTACTTACCTAGTCAGGCAGCCAGGAGACAGGCAGGAACCGTGCGCATGTACGGCTTGCCCCTGAGACCTCCATCAGCCTGACCGATGCATCGGTGGGGCTGGGGGGGGTTCCGGGACCAAGCCGCGCGTGTGGACATGCACAGCTTCCCTCCGAACCCTCCTCCAGCCTCATCAATGCATCGGTGGGGCTGGGGTGTGTGTGTCCAGGACCAGCTGCGCGTGGGGGGCTTTCCTCCGAACCCTCTTCCAGCCTCACCAATGTGAGGCTGGAAGAGGGTGTGGCTGGGGGGTTCAGGGGGAAGCCGCATGAGTGTGCATGCATCAAATGGAGTTTTGATGCATGCGCACTTCCGAGCAGCCATTTTGGGCTGCCCAGAACTGCAATCCGGAGGGCGGCTGGAGAGGCGACTGAACCGGTCGCCCGGGGGTTTACTACCCCCTCCCCGGCAATCCCCTCTGGATTTTTGCTACTGATTCGGCTGTACCGGTCTGAACCGGCAGCAACCCACCACTGGTTCTGCCTCCACACTAGCAAAACTGGAAGCTAGGCCTTGCCAGAACAGCAGCAACTAAAAACTCTCCCTCCCTTCCTCTGTCTGTCTGTCTCCCTGTGTCTGTGTGGCTGGCTGGCTGGTTGGCTCATTTATTCAAACCTCTGTCCCTGACATTGCCTTCCTGCTCTTTTCCCATGGTATTTTGGACTAAGAAATATAACCAAGCATACAGGTTCCTGTGAATTAACCAAGATGAGCACCTCAGCTCAAAATTGCTTGGACACCAGTTACCCATGGCTAGAAGGGCGGCAGAGAGAGGAGATCAGGGCTGCTGCAAGGATGTTTGAAAGGACAACCCCTTTCTGCCATCTTTTTCAGCATCTCTGCCAGCTCCCTTCCTAAACTTTCTTCAGACGTCCATTATTAATTTTTTTTTGAAGTTCCAAGTTCCCAGGGTGAGAATCACTCAGCTCCTTGATTTAGGGATGTGGTAATTTATCAGGAAATGCCCAGTTCTCAATTATTTTTGGCAGTTTGCCACACTGGGAGGTCCCAGTGAGACTTTCTGCACATCACAAGATTCCCCACTGCCCTGAGAATGATCCCAGGCGTCTCTCGCTCTCCATTTCCCACCATTGGCTCTGCACAGGAAAGAGCCCTGTTTAGGCAACAAGAGTTTATTTGGTAGGAAACGTTCAAATTTAGTGCTAATCAACAAATGAACAAAAAAAAATTCTGGAAAAAAGAGAGCAAACAAACAAAAACAAAAAGTGTTTTTATTTGATGTGGGAAATGATGTGCGGCAGCTATGAGATTTCCCAAGAAATTTCCTTCCAAAGAGAGTGAAAATCTCAGGCTAAAAAGGAGGATTTTTTCTTTCTCTTCTACTTGAAGAGAATCAGAAGCAGTGAGATTTACATTTGAACCCCTGATGGCAGTCTCTCCACCAAGACCCTTTTAGAAACCTTATCAACCAGCTGTGTTAGGATATTGCAAGATCGTGGACAATTTTCAAGTGAACAGTTAAATCAGATTCAGTGAAATGACATAGTGGAAAGGGGTTACTTGTCCAGTCTCTGAATTAGTCGCTCTTCAGAGGGGGCCCTCTGGGACTCTCCTTTCAAGAAGAAGCACAGAGAATGAGAACTGGGGGGAAACAGAATGAGGCTTACAGAGCAGTGGGAATGTGGTGAAGTGTGCCTCTTAGTTCAGAAAAAAATAGCATGCATTGTGAGTTCATGACCTATTTCAGTGATGGTGAACCTTTTAGAGATGCCCAAGGAGGATGAGGCAGCGCATGGACAGCCCCCCCCCATTGGTGTGCCCCCCCATGGGTGCACCTCCTCTTCCTAGGAGGGATGGGTGGGGTGTCTGGTCACTCTACTTCACCCTGCCACATCCCAGGTTGGATTTCATCCTCCTCTCTCACCTCCCCATTGGCGGAGGGAGAAGGGTGGATGGGGGAAACAGCGCTTCCATTGGCACCGGTGGTGTGGTGCAGGGGGAGGCCTGCCCAGCATGTGTGCCATAGGTTCACCTACACTGCTCTATTTAGTGATTTTTTTCCTGTCCATTTCTCTTCTTTCTCTGACACACTTGATCTCTTTCCCCAGCACTGTCTCAACTCCAAATCTTGATTCTTCCTCATTCTGATCTCCCATTTATTCCACTAGCGCTATCTGCTCCTCTTCCTTCTCTCCCATCTTCTGGCTTCTTTGTTCTGAAGTATTCTTATAGTTCCATGCATAAAAACTATCTTTGACTTTTTTTTAATAGATATAAAGCCAACTTTGCCTTTTGATAACCAGACTTGGGGAGGGAAGATGAACCATTTACATGAAAAATTTTTTTATAGAATCCATTTTCGGACAGTGTGGTGTTAATGGCTACTAGTTTCAATGACTCTAAAGAAGGATTAGAAAAATAGTAGGGGGGAGGGGGGAATCTGTATTTGCTATGACAATTTTTGCCTGAGCCTCCATAGTAAATAGTACTATGCCATGTGGTGTGGAGAGTTATTACAGTACTTTCAAATCCCATTTACCAGCATCCCAGATAAATCCTTAGTAGATGGTTGAATGCTGTAGCTATAATATATCTTGATTTCATCAAATCCTTTGCCAAAGTGTTTCATGATATTCTGAATAGCAAACTAACTACTGGTAGGTGTGGGCTGGATAGCAGAAGTATCAGGCAGATACACAGTTGGTTACAGAATCATACCGAGAGACTGCTTATCAACAGTTCCTTTGCAAATTAGGCGAGGGCATCAAGTTTGGTATTACAAGGCTGATTTCTGGCCCCAGTGCTCTTCAACATTTTCATTAATGACTTGGATGAAGGAGTGCAGGGAATACTTCTCAAATCTGTGGATGGCACAAAATTGGGTAGAATAACTAATACCTTGAAAGACAGGAACAGAATTCAAAAAGATCTTGACAGGCTTGAACACTCGGTTGAAAATAACAGAATTAAATTTAACAAGGATCAGTGCAAAGGGGGATGGAGGACTCAAAAAAACGTTACAAGATAGGGATACTTGGCTCAGTAATACTACAAGTAAAATGGATTTTGGGATCATTATAGATCATAAGCTGAATGTGAGTCAACAATGCGATGTGGCAGCAAAGAAAAGCAAATACCAATTTAGGTTGCAATAACAGAAATATTGTGTACAAAATCTGTGAGGTACTAGTCCATTTCTATTCAGCACTGGTTAAAATTCATCTAGAGTACTGTTCTGGACATCATACTTTAAGAAAGATGCCACAAAACTGGAAAAAATTCAGATGTGGGGAACACAGATGATCAGAGGACTGAAAACTAAACCGTGTGAGGAATGACTAAAGGAACTGGACATGTCTAGCCTTTAGAAAAGGAGAATGAGAGGGGACATGATAGCACTTTTCAAACACTTGAAAGTTAGTCATAAACAGGAGGGGCAGGATCTGTTACCCATCATCCCAGAATGTAGGACATGTAATAACATTCTCAAGTCACAGGAAACCAGATATATGCTGATTATTAGGGGAAATGTCTTGTTAGAGTAGTACGACAATAGAACCAATTACCTTGGGAGGTGGTGAGCGTTCCAATGCTGGAGGTATAAAAGAGAAAATTGGACAACCTTCTGTCAGTTCTGCTTTGATTTTAATTCCTGCATTGACTCAATAGTCTCCTAGACCCCTTCCAAATAAATTTGTCTATTATTCTAAATTAGTTTGACAGCATGTAATTAACATTACAGAATTCTAATTATTGAAAACCTGCAACTTGCAATGTCAAATGTTATTTGTAATGTTAAACAAAACTTGTACTTAGATTCTCTCAGTTTCTCTGCCATTCAGGACCAAAGCAAGCAGCTTCTAGGTTTATAGCAATGAAATCAACAGCAAATTATAAAGTAAAATAATTTCTGAAAGATCACTTCTTTTTGTGCAGCTCAAGGCTAACATATTTCTCATCCTTGTGCTTCCCTCTGGTGGACAGAAAAGCAATTTAATTTGCACAGCAAAAATCCTATTTCTTTTCTTTCACTCAGGGGTGTCCAAACTTTTTGGGCCACAGGCCAGTCACGTGGTTCAGCGGGCCGGTCACATGGTTCCTCCCACTAGAACCAGAATTAATACACGCCTTGAAATCTATGTTTTGCATCAAGACGAAATAAGATTTTAGCCTGCCATTTTCTCTGCTTAAGCCAGGGGTGCCCAAACTATGGCTCGTGGGTTGGGGCCGGCCCCTGATGCCAATTCATCCATCCTGTGCCACCCTCATCACTCCTGAAAGCAGAAGCAAAATGTGCCCAGACAGGCGCATTTTCCTTCCGCTTTCGGGAGCAACAAGGGTGGCACGGGCCAGATGAGTTGGCGTCAGGGCCAGAGCTGGCCCACGGGCCATAGTTTAGGTACCCCTGCTTTAACTACTATAGCTATCTTCTTGAAACTGCTCTCAGTCTTGAGTTTTTTGCAAACTGTGCAGCGTTTCCCAAGCTCTATTCTGGAGAACACTGGTGGACTTCAGTCCCCAGAGCCTAAGTCAGTACATTGGCTGATCAGTGCTTTGTTTGGGGAATTGACTTAGGCTTCTACGAATTGGGTCCAAAAAACAAAGATTGGGAAATAGACAAATTAGAGATGCTTGCCCTACTCAACTGTTATTCTCATGAAGGGGCGATGTGAGCATATGGGAGACCACTTGCCCTGGGGATGCAGAAAGCTAGAAAGGGGTTCATGACGAGGTGATGAAGAAGTAGAAGCAGGGGGCCAAAGATCTTTCCTTTCTACCATCATTCACAGATTTCACAGTTCACAAATGATAGGGATGCCATAGACATAGAAAGCAATTGTGGTTTATGTCATCCCAAGCCTTTCTCAAGTTTTATTGAGTTTTTCTCTTTCCTTGATTTTTCAGACAGAGGCCATAAAAGACCCCAGTCACATTAGAAAAAGAGGTTTCTTCTTCTTCTCTCCCCCTGCCCCCACTGTATAGATGTAATAAGATGCCCTTTTAACTTTTTGAAGGAACTTTCTGCTCTCCAAACAAAGTGAGTTAGACAACCCCCACCCTTCATGCCACTGCCTGCGTTTATCTGATGGATGCAGCTGGACAGTCCACAGCTGTGCATCATGTGCTGTCTCTTGTCTGTGGAATGAGCCAAGCCAGCAGTGGACTCTGTGCCAAGAGGAGAAGAACGCCAACTAATTACCTTGGACAAGACAAATCTTGTGACTGCAGTGTTCAAAAATTTTTAAAAAAATAAAATGCTTGTGGGAGCAAATACAAGTTTATCTGAATATTTTATACTTATTTATTTCAGGTACAGTAATACCTCAGATAACGCTAAGACTTGGTTCCACAAGTCTTGGTGTTATCCGATTTTTAGTGTTATCCGATCCATGTTAAAATCCTATGGGATGGATCGGATAACGTTAAAGCTCCATAGAGATACATTGTAACCGCACAGGCTTTAGCGGTTGTTATCCGATACATCCCATAGGACCTTAACGTTATTCGATTCAATTCTCCTCCCCAGATTACTTAACGTTATGCGATTTTAGTGTTATCCGAGGTATTACTGTATTTTTATATTGTACTCCTTTAAAGGTCCCAGAATAGTGGTTAACAACAACAACAAGATCTAAAATGTGGCAAGATCTTAACATCCAGATAACAATCCAGTGAAATTAAATATATGTCTTAAAATGGAAGAACAAAATGTAAACACCACACTGTAAGTAGAAGGAAACCTCTGTATGCTTCAGCCCACCCCGTTACCTCCCAGAAGCAACTCACTTTCTTTATACCCTCAATAACTATTGTTACAAATGACCAATAGGTCACTGAGTTTTTTTGGCTGGTAATTGTGCATAGGAATGAATACTGGCAATATCAACCAATGACTACTGTTAGTCTCAACTAGAGAATTGACCCATTGAATCACTGCATGGCAAGTGAATGCATTGAATCAGTGGGCCTATTTTAGGTTGAGACTAACAGAAGATACAATCTATACTGCACAAGACCCTGTGCATCAAAAATCATATCTTCAAAACATCAGTTTAATTATTATTAGGAGTTGTACTTCTCCACATTTTTAATTTTAATGAAATAAACTTTATTTGTCTATTATTTATTTATGTCTGTTTGTTTATCTCCTGTCTCTCTCAGGAAGGTACTCAAGGCAGTTATTAAAAATGCGTATGTTTAAAATGACCAAAAAGTATTAATATCAAAATGCAGTACATAAACAAGTCATGAATTGATCAACGGAAGAGCTAGGCGAGACAGCCCATACTGACTGAAAGCTCACTGCCCTTTCTTCTGAACCCTGGAGCAACAGCTTTGATAACAAACAATGTCAATGTTCTCTGCACTCAGATTTCTTCTCACTCCTCACTGCTTCTCCTCACACACCAGTGTGTATATGCCATGGTAAAGGTAAAGGTTTCCCTTGCTCGAAAGCCAGTTGTATCCGACTCTAGGGGTCAGTGCTCATCTCTCTTTCTAAGCCGAAGAGCCAGCGCTGTCTGCTTCTGCAGACGTTTCTATGGTCATGTGGCAGGCATGACTAGAGACCGGAGCGCATGGAACGCTGTTTCCTTCCCACCAAAGTGGTCCCTATTTATCTACTTGCAGTTTCTTGCTTTCGAACTGCTAGGTTGGCAGGAGCTAGGACAGAGACAGGAGCTCATTACGTCCTGCAGTACTCGGAAATTGAACTTCTGACCTTCCGCCTCCCAGTCAGCGTCTTAGTTACTTGAGCCACTGCCATGACACTTCCTTAAATTCTAAATACCAGCTGGCCCTCTCTCTGGGAAACCCCTAAACCAAAGCATCCAAAGGGGCGGGCTGGACGGCAAAACAGAGTTACAGCTCTTAGCTGCTTATCAGCCAAAAGGGGTTTTAATTTGGTAGCGTGTTCAAAGGTTTGTGTGTGAAATGCAATGCTTCTCTTACCCTTTTAGTCCAATGAAGACACGTTGTTCAAGAAAATGATGAAGATTTATTGATCAGGTTCATAAAGCATTAAAGTCAGTAGCATAGGTCAGTCCAATACAGTCCACAGGTAATCTAGGTAACCATTTTTAAGGAGCAGAAATGCATAGCTCCTAGGCTAAAGAATGTTAGCCCATAGAGATCCAGAAACAAAAGCTCTCTAATCAAAAACAGGTCTTAACTCATGGAGAAGCAGAGACGAACTCCTCAGTTCTCTGCAAAATGGAGAATCTGCAATCAGGTGGGTTACTCATAGCCAATCAGGTAACAGAGAAAACTTTCTCAAAACAATACATTGTTTACACACGTGCACAGAGAGTGTTCTGGGATATAGACAAAACATGGGTCTCAGCTAGCTTAGAGAGATAACACGGGTACACTGACTGAAACATGGTTGATAAACATGCTGTCTAAGAGACAGAGAGAAGACAAAGGATTTCTATGAGGCCAATAATGAGGCCTAACTGAAAAATAGCAATTTCAAGCCTTGGGAGACATTAGGAAATAGGTCTTTTTCCTGACAGGTTCCATTCCATTTCCTTAAACCCTAATGTACGTTGTTAGTTTTCAATCTGGAAAACCTTTTTTCTCCCACTTTTCTCCTCTTTTTGTCTCACACTGCTTCCTCAGCTGTAAAAGAGATTTCCCGTGGCCTTCTGCAAGAAAACCCACACGAAGCCAAACCTGAAAGCTGGTTATGGCTCCAATCCAAAAAATGCCATTTTCTCTGGAAAATAATTGGACGAAGGCAGAAATTGTGACTAATTAATTGCAGAGCATTTCACTTTCCTCCAGGTCCATCTGGGACAGAAAGACAAACTATCACGTCAGAAGCATAATTTGCAATTTTAAAAATATGCACTGTTTATTTAGAGCTTTGTCAGCGCCCAAGAGAGATTCAGTGTAATCATACCAGTTCACTGGATGTACCAATTCTAACTAGTGTTCTATTTAGGACACAAAACATTTCCAGTTTCTTAAATAAGGAGTAAGGCCCATGCCTACAAAAAACTTCCTTTGGCATGCTGTAATGAAATAAGCCCCATTTAAATGGTGCCTTTTCATTATCTTTTTACCCACCTAAATTTTTTTAGTACTTTCAAACTGGGGATTCCAAATTAGGGGAAGAGAGAAGAATGTAAACAATATGTATCTCATGGAACTGAAGAAATTGAACTTATTGTGTAACAGACATGTCTTGCTATAAGACCATTGGTTGGAATCCCTATAAGGGTGAGGGCCAAAGGTAGACCCTGGGGGTGGAGATATAACTCAGAGGCACGCACACACATTGGACATTCTCTCTGTAATGCTCTGCTTTTAACTTGCCAAGATTTAGAGGCTTGGAAAAGGAGGGGGCATGGGCTTTCCCTGGAACCAATAGCTTGCTTTATTTCTGCTTTGAAATGCTTCCTGATCTTTTGATGGACTGTATCCTGTATCTTACCGTGCTTTCAATATATTTATTGAAGAAGCTTGGAGTGGTTATTGGGCTTAACGCTACTTTCTCTACACATATCTGAGGCCTGGGTTGTCCAGCCAGGGAGCTGCAACTCAGAAGAACAATGGGGCTTACTCAAGGGCAAGGCTGGTATTGTCACACATGTCAACTTTTGTGCAGTGGTGGGATGTCAAAATTTTTACTACCCCACCATGACATCATCACAGTGTGGGCGGAGCTAACATCATGGGCGGAGCCAATGTCATGACATCATGATGTGGGCAGGGCCAAAGAAAACAAATTAAAAAATAATATAAAATAAATAAAAATAAGCACACACACCTCAACCCACCTACCCACCCACCCATAACGCAAACCTGTAAATAAATTAAATAAATAAATAAATAAATAAAAATACATTAAAATACAGCCACCCACCCACCCACAACACAAACCAACCAGAGCTTTTAAACCAGAGCTTAAAGCTTATTCTGGCTAATCTTTCTCACTCTAGGTCAGATGGAAGGAACTACAGAATTAACTCACCACAAGATGGTTTCATTTTGGCACTTTTCAACTTTTCAACAGTTAAAGAAGTTAGGTACTAAGTCTTTGCCTAACCAGTTCTCTAGGATATCTAGGGGAGCAGGCTATAGGGAGCTTCAGGTTAGCAGCTTCTCTTCCTCCTCCCCTCTTGGGAGGACAGCAAGGAGGCTGTGCATACGCGCCAAGCACTGTAGGAGTGCATGCACACCAAGTGCTTGGCGTGCATGTGCAGTGGAGGAACCAGTGAAAAGGTAAGCCCCGAAGGTGGTTCCCCCCAAAAGTTGCAACCGGTTCTCCAGGACACTGGGAAAAGTTACTACCGGTTCTGGAGAACTGGTGAGAACCTGTTACATCCCACCACTGCCCGGAAGGTGGTTCCCCCCCCCAAAAAAAAAAAAAAGCTGCTACCGGTTTTCTGGGACACTGGGAAAAGTTACTACCAGTTCTGGCGAACTGGTGAGAACCTGTTACATCCCATCGCTGACAACAACACATGGGAGTATTAATAGTTCAATATGTTGCACTGGTTTTTGTAAAAAAAAAGTTTTAATTGTCACATCATTAAACTCGAAAAATTGCATTTCCAAAAATCACGCAAGCTGCCAAACCCACACAAACCTATCCTCTAGTAGCCGTAAATTAAAATAACATGGAATATTAATCTTTCTATTGTTGACATCTAATTATTCAAATAATGTATTTCATGTTGAAAGTGTCAATAATTGACAAATTGATTTTTAATTAAATATTTCTAGTGCTTACCATTCCCTTCTTCTGGGGTTACCCTGGGACTGTTCAACTTGCCTATGACTGGGGCACAGTGTGTAGAATCAAATTAACAACCTTTGGCTCCACAGGCAAATACTAAAACCACTGAGCAACCCGTCAGCAAATTATTCTATGTGCTGTGCAAATTTTTTCCTAACAAATGTCAATATGGCATTTCTTAGAGACAAATTTTCCCTAAGAAATGTCAAAATATCCCTAACAAATATGACATTTCTTAGGGAAAATTTGTCTCTAAGAAATGTGATATTTCAACTAGTTGCTAGCAAAGCAACTAGTAGTACCTTACAGAAATGAGAGAGACACAGAGAGACACACACAGAGATAGTCTGTGTGTTTGTGAAATTTTACAATAATCTTCAAATGGAAATCTAGCTTGCAATAGTGTGGGACAGCCACTGTTACTATGACAACAGCCACTGTACCAACATTTTGTCATGGACAAAATGCTAGCAGACATAATGAAGTCAACTGGGTAATATCTGCTGAAAAATAAAGTTGTTTGCATTAAGCTTTTCCAGGCAAAACCCATTAGATGAAGAAAAGGCCATATAAGAATTTCTTTTGAAGCACAAAAATATTGATTTCCCTTTTCCTTCGTGACTTTAGTTATAATAAGTTTAGTTGGTATAGTATATACAACATAAAACAGACTTAAATACATAATACAGTCAAACCTCGCATAAAGAGCGCTTCGCTTAAAAAGTAACTCGCTTAAAGAGCATAATTTTCTCTGAATGTTCACTTCACTTAACAAATAAGACCAACCAAGAACTCGCTTAACAAATAAATCGGGGTTCACAATCCCCCCTATAACTGGTCATTTACAATGGTGTTTTGCTTAAAGAGCAAACTCGCTTAAAGAACAATCCTGTGGAACGCATTATGCTCTTTAAGCGAGGTACAACTGTACATAATTAGTGGCATATGATATAAAAGTCAAAGTGTGTTATTATGTGCAGTGTCTTGTCTAGATACTTCTCCTTCATCTCTGGCTTTGAGCTACACAAGCAGCCAAAGGATATGAGGAAGAACTACCCTCAAATTTCCATCTGCACTTTTCCCACAAGATTCCTGCCCCAGGTAACATCTGAGAGAGGTTGTTTAAAAACATCAGTTAATCTGGTCTCTACAACCAGCACAAGATTTAACACAAGCACAGATTAAACATTTTATGGGGCACATAGAAAGAGCCTCCTCAAAGATTGTGAACACAATCATGCATAACCGTGGACAACAATTTTGCCAGCTAATCTTTCTAACACCAGATCAAACCAAAGGAACTGAAGGATGAATCCATCAGAATGGTCTTTGTCAAGACCAACTTTAACTATGATCTCAATAAATATTGAGGGACTTTCCAGTAATTTTTTTCTTTATTTAAATTACTTTATATAAATTACTTATTTCCAGTAAAAAGAGCACTCTACTGGTGGACATGTGTAGTAGATACAAATGTGACATACTTCTGGTCAGTAATGGGATACAACAGGTCCTCACCCGTTCGCCAGAACCGGTAGTAACTTTTCCCAGTGTCCCAGAGAACCAGTAGCAGCTTTTGGGGGGAATCACCTTCGGGGCTTACCTTTTCACTGGTTCCTCCACTGCGCATGTGCGTCAAGCACTTGGTGTGCATGCACGCCTACAGTGCTTGACGCGTATGCACGGCCTCCTTGCTGTCCACCCAAGCAGGGAGGAGAAAGAGAAGCTGCTAGCCTGAAGCTCCCTATAGCCTGCTCCCCAGGGTAAGTGACTCACCTTTGGATGTGGTGTGTCTGTGTGTATTTTAATGTGTGTTTAATATCTTTACCTATATTGACGTACTACCACAGTTCCTAAAAAGGCCTGGTGGCCGGCGGACCTGGCGGCCTGGCTTGGGGGTTTTAAGGAAAGTCTTGGAGTTACCTCATCAATAAGCTACACCTGTGCTGTTCCAATTTGAGAACCCTTAAGGAGGTACAGCTGTTTTACATTTACATTAAGGCATATTATCCTAGAGAACCAGTATGATGACCATATCCATCTTGCAACATGGTGCTGCCCAGGCACTTAAATTAACAGGTAAGTGACAGGTTTGTGTGTGGGGTGGGTGGGTTTGTGTTTGGGGTGGGCTGTTTATGAAATAGCTTGTGCAGAATAATGTGTTACTGTGTGAAACAGATAGCCACCAGCAGGAGCCTCTATTTTAAAATCACAATGTTGTTGCACCCTTACATACCACCATTTGCCCTTGCTGCTTTAACAGAAGATAATGTTTGGAATTTGATGATGAGCTTTGGAGTTTTCAGACATGGAGAGTCTTAGATCTTGGTGAATTCATCTACTGTATCCAGGGCTGTGCCTGCTATTCACTTTCTGCATTTTGGCCCATCAGCCCCAGTTGAGCACAAGCCACCATATGCTTCAACATATAGCTTAATACATTTTCTGTGGCTATTGCTATTTATTGTATTTTTATTCTGTTCTTTCTGTAAAGACTGCGGGACATTATATTTGGCCTTCACAACAACCTTGTTAGAAATATTTGGCTGAGAGAGGCAGTCTCAAATCTTGCCTGGCTGAGATAGGATTTGAACATAGGTCTGGGTACAACACTCTATGCAATTCAGTTCCTCTTATTTTTTGGTGTGTCATAGAGGTGGTGATGGGCAGCAGCCAGTCTGCACCAGTTCTCCAGAACCAGTAGTAGCTTTTCTCGGTGTCCTGGAGAACCAGTAGTGGCTTTTGGGGAGAACCACCTCGGGGGCTTACCTTTTTGCCAGTTTCCCCACAGGGCTTGACGCACCTATAGCGCTTGGTGTATATTCATGCCTATAGCGCTTGGCACACATTCGCACCTACTGCACTCTGCCTGCCAAGCCCGGCAGCCATTTGCTGCTTGGAGTATGGCAGCGCAGAGCATCAGGCAGCCACGTGCAGCCACAGAGGAACTGGTGGCTGCTGCTGAGGCCCTCGGCAGCCTCCTTGCTGTCCTCCCAAGTGGGGAGGAGGAAGAGCAGCCACTAGCCTGAAGCTACCTACAGCCTGCTCCCCAGGGTAAGTGACTCACATTTGGGTGTGGGGTGGGTGGGTGTATTTTAATGTGTGTTTATTTTTAATGTGTATTTTTATCTGTTTTATGTGTATTTAATTTGTATTTTTATGTGTTTTATGTCTATTTAATGTGTATTTAATGTGTATTTATTTTTAATGTGTATTTTTGTGTTTTATGTGTATTTAATTTGTATTTTTATTGTTCTATGTCTATTTAATGTGTATTTAATGTGTATTTATTTTTAATGTGTGTTTTTATGTTTTATGTGTATTTAATTTGTAATGTTATATGTTTTTGTCTATTTAATGTGTATTTATTTTTATGTGTATTTTATGTGTATTTATGTGTATTTTCATGTAATTTTATGTCTATTTAATTTGTATTTTTATGTATACTTATTTTTATGGGGTTTTTTACTTTGGTTCCACCCACGATGTAGGCTCCACCCATGATGCCATGGCATTGGCTCCACCCATGATGTTGGCTCTGCCCACAGTATGGTAGTCAAAATTTTGGCTGCCCACCACTGCATAGAGGTAAGAAAACTGGCTGTTTTATAGGATAGCTTGGTTACAATGATATTTACTTACCACTCACAGAAACTGAACGGAGGAACAGGATTACAAAATCGGTGGCTGTTCTCATTTGATTCTGTGCTAGATTAGACCAATGTTTTTGTTTTCATCACTTATTTTAGGCATGTCTTCAGTCTACGAGTGCCAACCAGTTATTCAGAGAACTGAAAAATACTGCCAATCCTCTACTGCTCAACTAAAAGGCTGTCAAATTTTTAAACAAGAAGGCATTCACACATTGTTGAACATCTAGCAAAGAACTGTGCCTCTATAATTTAATAATCAGGTTGACAGACTGCTGTATTTGATTGATGACAAATGCTCCCATCCTTTCTGTAGCTGTCACAAGCATAGCAGCTCTATTGCTTAAATGCTTGTGCTGATTCTACATCAGAACTTTCAGATTTTGGAGATTATTCCCACGGATCAGGTACATATTAATTACTGTTAGTGAAAAATGTCACATAGCTCCCAAAAAAAATGGATCAGAGCCACCCTCAGCTGGAAGTTATGTGACAGCACATTACAAAGTGTATCAACAGGCCTCAAATAGTATACATGCCTACATAAATCACAGTGTTTACCATCCTATTGGTTATTTGAGAGGCTGGAACAAGCATTGGAATGTGTCAGCAAGTATTCAAACTAAATCTTGTGATTAGTTCAAAGAATTATTTTCAAATGTACTTGATATACAGTTATATGGTTCAAAGTCTTTAAATATACCGTATATGCCGGTGTACAAGACGACTGTGTGTATAAGACGACCCCCAACATTTCCACTCAAAATATAGAGTTTGTTATATACTCGCTGTATAAGACTACCCCCTCTTCCACACACCTTCCACACACCAAATAAAACGTAAAAGAACATCAGATTTGATTTCAACATGTTAATTTATATTCAAATGCTTATGACATGCAGAAAAAGTGTCACAAGGCTGTATGTTATCAAACATGTACAGTAAACATAAAACAGTGCAAGTTTATTAAACGTAATTCACCAAAGACAATTCACTAAAGCTGAATGGAACAATAAATCTATGGGAGCTGCCATGCTGTTTGTTTTCTAATCTGTTAACCAAACTGGAACTGTCAATGATAGAAGGAAGATAACAAATAGAGGGAGAGAGCAAGTGCCAGGCAAGTCCCTAGCAAGTTTGCTGGCGTGACAGTTTCCCTTTAAAAGCCTTCAAACTCCTGTTTGTCATCTGATATTAAAAGTTGTTATCCGATCCATCCCGCATAGGACCTTAACGTTATTTGATGCAATTCTCCTCCCCAGATTGCTTAATGTTATGCGATTTAAGCGTTATCTGAGGTAAATGTTAACCGAGGTAAATGTTATCCGAGGTATTACTGTATTTTATTCAACTGAAGTGCACCCGGTGTACAAGACGGCCCCCCCACTTGGAGGCATGTTTTTCAGGGGTAAAAAGTTGTCTTATACACCAGCATATCTGGTAGTTGTACATATTACTGGGGGGGAAATAAGCATTACTGCTGTTTCCAGTATGTATACTCTTAGCATTTTGAGCATAGGAGCTTATAAACTGGTTGGATAAACTACGTCAAGTGAACACTTGAACATTAAGGGCAATATTAGTAAAGGTAAAGGTTTCCCTTGCTCAAAAACCAGTCATATCCAACTCTAGGGCTCAATTATATACAGAACAGTATCTGTAAATTAAAGGTCTCTATAGTATGCATTGCTTTTCAGTCCACCAAGTTCCCAAAGCAACTGAAAACAAAATAGATAAAACATTGTTTAAAACCAGAGTAAAATGATTTTTGAAAATCATTTTTAAAGATAAAGTCATGCAGGATAATGGAGAATTTCTTGATAGCAAGAATGGAGCCAACCTGGAGAGAGAATTCTAGTCAAGTTGCTGCTTGAGAAACCCCAGTGTTGGGCACCATACTTACAGTGATGGGATGCAACAGGTTCTCACCAGTCCGACAGAACCGGTAGTAACTTTTCCCAGTGTCCCGGAGAACCGGTAGCAGCTTTTTTTGGGGAACCACCTTCAAGGCTTACCTTTTCACTGTGCATGTGCGCCAAGCACTTGGTCTGCATGCATGCCTACAGTGCTAAGCGCATATGCGCGGCCTCCTTGCTGTCCTCCCAAGTGGGGAGGAGGAAGAGAAGCTCCTAGCCTGAAGCTCCCTATACCCTGCTCCCCAGGGTAAGTGACTCACCTTTGAATGTGGTGTGTCTGTGTGTATTTTAATGTGCATTTAATACATTTACCTATATTGATGTACTACCACAGTTCCTAAAAAGGCCTGGTGGCTGGCAGGCCTGGCTTGGGGTTTTTAAGCAAAGTCTTGGAGTGACCTCATCAATAAGCTACACCTGTGCTGTTCCAATTGCTGTTCCAATTGTTGAACCCTTAAGGAGGTACAGCTGTTTTACATTTACATTAAGCTATATTATCCTAGAGAACTGGTACAATGACCATATCCATCTTGCAACATGGTGCTGCCCAGGCACTTATACTAACAGGTAAGTGATGGGTTTGTGTTTGGGGTGGGTGAGTAGGTGGGTTCATTTGTGTTTGGGGTGGGTGGGTGTATTTTAATGTAATTTTTATTTTATTTATTTATTTAATTTATGGATTTGTGTTGTGGGTGGGTAAGTGGGTTGAGGGGTGTGTGTGCGTGCTTATTTTTATTTTATTTTTTTTTATTATTTTCTTTGGCCCCGCCCATGACATCCTGATGTCATGACGTTTGCTCCACCCACACTGTGATGATATCATGGTGGGGCAGTAAAATTTTTGACAACCCACCACTGGGTACTTACCAACTTACCCTCTCAGGTTAATGAGATGCACAACAGGGCCTTTGCTTAAGATTTTATATCCCATGCAGAAAGAAGCAGATAGTCTGACTCCAAGTCATATAGAGTTTTACATGTCAAAACCAGTACCTTGAATTGAGTTTAGCAGCAAATTGGAACCCAACGCAATTGTTTCAGGACCAATGAAATTTGACATTTGAAGCAGATCACGGTGAGGTACCCATATTGTGCACCAGCCATAGCTTCCAAACACTTTTGGGGGTAGCTATGAGCAGAGCACAATTATGAAGACTAACTGGAGATAATTAAATCACAGATCACTATGGCCAAGTGATAAGAAGGGATGTCCTTGGAAGAGTTCTTCCAAGGTGTTAAGAACAGGAAGACTATTGCCATGATGGTAGCCAATATCTGGAATGTATATGGCACCTGAAGAAGAGGAGGTGTAACAAGTGCAGCAGCGAGACATGGGCAACAGTGCATACAGGTTGTCAGTTTATGATGTCCACAGCAGAAAGTGGTTTCTGCTTATATGCAACAGGCATGAACATGGAAGAATGTATAAAAGACCTCTTTTCAATTGGCTTCTAAGCCAAACAAGCCAATGACAGCATCATTCTGATTGGCTATCCAAGATCTAAAGAGAAGCAGCTCCACATTATGACCTTTCCAGTACCAGAACACGTGTTAATACTCATATTTGATGTGATTGAGGAATTGGGACATAGATTGCTACTTCTGTATGCTGCACTTTTTTACTCACAATTCCCACTCTCCCCCCTCTTTTTTAATTTATGGAGAAATCAATAAGGGAGAGCCAAGGAATTCTTCTTCATAAAAATATAACATGTGCTACCTGCCCTTCAAGGTCACATCTTGTATCCCTACCAGTTCCCTTTACCTTCATTCCTCTGCCAGCTCCATTTTAAAAAAATATGTTCATAAATTTTGAAATCAATGAGAACTAACAAAAAACTGTACCCTTCAACCTTCCACCATCACATTTTTATACCTTTAACAGAACATCCTTGTGGGCCAGGAGGACCTAGTGATCTATGATCTTTAGAAATTAGTCCCTATATTAGTCACCTCCAAACTCCTCCATAGAAATATCAATAAATTCTTGGAAGTCCTAACTTCCTGACGATTTGTACAGTGGTACTTCGCTTAAAGAGCATAACACATTCCATGGGATTGGTCTTTAAGCGAGTTTGCTCTTTAAGCTAAACACCATTGTAACTGACCAATTATGACTTCTGGTGATGGGGAGGGATTGTGAACCCCAATTTAGTTGTTAAGCTAGTTTTTAGTTGGTTTTAGTCGTTAAGTGAGGCGACCATTCAGAGAAAATTCTGCTCTTTAAGCCAGTTATTCTCTAAGCGAGGCGCTCTTTATGCGAGGTTTGACTGTACAGTTGTACCTCACTTAAAGAGTATAATGCGTTCCACAGGATTGCTCTTTAAGCGAGTTTGCTCTTTAAGTGAAACACCATTGTAAGTGACCAATTGTTGGGGGGATTGTGAACCCCGATTTATTTGTTAAGCGAGTTTTTGGTTGGTTTTATTTGTTAAGCGAAGCGAACATTCAGAGAAAATTCTGCTCTTTAAGTGAGTTACTCTGTAAGCCAGGGGTGCCCAAATTTTTTGGGCCGCAGGCCGGTCATGTGGCTTAGGGAGCTGGTCACTATGGCCCGCGGGCAGGATGCAGCCCCCATATGGGCACATTTTACTTCCCCTTCTAGGAGCAATGAGGGCTTCATGGGCCAGATGAATTGGCATTGGGGGCCGCATCCGGGCCGTAGTTTGGGCACCCCTGCTTTAAGCGAAATGGTCTTTATGTGAGGTTTTACTGTATATTCTTTCTGTGTTTGTGATATTTGATTCTGCTGATTTCATGGTGTAGTAGGCTGCTAATTTGTCATTTTTGAGAGTGCACCTTTGAAGCCTCAGTTTCAGCAAAAACAGAAAAAGGTTTTGTGACATAACATCTGTGCACATCTGTCCCCTTCACCAGATGCATGTGTCTGATGAAACAAACATGGTCTGTGAAAGTTTGTGCTGTTATAAAAATTTAAGGTGCCACACAGCTTGGCTGTTTTCATTTTTAAGGCTGTTGATCCATTTGGATCCTCTTACAAATCCTGCCTGAAAACATAAACAACACCAGTGGTGGGCAGCCAAAATTTTTACTACCACACTGTGGGTGGAGCCAACATCATGGGTGGAGCCAAAAACATGATGTCATGGGCGGAGCCAATGTCATGATGTCATGGGCAGAGCCAATGATGTGGGCGGAGCCAATGTTAAAAAATCTTAAAAATAAGTACACATAAAAATACAAATTAAATAGACATAAAAATACATAAAAATACCTGTACACATAAAACACATAAAAATACACATTAAAAATAATACACATTAAATAGACATAAAACACATAAAAATACAAATACACATAAAACACATAAAATGTATATTAAAATTAAATCCACATTGCTGTTTTGTTTGAAAAATTCAATAAAAATTATTTTTAAAAAATAAATACACATTAAATACACATTAAAACACACACACACACACACCCCACACCCAAAGGTGAGTCACTTACCATGGGGAGCAGGCTATAGGGAGCTTCAGGCTAGCAGCTTCTCTTCCTCCTCCCCGCTTGGGAGGACAGCTAGGAGGCCGCGCATGCACGCCAAACGCTGTAGGCGTGCATGCACAACAAGCGCTTGGCACGGATGCACAGTGGGGGAACCGCAAAAAGGTAAGCCCCTAAGGTGGTTCCCCCCAAAAGCTGCTACTGGTTCTCTGGGACACTGGGAAAAGTTACTACCGGTTCTGGCGAACTGGTGCAAACTTGATGCTGCCCATCACTGAACAACACATATTCCTTTTGTACATATGAACATTACACATATGGACAAGGATGCATATGCCTCAGCCTACTTTATACTATGTAGACTTCTCTGCAGAGAACTCAGACTAAACACAATCCACTGGTGAAGAAACTGGCAACCCACACCAGTAATATTACGAAGAAAACCCCATGGACAGTATCAAAAGTTTAAACAATATGATGCTGGAAGATGAGCCCCTCAGGTCGGAACATGCTACTGGGGAAGAGCAGAAGACAATTACAAGTAGCCCCAGAAAGAGTGAAGCAGCTGGGCCAAAGCAGAAGGTAACTCCTCCAATGGTGCCATGCTGAAGGGGGGGGGTGTTTGCTGCCCTACCCCTGGATGTGGCAGCAGGAACATGCACCAGCAGAGCATGCTGGGTGCAAGGGGAGTGGCCAGGCCAGCCAGTTAAAGGTCAGCTCCCGCCTCCACCCAGCCTTTTCAGTGTCAAAGCAGAAAGGAAGCTCAGCTGTGGATGGATCTGATGGTGAAAGGAAAGTCCGATGCTATAAGGAACAACATTGCATAGGAACCTGGAATGTAAGATCAAGGCAAGCTGGACATAGTCAAAAATGAGGTGTAAAGACTGAACATTGATATTTTTTTGAATCAGTGAACTAAACTGGACAGAGATGGGTGAATTTAATGTGGGGGTCTATTATATCTACTACTATGGGCAAGAATCACTTAGAAGAAATGGAGTGGCCCTTATAGTCAATAAAAGAGTGAGGAAAGCAGTAATGGGATACAATCTTTAAAATGACAGAAAGATCTCAGTCTGAATTCAAGGCAAACCATTCAACATCACAGTAATCCAAGTCAATGCCCCATAGTCAACCAGTTCTACAAAGACCTACGGCACCTTCTAGAACTGACACAAAAAATGATGTCCTTATCATCACAGGAGATTGGAATGCCAAAGCAGAAAGTCAAAAGGTAACTGGAATAACAGGCAAGTTTGGCCTTGAAGCAGGGCAAAGGCTAATAGAGTTTTGCCAAGAGAATGTACTGGTCATAACAAATAGACTCTTCCAATAACTTAAGAGGCAACTCTACACATAGACATCACCAGATGCCAACATTGAAATCAGATTGATTACATACTCTGCAGTCAAATATGGAAAAGCTCTATACAGTCAGCAAAGCCGGGGCCAGGAATGGACTGTGGCTCAGATCATGAGCTACTGATTGCCAAATTCAGGCTAAGAGTGAAGAAAGTGGGGGAGGGGGAGGAATTAGGCCACTCAGGTATGATCGAGATAACATCCCTTATGAATATACAGTGAAGGTGAAGAATAGATTTAAGGGATTAGACTTGACAGAGTGCCTGAAGAATTATGAACTGAGGTTCATAATATCATATAGGAGGCAGCAATTAGAAATTGAAAAATTAGAAAAAGAAAAAGAAATGCAAGAAAGCAAAGTGGTTGTCTGATGAGGCTCTTCAAATCGCTGAAGAAGGAAAGCAAAAGTGAAAGAGAAAGATTTATTCAACTGAATGCAGAATTCCAAAGAAGAGTAAGAAGAGATAAGGAGGCCTTCTTAAATGAACAGTGCAAAGTAATAGAGGAAAACAACAGAAGGGGAAGGACTAGAGATCTGTTCAAGAAAATTAGGGAAATTAAGGGAATGTATGAAGCAAAAAATGGCCATGATAAAGGACAAAAATGGTAGGGACCTAACAGATGCAGAGGAGATTAGGAAAAGATGGCAAGAATACACAGAAGAATTCTACAAAAACGACCTTAATGTCCCTGACAACCACAATGGTGTGATCATTGACCTTGAGCCAAAGATTCTGGAGAGTGAAGTCAAGTGGGCCCTAGAAAGTATAACTAACAACAAAGCTAGTGGAGATTATGGTATTCCACTTGAGCTATTTAAAGCCCTAAAAGAAGATGCAATTAAAGTGTTGCACTCAATATGCCAACAGGTTTGGAAAAAACAGTAGTGGCCACAGGATTAGAGAAGGTCAGTCTATGTTCCAATTCCAAATAAGGGCAATGACAAAGAATGTTCAAACGATCATACTATTGCACTCATCTCATACACTAGCAAGGTCATGCTCAAGATCTTACAAGCTAGGGTTCAGCAGTATGTGGATCTAGAACTTCCAGAAGTACAGGCTAGGTTCCGAAGAGGCAGAGGAACTAGAGACCAAATTGCCAACATTTGCTTGATCATGGAGAAAGCAAGGAAGTACTATACCAGCAAAATGTCTACTTCTGTTTCATTGACTACACCTAAGCCTTTGATTGTGTGGATCACAATAAACTGTGGCAAGTGCTTAAAGAGAAGGGATCCGATTTGTCTTCTGAGAAATCTGTATGTGAGTCAAGAAGCAACAGTTAGGACAGGATATGGAACTACTGATTGGTTTAGAATAGGAAAAGGAGTGCAATAAGGCTGTATACTGTCACCCTGCTTATTTAACTTACATGCAGAGTACATCATGCATAACGCAGGGCTGGATGAAGCACAAGCAGGAATTAAGATTGCTGGGAGAAACATCAATAACCTGAGATATGCAGATGAAACTACCCTAATGGCAGAAAGTGAAGAAGACCTAAAGGGCCTCTTTATGACAGTGAAAGAGGAGAGTGTAAAAGCTGGCCTGAAACTCAACATTACAAAAAACCATCATGGCATCTGGACCCATCACTCCCTGGCAAATAAAAGGGGAAGAAATGGAAGCAGTGACAGACTTCACCTTCTTTTGATCTTAGATCACTGCAGATGGTGACTACAACCACGAAATAAAAAGACACGTGCTTCTTGGGAGACAAGCTATGACAAACCTAGGCAGCATAATAAAAAGTAGAGACGTATCACCTTCATTCATTCATTCATTCAATAAAAGTCCACATAGTTAAAGCAATGGGTCTTCTCAGTAGTAATGTGAGAGCTGGACCACAAGGAAGGCTGAGCGCAGAAGAATAGACACCTTTGATTTGTGGTGGTGGAGTAGGTTCTTGAGAGTCCCCTGGACTGCAAGGAGATCAAATCAGTCAAACCTGAAGTAAATCAAACCTGACTGCTCCTTGAGAGGACAAATACTGAAGCTGAAGCTCAAGTACTTTGGCCACCAAATGAAAAGAGAGGATTCATTTGAGAAGGCCCTGATGCTAGGAAAAATCAAAGTCAAAAGGAGAAGGAGGCGGCAGAGGATGAGATGGCTAGATGGCATCTTTGATGGAGTGGGCGTAGATCTGGGTGGGCTACAGAGGATGGCAGATGACAGAGCTGGGCATGTGGTGGTCTGTGGGGTCACAGGGGGTCGGAATGTGTGACTGAACAACAACAACGACTTCTCTGTAGTCCAGAAAATGGCATTCCTTCAGTCCCATGGGTTTACTATGTAGAATCATCTGGACTGTGGCCTTGTAAAAATAGTTTTTGTAGGTGCAAGCTTAGAAAAAAAAGGGGGGGACCTGGCAAGTAATGTATACAATATTTAAAGTACTCTTGTATCTGGCTCTTATTTCATCCCTCTACCAAACATATTTCATAATAGGGGTCTTGTAGTGGCAGCTTTGACAGAAATACAGCCAAACTCATTCATGTCCAAGTATGGTATATTACACAGAGGAATTCACCATTACAAGAAGCCCGCAAATGTCATGTGTTCAGTACTTAAGACTGTGTGCAGTATTTGTATGGGTTTGTTAGAGTTGGCAGCAGGCATCTTAGAGTCAAACGAGATGTTAAAGATAGCACGTTTCCTCTGATTAACTCCTTTTTCCTTCCTCCAGTTTGATTTCTTCAGCAAGACATGCTTCAGCAAACAAACTTGCAAAGTAAGTCTGTTTTCACCGTCCAAAGACCAGTCATGATGACCAAAAAAAGCATGCTAAATGCAAATTGAGGGGGGAAAGACATTCTATGTACAGCAGATATCAAACTACTTGAGGAAGGACCAGTGGTGGGATGTCAAAATTTTTACTATCCCGTGATGTCATCACAGAGTGGGTGGAGCTAACATCATGACATCATGATGTGGGCGGAACCAAAGAAAAAATAACATAAATATAAGCATACACACACACTTCAACCCACCCACCCACAACACAAACCCATTAAATAAATAAATAAATAAAAATTACATTAAAATACACACACCCACTCACCCCAAACATAAACCTGTCACTTACATGTTAGTATAAGTGCCTGGGCAGCACCATGTTGCAAGATGGATATGATCATCGTACCGGTTCTCTAGGATAATATGCCTTAATGTAAATGTAAAACAGTTGCACCTCCTTAAGGGTTCTCCAATTGGAACAGCACAGGTGTAGCTGATTGATGAGGTAACTCAAAGACTTTGCTTAAAAACCCCAGCCAGGCCGGCCTTTTTAGGCAGCTTCTCTTCCTCCTCCCCACTTGGGAGGATAGCAAGGAAGTTGTGCATATGCGCCAAGCACCGTAGGTGTGCATGCACACCAAGTGCTTGGTGTGCATGTGCAGTGGGGGAACCAGTGAAAAGGTAAGCCCCGAAGGTGGTTCCCCCCAAAAGCTGCTGCCGGTTCTCCGGGACACTGGGGAAAGTTACTACCGGTTCTGGCGAACTGGTGAGAACCTATTACATCCCATCACTGGGAAGGACCTCTTTTAAACCTATGCTATGCCTGTCATCTCCAGCAGAGAAACCAGCAGGTTTCCAAACTGGATTTTGCTCAAATACCCATGAGCCAGAAGAATAAAGTGTGCCTACCTTGGTTCTGTTTAGAGGTACAGTACCTAACTTTAACCTGAAAACCCAGGAAAATTGATTGACCCAAGTACAGTATAAGCCAAGGGAAGGAAATGCAGGACCTGCTAGTGTTTCAATAATCAAAATACATGAAAATATGGTAAAATTAATTAAATTGTTGGCACATCTCAATCCGGCATGATCTTGGGACCCTCATGGTCATTGACCTGAGTATAAGCCGAGTCTCCTTTTTGGGGCTAAAAATCTCTGCTTATACTCAAGTATATATGGTAATCATTTGTGCAAGCAATGAGGACCAAGGTTAGGTGATTGCCCTCCTGGGACTGCACAATGCAACACTGTAGTGGCCATAGGCATCTTTCTTGCAATGCCATGCATAAAATATTTTTAATTATCTGTCTCCCTCAAACCTTGAACTGAAACTGTTTTCCCACCTGCTTAAAAAGCCAGACACATGTGTGTGGATGTGTGCATTCATGCACAAATACCCACAAAGTTCAGAGTAGATAGCCAGTGGTGGGCAGCAACAAGTTTGCACCACTACCCGGGTAGGGGGTTAGTATAATTGGGGGGGGGGGCTTCAAGCAAGGGGGGGGCAAAATTGGGAGGCCACGGCCACCTTCCTCCCCTGCCCCACCCACTTCCCTGCCCTGCCCCACCCTCTTCCCTGCCCTGCCCTGCCCTGCCCACCTCCTTCTCCACGTCCTCCTCCCAGTCCACGCAGCCTTGTGCAGTGAAATCGATTGGTATTCAAATCTGATGTCAGGTTTTGTCCCTGCAAGTGGTTCAAGGTCTCCCTTGCTCAAAAGCCAGTCATATCCGATTCTAGGGTGCAGTGCTCATCTCCAGTTACAACCAAAGAGCCAGTGCTGCCTGTGTTTGCAGATGTATACATGGCCATAGGGCAGGCATGACTAGATCGCCCACGACATAGGCTCCGCCTATGATGTAGGCTCCACCCACGGCGTGGTAGCAAAAATTATTGCTGCCTACCACTGTAGATAGCCCATTATATCTTGCTAGCCCAATGGTCCATTCTGACCCTGAACTGGTTCTTCTTAAAGCCACTGCTGCAAACAGAATTTACACTGCAAAAGTATAACAGAATAGAAAGTTATTACCAATTCCATATAGCTTACGTGGAAGAACAGTGTTTTAGAGTAACCCACCTTGAAACACCCTCAGAAAGGAGGTTATTTATATAGGCTTTTCTCCAGCACACTTGCCGTCTAACGCCTGAGTCATCTCTTTTGGACTGAGAAACCTTACATTTTTTAGAACTATTGGCCATGTCCTTGGAACCTGACATATCTCTTTTCTATAGTTTTGGCTTTCTGAGTTCATGCAATGAGGATTGAAAGACACATAGAGAGGAAAAGAGAAGAGATGGAACAGTTCCATCTGATTCTGCAGGTGATCGGCTGGTTAGGGAGAAATGTGGGATTAGACACAGCCTTTCCTGCCTACGCACACATGTTCTTTCTTCTCACCTACTGCGCTGCTACCTGCTGATCACCTGTCCCATAGAGAAGTTTTACTGTCTCATTCTCTCCCTCAACGCTTGAACTGAAATTGGTTTTCCGCCTGCTTAAAAGGCCAGACACATTTACAGCGCAAATCCCATTGCTTAATATAAACCAAATTATATGCCTCCGTGGGAAGCAAAATGTCCCTGATGCAACTGTTGAAGGAGCACACACCAAGCTAAGGTCTGTGTATCTCCCCATTAAAAAAAAACATGACGAGGAGAGTTTAGAAACAGCCCAAAAAGTAAGTTCTTCCTCTTTGGTTGTCTGCTCTGCTGCTTCCTCATCTAGGGATTTATTCTCTCAGATTGAACTAAATTTCTTCTCAAATGCTTCTGCCAACTCTCTTCATTGTAAAATGCTGTTACCCAAAATTCTGAAACAGGCACCGCAGTCTCTTATATTTGATTAATATGTGTTTATTAAAGATATTAAACATTGCACACATACACACGCAAAACCCATGAACTGGAAACACGAGGGGGGAAGAAACCAACACCTATAAACTACATTAAAGCAGGGCTAATAGAGCCTTCATAATGGGAAAATTAATAAAGGAAACATTAAGGTAACTTTCATATGGTTTAATATAAAACGCCAGGGAAACCTTGGCAGAAGAGACGTGACAACAGGAGAGGTCCCGGTCCGTCACGTACACACCAGAGAGATTAAGAAAAGCTAATTTAAATTAAAAAGGTTGGCTTCTTCCCCCAAGGGTTCCTGACTTTGTCACCCAACAAAACTTCAAGTCACTTAATCAGTTTCTTTGTTTCCTTCTTTTAAGATAACTCAGTTTTTACAGTAGTCAGTTTCCTAGCTGCAACATACAGAAAGCGGCTTAGCGGAGATTTCACCCCAGGATGACACCGAACTACTCCCGCCCCCTAACACCATTGGAGGACAGCATCGGAAAGTCGTCGCTGATTGGATAAGACGCGCCTGGCTGTTCACTGCCTCTACAGCCTTTGATTCATTCATAGAATGGACTGGATACATTGTTTCCTTTGAACATACCTTCCTGACCACAAAAATGACAGCTTGTAAACGGATTAGCTTCCTGAGGAAATTGCTTCCTCCAAAAAACAATAGATCGCTTGCTTCTGTACTATCTTCACTGTATATATCTGTAAACAAAATGTGAAAATTGCTCCTTAATTGCCCTGTTCCAAGTAAACAACTTCTTCACGCAGATGTCACCCAGTGAAAAAGTATAAATTGTTTGGAGAGATGGGAGGGATTTAGCTCACTCCACAGAATAGCGTGGGTGGGTTCATGGGTGCGGGTTTTGTCAAAACAGGTGAGGCAGAGAGACTTCTAGTTTGTAGCTTGGCCACTATAAATTAGAACCCTTGTTTAATGCCAATAAACTAATGTTGTTTTGATTAAAAACCTGTCTCGTTATTGAGTTCCTAGGGTTTGATATTTCTCTGCCAGGGCACGAACCGAGTACCCTAAAATTTAGGTAACAATGCCACATCTTTTATCTTTCCTAAGCACAGTCAGCTTGTAGTTACTGCAGGAAGAATCCCTCCAAAAAGATTGGAGAGCCTTTTATCCCT
Organism: Furcifer pardalis; assembly: GCA_030440675.1. NCBI lineage: Eukaryota > Metazoa > Chordata > Lepidosauria > Squamata > Chamaeleonidae > Furcifer > Furcifer pardalis. The sequence goes on from CP126897.1 coordinate 50,667,165, forward strand.
GTTCGCAGCGGTGGGCAGCAAAAATTTTCACTATCACACTGTGGTTGTTGTTTGCTTGAATAAGCTCATTTTGTTTTGTTTTTTAAATCACGTCAGAAGCATACAAAGGTTCTTTCTGGGTTGAAAGGATTTCTTCTGGAGGAACTCCACACAGGGAACGCCTGAACGAGGCTCCTTTCATGTCCCCAAGATCTTTTCCTGCCAAAGTGGTCCCTATTTATCTACTTGTAATTTCTTGCTTTCGAAGTGCTGGGATGGCAGGAGCTGGGACAGAGACAGGTGCTCATTCAGTCATGCAGTACTCAGGACTTGAACTGCCAACTTGCTGACCTTCTAGCTAACAAGGGGAGCTTCTTAACCACTGAGCCGCTGCAGTTCCTTTTTGTTGAAACGAGCTTATTGGCAAATGATTCCAAGCATCAGATAGGTAGTCTGCTTGTTGCAAACCTGGATGCAGAGATCAGGCCAGGAAACAGTACATATAACAAATTTCTACATTATTGGTTTGGGAAGAAAAGTAGTACAGTGGTACCTCATACAACGATTTTAACCCGTTCCATGGGACTCGTTGTTGTAAGAAACAATTGCAATACGATGCATGCATCGTATAGCAATTTTCCCTATGGGATGCATCATATGATTTTTTTGCTAAGTAGTTTTTCCCATTGAAAAATTGTTGTACCATTTTTTCCATAGGGGAAATTGTTATGTGGGACCCCCCTTCCAAAAAAAACCACAACCCTAATTGTTATGTGATTTCATTGCTATACAGGGCGATTGTTGTATGAGGTTCCACTTGTATTTCCAAAAATTACAAAATAAAAAGCATGATGGACTTTTGCAACCCTTTGGTTAAGGCCTGCCTCATATTTGTACATTGCAAAAATAATACTCCCTGGGATCTTTCTTCTGTCATAAATATGGTGATGAGCAGTTTTTTAAAATTGTACACTTGTTTACTAATCATCAACTCTTCAATAAATACTGCATGAGACAAAATTAATATCATGATCTGTTTATGACACAGAATCTGGCTCTTTTATTGATCTGCTGCTTGCTGCCAGAAATATGCACCGATGAGGGCTTCAGTTTTGCCAACGCCAGAGCCAAGAAAGTGGCTTCATTTTGGCAGTTTAGGATATGATCGGGGATCAAAAGAAGTTAATAAGTTTAATGTCTTAAGTCAGTTATTACAGTATATGTGAATTTAGGTGCTTGTTTATGTCCTCCATATGGGGGCTCCAGTTTGAACAAAGTCCATCCATTTCCTTTGCTGCCTCTGCTTTATGCAGAACAAAAATTCCATGTTGCTTTGCAACCAGCTTGGCTTTGTGAGCTGTGGACATCCCATCTGGGCCAGCTTTTGAATTTCACCCCAAACTGAAAAAAGAGTTCTGGAGAATTCAGACAGGCGTCCTATTTGTAATTTTTCAGCAATCTGGCAAAGGCAATGCCAGTCCTCTGGCTTTGTTGCTGCAAATGGATTAGTACGTAAAGGTTTCCCTGCTCGAAAGCCAGTTGTATCCAACTCTAGGGTTCAGTGCTCATCTCTGTTTCAAAGCCGAAGAGCCATCTTAGAGGCCTTTCATGGAATGTCCTCCTCTTAAGAGGTTAAACAAGTTTGAACAAACAAACAAACAAATAAATAATAAGCAATAGTAAAGGTAAAGGTTTCCCTTGCTCGAAAGCCGGTCGTATCTGACTCTAGGGGTCAGTGCTCATCTGTTTCTAAGCCAAAGAGCCAGCGCTGTCTGCTTCTGCAGACGTTTCCATGGTCATGTGGCAGGCATGACTAGACACCGGAGCGCACGGAAGGCTGTTACCTTCCCACCGAAGTGGTCCCTATTTATCTACTTGCAATTTCTTGCTTTCGAACTGCTAGGTTGGCAGGAGCTGGGACAGAGACGGGAGCTCATTCCGTCCTGCAGTACTCGGGAATCGAACTGCTGACCTTCCGCCTCCCAGTCAGCGTCTTAGTGACTTGAGCCACTATAGCAAACAGAAAAAGAACTTCTTCAATTCTGCTGCCACACACCTATGCAATATTCCCCCAAGAGATAAGTATCCCTACATCCAAAAAAGACAATGCCTGGCCTTTTCTTTTCTTCTTTTTTTTGTGAATTTGAAATTTATTTATTACTTCTGCTTGTCTTTTGTTTATGTTTAAAAATCCTTTAATTTTGCATTTTTTAAAAGCTTTGTGTTAGAGCCTTATGCATCTCAAATGAAAAAGTGTGACATATTTTAAAAAAACAAGTAAATTGTCTGAAGGCTTTTTCTATTATTTAGGCCTGCACAAATATAATTTGAACTAGTTTAAACTTCACTATTAGGTTTTTCCCCCCTGCGTTAGTTAAGCGCTTCTGAAATTTAGCAATTTAGCATCTGCTCTTAATGATAATTCCTCATGAGACTGTCCCTGTTTTAGACATCACTTAATTCAGCACTGTTGTAATAGTGATAACAATGAGTGGAGAGAGAGAGAGAAAAGTGTGTGTAACTATTTCAAGGGAATATCATATAGTCACAGCAAAAAAAGAATTTACAGTTTCATTTCCCACATAACAGTTTTTTATTAAAATTGAGCACGTATGCACAGATTATAATCTGTGAAGCCAGCCTGGTGTACTTGTCCTAGACAAGCAGTAAACGCAAGAATTTGACCAACTCACAATCCTGTATGGTGCACTTAATCAGGTGTGACCAACGGCAGTGGAGAGCAACCTAATGAAGCCACCTACACAATATGAGCCTTGCTCTGAGTCCCTGTTGCCATCAGACCTTTGTTTGCCTATACTGCAGCTTTTCCAGTTGCATCACATAGACTGTGGGTCCGGTTCCTCTAGGACAGGGGTTCTCAACCTTCTCAAGCCAAGGGGCGGGTCACACTCCCTCACAGTGATGGGATGTAACAGGTTATCACCAGTCCGCCAGAACCGGTAGTAACTTTTCCCAGTGTCCTGGAGAACCGGTAGCAGCTTTTGGGGGGAACCACCTTCAGGGCTTACCTTTTCACTGGTTCCCCCACTGTGCATGCGCGCCAAGCACTTGGTGTGCATGCACGCCTACAGTGCTTGGCATGCAAGGCCTCCTTGCTGTCCTCCCAAGCGGGGAGGAGGAAGAGAAGCTGCTAGCCTAAAGCTCTCTATAGCCTGCTCCCCAGGGTAAGTGACTCACCTTTGGATGTGGTGCGTCTGTGTGTATTTTAATGTGTATTTAATACCTTTACCTATATTGACGTACTACCACAGTTCCTAAAAAGGCCTGAGGTGTGGGTGTGGGTGTGCTTATTTTTATTTTATTATATTATTATTTTTTATTTTTTTATTTGGCCCCGCCCATGACATCATGACATCATGATGTTAGCTCCACCCACACTGTGATGACATCACGGTGGGGTAGTAAAATTTCTGACACCCCACCACTGCTCCCTCAGACAGCTTCGTGGACCGGATGGCCATTTTGCCCTGCCTGCCACACATGACAATTCCAGGTGTAGCTGAGGTGATGGTGGGCCACATGAAATGACATTGTGGGCTGCATCCGGCCCCCAGGCCATAGTTGAGAACCCCTAACCTAGGAAGCTCAAAATACCCCTTCTTTAATGGTTTATTGGCAAATCAACAATATGTTTTTAAAATTAGCATTATTTTTTGAAGCTTGGTGTAATCACTATCATCCCCCCCCCCCACTAGCCTATTTGGGCTACAAAGTTAGCTTGATGATTCTAGTTAAATAAACAGGTATTCTTCCTACAACTAAAATTCTTTGAGACTTCTCCTTAGGCTTGTTTCAAAAAAAATACATCACTTAGAATTTTGAAACTGAGTTTACAACAAGTAATGCCAGTTTAAATTATTTCTGTGTCACTAACTTTAAGTGTGGAAGAACAAGTCAGTAACCTTTGGAATTAGGCATCTGGCACAAAGCAAGTTCTTGGGTCTGCACAAATAAATGCATTTAAACATTGCCCTGCCAGTTCTATAACACTGACAGTCCAAGTCTTGTGAGGGTTTAGTACAGTTGCTGCAAAATATGCAGGACTGTTATTTTCCCCCTGTGTTACGTCAATATCCTGATACACCAAAAAGAGAGTGGAAGGCCATCCCCTTTGTTAAACTGTATTTAAAAGCCACAGAATTTAAAGGCAGAATGTTGGACGTAGATTAACGTTTGCCCAAGCCCTCCTTAAAAAGAAATAAAAAATTAAAGCCACACGCCACAAAACGGCTTTCTTCCATATTAGTGTGTGCGCATTTCAAATGATAGCTTCCAGCTGTAAGGAGAAAGGCTGTGTTACAGTAAGGAAAGTTGATGCAATGGAATTGCTTGCCCTAATTAGATTCAAACTTTTTCAGAAGAAAACCTTTTGCTTCTTTTTTTTTAAAAAAAATCCCAGCTAAGCCTTATGACCCAGAAAGCACAACTAAATCAGAACAGCTCTGAACAGAACTTAGCTAAGAGCCCATGCTGTGAGAACAAGAGGAAGAAAGCACTCGGTGAAAGGGGTAGACAAAGATCAGTTCATGGGTTATTTAGGCATACCGCCTAGCACAGCAACGGCCCCCCACCGTCCATCCCCCCCCCCCGCCAGATCCTCTCAGACACTTCCAATCTCCCGTGTTTTACTTCTGCTTCCGGGAGTGACAAGGGCAGCGTGGGCCAGATGAATCGCAGTAAACCCATTCGTATGGATTCACTGGGTGCTTGGGCTTCTGGGAATTGAGGTCCAAGAACATCTGGAGTGCCAAGGTTCGCCATCATGGCCCTAAGGTTTCCAGAGGAGTAACATTTGTTACTCTGTTTGAACAGACCATAACACTGCTATCTCTGACAGATCAGGTAGAGAAAGAAATATACTTGTGTTGTTCTTTATATGCATGCTCTGCTTCAAGGCTGAAGATTCTCCTTCTGTCATAAGTGTTTGGCTTGAACTTCTGTGCACACATCATGTGTACTGGAGTCAATTGCTTCCTTTTCTGTTTCAAAATCATCAGGGGCTCTGAGAAGGGAATCTGCTGGCACTATAAGCTGCTCAGACTTTTCTTCGTTGCTGAAGCAATAATGTTTATAAAATGATAACAGATCTCAACATAAGAGTTTTTGTTTGCTTTTATTAAACTCACCCTATCTTGCTCTATTCTCGAATAATATGTGTTGATAATAAGGCTGTTTGCAAATTTGTTGGACATGTGTTTCTGCGTGAGTTTATGAAATCCAGATATCCTGAACACAGTAAAGACATTTAAAAGCACATTTCCAAAATTGGTAGCGTCTCAAGTTAGTTGCATACCCTATAGTTACACTGGTTTCTTCCAGTTCCGCTACAGTGGGCAGCCTGGGGCACCTTCCCTCCAGTTTGTGAGATATGTGGGGAGACTCTCCACTGTTTCTGAAGCTGGTGGAAAGTCCATCAACAATTTTCCCTCAAGCATGAAATGCTGCTATGAGAATATATGACCAAGAAGGTTCAAGCCTCACAACTTGCCCGAACTGATATTATGGGGCAAAATGCATTAACCCATTGGATCTCTTCTCCGTTTCCTCCCCTCACTCTCATTTTTTGGGTACACCCACATATAGAAACACCTTCACACTGAATCCGTAAGCTCTAATGCCAGCTAGAAATTGCTGGAGATTTGTATTTGTATTTGTATTTTCAACTTATATGCCGCCCCACTCGCATAGCGACTCTGGGCGGCTTACAGAAGAAACAGTTACAATTACATAGCACATTCCATAGGATAAAAACAATTACAAATATCGCATAGTAAATTACAAATATCACAAAGCAGGAATGGGATGCCCAGGCTTTAAAGATAACTCACACATAAAAATCAGACATTTTCTTCCCCATCACCCTTATCCTGAGGTATCTTACAACTGCTCGCTTGGAGATCCACAGATCCATGACAATTTGTTGAGATTTCATCTGGTGCCAAGGCCTGGGAACCTATCACTGCTGCTCTCCAGCACATTAATACTCTTTTATATGCTGATGACATGATTTTAATGGCGCATTCACAAATAGGTCTGAGGAGATTGCTTCAAAAACTAAATGCATATTGTGCTCAAAATATTTTAAATATCAACAAAAGCAAATCCAAAGTGTTGGTTTTTAGTAGGAGAAGCAAAATGTATAATTGGCAGATAAATGGGGAACCTATTGAACAAGTTAACTCTTTTAACTATCTTGGAGTGGTTTTCTCCAATACAGGGTCATGGCTAAATAATTTTAAAAGAATTTCATCAAGGGCTGCCATAAGCTCAAAGAAACTGTATAAACTAATTAATTATAATCATCCTGGGACCCTGTCCCCAATTTTAAAAGTGTTCAGGGCAAAAATTGTCCCAATGCTGTCATATGGGGCAGAATTGTGGGGTCTAAATAGAGCCCCACTTCTGGAACAAATACAGTCCCGGTTCCTAAGAAGTATTTTAGGAACTGATAGCAACACGTCTGCTCCTGCAGTCAGAGCAGAATTGGGCTTCCACTCCTTGTATAGTCATTTAGTATTTAAAACATTCTCATATTGGTTGAAGATCCAATCAATGGACTCAAATAGGCTGCCCAAATTATGCTTAACCGAACAGATAAAGTGGGATTATCCCAAGTCCTGGGTTAATCAACTCTGCGAAGTAATTTCTCACCATGGGTTCTCAGTTCAGTATTTGCTCTCAGTGACCACTCAGGCCAAGGAAATTTTTAAACAGAGAGTCTTAGATATCGGTGCACAATCTGACTTGGAACTACTGGCCAAAAATGGTTCGTTAAGGTGGCTGGCGGCTAACAAAATTACATTTCAAACTGAAAAATATGTTTTGATGCGCCTCACTTATCCTTTAAGAAGGGCATATTGTAGAGCCAGATTCGAGCTATTAGACTCCATGAATAGATATGGGGGTTTTCACCACTTACCATATCACAAAAGAACGTGCATATGTGGGTCTCCAAATGTTGAAAACAGCTCTCATATTATATTAGATTGCCAGTTGTACACTGATATTAGATCTAAATACCTTGCATCCCTATTGGAAAAAACAACTTTTTGGGACTCAAAAAACAAACTGTCTTATCTCCTTCTGGGCTCTAATATCCACGTTGTGTGTAGAACTGCCAAGTTTATAATTAAGGCATCAGCTAAAAGAATCGAATATGTCAATCAAATTGGGGTATCCTGCAAGGGAGATTCACTTATCTGACTATCTATATGCATGAATTAATTGTATTTAGGGACCTTCTCCAGTTTACATTCTTTAAAAGTAGTTCAGGTATGTACATATTGTATTTTTATTGTATTTTTATTGTATTTTATTGCACTTTATTGCATTGTATAGATTTTAAACTCTTATATTATTGATAAGGTCGAAAGACTAATCTATTAATAAATATTCATTCAACTTGCCCGAACTGATATTATGGGGCAAAATGCATTAACCCATTGGATCTCTTCTCCGTTTCCTCCCCTCACTCTCATTTTTTGGGTACACCCACATATAAAAACACCTTCACACTGAATCCGTAAGCTCTAATGCCAGCTAGAAATTGCTGGAGATGGGATGCCCAGGCTTTAAAGATAACTCACACATAAAAATCAGACATTTTCTTCCCCATCACCCTTATCCTGAGATATCTTACAACTGCTCACTTGGAGATCCACAGATCCATGACAATTTGTTGAGATTTCATCTGGTGCCAAGGCCTGGGAACCTATCACTGCTGCTCTCCAGGATCTGATAAATTCTACTAGTGGTGGCGATGGGAGCTGGGAGAAGACTAGGGTTACCATATTACCTATTTGGTCTCTCAATAGGAAGGATTAGCCAACTGCAACCTGTTGCCAGGGATAATGTTGCCCGCCATTGCACCATAAACTTGCTGATATGCAAAATGACCCAACAGTCCTTTTTAGAATCACAAATGCTAATCATTTTATTACCATATATACTCAAGTATGTCAGGGTTTTTAGCCCCCAAAATGAGGTCCAAAAATGAGACTCGACTTATGAGATTCCACTTATGCCCGGGAACCCCCCCCCCTTGCCACGGCTTTAAGAACTGCCGAGGCAATGATGGGACTTCCTTACTGCCGTCGCCTGGGAGACCTCTGTGGCAGGCTGAGGGGCCGCTGCAGCAACCAGCCCAGGGACGCTTTCCACCTGCGCCCAGGACCCCGCCCCTGGCCGGGGCTTTAAGAGCTGCCAAGGCAACGGGACTTCCCCGTCACCACTGTCCAGGAGACTTCTGCGGCATCCCGCCCCCGGGATGCTTTCCACCTGCATCTGGGACCCCGCCCCTGGCTGGGATCTCTAAAGGCCGCCCCGGCGATGGGCAGTGGGATTTTTCGCAGTAGCTGCCCCTTGGACTAATTTGGGGCTAGATAGAATGGTTACTGAATTGTATTGTTAAATTAATATTATAATATGGCAACTTGTCTGTATCGAGGATTGTACTTGTGGTGTTGATATTGTATAATTTTTGTGTTGTACTGATTACATTGTGTATCTGTATAATTACCTGTATTATTGTGTATTTTACTGTGTATCTGCATTATTATTTGTACTAGTATTTATATATGACTGTGAGCCATCCTGAGTCGGGTTCCTCTGATTGGGCGGCCTATAAATCGAAAAATTAAATTAAATTAAAATACTCGCGTCCATGTAAACACTCAAAAACACACCCAAACAAGTGTCTACATTAATTAATTTTACCATATTTTCATGTATTTTAATTACTGAAACTCACTAGCAGTTGCTGCATTTTCCACCCCCAACTTATACTCGGGTCAATCTATTTTCCTAGTTTTAGAGCTCCAAATTAGGTACCTCAACTTATATTCAGGATGACTTATAATCGAGTATATACGGGTATTATAGAGAACATCTTTTCATCCGAACAAAAACTCTCAACTTCACTTTGCTGTGAACTGAAATGTGATAGCCTTTGTGCAGGATGTAGCCCAAAAGCCTGGAGACAACAGTTCAAGACCCTGGTCCTACTTGACGGATTGAGCGCCCATCTCTATTCCAGCTCCTGCCAACCTAGCAGGTCGAAAGCAAGGAACTGCAAGTAGATCAATAGAGACCACTTGGGTATGAAAATATCTTGGGGACATGAAAGGAGCCTCATTCGGGCATCCCCTGAGCAGAGTTTCACCATCAAAAATCCTTCCAACCCAGAATAATTTCTGACATGAAATTATTATTATTAGACAGGACTGTGATCCAAACAAAGGAATAATGTATGCAAATGTAACCCCAAACTAAATAGTATACCATCTGCTCCTGGCAGGGTAGACCAACTAATACATAATTAAAAAATAAAACATCAAAGAGATATTCAGGCAATTCCAATAAACATTCCACTGCCTTCCTATTGATGGAACTAGACATAGGAATGGCAAAGCATATGAGACTTGGTGATATCTGGATTGAGCAAATTAAAAGTTTTGGAGAAAACTCTGACCTACAAGTTTTTCGCTCTTATAGAAATAGCAACACAAGGCAACTATTCAATCACTCCTTGACAAATAGTAAAGGTAGAGGTTTCCCTTGCTCGAAAGCCAGTCGTATCCGACTCTAGGGTTCAGTGCTCATCTCTGTTTCAAAGCCGAAGAGACAGCGCTGTCTTCTTCTGCAGACACTTCCGTGGTCATGTGTCAGGCATGACTAGACACCGGAGCGCACGGAACGCTGTTACCTTTCCCCCGAAGTGGTCCCTGTTTATCTAGTTGCAATTTCATGCTTTCGAACTGCTAGGTTGGCAGGAGCTGGGACAAAGACGGGACCTCATTCCGTTCTGCAGTACTCGGGAATCAAACTGCTGAGCTTCCACCTCCCGTTTAGCATCTTATCCACTTGAGCTACTCCAGTACCCTTTGACAAATTGTTTTGCAAAAAAAAAAAATCAGTTTGATTAGCCTATCAGTGAAGCCATCTATTGTTTTGCAGCATAATATATATGGAAACATTAAAGACAACTCCTTTCATTTCAAGCATAAATTTAATTGTATGAAACTTTCCCTGGTTGGCTTGTAGTCATCTGAAATCTACAGCAGAGCTACTTGCAAAGAATACATAAAAAGCAATGAAGCTGTAAGGATAAGTCTAGCTAGGAGTTTATGGGAAGTGTACTCTTTTCCAAGCTTTTATTAAATTTAAATTATATTTTGTTTTCCACAAGATTCTGGGAAGTTATCTAGAAAAGGAAGCGGGGGGGGCAAGAAAAGGAGGAGGAGAGATTATTGGAAGGTTGTTCTTGTTGCTGTAGCTGTAACTAATAATAAATTTATTGATCTTATGGTTGCTATGAATCTTAGATTTTTGACAGGGCCATAGCCAGGATTTTAGATTTGGGGGGGGGGGGGGTTCAGAAGGGCAGAAATATTTTCAGGAGGGGCAACAATTCACACTCACATATATAACATCGGCACCACAGTGTGGGGTGGGGGGGCTGTTAGCTCAGGAGAGTCCCCCCCCCCCGCCGCCTATGGTCCTGATTTTTTAAAAGAAGCTCTCCTCTTTCCACATATGCCTTGTTTGGTATGGCATTCCAAGACGTCCTCTACAAATGGGCACAACATCTTATTTGTTGTCTCTGTATGTAGTTTAAAACTGGTTCTATTCCAATTCTTTCCCTCACAATCTCATTCCTGATTTTATCCCTTCTAGTCACTTCAGGTGCCTTCCTCAGGCATCTTATTTCCATGGTTACCAACTTTTATTTATGTTTTGTGGTAAGTGTCCATTGTTTGGCACTGGTAACAGAAGCTGGGAATGAATATACTTTGGAAGAGGTGTTTCTTTGTTCTGGTTTGTTATGGCCTTATGTTGTAAAAATGGAGCTAGCTGCCCCAATATTTGGTTTGCCTTACTGTACCGTGTGTTAATCTCTTCATCCACTTTGCCATTTTGCATTTTATCATTGGAAGATAAGTACCGTAAGCAGAGGCGTAGCTACCGCCGTATCTGCCGTATCAATTACACGGGGCCCCCGGGCTACAGGGGCCCCCAACGTGCGTAAGCAAAACAAATCTTTACCCTTCCTAAGGGCCCCCAAACAAATTTTTATACGGAGCCCTGCCAAGGCACGCTACTCTTCTGACCGTAAGTCTTAACTTGCAGATCTGATGGCTGAAGTACATCTCCCTCCCTCTTTCTCTGGAAGTCCTAGATTACGGATTCTCAACCTGTGGCCTGTGAATGTGGTCCATGACACCATTTCATGTGCCCCCCTGTCTCCATCACACCAGGAATTGCCATGTGGTGCAGGAAGGGTAAAATGGCCATCCGGCCCCTGTAGCTATCTGAGGGAGCATGACCCAATAATGGCCCCCGGCTTTAAAAGGTTAAGAACTCCTGTCCTAGTTTAACCCTCACAGCAGTTTACAAGTGCTTTTGTATGAAAGCAGTTCCCATGTCCAATCTGCTCAGAAGAGGCTCATGTGCCTGGAGGCCAGTCTCTTGGAGAAATTGCAGATCTGCCAGGTGCTGCCAGATGTGCTTGTAACTTCCCAGACCCTCTGTATCCAGCAGATAGTTGAACAAGCCATTGCCAAAGGCTTTATCACCACCCACATGAAATTCCTTTCTGCGCTCCAATTAGATTATTTGCATCTTGATAAATCGTGAAATGTCAGGGATTGAATTAACAGAGAAAGTAGGCTAGAAGTGAACACTGTTGGTCTGTTGTATTGCTCATGCAACCTTTTAAAAATTTCCATGATTTATGAAATCTGCAAGTGGATTTATTTTTTGATCATTTTTTATGTCACATTAAAAGACAGATTCTGATCTTTGGATTGTTTTAATTACACTGAGCAAATGACTTACAAACTCGTGGTTTCTTTCCAAGTTCAGTAAGTACAGGAATAGACATTTGGAAACAGGCTGTTCTATTTCTACAGTGTTTTATAAACATCAGGACTACAATGTTTTTGTTTTTTGTTTTAATCATAATCAGCCATAGATAGCTTTGAAAGCTATTTTCCGTTGTATTTGCAGCTGTATAAGCATAAGTGATAAGCCTTTACTTCTTTGAAGACAGGCTCCTATGCAAAAGCAACAGTAGGTCATATCGGTGGCAGCAACAGCTACCGTACTCATATCAGATCATACATTTTTCCTGAAAGTCATTTTTGCAGTTGATGGATGTGTCTCTGGTGACTCAATAAACCAATCCTTGCATGAAACATGCGACCACACACATTTCACTGAATAGGAGGTGGAGGGCATAGTTGAGTTTGACAAAGCTTTCATGCTTCTCGCTTAGCCTCTTCATGTCTGTGGTGTTCTCCTTTGAAGTGATCAGTAGCCAAGGAGATGGTTTGGCACCAAAGTAGGCGATCTACTGCCACTGCTTTCTAAGTTTGTAGGTTTATACCTGACACCTTCATGGTTTGTTTCAACTGGTCCTTATTACACTTCAAAGGAGCTCCACGAGGTCTTGTACTGGAGCTAAGTTCCCAATAAAGAATTTGATGAGGACGCCTGGAATCATCCATATGGCAGACATGCCCTATCCATCTAAGACAATGGCCTATGATGGAAGCTTCAGTGCTATTTACATTTGCCTTCTTGAGGACTGTGATGTTGGTGACATAGTCATCCCATTCAATTTTCAAGATGGACTTTGGCTTCTGTTGGTGAAAGTGCTCAAGCTTTTTGATGCCTTATCAATAGAGGGTCCATGTTTCACAGCCATACAATAACGTTGAGGTAACAACATACAATAGAGATACAAATATAAGGACCATACCCTGCAAGAAACCCTGTTACCTAATGTGCCCTCCAGTCTACTAAGACAAAACTACTGTAAAAAGTATTCATTATACCAGGCACAAAATCAAGTGTTCAATCATCCATTCATCTTCCAACAGGTGAGGCTACCATCTGCCAGCAGTGTCAGGAAATGTTCTGTGAACTGTCAGTTCCACTGACCAAAGAGGGAGATCTGACAGTTCTTTGGACATGTGGAAAGCTCCAGTTAAAACAACAGGATGGTCTTTGGCTTGCTCATCTGGAGGCTGGAGGTCAACAGGGCTCAGATGGAGCTACACCGTGGAACTGTTAAATTCTCAAAAAATGAACAGGGTAAGTCAAAATGTGAAGCAAAAATTAGGCACAAATCTGACATCAGAAATGGCAAAACTCAACAAAAGAGAGCAGAAAACATTGCCACCTCTGAGGACACACTGCCACTGATCTCAAGGTAACTATTTCTAAACGAAAGAGATTCAAAAAGGGGCAATAATCTGAAACTACTGAATTGTAATTTAATTATAAATTAAATATAAATTAATTATAAAGGATTGCTATTTCTAATTGAATATTTTCACTTTTCAGAAGAATCTAGATAATGGATTTTCATCACACTACATATATTACTTAACATGTCAATGCCAGCATTATCATTGACACCACTAGCAATTGCACTTATATACTCCCCCACAACACTTGAGCACTCTCTGAACAGTTCACAATGTAATTAGCATTTTTGCTCCAAACCTATTGATTTTACTGACCTTGGAAGGACGGAAAGTTTAGTCAACTTGGAGCCCATCAGAACTGAACTCTCAATGTGAACAGTTTTAACAAGGGCTCCACTAATGACCATCATTTAAGCTTAAAGTGTTCATATCACTTCACATTGGTGCTTCTGACAATTGCTGCCATTGCTGAGAGGCTATCTAAATCTCTTCATATTGGAATTTCATATCTTTTAACTTTATTGTTTACAGTTCTGCTTTCCTATGCATACACCTACAGGATATTGGATTGTGATTCTGACATCAAAGAAGATGTACATTCTCAATGCACTTTGTTTTTCAGAGAAAAATGCTGTTTTTTTTTCAATGCTGCTTCATCCATGCCAGTATTAATCGTGCAGTGGAAATTTTGGTGCAGAATGTGTTTAAAGAGCAAGTGAACTGTTGTTGTCAACCACTGAGGTAGGTGATGAAGTGATCAACAGTCCATGAAATTTATACTAGACTAATTAGTATGTGAGACTGCCTTCAGACAGAAATGAGCAACTCTGTGGCAGCCCAAGATCCAGCTTGTTCCCCATGTTGAAATGTGAGTGGGAATAACAGAAATGGATGAAAATTGGTAGTTTGAATAATCTATGAAAAGCCAAAGAGGATCTGTGCGACCTATTTGGATACTAAATCACTGCTCCTGGACGCTTTCAGGAGAAGTGATTCACCTTCCTGTGCTGAGAAAAGTTACTGGCAAGGAACCTGATGTACTCATGGACTGCAAAAATAATTTTGGGGAGGCTGCATGCAGCCCCAAGTAAACACCACACCCGCCCTTGCTATAAAGCTTGGGCACTCATTTTCATGCCTTCGTAGCTTGCACCACACTCCGTACATAGCCAAGGAAGAGAGGAAAGGACAAGGAAAGGCACCAATGGTTGCATGCACTTGGCTCAACATGCCATTTGTAGCAAAATAGGGCGCTGAGCTTTCCACAAGGCCAATCGAGGTTAGAGCGCCAGAAAAACATTGCATGAGTTTCTGTGCTGTAGGTAAATCAGGGTGAGATGTGAACCCTCACAGGAATGGCCACCACTGTTACAGATGCTGGATACATGTGACCATTTGCCTGCCTGTCTAGATAAAGGTAAATTTTGCCCTTGCTCGAAATCTTGTTGCATCCAACTCTAGGGTTTGGTGTTCATCTCCATTTATACCCAAAGAGCCAGCGCTGTCTGCAGACCTTTTCGTGGACATGTGGCAGGCATGTCTAGAGTGGACAATTCGTTCCTTTTGAACTGCTAGGTTGGCAGGAGCCAGGACAGAGATGGGAGCTCATGCCGTTGTGCAGCACTAGGATCTTGAACTGCTGACCTGCCAACTTTCCAGTTGTCAAGTTCAACGTCTTAACCACTAAGCCACCTCAACTGAACAAACCACCTTGATCTACGTTGCCATGTGATATAGCTGGCTGGTTTTTACCTACATTTTTGGCCCATTCAACTGTATTTTACCCACATTCTTGACTCCTTCCATGCCATTTCTAAAGTTGCCTGGCTAAAGGCAGTTCCATTGCCCTCCAAATCCTTACCTGCCTCCCACCAAACCATGATAGTACAAGAAACCTCCAACTATCCGTAGTCTCAGGTTTTGGCTCAGCAGTATCAGAGAATGGGATACTGCTGACCTGACAAATATACAGTAGACTCTACTCCCAAATATTCCTTCAAGAATAGCTGGAAGAAAAAGCCATGCAATAGCCCCAAATCTGTAGTACATTTATATAACAAGGTAAAGTAGCAGGTATATACTGTACATATAAAACAGTGCAGTGCTGGACACTACTATACACTACTTTCTTGTTATTACAAATACATTAAATAATAATTGTCATTGTCTGCATCATCATCAACACCATCTTCTAATTATATCTATAAATTCTTTATATACCATAGATTTCAGATTGCAAATTTTCCCATCCTTGATGGAAAAGGGTACCTCAATACATTACATCAAGACACCCAATTGGGGGGGGGGGGACCAAAGTACAGTTTGCACCACATAACTTTAAGGAATCGGGGGGGGGGGGGGGATTGCATCACACAACATTAAAATCCTATGGGGTGTATCACATAACGTTCACTGAAGTCTGTAGCGGTTACAATATATCTCTATGGAGTTTAATGTTATGCGATTCATCCCATAGGATTTTAACATTATGCGATACATGTAATGCATACCGTTAAAAATCGTATAACGCTAAGACTCGTGGAACCAAGTTTTAGTGTTATCCGGGGTTTTACTGTACTTGTTATCCAGGCTGTGGCAGTGGCGTGAGGGGGGCAGGGGGTGGCTCGCCCCGGGCAGCACTTTTTGGACTATGAGTGTTCTTAGACTACAATTGGATGTGTTTTTGAAATGTTCATGATGATTAATTTTGGAGATGGGGGTTTCTTATAATGTTTCTTAATATGTGATACTTTAACATGTTTTTGACATGTGATATGTGATATTTTGTGATGTAATATTTGTAGTCTTTTGATATGTTTGTGGTACTTAGATATGTCACTGATATGTGATATTTTGATATGTGATATTTTATGATCTATGTTGTTAGGCGCTCTGAGTCACTTCGGCGAGTAGAGCGGCATACAAATCCAAAATACAAATACAGTCAAACCTTGCATAAAGAGCGCCTCGCTTAAAGAGTAACTCGCTTAAAGAGCAGAATTTTCTCTGAATGGTCACTTCGCTTAACAAATAAAACCAACCAAAAAACTTGCTAAACAAATAAATAGGGGTTTGCAATCCACCCCACAATTGGTCACTTACAATGGTGTTTCACTTAAAGAGCAAACTCTCTTAAAGAGCAATCCTGTGGAACGCATTATGCTCTTTAAGCGAGGCACAACTGTACAAAATTCCCAGAAGCCCTAGTGGGAGTGGGTGCCGGCATCCACCAGGGGGCAGCAAATTTGGCTTATGCCCCAGGCAGCTGAAATCAACGCTACACTACTGGGCTGTGGCCATGCTGAAAAGATATGGTATCTGTTGTGTTCTTCACAAAATATATGCCCTGCCCCCCAACCCCGCAAATTTATCTTCCCACTATTAAGATCAGATGTGGAGCACAAATCAGGCAGATCACATGGCTTTTTCACTGATCTGCATTCCTCCTTCCTCTATTCCACCTCTCCACCTCCATCCCCAGCTGGTCTTATTCTTTACTCACCATTCAAACACTGTGGACAGACTATTTGGACCAGTGGTGGGCAGCAACAGGTCCGCACCCCCCCGGGAGGGGGGTTAGCAAAATTGGGTGGCCTCTGGGCAGGGGGTGGCAAAATTGGTTGGCCACACCCACCTCCCTGCCCTGTCCCTTTAGGTTTTGTCCCTGCAAGTGGTTCAAGGTCTCCCTTGCTCAAAAGCCAGTCATATCTGCCTCTAGGGTGCAGTGCTCATCTCAATTTACAGCGAAAGAGCCAGTGCTGCCTGTGTTTGCAGATGTATTTTATTAATTTTATTTGTCTAATTTGTTATCCCGCCCCAATTAGGTCAGACCCAACTCTGGGCGGCTTACAATACAACCAAAAATGGCATAACTTAGACAGCAGTATGTAGTAATACACCGCCAATATGGCATTCCAACATACCACACACATATGAAAAATTCACAACATCAGTTAAAATTGAGAATAAAGTTAATTAAATATTAAAAATTAAGTTAAAATTAAATTAAAATTAAACATTTAAAAAGTTAAAATTATAAATTATACTTACATAATTTCAAACAACCATAGGCCAGAGTAGGGTGGGAGGGGTGGCTGACTCAATTAGATGTATACATGGCCATATGGCAGGCATGACTAGATCACCCATGATGTAGGCTCTGCCCATGATGTAGGCTCTACCCATGATGTAGGCTCCTCCCATGACATAGGCTCTGCCCACAGTGTGGTAGCGAAATTTTTTGCTGCCTACAACTGGTTTGGACTGAACAGGTGAATATAGAATGATCTGCTTATTTCAGTTAGAGGATGCACTGAGCTATTGCAATACTGAAGTACAGTAATACCTCGGATAACGTTTGCATCAGATAACACTAAAATCACATAACGTTAAGCAATCGGGGGGGGAGCAATCGGGGGAGAATTGCATCGAACAACGTTAAGATCATATGGGATGCATTGGATAACAACCGCTAAAACCTGTGCAGTTACAATGTATCTCTAGAGCTTTAACGTTATCCAGTGCATCCCATAGGATTTTAACAGGCATTGGATAACACTAAAATCGGATAACCAAAGACTTGTGGACCCCAAATATAATCCCAGTCATCTCTAGCTCAAAGGGTGAGATAAATCTAATTTCTACTATGTGTTTGCCCACTTGATTCCCATTGTAGGGAGATCAAACTACACCAGCTGAGGTCTCCTCTCTTACACACTTCTTGGACTCCTCTCTTGCACACTTTTACTTTTACACATATATTTGCACCTTGTACTCTATGCCCCCCACCTCCCCTCCCCCGCACTGTTGTCACAATTCATTCTGCCTCATTTCCTTATCCAGGTTACTCAGACTCTTTTCGTGATGGATTAATTAAAACATCTTTATATTTTATTTTTCAACCTTTTAATCGTAAATTAGTTAGAGCCTAATCATATTAAGCCTTCTGTGTAATTGTGTTTGGCCAAAATTAGAGGTAAAAGATTAATCCAATTTATGAAAAGACAATTTATTTATCTCAGGCTCCGAACCGTACACACAATGAACTTTAAACTCAGCAAGCGATAATTCCATGTATATATATTTTTTTTCTGCAGGTGTTGGCAAGGTTACCCTCTATAACTGATTGAGATTATCCTTGGGCCACTTCCTCCCCCAAATAATTGGCTCTGGACTAAGGAAACATTTTAATAGCTATAAAATCAGGATATACTGTACAAGGACAACAAGCCAGCCCAGCTGGTAACACCCTGCAGATGCTCCACAAAGATATAAAGACCATTCTGTTCCTATGGATGGCTGGGCAAGAGGACAGTGCTCTGCACAAAAAAGCAGCAGATTTAGAGGGCTAATCCAATTTTTCAAATAAGAATCAAAGCATAATTGTATTCATTGTTTCCTTTCTTGGAAGAGGATTGTAGGTACTGGGCCATTGCCCCCCTCCCCAACATCTGCTTCCACATATTTATGGCTAGAAGCCTGTTCACAACAGAAAATGACTGCCTAAGTGCATTCTTGTTTACACCCACTGTCTTGGCACTTGTCAGCAAAAACACAAACAGCCTGCCAATCAATCCACCACCTACATATAGAATTCCACCCTGGTGATCAATGCACCAAGTCACTGAGATACCGACTGTTCAGGCAACGAAGCATTTCCCCTTGAAGCAACGGCTGCTGCCATCAGATACAAATTCTGGAATGAATGGGGTTCTGAAGATAATGTGGAAATGGCAAAGGACTTCAGGAGCTAATTTGGAGAAGGGGGGGGCTAGATTAACGTGTGAGTGGTAGGGGCGGTACTGTTAGTGGCATGCTGTGTAGGACAGACTTTGGAAAGTTACATTTAAGAAGAATTAATGTTCTGATTCCCAGATCATTATCCACCCACTGTTCAGTTAGGAATGAGAATAAATCTCTTGGGATGGAACATTCGGGGTGGGTGGGATAAACTCCCAGCCCCATAATTTGTCAGGAACATCCCATGCCGAATGGGACTAGCAGCCATTAAACAGCGGGGAGGTGTGTGTGTGTGTGTAGAACAGCCCTCCTTCCTCCATATCATCCCACATCACTTTTCTGCACCCACTGGAGAGCACCCAGCTGCACCTTTGCAAGTCATGAGGAATCCCTGTGGCTCACAAGGCTTCGTGGCAGAATGAGTTGCAACAGTAGATGTCTCCATACATTCCTTAAAGTGATTGGGATTTTTTTTAAAGTCCCATCACTATAAGACCTCACACTTTCAACAAACTGAGGTGTAGAAAAATCAGAACCAGCCCTCCCGTGAGCAGACTGATTATCCCTGTTTCCACTGGCGGATTGGGACAGAGGTGGGGTTGGGGATTGGAGGAGAAGTCCCACACAAGGATCTCCCTCCATCACTTTGGTAAGTGGTGGCCACTCTTTTTGATGTGAAATTTTTATTGAAAGTGGTCGCCAGGGCCGTAGCCAGGAATCTAGATGGGGGTGTGTGTGTGAAAAATTTTCAGGAGGGGCAAATTTTTTAAGTGGGGCGACAATGTCACACTCACGTATATAACATTGGCATCACAGAGGTGGAGTGGGGGCTGTCAGCTCAGGAGGGCTTTTGCCCCCCCCCCCGGCTACGGCCCTGGTGACCACCCATGAATTCTCTTACTCAGAGAGGGATCAGAGTGGAGCGTGAAGTAGACTTCTAGGAAGTTGTGTTTGCCTCAAAAAGTAACTATTTTAAATAATTCTGCTCACAGGAGGGCTGGTTCTGATTTTTGTACATCTAAGTTTGTTGAAAGTGTGAGGTTTTATAGCAGGAATTATTATTATTATTATTATTATTATTATTATTATTATTATTATTATTATTATTATTATTATTATTATTAGATACCAAAAACATACCAAAGTATCACATATCACATACATTTCAAGAGATCCCCATCACAATTACAAAATTAAACAATATATAACTTTCCATGAATCAACATTACAATATAATATATAAATATAACTTTCCATGAATCAACATTACAATATAATATATAAATATAACAAAACATATACACATTACTGTACCACAGACTAAGATACAATGGAGTAGCAACGAATAAATCACAATATCATATCATAACACATTACCAAAAAAAAGGAAAAAAATAATTCATTTAAGTCTCATAACAACATCCTCAATTGTCCAGCTTTTAAAGTCCTTCCCCCGCCGCTCAGCTTTGGGGGCCAGACAGCCATTTTGCCCTTCCCCCACCACATGGCACTTCCTGGTGTGGTGGAGGTGGTGGGTAGCCACATGAAATGGTGCCGTGGGCTGCATCCGGCCTGCAGGCTGCAGGTTGAGAATCCCTGTCTTATAGGGATGTGACTTTAAAAAGTAACTAGTGTCACTTTCAAGAGAACCAGGCAGCCCTAATCACTGCAAGGAACAATGCTTCTCTGAAATTATAATGGCATTTCGGTTTATTATATTCTAGCTTTGGTTCAGCCTATAAAGTTTATGTCAACAACCTACTGACCACTGCTATTCACCCGGGGGGGGGGGTACAAATTTGAGGAAACAAAAATACAAATATTTACTCTGACTGTTGCTTAGCATTTGTTGTGTAGGCTTGCCAATAATAAAACACAGATGTTGATGAGGGGGAATGTTAAGAGAAAAGGGACCAAATTCCCCAGACAGCATGCAAAGCATCACATCCTTTCTTCCCTTAAAAATTATTTTAAGGGTGCCTCTCTCCCTCAGTAATGAGCCACAAACTTCTATCAAAAGTCTTATAAATGCTATGGGTGTGAGTATATGTTTAACATGCAGCAGTTGTTTGGGCATGATTTTGAAGAAAATTGTCATTTTTGTGAGCAATACTAGTGTTAAATGCAAAATACAATTTTTTTTTCACACAAATCAGAGGGTTTTTATGGCTACTATTGGTACCCCTCTTCCCTCCCTCCCAAAAATGTGCTGGTCCTTTTGCTCATTTAGGAGCAAAGAATTTTGCAGCAATTATCTCTTTCTTCATGACCTGAAGTACTGTACAGACTTGTGGAACCAAGTCTTAGCGTTATCCGAGGTATTACTGTACTTTTTTCCATTGAGGGTGAGAACATTTACAAGTATTCAGTACATCTTTAGTCTTAAACAATAAGTAAGTTATTTTGGAGTGGACTATATATTTGAACAAGGACAAAACCTAAATACAACAGAGGTCAAAGCTCCAAAATGCCCTTTATGTTTTCAGGATCTGAAACCAGCCATTACTTCTCTATACCCAAATGCCTGGTCATGTAGAATCTGAGAGCTGTGGTTCTTTCCAATGTCTAATTCATTTAGTCCAGTGGTTCCCAATTAGTTTTTTCTACATACCACTACAAGAAAGACCTCAAACTTGTGTACCCCTTATTGCAGGAACATTAAATATTGCATACCCCTTATTGCAGGAACGTTAAATAAAAAATGAAATCAGGTGTATTTTATATTTATTATCATCAAAAGACATTCTAATGACAGAGAACACATGTTTCATTAATGTGGCAAATGTGCACGTTGACAATGACGAGCAAATAGGCGGGAACGGGAGCGGCCGCGATCGGGTAACGCGAGATGCGGGAGGCGTGGGAAAAACCGCTGCCGCGGGAGAAAGCGCTTGATGCATACGATTGACTTACCTACTGATCGTTTAATTAAATTGAATAATTTTTTGGCAATTGTTATTGCATTATTGTTTTTTAAGGATTTAATATTTTAGTTAATATTTTAGTTATTTTAGATTGCTGCGCGTACCCCTTAATGCAATCTCGCGTACCCCTAGGTGTACGCATACCACTAATTGGGAACCACTGATTTAGTCTGTACAACCGGCAATGATAGCTCAATGGAAACTTGGGTGCTGAAATGAAGAGGATCTCCTCTGGCTAGGGGACAAACTGGATGGCACCTGATTCCTTCTTGCACAGATCTTGGGCTCTGTCCACTGTGTGCACCAATATCCTAAATCAGATGACTGCTTGGGTTGATCCATAAAAGTTTACATCAGCTCTTGGTGTCTACAGGTTGTCTAGCCATATATAAAATCCTTTGCCCAGCCTATTACAAGAAAATAGTGTATTTGTTCCAGTGCAGACAAGAGTACAGGGGTTCGCAATGTTTTCCCGCCATGGGCCAGACATGCCCGTGACACGCAACTGTGGAGGCCAGAGGCGTGGTTGCTCCCTGGTCTTACATTTTTGTCATCATCAGCGGTGGAAGCAATTGCGTCAGTTTTGCGGCTTTGTGCACAGTCTCTGCCGCTTCCCATGGCAGCAGGAGGCTTTGGGGAGCAATTACGCTTTGTTTTGGAATTTTTCCACTGTTCCTCCACAGTCCTTCGGCAGGGGAAGCATGGCAGTTTGGAACTTCCTAGTTCTGCGCTGTGAACCCTGGTGCTGATGTAAGCTCTGCCCAGCACCAGAAGATGCCAACCGGTGAACTTTCCCTGACAAGGCGCTGAAGAGGGGTGGTGGGAAAATCCCAAAATGGAGCAAAATTGCTCCAAAAAGCCTCCCATTGCCATGGGAAGTGGCGGAGACTGTGCACAAAGCCGCAAAACTGATGCAATAGCTGCTGCCGCCACAGTAAGGGATGTATTTCAACTTCTGGAGGTGGGGGTGGGTCTAGAGGTGGCCAGGTGGTCACCACAGGCCAGATTAATGAGATGCATGGGCCAGATTAGGCCTGTGAACCAGGGGTTGTGAACACCTGCACTAATATGTTTTTATTATGACAGCATGTGTTGTCTAGTGAGGCACTATTGCCATGGAGACCCTCTTTGTTATTATGAAACTGATATGAAGCACAACTGAGGCCCTTCAAACATTGTTGAGCCCCAGTTCCCACCGTTGACCCTAGACTGGTGGTTCTCAACGTTGGGCCATGGCTCCACAGTGCGACTTCAATTCCTAATAGCCTAAGTGAGTACATTGGTTGATCAGTGCTTTGAGAAATAGATTTAGGCTTCTGGGAATTGAAGTCCAAAAACCAAAGGTTGGGGAACACTTCACTTAGACACTGTAGCCAGTTTTCAAGAATCATGGGAGGTGAACTCCTTCAACACCTGGAGTTCCACATGTTCCCCATATTGAGGTAAGAGACTGCCCTTCATAAAACAGGCTTTTTTGAGTATGCATCTTTTGTCTAAAGCAGTGTTTCCCAGCCTTTGGTTTTTGGATTTCAATTCCCAGAAGCCCAAGTCAGAACATTGGCTGATCAGTGCTTTGGGGATCAATCAATGTGCTGACTTAGGCTTCTGGGAATTGAAGTCCAAAAACCAAAGGTTGGAAAACACTGGTCTAAAGCAGTGTTTCCCAAATGCTGGTGTTTGGACTTCAGTTCCCAGAAGCCTAAGCCAGTACAGTAATACCTCATATAACATTAGTATCGAATAACACTAAAATCGCATAACATTAAGGAATCTGGGGGGAAGAATTGCATCAGATAACATTAAGATCCTATGGGATGCTTCAGATAACAACCACTAAAGCCTGTGTGGTTACAATGTATCTCTATGGATCCCATAGAGGATCAGATAACACTAAAAATCATATAACACCAAGACTTGTGGAACCAGGTTTTAGTGTTATATGAGGTTTTACTGTATATTGACTGATCAGTGCTTTGGGGAATTGACTTAAGCTTCTGGGAATTGAAGTCCAAACACCAGCATTTGGGAAACACTGGTCTAAAGGGACCAAACATCCAGCTCACCATCCATCTGTTACAATAAGTCCAGAACTGGAAAAGTTGTCACATGGAAAAAATGTGAAATGCAACATATACAACAGTGACTTATTCAATACTTTGCCTGGCAGAAAAAAATGAACTGTTATATTATGAGGCCTTTTTAAAAAATAGTTTTGCATGGGGCCAAACTCAGACATTCACGGAGGAGTTTGAATACATTCTTCCACAGCAGTGCTTCAGAGTGACACAAGAGCCTCCCTGCCTTCACAACCGAGTGTTGCATTCCTCAGGAAAAGCAGCATATTATTTTTCTGAGTCCTCCAGGTTTTGGTAGCAGATAATTCTGCAGGATTTTAACATCCCAGTGTCCATAGCAATACCATGTAAGATTCCACCAAAGAATGGCAATAATATCCCTATTTTTGCTCTGAATAGAAGGGTGAGATGAAATTAGTGTAGGCAGAGCTCATGAAGCCCCTTTTGTATAAAAACCAAACAACATATCAATTGTGGTCATATAAGTCCTTGGCTGTAACCTCTACTGCACAAATAGATGGGCAACACCAGCATCTGGAGGAAATCCATTAAAGATGCACCAGGATAAGCACAGGTCCATCTCTAGGTCCTTACTGGGCAAAGAGAACTGTAGGATCCTACTGAATAGCAATAGTGATTACATTTATATACTGCCCCATATCACTTGCACACTCTTTGGGTGATACACAAGGTAGTTAGCATTTGTCCCCAACATGCTGGATATTTGTTTTACTGACCTTGTAAGGATAGAAGGCTGAGTCAACCTTGATCCCTGGTCAGGATCAAACTCACAACATTTTGGTTGCAGTGCAGCAGTTTAACCACTGCACCACCAGAGAAAGGGCACAGGTTCATGGTAAAAGGCATTGGGTCACATTTATTCAATCAAACCTAAGTTCCATCAGGATCAAGCTCAGATTGTGAACAGAGTTTTGTCTGCAGTACAACAGTTTGACCACTGTGCCAAAGGGGCTCAAGATTAATATTAGATACCATATATGCCGGCATATAAGACGACTGGACGTATAAGACGACCCCCCAACATTTCCACTCAAAATATAGAGTTTGTTATATACTCGCCGTATAAGACTACCCCCTCTTCCACACACCTTCCACACACCAAATAAAACATAAAAGAACATCAGATTTGATTTCAACATCTCCCTGTGGCCTGCACTAGTGTGCAAGTGCACATGTGCGAGCTCTGCATAGACAAGGGGCGGGGCAGAGCGCCGCTGCTTCCTGCCAAGCACAACGGGCCGGTCACACCAAAAAGGCTGGCACCCCTGACTCGCTGCTGATGCTCGGCGCAGCTACGCTGGATACTGCACGATACTGGATGATATGTAGAATGAGGTGTGCGGGCATCGGGAGGCCACTATGGGCACCGGGCGGGCATCGGGAGGCCACTATGGGCAGCTATGTCTATCTCAACTGAAGTGCACCCGGCGTATAAGATGATCCCCCCACTTGGAGGCATGTTTTTCAGGGGGGAAAAGTAGTCTTATACGCCAGCAAATACAGTAAATGCACTTCCATAAGGAGAGACATGGAAGATCCCAAACCTCTCTCATCTCTGTAACAGGCCTGTAGCCCACAGATGGTCCACCTTCACTATCTTAGATATCTATTTGGATCCTTTTGAATGCCAGTTTATTAAAGTCTCACGCTGATTATTTTTTGTCAAAAGGCCAATGAATAAAATGTTGAATGTTCACTTACTATGTCTATAATTAGTTTTCAATTACTGTATCTTATTTCCATGTCTGTGAAATCAAAATATCAGAGATTTATTAGTGCAGTGTTAAACAGTCGTTGCAACAATAGAGGAGAACGAATGTAGAAAGTCTGTTTTGTGTATTGAGTGCTGTACTAATAAGATCTGTGTTCAAATCCCTGCTTATCATTAAAATGTGCAATGGATAGTGTTGGGCCTGACAATCTTTTTGTTGAAGCTACCTCACAAGGTTGTTACATGAATAAAGAAAACATGCCATATAACATTTCTCTTAGTTTATTGAATTAAAAACAAGACCTAGCAGAAATCTGAAAAGGTTCAAGATTCAAATCAAGCCCTATGAGGTGAGATTGAAGGAACTGGGCATGTTTAGCCTTGAGAAAGAGATTGTAAGGAGGGACATGGTATCACTTCTCAAATATTTGAAAGATAGTCATAAAGAAGGGCAGGATCATCCCAAAGTGCAGGACATGTAATAATGGGTTCAAGTTACAGAATGCGAGACATAAGGCTAAATATATTTTTAAAACTTCTTAACTCTTAGAGTAGTACAACAATGGAACCAATTATCTCAGGAGGCAATGAGTGCTCCAATGCTGGAGCCATTCAAGAAAAAATTGAGACAACTGCCTGTTAGATCTACTTTGATTTGGATTCCTGTATTGAGCTTCAATGGCCTCGTAGGCCCCTTCCAACTCAGTTACTCTATGATTGAGAGACTTAAATTTCATGACCAAATAGAGACCTCCTAGCCTAGCACGATGCCCAAGCATGCTTCAGTCAATCTGTCTATATTTACCCATCTTTGTTTATCTACCAAAATGATAACATACCTGATCCAGAAAACCTCAGATGATTCCGCACTCTCACATGTTAAAGGAAATTAAAAACTTGACGAACACCAAAAATGTCACATTACACAATGCACCTGAACGTCCACCAATATTTTTAAAGTTCTTCCTCAAAATCCTATTATTTCATGCAGACATTTGCAATGACCTGCATGTCTGAAATTCTGCAGAACCGGCTTCATCAGCTTTCTGACACCAAACTGAGGAAATGAACATTACTGGTCCTTCCATTCAGGCCAGATTTCAACTGCAGTTCTTTAAGTGGCAGAATGAATGGCAGCGGTAACTTTTCCAGACCTGATGTGACTCTTGACAAGCTGTCCAGCGAACACACAAAGTTCTCGGACCGGTGTATAATGTCCTGCTGATATTGGTGGCAAGATTTCAGAATAAACCTCTCTTTGCTTGCCCACT
Organism: Furcifer pardalis; assembly: GCA_030440675.1. NCBI lineage: Eukaryota > Metazoa > Chordata > Lepidosauria > Squamata > Chamaeleonidae > Furcifer > Furcifer pardalis. Next base: position 50,694,117 of record CP126897.1, read on the forward strand.
CTCAAAGGGGGGGGGGGAGTCTTACCTTCTATGACCTGAGCCGGTAGAACAGCAGGGAGCGACAAACCCAAAAGCAGTAGGAACAAATCCCAGGACAAATGGGAATGGCTGGAGAGAAAAGTGGAAGAGCACAAGGAAGGAATGGAGAATGAAATGAAAAAGTTCAGTGCAGACCTGTAAACGGGGGGAAGGGAGGGAGAGAAGGGCAGAACTCTTACCTAGAGAACATTTTGCAAAGTCTGGTCTTTTGAATGAGGTGAGGATGGGGGAGGCTGCTTCAACTGCCTGCCTGTATTAGCTGTTTAAGAGGCAGAGGCATCGGCTGCTGTTGCAGGTCTCCCCACACCCGCACTCAGCACAAGTGGGACAAAGGCAGCTCTCAGGCTGCTCTTGGTGAGTCACTGGGCTCCAGCGATGAAATCTGACTCCTTGTAAAGCTTTCTTCACAAAACTTCATCTTCTAGCTTCTCATCCTGCATCTCAGGACGGAGGCCAAGACTTCACGCTCCTCCTATTCTCTGCCTCGCCTCAGCCCCCAAATGAATTGACAGTTCAGTGCCACCACATACCGAGGGACTTCCTCCAGCGCTCAAATGCTACAGTTGCCTCCACAGTTCATAATTATTCTAGGGACGCTTCTTCATATTTAGTAGATCTCAGTTCTACTGCTGCTGGGGACACTGTGACAGCTGTGGCCGAGTGGCCCCAATACACATGTAAGCACGTTGAGCGAAACTAGAATGGGATTTTTGTGGGCAGGCAGGGGAGGTTCAAAGCTTTTTTATCCCACTCTGTTTTTCCAAACCTCCGGTGTCCGGGCTATAAAAACAAATAAATGTTCATTTAGTGTCACTGAAGTTTTTATTTCCCTTTTTAGCTACTCTCTTTTCTGAGTGAATTAAAGAAAATGGGGAAAGTCTTCTAACTCTCTGGAAATTGTAGAGTTGGGTGGGAGTATGTTACAGCAGTAGTGAGATGAAGGGGAAAGTGTTTCTCTTCTACAGAAATGGCAGCTAATTAAAGAGATGGGAATTCCGGAACACCTTATAGGTCTCATGAGAAATCTGTACATGAATCAACAGGCAACAGTTAGGACAGAAAATGGAATGACGGAGTGGTTTGGAATAGGAAAAGGAGTAAGACAAGGCTGCATTTTGTCACCCTGCTTATTCAAATTATACACAGAGCACATAATGTGCAATGCAGGAATGGAGGAATCACAATTTGGGATCAAAATTGCTGGTAGAAACATCAACAATTTGAGATATGCAGATGATACCACCCTCATGGCAGAAAGTGAGGAGGACCTAAAGAAGCTCCTGATTAGGTTGAAAGAAGAAAGTGCAAAAGCTGGCTTGAGACTCAATATCAAGAAAACCAAGATAATGGCAACAGGCCCTATCAGTCCCTGGAAAATAGATGGGGAAGAAGTAGAAGCAGTGACAGATTTTACTTTCCTAGGATCAAAGCTCACTGCAGATGGTGATTGCAGCCATGAAATAAAAAGGCGACTGATCCTTGGGAGGCAAGCGATGAGAAACCTGGGGAGCATAGTGAAAAGTAGAGACATCACATTGCAAACAAAGATTCGCATAGTCAAAGCAATGGTATTCCCTGTGGCAATGTATGGTTGTGAGAGCTGGAGCATTAGGAAAGCTGAGCGCAGAAAAATAGACGACTTTGAGATGTGGTGTTGGAGAAGGGTTTTGAGAGTCCCCTGGACAGCGAGGAGAACAAATAGGTTGATCTTGGAAGAAATCAACCCTGACTGCTCCTTAGAAGGTCAAATAGTAAAGATGAAGCTAAAGTACTTTGGACATCAAATGAGAAGAGAGGATTCGCTTGAGAAAGCCTTGATGCTTGGAAGGGTTGAGGGCAAAAGAAGAAGGGGACGGCCCAAGATGAGATGGCTAGATGGTATTGTAGAGATAATGGGCAAAGAGCTGGGCGAGTTGAGGGGGATGGTGGAGGATAGGAGTGCCTGGAGGACAGTGGTCCATGGGGTCGCAGAGGGTCGGAATCGACTGTGCGACTGAACAAAAAAAAAATCACTTGACACCTTAGGACAGGGGTTGGCAACTTAGAGCCAGACCTGGCCGACGCCATTCCATCCAGCCCACAGTGACGACCCCGGAAGTGGAGGCAGGTGACTTCACGACAGCCACAAATGCACCCACACCTGCGCATGCACAAACGTGCCCATGCATCCGCAAATGCACCCACTGTGGTTTGCAGCAATGTTTACAACCTGGGGTAACCACATGTCCAGCCCGCTCAGTGATTGGTTCAGCCCATGGCATGAAAACCTTGAGAACCCCTGACTTAGGAAATAAGGGTAGACTGCTTGAATAGGCCAGTGCAAGACAGCATCTCTCTTTCAGACTATGGCTGTCAACAGGACATACTGAAAAGAGTCCCATGTCCCTCTTTTTCCTAAATTGTACTGGTGAAACAACCCATTATCATCCTCTTCCCATGGAGTGACCTTCACAGAAGGTAAGGTTCATAATTACTCTATACCTCATCACATTTCACTAATACTGTACTTGTATGTAGAGTTACAAGAGAGAGGCCATGAGTAACACAGCATGGGGGTTACCATGTAGAGGTCATGTCATAAAAATTTAGACTACAAGAGAAATCTGCTGATATGGACCGCAGGATACCTTGCCAAAAAAATACACAAAGGAAGGGAATGAAAACAATTCAATATAGTTGTACATACGAAAACCTGTTGCTATCACTTATCTTTCTACCAGTCTTACAGATACCAGCCTCAAGACTTCTGACAGTCGATTGTAGACAGTTTATTGTGCACAGTTGTGTGTTTGTGTCACATTGATATCATAGAGAGGACATTGCAATGTTATGGAGGCAACTAGGCAAACACCAAATCCCACTACACTGCTCCAGTGGGAAGGCAAAGACAGCAGGCCCTGCACAGATACGCTGGGGAAGGAAGCAATTGTATTCTCTGCAGAGGTCTCCCATGCCTCTCCCATGCAAATATTTTACTTAAACCCAGTGGTGGGGTGTCAAATATTTTACTACCCCACTGTGATGTCATCACAGTATAGGTGGAGCTAACATCATGACATAATGATGTCATGGGCGGGGCCAAAAAAAAAAGCACACACACCTCAACCCACCCACCCACCCACCCACAACACAAACCTGTAAATAAAATAAATAAATAAATAAATAAATAAAAATTACATTAAAATACAGCCACCCACCCAAACATCCACCCACCCACCCCAAACACAAATCAACCAGAGCTTTTAAAACAGAGCTTAAAGCTTATTCTGGCTAATCTTTCTCACACTAAGTCAGATGGAAGGAACTACAGAATGGACTCACCACAAGATGGCTTCATTTTGGCACTTTTCAACTTTTCAACAGTTAAAGAAGTTAGGTACTAACCAGTTCTCTAGGATAATATGCCTTAATGTAAATGTAAAACAGCTGTACCTCATTAAGGGTTCTCCAACTGGAACAGCACTTGGAACAGCACAGGTGTAGCTTATTGATGAGGTCACTCCAAGACTTTGCTTAAAAAACCCCAGCCAGGCCGCCAGGCCTTTTGAGGAACTGTGGTAGTACGTCAATATAGGTAAAGGTATTAAATACACATTAAAATACACACAGACACACCACATCCAAAGGTGAGTCACTTACCCTGGGGAGCAGGCTATAGGGAGCTTCAGGCTAGCAGCTTCTCTTCCTCCTCCCCACTTGGGAGGACAGCAAGGAGGCCATGCTTACGCGCCAAGCACTGTAGGCGTGAATGCACAGTTCGGCACGCATGCACAGTGGGGGAACCAGTGAAAAGGTAAGCCCCGAAGGTGGTTCCCCCCAAAAGCTGCTACCGGTTCTCCGGGACACTGGGAAAAGTTGCTACTGGTTCTGGCGAACTGTTGATAACCTGTTACATCCCATCACTGCCTAAACCACAGGCCCGTGCTGGCCATTTGGGACACAGGGACAAGTCCCGGTGTGCCCCAGTGACTGGCACCCCCAGAGGTGGGCAGAAGTATGACATCATGCAGTACCCCCCATAGGCACTGCCCCCTCCCTCCCTGCCCAGCGCCCTTTTAGCGTAGCCAGCACACCCCTGCTAAGCCATTGGTGAAACAACTCATCATCATCCCCATCAGCTTTGAGTAGCACCTCCGCATAGGATAAGATTATCTTTTTAAGATTATCTCCCAAAAAAATGGAGGCAAACTCCCTGGCTGAGGCCAGGTGCCATATTCCAAATGTTACCACCACCTGCCAACCTCTCACAAGAGCATTTGCTTTACAAGAGCACAGCCTGCAGCAGAATATGTGATCATGGCATGTATAGAGTCTCACTGCAAACCCCTAGTGCAAATGGAGTAGGTATTTCCACCATCATAGCAGTCTCTTTCCGCCTCCAGTTGCCCAGTATTAGAAGAAGTGTTATTCTGTGCAAGAATAAACATTATTTCTCTTAGGAATCTAATTCTTATGAGAAAGATAGAAATTGATATATTTTTTTTTAAAAAAAAACTTGCTACAAGCCTGTGACTATATAAAATACAAAGGGTGCCCAATATTAACTAAGTTAATTGTCTACAACTACCATGTCGTTTTAACCAAATAGTTAGTCCATTTCTCCAGTTCTAATACGTTAAACCAATATACTTTAACTTTCCCATTTTTTTTTTGTTTCCTATGGGACACTTAGAGACTGCAGTGAGTGGCTCAAGTGGCTAAGACGCTGAGTGGGAGGTGGAAGGTCAGCAGTTCTATTCCCAAGTACTGCAGGACGGAATGAGCTCCCCTCTTTGTTCCAGCTCCTGCCAACCTAGCAGTTCAAAAGCAAGAAATTGCAAGAAGATAAATAGGGACCACTTCAGTGGGAAGGTAACAGCGTTCTGTGCACTCCAGTGTCTAGTCATGCCTGCCACATGACCACGGAAACATCTGCAGAAGCAGACAGCACTGGCTCTTCGGCTTTGAAACAGAGATGAGCACTGACACCTCAAGTCAGATACGACAGGATTTCAAGCAATGGAAACCTTTACCTTTATGGGAGACTTTGCTTAGCCAATTTTTTATCTTTTTGTAACATCCTTATTTTCATTTATCAAATTAAATCTCTAAATATAGAAAGATATATATTTCTGCATTTAACTATTGTACCTTTTTATTTTCTGCCTTGAAATGAGTTGGACTAATTATAAAACTATCCAGAAGGGTTTTTACTAAAGCGCTATGAATTATTTTGGATCTCATGTAAACAAAAAAAATCTTTCTTTCTTTTCTTTTCTTTTTTTTGAAGATGAATGTTAGACTTCATGAGGCTTCCTTGCAAATATTTCCTGATTCTTTGAGGTCTCAATTCGAAATTGAGGTAGGAATTGTACAGGTGGTAATGGGTTGGATTGAAACCTTATATGCAATCTTCCATTTTCTGTTGTCCAAAAATAGATGTGTGGATATTTAGTTTCACACTACAGTATTTAAAACGGAAAAATACATGCAAGTCCTCATCCCCCCCCTTCTTTTACAAATAACTGCCTAGAGTGCTTGTTTTTCCATTTTCAAGGAAGGGAGTCAGACTGGGCAGGTTTTCCATGCTATTCTCTATGCCATAAAGGAAATACCGTAAACAATTTGCAAAATCCCTTCAGTGCTCTATAATTGGAGTGTAAGCATGCCTAACTAAGTGTTTAGTGTACTCTTTCACACTCTCAGGGATCTTTCTGGGCATGCGGTATTCCTAATTTTCCCCTCAGTTATCCTTTTCAATATACTGTACTGTATGTGGAAAAGTGTCTCAAATGCCTCTGGACACTTGGGATGCCATTTAGCAGCCTTCAAAGGGTGCTTCCTCTGTCAACATCTGGTTTGTTCAAAGGTCTGGCAACCCCTGTCAGCATACTGGGTGTTTTCACTTGAGAAAGCCTTGATGCTGGGAAAGGCTGAGGGCAAAAGAAGAAGGGGGCAGCTACTGGCGTTGTATACGGAGGGCTTGGGGGGCAGCCGGCCCCGGGGGGGGCGCTCTTTGGGCTATGTGTGTTCTTGGACAATTCCCAGAAGCCCTAGCGGGAGCCAGCGTCCACCAGAGGGCGGCAAATTTGACTTCAGCCCATGGCGGCTGAAATCCACACGATGTTACTGGGGGTGGCAGAGAATAAGATGGCTAAATGGTATTGTTGACGCAATGGGCACAAAATTCGGTGGGCTGAGGAGGATGGTGGAGGATAGGGGTGCCTGGCGTGCAATGGTCCATGGGGTCACAAAGGGTGGGAATTGACTATGCGACTGAACAGCAACAACTGCATATTTTCCTTGCCCTCTGTAACAGAGAAACTGTATCATTTGTCTACATGGTGAAGTGGCTCATCAGCCATTTCACAATACAATTGTACCTCGCTTAAAGAGCATAATGCGTTCCACAAGATTGCTCTTTAAGCGAGTTTGCTCTTTAAGCGAAACACCATTGTAAGTGACCAATTGTGACTCCTGGTGGGGGCCACTGCGAACCCCAATTTATTTGTTAAGTGAATTGTTGGTTGGTTTTATTTGTCAAGCGAAGCGAACATTCAGGGAACATTCTGCTCTTTAAGTGAGTTACTCTTTAAGTGAGGTGCTCTTTATGCAAGGTTTGACTGTATAGTAAAATGGGCCACTTTGGGTATTTGGATGGGGGTAGGGTTGCCATATGTCCCGGAAAACTGGGATAGTCCCGGATTCAAAGTTGGGAAAATTGTTCAGGCCAGTTCAATAAAAATCATGCTAAAGTCCTGGATTCTAAAAACTTAATGATTGTGTATTATAACCAGTGATGGGATGACAAAGAATCTACTACCACGCCATGACGTCACGGACGTCATGGGCGTGGCCAATGGCATGACGTCATGACGTCACGGCCAACGTCATGACGTCATGACGTTGTGGGCGGGGCCAAAATAAAAATAAATAAAAAATAAAAATAAACATACACACACACCCCTCCCTCTCAGCCCACCCACCCAGACACAAATAAATAAATAAAATAAAAACAACCACCCACCCAAAACACAAATAAATTACCCACCCACCCCAAATAAAAACCCCTCGCTTACCTTTCTTGGGACCCGGCACCCCGATTGCTGTCCACAGCCGCCGCCGCCGCCGGAGCTGCCTGCACCCCTGTGGCGTCCTCCTTGGGCCGGTACCTTTTTAGCCCGGCTCCGGCCATGGCGAGGGGCGACGGGCAGCCGTGGCTGCCGCGCCTCCCTGGGCCGTCCCCATGCCGCACCGCCGCCACCTACAGCTTCCTCCTCCGCAGCGCGCGGCAGCCGAGCTCAAAAGGGACCGACCCAAGAAGGAGTCCACAGGGATTCAGGCAGCGGCAGCTCCGGCGGCGGCGGGCGGCGGCTGTGGACGCCGGGTGCAGGCACCCGGCCCACAGGCGCCCGGCGGAGGCGGCAGCAGCGGTGTACCCCGCCGGGCGTCCCCAGGGCATGGGGCTTGTCAGCAGCGGACGGCCGAGGCAGCCCTCAACGTGCCGCGGGGAGGCGCCCCCCTCAGAGGGCTGCTGCCGCCGCCGCTGCCCTGAAAGTTCTAAATGTTTTAAAAATCGGAGCAAAATGGCTCCAATTGACTGCGCATGCGCAGAAACTCAATCTGACGCATGTGCAATGCGTCAGATTGAGTTTCTGCGCATGCGCAGTCAATTGGAGCCATTTTCGCTCCGATTTTAATTTTTTTTTTCTTTCGGTCAGGCGTCCGGAACCGGACGCCCCAAAAGTGGACTCCCCTCACGGAGAACCCTCCGGGATTGGTCTTACCGGTTCCAGAGATCCGTCTAGAACCGGTGACATCCCATCACTGATTATAACGCACCATTAAAATGAATTCAAATGAGCGTTTTCCTGCCACATTGGAATTGGAGTATACCTGGAGACAAATGTGACTTCTCAGAAGTACAACAGATCATCTTACAGTAAGAATTAACTGTTGTAAATAAATTTATTTATGTATTGATATATTTAATGTGAAAGTGTTTTATAGCTGTCATTATATACAGTATATATAAGTGAGCTCAGACTATTGGATAAGGGACAGTCTGGGCATGCTGAGTCTTCTTGTTCTTCATTGCCATTTCACAGAGCCCTTCCAGAAAAATGCTTTGGGCAACAATATCAAAAGTGGCTGGATAAACAAAGACAATTTCTTTTTTCATGTCCAGATCAAACTTTGGACTGCCAAAATGAAGCCACTATCTTGGCTTTGGCCAAAATTAAATTTTTATCAGTACATGTTTCTGGTAGTAGTTGACAGACCAGCTTGTGAGCCACAAAGACAGCTGTGTAGTCCTTGTAAAATACAAAGATCCAGAGCCATCCATCAGGGAATGGGGGCTAAAATGGTTTACTCACTAGGTGCACCAATTACTGTATTGTCACTTTTGGCTACAATTGGCTCACCTGATGGAGGACTCTGAATCTTTGCCTCACCTGTTTCTCTGGCCAAAAAAGAAACCTTCAAAAGAAGGCCATTGGCAGGAATACATTATGCATACACAGTGGAACCTTGGTTAACATAATTAATGCGTTCTCTGAGACATTCCGTGCAGCGAAAATTACTTTAACCAAATTTCCCATAGGAATGCATTAAAAGCCTAAATACATTAACCGAAATGCAGTTTCCCATAGGAATGCATTAAAAACCAATTAATCAATTCAGAAAAAAAAATTATGTAAACTGAGACACTGTTTTCTATGGATTTCCTTTTGTTATGTGATTTTTATGTTAACTGAGCCGTTTGTTAACCGAGGTGCCACTGTACTTCCATTTCCTGTGTTTGTAGAATGGGAGATTATATCAGATCCAGCCAGATCCAATTCACCTCTAAGAAACAAAGCCTGGCACAAGATCTTTCCATGGACTTTTGGAAGTCTCACTGATAATTTTCCTGCACTATCCAAAAGAAATTGGTGCATGCTTGAAGAAGTGGTCTTGAATCAAGAAAGCTTGCACAATGTTTTATTCTTTTTAGTGATCCAATAAAGGCATTTCCATTCTTCTGCAAAAAGGATTGAATAAGTCATAGGATGACACACCCATGTCCTTTTTTCAATAGAAGTCAATTGTCAGAACAACCCAGAGCTGAACCTGAACTGATATAGGTACAGATAATCCACTCAACTCAAGCATGGCTAGAGTGGAACTGCTGCCTCTACTTTTTCAAATACTTTGCTCAAAAAGGCAATGTACAGGTAAGTCATTTATTTCTTAACAATTGTATTGATCTTATGGTACCTCCAGCAAATGACTCATTGTCAAAGGAAAACACAGCTCTTTCCTTCATGAAATTCATGGTTCAGTAGACACTGGATCTATTTTCCAGTTATTAAACTGTTGGCCTTATGCCTGACACATGCCAGACATACTATAAATCAGGGGTGGCCAAACTACGGCCTGTGGGCCGGATCCAGCCCTGACACCAATTCATCCGGCCCATGCTGCCCTCGTTGCTCCCGGAAGCGGAAGTAAAATGCACCCATATGGGAAAGCTTGGGCACCCCTGCTATAAGTAATACATTGTTGTCTGTATGTGTTATTAAGTTTGAACCTAAACCTCCGGAGTCCTAATCTAACACACTGTCCATTGTACCACAGTAGGGATCATGAAAAATGTATTGATGGAGCCAAACCTCTTACTTCAAAGAAATGTTTCCCTTTTGTTTGCTGGTGCTGAAATTATGGAAATGGAAGCCTGTGCCTACATTAGTAATTGCTGTGGTTACCCAACCACCACCACCCTGGCCCCAGTCTGGAAAGCCCTTCTCTAACTCCTCTATGCACTTGCTCTGTCAGGTTCTGCTTTGCATCAAACATCACAGCAAGATGTATTGCTAAACAGACCACAGCACTTAATTTTATAGGCGATCTGGCTGCACTTTCTATAGAGCAGCTGCAGTTCTAACGCTTTCAGCAAGCATATGCAGGTAGGGGAAAGAATCAGTACACTGTGGGTTGAATAAATGGTGTCCTTTCACAGCCTTTCCCCCTCTTTCTACCATAATCTAAAACATAAAATAGGGGGACTGCTCGGTAAGTTAGATCAAATATTAATAAAAAAACTAGAGGTTTTTTTTTAATTCTGAATACCTAGCTGTCATTATAAAAGAACCAAAGGTGGCTCTAGTGATGATTTATGAGTTCACATTAAAGTTAAATGTTGGGTAGCTCAGTGGGTTAGGCTAGGAGTTTCATTCCCCAAAGTTCCTCATTGACAAGGTCTAGATCTGATGATCCATAGGATCCATTTCAGCTCTGCAGTTCAAAGAGGATAGTTATGATGATGATGATGTAAAAAAAATAGTTGGCTCTTGCAGCCATTTTTAAAGGAAAGCATTGATAGTAGAACTGCATTTGATTTGAATATTTTATTAAATAGAGTATTATAGTTAAATCTGACTTTACCCCTTATGTTGTACAGACAGACGGGACAAAATGTGTGTATGCACTTTACTGAAATCATGCCAAAATTCTCCATTTATTTTAGGGGCTGGTATTTATTAAACTCATATTAAAAGCCTATGTGTAATTTCTAAAATAATATAGAATTTTAATTTGTCTCTGCTTTATAAAGTTAGATTGATGACACAATTATTAACTAGCTACATTTAAAAATAACCCCAACAACATCATCTGGCTTTATTAGGACCATACATTTTACTGAAAGGCTTCATTCAGAACAAATGTCACACATTCCAGCGGCAAAAATAAAAGTGAGAGGGGGTATGGTTTTCTTCTTTACATAGACTTGGTTCAATTCATTGTTGTTATAAATGCTTACAGAAACTGGGGAATGTTTCCATCCCTACAAATCCTGTTTCCATGAATCCTATAAGTTTTCTGAGTCTCTGGTATGTTATAGAATCATATGGACTGAGGGGGAGGCCATTATGGTAAAGCACATGAAAGTCAAGATGCAACCAAGATAAACACATAAGACAATAATACAACAGAGAAAAATCAACAACAAATTTTAAAAAACCTACATTAAGTAAAACACACCCAAATAATAATCATCTTTCACCCACCAACACACAACACTCTAAACTCCCATCCCCCCTACCAGGTTAAATACTGCCTGGTCACTTCTATTTAGGGATGAGGGGGGGAGTGAGAGCCTATCCCTTCTATTCTAAATTCCTTCTTTTGCTATTCCCTGTCTCCTCCTCTTAATTTTTCCTCTGTTTTAGTTCTATTGGTCCCTATTCTATTTCATATTCCTAAATTGTTATCACTTTATTGCCTGTGCTTATTTATATTTATATGTTACAGTATTTTTACTTTTTGGCTTTCTCCTTTCTCTTTGCACCAGACACTTCTGTGTCCTTCTCTTTTTTCCCTTCCACTTCCATAACGTAAAGGTTTCTCCCTTTGATTCTCCCTTGAATGGTCTTTCCACTTTGCTTGATAATCCTTTCCCCTTTGATCCTTCCGAACCTTCTCCACACAGGTATTTTTTTACCAGTTTTCCCCAGGTTGGGACTCCCATCTCTATATTCAAGTTGTCTCATTGCCCCCTTTGGGACCTCTGCTCCAACCACCTTCCCATCATGAAATATCTTTAAGAAGATAGGGAAACCCTATTGATATCTTATATTGCAATTAAACAAAATTTCTGTTATAGGCTCCATCTCTCGTCTCCATTGAATAGTCTAATTACTTAAATCATGATATACTTGTACAGTGGTACCTCATACAACAATTTTAATCCATTCCATGGGGCTTGCTGTTATATGAAACAATTGCTATACGATGCATGCATCGTATAGCAATTTTCCCTATGGGATGCATCGTACAACAATATTTTTTTTTTGCTAAATAGTTTGTCCCATTGAAAAATTGTTGTATGATTTTTTTCCATAGGAAAAATTGTTACGTGGGATGCCTCCCCCCCAAAAAAAACCCCTAACTGTTGTGCGATTTCATTGCTATAAGGGGCGATTGTTGTATGAAGTTCCACTGTACTTTTACTTCCCCTATCTTTAATGCAGTCACTCACCATGCTTCCTTAAATAGTCCATCACTTGATCTTTTTTATAAACCGATACAAAAGTAATTATCTTATCTCCAAGGCGTTGACCTCTCTTGAAACCGACCTTAATTGCTTCAATGTCTTCTTCTTTAATTGGGCCAGAGTCCAGAGCAAAAGTTTGTAACCATTTAACCATTTTAATTTTTAAATTGTCTTTATCCATGTCAGGGAAGAACTTAATCCTGATGTTTTTCTTTTTTGATTGATCCTATAGCTTCACTAATTGCTTAAACCTTTTGTCCATAATATTTTCATGCTGTAGTGCAATCTCCGCCAAGTCCTTAACCTCTGACTCCAAAATATTGGTTCTCCTGTTTAGTCCAGAAACAGATTTTTCCAGAGATTACACTTCTTCTCTGACCACCTCTTTAACCACCTCTTCAACAAACTGTTTAATTTCTTTTTTTATCTTCATTAGATTTTGTAATTATAAAGTATTTTATAATTACTTTAAGAAGAAATATAATTGCTTTAAGAAGAAATTCTGTTCCTGTTCCCCCAGCTTCATTCCTATTCCCATGGCCATCAACCCTTTACTCTCAGATTTTGCCTGCCCAAGTCCCATTGACTAAACTTTTCTCTTGTCAACTTTAAAGGTCACCCTTGCTTGAAAGCTAGTCATATCCGACGCTAGGGTTCACTGCTCATCTCTGTTTATAGCCGAAGAGCCAGCACTGTCTGCATTTGCAAATGTTTCCATGAACATGTGGAAGACATGCCAAGACACAGAAATGTACAGAATGTTGTTTATCTTCCCACCGAAGTGGTCCCTATTGATCTACTTGCAATTTCTTGCTTTCAAACTGCTGGGTTGGCAGGAGCTGGGACAGAGACTGGCGCTCATTCTGTCATGCAGTACTCAGGTTTTGAACTTCTGATCTTCCGCCTCCTAGTCAGTATCTTGAGCCACTTGAGCCTGTCAACTTTAGTTCAGGACTTTTTCAGTAGCAGCACAACTTTGGCAGAAGATGTTAAAACAGACACGTGCACCCTTTTTTTGCCAGTACTCAGAAATCATATATTTCTGTCAGATTCTTGTGAAAACTACTATGGAAATTTGCTCAAGCTTATTGGGTACAGATAAAGAGCCTCTTCAGATTGTGGTATTTTTAACCACAATCGGGCTACCTTGGGTGTGATGACATTGTATCCTTCCAAGAATGGCTTTAAGGAAAATGTCTTAGTAATGTCTGTGGTGTAGTAGGTGGTGAAGGTTATAGAATTATCACCTGGAGTCAAAAAGCTGAGTCATGGTCTGGCTTTCCCTATAAAGGGTGAAGGGAAAACCCTTAAGGGTGGTGGAAAAGGTACAAGGAGCTGCCGTATACCCAGTGGTGGGTTGTCAATGTTTTTACTATCCCACTGTGACATCATCACAGTGTGGGCAGAGCTAATGTCATGACATCATGATGTCATGGGTGGGGCCAAATAAAATAAAATAAAAATAAGCATACACACACCTCAACCCACCCACCCACCCACCCACAACACAAACCCATAAATTAATTAATTAATTAATTAAATACAATAAAATTACATTAAAATACACATACCCACACACACCCCAAACTCAAATCAACACACCCACACACCCCAAAAACAAACCCATCACTTACCTGTTAGTATAAGTGCCTGGTCAGTACCAAGTTGCAAGATGGATATGGTCATCGTACCGGTTCTATAGAATATGCCTTAATGTAAATGTAAAACAGCTGTACCTCCTTAAGGGTTCTCCAATTGGAACAGCAATTGGAACAGCACAGGTGTAGCTCATTGATGCTTAAAAACCCCAAGCCACTTACCCTGGGGAGCAGGCTATAGGGAGCTTCAGGCTAGCAGCTTCTCTTCCTCCTAATTTATTGGACCTGTGCCAAGAGCACAGGAGTATTTCTCTGCATTCAAGGTAGGAAACATAGGCAGAATCCAGTGAACCACAAGAATAGGTTATGTAAATATTTAGAATAGGGTTTTGGAAAAATCAGATTTTAACATTCACAAAAAAAATATTCAGGTTCTTAGGATCTCAAAGAGAATAAACACTCAGTCGTTAAAGAAACAAAGCTTTATTAGACAGTTCTCAAAGCAAAACATAACTGAAACAGAACAGGAAACAGAAACAAGAACTTAAGCATGCAAAGCATACCAAGCATGGATTCCCTCCTGCCCCTTCTTTGGCTACCTGGGAGCCTGGGGTAAGTGGCAGGGACACCTCTGCCACTTCTGATGTATGGAGAGCTCCAAAGTCTGAGGGCTAAATCTTCCTTCTTGCTAATGACAGGACTTTTTGCTAAGTCACTAATTCATAGCAGAGCCATAGGTTGAAAGTGGTTTCAGTCCACAGATCTTCTAGTACATTTTTGATTGAGTTTAGTAATGCAAATTTGTTCTTTACATAATCTTTTAAATTCTTCAGAAATTTTATTTAAATTTTATTTTGGCAGTATTAGTTTTACTGTTCTTCTTCAGCCCATTATCTGCTCCAGTTCCTGTATTTACCTCTGGTTCATTCTAGATGTACCAACCCTGTTTGTTGCTTTATCCTGAAGAAGCCTGACTCCTGTAAGACATGCACAATTTGAAGAAGGCAAGAAGAAGAGAGGGTATGTCTTATGGTGTGGAAATTCAAATCAGAAGAATCCAGATTATATTCAAGGAAAAATTAAGGTACAGACATTTGGCGTGAGTGATTCTGAATCAATGGGGGAAAGGGAGCACTCTTCCAACTCACCTCAAACCTGGAGCAATGCCTCATGAGACCAATAATTTGCCTTTAGTAATTTTCTTAGTAATCTAGACCAGGGTTCCTCAAACCTAGCTCTCCAGGTGTTCTTGGACTTCAACTACCAGAAGCCCAGGTCAACACTCCTGCTGATCAGGGCTTCTGGGAACTGAAGTCCAATAACATCCGGAGAACCAAGTTTGAGGAACTCTGGTAAGACTAAATGCAGAATCTGGCCTTTTGGTGGTACTGCTCTCAGCTTTCTTGTCACTCTCAGAGGTCCTCACCACATGACAGTGTGCATCCAAGAGGGGTTACTTCTTTCTAGGTTATTTTTGAACATACAAAAGCACCATCCTTCTCTACATCTGGCCAGTATTCAAATGACAAATTTAGTCTGTTTTTTAGCATTGGTGGTACACTATAAACAGTTCCAGAATGCTGTCTGTGCCCATTGCTGAGAGTCTTTTTCTGTGCTGGTGTGACCAAAATAACACAACTTTTTAAATCTTTCAACAGATGCCTCCCCTCCTTTCTCCACAATGTTCTGCTGCTGCCAGTTACAGCCATGCAGCAGCTTTCCAGCTCCCTCCCTAGTTTTGTTCCACCCCACCCTTCTTTCCATCATTTATTTTCCAGGTAAGCAACACTGGACTGTCTGTTCCAATGGAATCCAATGCACAAAATGAATAAAACTACATTTGCTAGTATAGCTAATGTGGAAATATCAACAATGTGGACATAACATTTGAATCTAACTGCCTAACAACAGACAAAACATAAAACATAATATTGTCTACCAGTGGTTCCCAACAAGGGGTACACAGCCCCACTAGTGGACTTCAATTCCCAGAAGCCTAAGTTAGTACATTGGCTGATCAGTGCTTTGGGGAAATGACTTAGGCTTCTGGGAATTGAAGTCCAAAAACCAGCATTTGGGAAACACTTAACCTATTACCAACTAGGAAACACACTTTACCTAATTAATATTTACATAGTTTTAATCCCAGCTGTTTGAGCAGTCCGTTATGTTGTCATAGCATAGGCCAGTATTCTGGAGCAAATATCTGTCCTGAATATTTATTGGACCAGTTGACACACGAGTTGTCCACTTTTCTTAGCAAGTTTCTTGCATCCAGGATACAACCTGTAGAAACTGGTAATCATTTTCACAACTGCATCAGTTGGTGAAAGATATCATGAGAACCAGTGATGGGATGTAACAGGTTTGCACTAGTTCGCCAGAACTGGTAGTAATTTTTCCCAGTGTCCTGGAGAACCGGTAGCAGCTTTTGGGGGGAACCACCTTCGGGGCTTACCTTTTCACTGGTTCCCCCACTGCGCATGCACGCCAAGCACTTGGTGTGCATGCACGCCTACAGTGCTTGGTGTGTATGCATGGCCTCCTTGCTGTCCTCCCAAGTGGGGAGGAGGAAGAGAAGCTGCTAGTCTGAAGCTCCCTATAGCCTGTTCCCCCAGGTAAGTGACTCACCTTTGGATGTGGTGTGTCTGTGTGCATTTTAATGTGTATTTAATATATTTACCTATATTGACATACTATCACAGTTCCTAAAAAGGCCTGGCGGCCTGGCTTGGGGTTTTTAAGCAAAGTCTTGGAGTGACCATCAATAAGCTACACCTGTGCTGTTCCAATTGCTGTTTTACAATTGGAGAACCCTTAAGGAGGTACAGCTGTTTTACATTTACATTAAGGCACATTATTCTAGAGAACCGGTACGATGACCGGTCCATATCCATCTTGCAACATGGTGCTGCCCAGGCACTTATACTAACAGGTGACAGGTTTGTGTTTGTGGTGGGTGGGTTGATTTATGTTTGGGTTGGGTGGGTAGGTGTTTGGGTGGGTGGGTGTATTTTAATGTAATTTTTATTTCATTTTATTTATTTTATTTATTTACGGGTTTGTGTTGTGGGTGGGTGGGTGGGTGGGTGGCTTGAGAGGTGTGTACGTGTGCTTATTTTTATTTTATTTCTTTGCCCCCGCCCACAACATCATGACATCATGATGTTAGCTCCGCCCACACTGTGATGACATCACGGTAGGGTAGTGAAGATTTTGACATCCCACCACTCATGAGAACTTAAGTGTCCAGTTCACATTTTAGCTAGTCTTTAGTTCAATGTGACAAAGGCATGAATTTGAGATCACCAATGAGCTGGGAGATTATGCTGATTTTTATTTTTTTATTTACCTGCCAACTCCAGCCAGGGAGATCCAGATGTATTCTTTTCTGTATTGTCCTTGGGGGTGGGGGTGGAATCTGTTCCAGAAACATAGGATCCATATTCTAGATAACAAAGATAGGTTTGGGCTTAATCTAGTGTAGATCTGGATATTATTGTTCTTCACAGAAAGACAGTGAACTGGTAGCGTCCATCACGAGGGGGAGTTCGGTTACCTCTCTGGTCCCCCTCTGGAAGTGTATTTGACGCATGTGCACTAAAAAATAGAACTGTGCATGCGTCAAATGGAGGTTTGATGCATGCACAGTTCTGTGCAGCCATTTTGGCTGCCCAGAAAGGAAGCGCCTCTACAAGCGGCGGTGGCGGCCTTTCCCTGCCGCACTGCTGTGGCAGTTCACCACAGCAGCGGTTTGCTGCCGTGCTGCCACAGTGCCTGCCTTCTGCCTGCTTGCTGCCTGCCTAGCTAGGTAAGTTACTGTTTTTTTTTTGTTTGGGGTGGGTGGGTGGATGGGTTGAGAGGTGTGTGTGTGTTTATTTTTATTTTATTTATTTTAATGTTTAATTATTTTTTTCTTTGGCTCTGCCCACAACATCATGACATCATGACATTTGCTCCACCCACAACATCATGATATTGGCCCCAACCATGATGTCATGACATCACGTGGGGTAGTAAAAAATTTGACATCCCACCACTGCAAAAAGGCTATCTCAAAGGAACAAATGAATGCTGGCCTTGAAAGCAACTGGAATGTTTTCTCTCCTGTGACTCTGGTGGTTAAACAACCCATCTTTTCTGGAACTCAGACTTCCCACAATAGTACGAGCAATCAGAAAGGCAAAAATACAACTAGAAATTGGGCCCAAAGAAAAGACAAATCCTAAACCACAATTGTAACCATAGAAAGATAAATATAATCATGTAAACATTATAATTTTGTGGCATCAGTTGCAGTATCAAATGAATGAGCATTTTTATGAACATAGAGAAGAACACTTGTCATGTTTCCACTCCTTATTTGAATTGTCAGTTTCGAGTATCTATAACAGGGGTTCCCAATCTAAGGCCCAGGAGCAGGATGTGACCCACGGCACCATTTCATGTGTCCCAAACCCCTCCAAGGGCATTTGAGAAACAAAATGGCCACCCCATCATGCAGGCAGGGCAAGATGGCTGTCTGGCCCTCAAAGCTGGCTGAGAGAGCATGACTCCACCCCCCAGCTTGAAAAGGTTGGGAACCCTTGTTCTAGGCATTCATTACCTTGAAAGGCTTTTGAATTTCATTCAAGTCCATCAGTTGCATGGCATAATTAGCAATATGGCAACAACAGAAACCAAACAAAACAAAATGTTATGGCAATTAATTGATTGATTGATTAATTTCAGTGCTCATTTTTGTGGATGTAGCCCATTTGTTCAAACATGTTGAATGGCTTGTAGTCCATAAACATTCACAGTGATATAAGTTATTTAGTCTTAAGGATACCACAATATTTTTGTTTTTCCTTTTTATGAAACTAACTAACACAGCTACCTCACTTAACAACACAGAATAGTCTTTAAGTAAATGTGTTGGCCAGCATGACAGAGGCAGTATAAAGTGTACCATGTTATTGTTGCTGCTGCTACTTTCCGTTTTTTTCCTTTTTTGGGGTGTCTTTTGTCAGTTAAAAATCAGTTTCTTATAAATGAATGATTCATTTTAATTAAAGAAGGTACATGAGAAATTCCTTTTTCTTTCTTTAATTCTTTTGTTGAAACTTTTTTCCACCCCGTATACATAAATAGTCAGATTAATTCCCCAACAAATAGTGTTGCAAGGGATGCAGTCTCCAGCAAATCAGAACATCCAGAAGGAGAGGGAATGGGAATTTTTGGAATAGACTGATTCTCTGTTGCCTTGAACCCGACTTTTGTTGTTGTTCTTGGGGAAAACATAGAGCTTTTTCACTACTGATGCTAAAATGAATGAATGCTGGAGGTGGGGGGGGGGGGAGAGAATAATCCCAAACAGGCTATTC
This sequence comes from Furcifer pardalis, assembly GCA_030440675.1. Taxonomy (NCBI): domain Eukaryota; kingdom Metazoa; phylum Chordata; class Lepidosauria; order Squamata; family Chamaeleonidae; genus Furcifer; species Furcifer pardalis. The sequence continues at coordinate 50,713,136 of CP126897.1, forward strand.
CTTTCATATGGAAAAAAAAGTACAATTTTACACTGAGGGAAAATGAATACAATAGTGAAGATTCTGGAAGAAGTCAAAACAAAAATAGAACAAGATTTGTTGAGGTGTGTACTCTCAGTAACTCAATATTCTCCTTCGTGTTGTTTGGGAATGCACACTAATGGGTTCTGCGCCTGTGCTGAGCCCGAGCAGAGTTGAAAAGCTGATTGGACAAAGATTTGAAGTTAGGACCGCCCACCATCCCCAACCGCCTCTGCCGCCATTTCGCGCTTCTCCATCAGTTCTCTTTTTTCCGCTGCACGAGCAGAAGCCTTAAAAGAGAGCTTGTGTCTTTTGCCTTGAGGTTTACCTCAGATATTCAATTTTTTCATAAATAACTCATTTTTTTCTGGACCAGGAGGCTCACTACCTCTTGGTCCTCGTGCGGCTGGGGGATCTCCCTCGGCCGCCGCACAACAACAACAAAAAAAGCCTTTGTGAGGTAATTTTACCTCAAGATCTTGTGTCGGGGCCTCCCGGCCGGGACAATTTTTCTCTTAGCGGCCATCTGCTTCAGTGGATGGCCTCGGCGGTGTTCAGTGTCTGTCCTGCAATGCCAAGTTCCCCAGTTCAGACGGACACGTGAGGTGCCTGCGGTATTTGGGGGAACATCATCAGGTGCAGTCTTGCACCATCTGCAAAGGCTTTTCCAAGGCTGCCCTGAAGAACCGACAAAACCGCCTCCAAGTTTACCTCATGGAGGCAGCCCTGGCACCTCAACCCTCCCGCTCTCGGGAGATGACTGCTGCTTCCACCTCCGCTTCTTCTCCACGGCTTTCAGCCACTAAACTTTTCAAAAAGAAGAAGGAGCAGGAGGAGGAGGAGGAGGGAAAGAAGGGGAAGAAGAAATCCCACCAGTCTTCTTCAGTGTCTCTCCTCCCAATTCCGTGCACGATGCGCCTGTCGCCGTTCAGATCGCTGGCCTCCGCTGTCGTCAGGGCCGCGATCACGTTGGGCAGTTCGTCAATGGCTTCTCCGGTTGTCATCTCCCTGGAGAAAGCCCCAAGTCTTCCGCCTCTTCCAGAGACTCCGCCACCACCGCGGAGACTGGCATTATTGTCAACCCCTTCTGCGGCTCCGGCCACCAAGCTGTCCATCCAACTGAGCCTCATCGCCCCTCTTCTGGAGGTGACAATGCAGAAGATGACCGACCAGTTCAGGGCCCCTCAGCCTTAGCCGTTGACTGTTCTGGAGGGGCCACGGCTCTGTGAGGCTGCTCCGGAGGCACCACCACTCCATGAGGAGGGCCCTGCTCCAGCGAAGAGGCGTCACACGGAGACAGCACAGTCGGAGGTCTTTCTCCCTCTGCACCAGTCGCCATTGTCGGGGAGTGATCCGAGATCTGCCAGGCCGTACTGGTCGGACTCGGACCCCAAGGCCTTCTTCCCACCGCCCACCATCTCAGGTTGGTCAGAAGGCTCCAACGACTCGTCGGACGAGGAGGAGAATCAGTTGCCACCCGTTACCACCGACAAGTCGCCGGACGACAACATTGGCAGTTCCCACGGGTCCCAGCCGGAGGACCAGAGGACATTTACAGCACTGATCACCCACCTCGGATCCACGCTCGGGATTAAGGCGGAGGCTCCTCCACAGGAGTGCGAGGACGTGGTGTGCGCCATAGCGGACAAGAAGGAGTTGGTCCCTGTCCCTCTGGGCTTCCTCCCCAAAATCGCCAAGGCTGCCAAGGAGGTGTGGCAGAAGCCCGTCTCGGTCCACTCTGTGTCGAATCGGGTGGACGGGATGTATAGACATCTGGAAGATGATGCCACCTTCCTCCATGTTCACCCGGCACCCAACTCGCAGGTCATGAAGGGCGCCCAGCACCGGACTCTGGCCAGCAGCACTCCCCTCCCTTCTTCTAAGGAGGGGAAGAAGTTAGACTCCCTGGACAGGAAGGTGTATGCAAATGCCTCCCTGTCCTTCCGTGCCACGAACTATGCCACGGCCATGGGTGGCTACAATTGTTGCCTGTGGGAGAAGGTTGAGTCCTTCAAAAGTGAGCTGCCACCAGAGCTCCAGGCTGACTTTGGATCCATCTGCCGGGAGGGGAATCATCTGGCCCGCCAACAGATCTGGACTGGGAGGCATATCACGGAGTCGGAGGCAAAGAACCTGGCCTCCGCCATCCAGATACGCCGGCACTCCTGGCTGCAGTCGGCTGACCTCCAAGTTGAGGTCAAGAAACTGATAGAGGAACTGCCTTTTGACGGCGAGGGTTTGTTCACGAAAGAGACAGATGTCTCTTTGGGGGAGCTTCTAAAAGACATGACCACCATTTCGAAGCTCTGTCCACCGTGCCAAAGGTCGGGCCGGTACCAATCCGACCAGCCCCAGACCTCGTCTCAAGGTCCGTCCTTCCAGCCTCGCCAGCAACAACAGAGGCAGGAGGATTACCCTCGGCAGCAGTTTTACCGACTGTGGCAACAATCGTCGCATCCGCGTTACCAGCAACGCCAACAGTCTGGTAAGCGGACCGACCGGAGGAGCAAGCAACGGGTTTGACTCCTCCGTGACCGAGACTCCCATCTCTCTCCCTTACTGTCCCCTGTTGAACTATCTGTCAGTGTGGTCCACCATCACCACAGACAAGTGGGTTTTAACCATCTTAGACTCTGGCTACGTGATCGAGTTCAAGAGATGCACTATTGTCGGACGGGTCCGTGTCACCGATCCATCTCCACCGCTCCAGGAGGAACTGTCAGCTCTCCTGGAGAAGGGCGTCATAGAGCCGGTCGCACCGTCGGAGTCTCACAACGGGTTCTTCTTCCGGTACTTCATCGTGGACAAGAAGGATGGAGGGTTCCGGCCCATCTTGGACCTATGTCTTCTCAACAAGCACATCGACACGAGGAAGTTCCGGATAGTAACCCTCCAATCCATCCTCCCACCGATCAACCACGAGGACTGGTTCGCAGTCATTGACCTGAAGGATGCGTACTTCCACGTATCCATCAGGAAGGAACACCGTCGTTTCCTCCGCTTCCAGGTGGGCACCAACATTTACCAGTACAAGTGTCTACCCTTCGGCCTCTCCACTGCTCCAAGGGTATTCACGAAGTGCATGGCGCCTGTGGCCGCCCATCTTCGGCTGCAGGGGATCCAGGTGTTCCCTTACATAGACGACTGGTTGGTCTGCTCCCTGACCAAAGAGAGGGCCATGGACGATGTCTATTATTGCCTGGCCCTCATGGAGAGCCTCGGTCTGAGGGTCAACTACAAAAAGTCCCAGTTGACCCCAACTCAGTGCATAGACTATATCGGAGCAGTAGTGGACTCTCTGGCTCTGAGAGCCTACGCTCCTCCCAAGCGTCTGCTCGACATACGTGCGGTGGTGGCACGGATCCAGAGCAGGCATCGCATCCATGCGTGGGACGCCCTCTGCTTGTTGGGACTCATGGTGTCGACCACAGCGGTGATCTCGCACGCAAAGCTCAAGATGCGGTCCCTCCAGGCTTCGATCCTTGCCTCGTTTGACATCATCAACGATCATCCCGGGAAGTGGCTCACTCCAACTCCCGAGCAGCAGGACCAACTGAACTGGTGGGTGATGGACCGCAACGTGGCCATGGGGAAGCTCTTCGCCCTTCCTCCGCCAACTGAGCAGATCACCACCGACGCAAGCACGCATGGATGGGGAACGTGCTGCGGCAGTCTACGGATCCACGGGGTCTGGACTCCCACGGAAGCCAGGCACCACATCAACTTCCTCGAACTCTTGGCAGTGTGGAAGGTGATGCAGTCCTTCAGACTTTCCATTGCGGGCCGAGTGGTGCAGGTCACCTCGGACAACACCACGACCCTGGCCTATCTAAACAAGCAAAGAGGGACTGTGTCTCTCTCCCTCCTTCATCTTGCTGTGATGGTCTGGGAGTGGTGCCGGAAGGTGCATGTCTTCCCGATCGGTGTCCACATCCAGGGCACCATGAACATGGCTGCGGACTTTGTCAGCCGCAAAGGGACTGCAATGCACGAGTGGGAGCTGGACGGATCGGTGTTCGACAGGCTCTGCCACCGGTGGGGCACGCCTGTCCTGGACTTGTTTGCAACCCAAGCCAACACCAAGTGTCTCCATTACTGCTCCCGAGCAAGGATCGGTCACGGATCGGAAGAGGATGCCTTCATGGTTCCGTGGCATCAGGACTTCCTTTATATGTTCCCACCGATCCCTCTCATCCAACAGGTCCTCGTACGGATCCGTGCGGAGAGTGCATGGACGATTCTCATCGCCCTGTCCTGGCCGCGCCAGCTGTGGTTCCCTCTGCTACAGACTCTGGCGTGTGACTCCCTTTGCCTGCCCACCGATCTGAACCTCCTCCACATGGGGGACGGTTGGATCCTACACTCGGACTTGCCCAGCCTGCACCTGACAGCCTGGCTTATCCGCCCGACCTAGCACAGATCCTGGAGATGTCCCGTAAGCCTTCCACGTGGAGGTCCTACGAGTCCAAGTACCGTCACTTCCTTGACTTTTTAGCATCTAGCGACCATACCGTGACCTCTGCATCTCTGCAGGATGTGATGTCCTACCTCCTGCATCTGGCTGAGTTAGGATCCACGCATTCCTCTTTGAAAGTTCATCTTGCTGCAGTGGTTGCCCATGCTCCACCTTCCTCTGTGCTGTCCTCTGCCTTCAGGGACAAGAATGTAAAACAGTTCCTTCAGGTCTTGCGCAATGCTTATCCACCTAGGTGCCACCTCCTCAGTGGTCCCTCACTGTTGTTCTCACTGTGCTGACAAAGGCGCCCTTTGAACCTATGGCCACAGTGTACATTAAGTTTGTTTCCTTCAAAACTGCATTTCTAGTGGCTATTACTTCTGCCCGAAGGGCAGGTGAACTTGCAGCCCTGAGGTCTGATCCTCCATTCCTAAAATTCTACCCTGACAGGGTTGTGCTGCACCTGGACCTTTCCTTCCTCCCAAATGTCCTCACTGACTTTCACTTGGCCCAATCCATAACGCTACCAGCGTTCTTTCAACATCCTTCGTCTCCACAAGAGAGTGTGTGGCATTCGTTGGATGTTCGGAGGGCCTTGTTGTTTTATACTCAAAGGACTGCGTCTTTCAGAAGAGCCAAGCACCTGTTTGTTGCTTATGGTGGCAAGTCACGTGGTCAGCCTTTGTCTGCCCAGAGACTATCCAAATGGATTTCGGGTACCATTTACCTCGTCTATGAGTTGTCATCAATCCCACCTCCGCCTCATGTCCGGGCTCACTCCACCAGGACTTTGGCCTCTTCTACTGCCTTTCTGGAAGGCATCCCGATGGAGGACATCTGCAAGGCCGCTACCTGGTCCAGGTCCTCCACTTTCATCACCCACTACCGGGTTGATAACAGGCCTGCTGCTGACATCAGACGCGGCAGAGCCATCTTCTTCGGTGATGACCGCCCATCCCTGATCCACTTCCCTCTCCTGCATCTTATGACGCTGGCTGCCCACCATCCAAGTAAGTGAGCTTGCTAGTCACCCATTAGTGTGCATTCCCAAACAACATGAAGGAGAAAGATAGGTTTCACTTACCAGTAACTGTTGTTCTCCGAGTATGCTGCCGGGCTGAGATGGCTCTATGCCTCGCGGGCAGCTCTAGTATTGAACTGAGGGAGAAGCGCGAAATGGCGCCAGAGGCGGTTGGGGATGGTGGGCGGTCCTAACTTCAAATCTTTGTCCAATCAGCTTTTCAGTTCCGCTCGGGCTCAGCGCATGCGCAGAACCCATTAGTGTGAATTCCCAAACAACATACTCGGAGAACGACAGTTACTGGTAAGTGAAACCTGTCTTTCTCAATTTATCCAAAAACTGTGTCAAGCTCCTCTTATTTCTTTCCTATCTGGCACCCATTGCTCTTATTGATGCTTCTGATTTGAGCCCTTAACAATGGAAGTTCAATGCACTCCTAATCTCCTTTGGAAGTCAGTTGCTTTCAACACCAGCACTTCAAAAAATATTGGGGACATCATAGTAAAAAGGTTTCCTCTGCTGGAATTGCAAGCTTCCAAGGCTAATCTCGTCTAGAAATCAGCATCTGTCACACCAACTATTGGGGAGATGTTGTGGAGACCCTATAAAGAATATTGCTCTTTCTACTTTGTTTTATATTGTTTTTAAAAGGAGATTAGCACTTTCATTGACAATTTCTGATCTCATTCCTTGACAATGCAAACTCATCTAGTCCTAATCTCTTTCAGAAACCAGCTCTCTCAAAATACATTGAAGACATCCTGCAAAAACCAATCTTCTGTCTTGCCCCCTCCCCCAGTTAGAAACAATTTAGAAATTAGGGATGGGGCCTTAACTATTTGTGCATTACTTAATTTCCCCCAGATCAAAAATCCAGTGATTGTTTTGGAGAGAAAGAGGGGAAGTAGTCTGGGAGAGTGAGTAGGGCACAGGAAAGGCCAGGGTTAAAAACAGACAGATTCAGAGTAGGATCTGGGCATATCACGGGGCAGCGTTGCTGTTGGCTTCCCAATGAGTCTAGGAGAGCATTGGAACATACAGTTCCAATAAAACACATTGGAGGTGGGTTCAGGAAGCAGTGATTGTTGTAAATTACTGTAACTTTAATGGAGGATAAAGGAGTGAGCATAAATTCAGGAAAGGAGGGGTCACTTTTTTGCTGTTGTTGCTCCAAGCTGTATAGATACAATCCAGGTCTCTGGCTACAATTAGAATAACACAACAAAACACACTTAGCATTTCCCTGATGAGGCATGAAAAGGGACAGGAAAGGGTAGGTGTGTCACATGACACACTGTGCTTTAGAAGTAGTTCTTGTACTCTCTCCTTCTCCTTTTTATTGTAATCTTGTACAGATGTTTCTGATTCTTGTTCCCCTGCTATTTGCAGCTCTGTTCTGAGCATTTTCTATTGTCATCAGACTTTTTTCCAGACATTCTTTGCTTATCTATATTTAATCTGTTCCTTTCACGAGTCTGAAGTTTTGTGGAGAGGGAGAAAATAAAGTAACAAGGAAAAAGCACATCTTCAGATAAAACTTAAATATCCTCTGGATGATGCTGAAATAAGAATACAGTGGTACATCAGATAACAAATGCAATGTATAGCGAAAAAAAATGCACAACGAAGCATTTGTTAAGCAATGACAATGCCCCACATAATGGGGGGGGGGATTCATTATGCAGGATTTTTGGTAACTAGGGTATACCTGATTAATGAGAACCCCAGTTAATGAACATTTTTTCATTATGCAGGGCATCTCCCATAGGGAAATGCATAACAAAAAAACTGCTCCGTGGAATGGTTTTGATTTGTTACAGTTGCTACAAATTATGAAAATTATAAAAGTTACAGTGGCAATCAATTGGATCTTAATTGACTCTTTACCTGATTATAAAAAATTTACTCTCTTCCTATTTTTCCTATATGACACTTAAGAAATCTATGAACACAATCCTGTTAGTTATTCCCACAAATATTAAAAACTTAAAAGCTTGCATTCTATTGTGGAATTGATTTCTCTGAACTCAAGTCTTCAATACTTGCTTTGGGAAGCAGGCTGGTCCAGTGTAGTGAAGATAAGAATGTTCACCTAGAACTCAGGACTCCTGGATTCAAATCCCACTTGGTTACAGAAACCCCCTGGATGGTAGCACTGATAAAACCACCACTTAAATGTTTTATATACCTTCAAAACTCTAGTGCATTTATCATAAGTCAGAAACTATTACATATTACACACAGTTGGTTTTAATAAAGGTACAGTATTATGCCCACCAGTGGACTAAAGGTATTCTTCAAGATTTACCTGATATCTTTAAAAAAATATCAAAACAGGTATAAAAAAAACAGGCTTTGACTAGTCCAAATCTTACAGGAACTTCCAAAGTTCTGTGCATTTCCATTTCAATATATATATGCCACATATTATCTCAGAATTAAAATATCAACATCTATTCCTTTTGACATGGAGCATAGAAAATAGAAAGCTTCTTTAACAGTTGGCAGAGAGGAATATTTGAAACTGCAATGCAAAAGCAAGCCAGATTTCTTTTTTAAAAAATCCCTTTGCCAGAAACAATCACTGGGAGAACACAGGGAAGGGGGAAAATGGAGCTGCTTAATGGAGAATTGTACTTGATTTCTGATGCATCTATGCCCTCAGAGTTTTCTAGTTCCTGAGTTTAGGGAAACCAATTCACATGTTCAGGATTTTCTTTTCAAAGCAAACTATTTCTTTCCGTTCATTTACCCAGCCATTTCATGCCAATCTTTCTGGCTTCAATCTTAAAAACACAGAAAGCATCTTTAGTTACTAAAGAAAAAGAGTGAAAATTTTGCTCACTTCAGAAGAATGTTTTTGTATCTTATGCTAATGTATAGAGATGATGACCCCACCCTAGCCGTATGAACTAGATAGAATCACTATCCAGCTTTAGAAAATGTGGAGCTGGCTTTGTAGAATCTAGACAATATAACCAATTTTCACAATTTCTATAATAGTTTACTCACTAATCTCAGAAATAAGGAACATTACAAAAGCTGAAGTAGTTATTTTTTGTCCTAATGGTTTTCATTACAGATGTGAGAACACTGTCTGCTCTAATATGTATCCAAATATTTGTCATACACATTGGGGATGACTCACTCTGAGCTAATTTAGAGGAGATCTGAAAAACTTTCTCGGCTTTTTGCAGATATATGCATGTTGTGTTTCCAGACTGGGAGAAAAGAAAACTGAAAATAGGAAAATAAAGGGCTGTCACCTGAAATGGAGATTGCTATGTAGGGTCATCAACTTTGGGAATGTGGTGGACCTCCTACCAACTTGCTTCATTTCTTACATACCCTCTAGAGCAGTGACGGTCAACCTTTGCACTCCAGGTGTTTTTGGACTTCAGTTACCAGAAACCCAAGTCAGCACTCCTGCTGATTAGGGATTCTGGGAATTGAAGTCCAAGAACATCTGGAATGCCAAGGTTGGCCATCACTACCCTAAAGAGCCATACTCTGAAAACATATGTGTTGTGGGTGTAGAATATGTCTCCTTAAGAGACCTTTATCAGTAGTTTGGCTTGCAGAAGTACACCCACGCACTGATGAGCCCAAATCAAAACAGTGCTTGTTTGGTACCACCCAGTCAGGAGCATAGCTAGACATCCACAGCAAGGGAGAAATTTGTTTTGATATCAGCATAGGAAAGGTTCAGCCTGTACCATGACATAAAAACAGTAGATAGATATGTTCAGACAGATGTTTCTTTTATAGCACCTTGCAGTGCACTGGAAAGTAAAAAGAAAAAATGTGACAAAACAAGTGCTGAGGCTAAAGAAGATATTCTTAATGTCCCCAAACCGAAGCCTGACTTCCCCACTTCAATAGGGGTGTTCCCAGTGATGGGATGTAACAGGTTCACACCAGTTGAACTGGTAGTAACTTTTCCCAGTGTCCCGGAGAGCCGGTAGCAGCTTTTGGGGGGAACCACCTTCCGGGCTTACCTTTTCACTGGTTCCCCCACTGCGCATGCACACCAAGCACGTGGTGTGCATGCATGCCTACAGTGCTTGGGGCGTATGCACGGCTTCCTTGCTGTCCTCCCAAGCGGGGAGGAGGAAGAGAAGCTGCTAGCCTGAAGCTCCCTATAGCCTGCTCCCCAGGGTAAGTGACTCACCTTTGGATGTGGTGTGTCTGTGTGTATTTTAATGTGTATTTAATACTTTTACCTATACTGACATACTACCACAGTTTCTAAAAAGGCCTGGCGGCCGGCAGGCCTGGCTGGGGTTTTTTAAGCAAAGTCTTGGAGTGACCTCATCAATAAGCTACACCTGTGCTGTTCCAATTGCTGTTCCAATTGGAGAACCCTTAAGGAGGTACAGCTGTTCTACATTTACATTAAGGCATATTATACTAGAGAACTGATTAGACAAAGACTTAGGACCTAACTTCTTTAACTATTGAAAAGTTGAAAAGTGCCAAAATGAAGCCATCTTGTGGTGAGTTCATTCTGTAGTTCCTTCCATCTGACCTAGTGTGAGAAAGATTAGCCAGAATAAGCTTTAAGCTCTGGTTTAAAAACTTTGGTTGATTTGTGTTTGGGGTGGGTGGGTGTATTTTAAGGTACTTTTTATTTAATTTATTTACGGGTTTGTGTTGTGGGTGGGTTGAGGGGTGTGTGTGTGTGTGCTTATTTTTATTTGTTTAATTTTTATTATTTTTTCTTTGGCCCTGCCCACAACATCATGACGTTGGCTCTGCCCACGACATCATGATGTTAGCTTCACCCACACTGTGATGACATCACGGTGGGGTAGTAAAAATTTTGACATCCCACCACTGGGTGTTCTATTTAGACATTTTTTGGACTCCAAATTCCACGACTCTCCAAGAAATCCCCAGGCAGATTCCCATGAGTTCCGGCCCACAAACACACAATCGCAGACACTACAACAAACAAACAAACCAGTCACCAAGCCATTTCCAGCAGCTACACATTGACAGGAGAGATCAACAATGGCTGATAGCCTTTCAACAAAGTTCATCCTCTATTACTGACTCTCTTTCTCTCTTGCTTTCTGATAAACCCCTAGAAAAACAACAGAGTCAGAGAAGCCAGTGTAGCACAAAGTGAGCAAAGAGAAATTAAAATGACGGGACCATGAGATTTTGGTGGCCTTGACAATAATGTCTTCACTGAACAGTGGGGGTGGTCACAGCAAGGAAGTCTCTCCACAGAGACTTTGTTTTTCTCTGGCATTGCTTTGGGATGAGATATTTTAAATGAAACATACACTGAAATACTAACACCAGTGTCAGACTGCCCATCTCTTATCCAAAAGGCATCTGTTCAGTTGAAAACATTTCACTGGCAGACAAGCAATCTCTCTCTCTCTCTCTCTCTCTCTCACACACACACACACACACACACACACACAGTACAAATTATTCTCAGTCAATAGTCTGGCCTTTGGTTATCAATTCACATACTTTCCCTGCTCATATGCAGTTTTATGCAATACAAATTTCTTTTAAAAGAAAGTTAAGAATCATTATGTAAGAAGAGGTATATTTCATATTTGGGAGAAATATATAATTAGATTATAATTAAAGATATTACTCTGGATCTCCCCACAAGAAGCTTTCTATAGACAAGAAATGAATGGCAAGATAAAATGGTTGAAATATGGAGATTTAATAAAAGGAGAAAAGGGATTTTTTTAAAAAAAATAATTGAAACAAATAAATGAAGAAGGAACAAAAATGGATGGGTTAACCCAGTGTTCCCCAAATGCTGGTTTTTGGACTTCAATTCCCAGAAGCCTAAGTCATTTCCCCAAAGCACTGATCAACCAATGTACTAACTTAGGGTTCTGGGAAATGAAGTCCACTAGTGGGCTGTGTACCCCTTGTTGGGAACCACTGGGTTAACCTATAGACAATTATAGGAGAGATATAAGGAAGATATGAAGGAAAGAACATTTGATAATACATAAGTGGAATTAGGAAAAGAGCTTTGTGGAGATGAAAAACATATAATAACTAAGATATATAAATTATTATTAAGATTTGTTACAGAAGAAGAACAGATTAAAAATTGTATGATAAAATTGGGGCAAAACTTAGGACAAGAGATACTCCAAAATATCTGGGGGAAACTTTGGATGGGAAACATTAAATTTACACAGTCACAAAATTTGAGAGACAATTTTTATAAGATGTGTTTTAGATGGTATGTGGATCCTGTGAAACTGTCAAAAATGTATAATGGGGTTTCAAATATCTGTTGGAAAAGTAAAAAGAAAGAAGGGTCATTTTGTCCTATGTGGTGGACATGTAGAAATGAGGGAGAATATTGGACAAGAGTTCAACTTCAAATGGCAGTTTTTTAAAATTGACATACCAAAGGACCCCAAATTGTTTCTTTTGGGATCTTGGATAAAGAACTAAGGGGGGGGGGGAAATATGGAGAAACAATATATATGATAACAACAGAAAGACTTTTATATGCTCATACGTGGAAAAAAGAAGAAATACCTAGGAAGAGTGAATGTTTGGTTAAACTAATAGAGCTGGCAGAAATGACAAATTATCAACAATTCTGAAAGATCAAACAGTGGATAAATTTAAAGAAGAATAGTTACTTGTTATACATTATATAAAGAGTAAAGAAAAGAAACAAGAGTGTTAATGGTGTTGTGATACAGAATACTTGTTGAAGAGAATAAGATAAGAATGTTGTAAGCTAATAGTGGATTGAAAAATATATGAAGAAGAATATCAATCAAACTATAACAATAGATATAGTCAAAGTAATTGAGTAAAGATGATAGTTATTAGTAATTGTGACATGGGGGAAATTATAAAGAGTAAAGGTAAAGGTTTCCCTTGCTCGAAAGCCAGTTGTATCCGACTCTAGGGTTCAGTGCTCATCTCTTTCAAAGCCGAAGAGCCAGAACTATCTGCTTCTGCAGACGTTTCCATGGTCATGTGGCAGGCATGACTAGATACCGGAGTGCATAGAACGCTGTTTACCTTCCCACCAAAGTGGTCCCTATTTATCTACTTGCAATTTCTTGCTTTCGAACTGCTAGGTTGGCAGGAGCTGGGACAGAGATGGGACCTCATTCCGTCCTGCAGTACTCGGGAATCGAACTGCTGACCTTCCTTCTCCCAGTCAGCATCTTAGCCACTTGAGCCATGGCAGTCTCATATACATATATAGAGAGAAGAGGTAAGAAATAATAATATGTTAATAAAAATTACTTATATAGCATGGGCGGAAGAGGATGAAAATGAAAATGGAACAAAAAAATAAGATACTGTACTGTGCGAAGCGTTGCAAACCATCAATATATGTGGAGTTGGAGTGGGCTGCTTTTGTTTTATCAGTTAGAGGAGAGTAGAACAGGTAGAGTGTGTTTTTGTGGTTGTTTTGTTTTCTAGTATTCATGTTGTTATTGTTGATGATGGTGTCTGGATAAGAGAAAATGTATATATAAAACACTTTTAAGGGGGGGACCCAATATGGCTACGCACATGTATAAAATCTAAAATTCATACAAAAAATAAAGGAAAAAGGCAAAAAAGATTAAAAGCATTAAAATTAACAGCATCCTGGAGATTAGTTTGTTGAATGCATCTTTGAATAAGGAGGGAAGGAGCATGGCATATGTTCCAATCCATTAGTGTCAGTAGGCAGCTCTCAAGGACCTGTAAAACATCATCTGTAGATTAAGAGAAGGAAAGAAAAAACTCTATATCATCAGCATACTGGTGAGAGCAAACCCCAAATCTTTAGTATGGGGTTACAAGATGTGAGTAGGGTATTGTGGACAGGATGTTTTGGAGATCATTCATTCATACAGTTGCCACAAGCCAAAGCTGACTTGATGGCATGTAACAACAACTGCATATCTAAATACATTTCTGACCTCCATTGTGTTCCCTGAAAACTCTTGGTTAAACTTACTGTATAACCATCTTGACAACATTGCTGTTCTATTTCTCTTCATACTCAACAATTGCTGTTAATTCTGCTCTGTAGATTCTCAAAGCAGCCAATAACAGAAAATGGTCAGAGTAGCCAAATTTTTGTCAAAAACATTTCTGTTTCTAAAATTAATTTAATCTACCTGACATGTTTATTATATTTGCAGCTTTAGTATAAACATTAATGCAGACAGAAATGAATATATTAGGAGCCCCCCACAATTCATACATCTAGGTCCTACAATTTGAAATACATAGAAGATCAGGTTGTCATAATATGCTGATTGCCCAGAGTAAACTAGTGCTGTACAGTTTGCCTTAGGTTGTTATATACAGACACCCTTAATACAAACGACAAGCTTATGTTGAAACTCCAGATCTATGTTGGTCAAGTCTTATATAGCAAGTTTACTGTCCTGACTGCCAGAGCGAAGAATTCCTGGATCTTCTGGTTAATCTGAGGTAAGCTTGGGACAATGGGCCCTCCTCAATTAATATTGTATTTTATGCAGAATGTGACTTACATTTTTATGGCTGTAAGAAAATTCAGAAGAGCTGTCTTAATGTCTTGCTTACAGTTCCTATATGTCACAGCTGTTTGAGTATGCGTAACCTTAGTGTCAAGTTGCATTTCAGAGATATTATTGCAGATTACCATTAATTTGTGTCTCTTCCATTGAGTATCCAGCGCTAATTGGCAACATATAGAACCTACTGTTTGTCTTTTTTGAGGGCATGGCCACCACTGTGGTTCCCATAGGCATAAACCCAATGTTTCACAACCCTGAGAAAGCAAAGAAAAGCAGAATAATCTTCAGATTCCTATACAAAACCCCTTGGGGTAATAAACATATTTTCCCCTTCTAGCAAGACTTTGACCCTGTTGTCAGGCTAATTTTCTTTTTCTTTTATTTCTGCTCCAGAAAGTGTTCTCATCTCCCTAAGATTTAATGCATTTTTCTGCTCACACAAATCAATTAACTGCATAATTTCTGTTCACTGAGGAAAAGTTCTTGGCACTGGAGTTTCTAGATCTGTAAGCAGAAACAGTTTGACATGTCCTTTACTCAGGATAAGTTGACAATCCAATATTCGCAAGAATAAACTTGGGGGCTTTTTTAAATAAAAGTTTTGGGAGGTTTGCATTTTTTTTAAGAAACAGAATTCAAACAGTATTCCACATTCATTCCCTCAAGAGGTCGTAAGGGACTTGCTGGTTCAGACCAAGGTCCTTTCTAGTTCAACATCCTGTTTCTAAAGCAGTAGCTGGTGTTAAACTTGCAGAGGCCCATAGGCAATCTCTGGCAACCTGCATTCAGGGGACATAGCTTGTACATCTGGAAGTCTATTTAGCCAACACCACATCTGCCAGCCGTCAAACATTTTGTCCTAAAGGAATCTGCTTAATACTCTTTTAACAATATCCCTTTCAGTACAAAATAGCTCTACTCTGTAGCCGTGAATTCTTTACGTGTGACTAAGAGGGAATTATTGATGCTTTTACTCTGGCCCATTAGGAACTGGATAGTTATGCTTGATAATGTAGCTCCAGGCAGGCAGGACCAAAGACATACGCTAGGCTTAAAGCTCTTACTCTTAGTAACTAAAGCTTAGGAGAAATATTTCAGTCTTTTATAATAAGATCCATACAAAAGCTGGGAAGACACCAAATGCTGGTATCATGGGAAAAGAAATGAGGCCAAACTAGTAGTCCAAGAGGATCAAGTTTAAGCCCAGGCCCTGAGGTTCCCCACCTCAATTTTGACGTTTGCTGATTTGTTGTTGTTCAGTCACACAGTTGAGTCCGACCCTTTGCGACCCCATGGACCACTGCACACCAGGCTCCTCTGTCATCTGCCATCCTCTGCAGTCTGCCCAGATCTATACCCACTGCGTTAACAATGCCATTTAACCAGTGGTGGGATGTCAAAGATTTTACTACCCCACCGTGATGTCATCAGTGTGGGCGGAGCTAACATCATGATGTCATGATGTCATGGGTGGGGCCAAATAAAATAATAATAAAATAATAATAAAATAAAATAAAAATAAACACACACACACACACACACCCCTCAACCCACAACACAAACCCATAAATAAATTAAATAAATAAATAAATAAAAATAAAACTTACATTAAAATACACCCACCCACCCCAAACATAAATCAACCCACCCACCCACCCCAAACACATTAAAATACACACAGACACACCACATCCAAAGCTGAGTCACTTACCCTGGGGAGCAGGCTATAGGGAGCTTCAGGCTAGCAGCATCTCTTCCTCCTCCCCACTTAGGAGGACAGCAAGGAGGCTGTGCATACGTGCCAAGCACTGTAGGTGTGCATGCACACCAAGTGCTTGGCTGCCTGCGCAGTGGGGGAACCAGTGAAAAAGTAAGCCCCGAAGGTGGTTCCCCCCAAAAGCTGCTACTGGTTTTCCGGGACACTGGGAAAAGTTACTACCGGTTCTGGTGAACTGGTGCGAACCTGTTACATCTCATCACTGCATTTAACCATCTCATCCTCTGCTGCCCTCTTCTCCTTTTGCCTTTGATATTTCCTAGCATCAGGGCCTTCTCCAGGGAGTCCCCTGTTCTCATTTGGTGGCCAAAGTACTTGAGCTTCAGCTTCACCATTTGTCCTTCCAAGGAGCAGTCAGGGTTGATTTTCTTTAGGATTGACTGATTTGATCCTGCAGTCCAGGGGACTCTCAAGAGTCTCCTCCAACACCACAGTTCAAAGTCTTCCTATGGTCCAGCTCTCATAGCCATACATTACTACTGGGAAAACCATTGCTTTGACTATGTGGACGTTCGTTGGCAGGGTGATGTCTCTACTTTTTATTATGCTGCCTAGGTTTGCCATAGCTTGCCTCCAAAGTAAGTGTCTTTTTATTTCATGGCTGCAGTCATCATCTACAGTGATCTTAGATCCCAATCTGCTGATTAACCAGTGATAAAAAGATGAGCCAATATTGTTGTTAAATTATTATTATTATTATTATTTATTAGTTCAAATTTATATTGCCGCCCACTCGACTCAGGGCGGCTTACAGACAATACATTACATTACAATACATTATGTTGGGGTGGGCACAGGGGGAGGGGCGTCAAGGTCCTCATCCTGCCCTGGCTTCTTCCTCCCCTGGCAGTTGGTGTAGGCACAGGGGTAGGGGTGGCAAGGTCTTCATCCTGCCCTGGCTTCTTCTTCCCCTGGCAGTTGGTTTAGGCACAGGGGGAGGGGCGGCAAGGTCCTCATCCTGCCCTGGATGTGGATGTGAATATGTGAATAAACTTTGGAAAATGATATAAAGGGGAATTGGGGAAAATTATGGAAGCTACAGTTAAATTAAGCCCCAAAACAGTAATACTGGTGAGGTTGATGATATTAAGTTAGAAAGCAACAAGAAAGAGTTGATAGTTATATTGTTATCTGTGGCAAGACAATTGATGGGAAGTGAATGGAAGTATAAGTTTGTAATAAGTAAAGATAGATGGTATAGAAATGTCTGGCAATTAGCGCTCAATGATAAATTAGCAACTGAATTGAAGATAAAAAGAGGACTAACTACAAAAAATTCATTTTGGGAAATTTGAAAGCCCTTTGTTATATTTGGACTGAAGAATAAAGATGGAGTTAAGCCGTGCCAGGAAACGTGTAAATTTTGAGAAAAATAAAGATGAACAGTGTATCGTAGCGAGGTAGAACATAACAAGATTCACTTTGTACAGCACAGGGTGGGGTTATGGGGTTTAGTGTTGTGAATTGTATGTCGTTTTTGTTGTTATTTATGTGCTTTATATAATAATAAAGAAATATATGGGAAAAATTACTTTGTGGCTCAATTAAAAAAAAGTTAAACATGCATAGCATCTGGCAACGAATGAAATAATTATGCAAATATGTAGGGTAGCAATGTCTCTTTCCTGAAAGGTAAAAATAATCTGAGTTGTAACATTTATCTTGAAAGGCCAGTGTTATGGTTAGTTTTGCTGGGGTAAAATTTATAATTTGCCAAAGGATTTGTGAGACTGTGAGTAGGTGGGCTTTGGACTGCAGTTGGGTTTAATTTTGGTATCTCCCCTGCCTCCACAAGGTCCCTACTGGGAGAAGATAAAAAGCTTTGAGTAGCTTTCTTCCACAGATTGTTATCTTGAACCTGTATCCATTGCCCCAAAACTTGGGACAACCAACTTGAGAAGATGGGGAGAGGAGAGCAGATGAAAAACGCCTGCTCAGGAGGTTTCCTGCCCAAAGGAGTACAGTAATACTTCGGATAACGCTAAGACTTGGTTCCACAAGTCTTGGTGTTATCCGATTTTTAGTGTTATCCGATCCATGTTAAAATCCTATGGGATGGATCAGATAACGTTAAAGCTCCATAGAGATACAGTACATTGTAACCGCACAGGCTTTAGCGGTTGTTATCCGATCCATCCCATAGGACCTTAACATTATTTGATCCAATTCTCCTCCCCAGATTAAACGTTATGTGATTTTAGCGTTATCCGAGATTAACGTCATCCAAGGTATTACTGTATAAAGGAGCCAGCAGCAAGAGGAGCATGGAGGAAGGAGCCCAAGACAGAGGAGAGTGAAGAAAAGGATGACAGTGGGTTGAAGGAAAGAGTTGATGGCCCGGAACAGGGGAGAAGCCATTGCCAGTCCTGTCATGTATGTAGGGTTTGTGGGGGCTTTTGAGCACCTGGATCTGTCTTTGACAGGACTAAATGTTCTTCAAAGAAGTAGGGGTGGAGTGATTAGATTCCTAACAGAGGAGTTTGAGCCTTCCATAGGGCAATAGGCAATCTTACCCATTGGACCTGGGAAGTCCTCAACTAATAGTAACGCCCCAAATCTAACACAGCTGTGCAGGTGAAGGTGTAATTCAAAAGACTTTGCCACATGGCAAAGGACTTGGGGGTGGGGAGGAAGTTAGGGAGATGAGTGAGGGTCACCCCGGCTGGGGTCAAAGGTCAAACCAGCTTCCAGGGTCTCACTACAACCCCTCCCCCCCAATTTCTGGCCCCTTTCAGGGACGTTTTGGTTTATTAAATAAAAGTGGCCCTGCTTTTCTTCCATGCTGGGGTCCTTGTGTCATTTTTGATGGGTGGTGGTGGATGATGGGATGGCAAAGCCTTCACAATTCTGTAACTGAGGTAACAATTGTGTACAAGAGTAGTGTTTGATAGGAAAACGGGGGTGTCCATGCTGTCATCGGTGAACCACAGCAGAAATTGTTGCTTCTGCAACTGTTGCTTCCAGCTGACTGGGCTGCTTCCAGTAGATCCTTAGACAGGAAATCAACATTT
The DNA here is from genome assembly GCA_030440675.1 of Furcifer pardalis. Taxonomy (NCBI): domain Eukaryota; kingdom Metazoa; phylum Chordata; class Lepidosauria; order Squamata; family Chamaeleonidae; genus Furcifer; species Furcifer pardalis. The sequence goes on from CP126897.1 coordinate 50,731,941, forward strand.
CTCTCCTGTAATTTAAGATACTAACTTGCCCTACTTAACCTTAAAAAAAAACCACCAGGAAGGAAATGAATGGTTCTACAGCCTCTCTCAATTGCATGGGAACTCTCTCCTCCTTTGACTTTGTTGGATGTGTTTTAAATATTTGCAGCCAAGAGGGACTCATTTCGACATTTATAAAAGAAGAAATTCAGCAAGGCTGATTCTTGTTTCGCAACTTAGTCTCTGAAGAATAAGAGGATGGAGCTGATGAAAGTGTTGCACAGTTATCGCCTTACTTGCATGGGAGAATATTGGAGAAAAACAAAAAAAGGACCCTCACATTTCTCACCACTGCCACCACACACGCACCCAGTAGCTCCAAGATGAAGCTTAGGCAACCTCAGGACTATTCAGTCATGTGACTGATTACTGCATTCGTTTTTCAAGCCAGTAGGCCACAAGGAAAGTAATTAAAGGCTACGATAATCTGAATGTAACTCCCAACTGATCTTTGCACAAATCACTGTTCTGCTCATGCCACCTTCTAAATAGCACCTACAAAGAATAGGTTATTCTGCCACATCATGTGATCTGGCACATCCTCCAGATACTAGGATACAACAAACTATGTGCTATCAGTTGAGGGTGCTTTAGACTTCTGCATGAATCATTGCTCTGGGCTCGTTTCATTCCAGGAAGCACATTTGGAACAGCAACACATGTAAAAATAGTGGAGCTAGGTGTGGTGTCCATTGGGAAGTTGGACTAAGAGTAGATAGGCCAGTGATGGTGAACCTTGGCACTCCAGGTGTTTTGGAACTTCAATTCCCAGAAGCCCTCATCATGAGTGCTGACTTGGGCTTCTGGCAATTGAAGTCTACGAACACCTGGAGTGCCAAGGTTCGCCATCACGGAGATAGGCCAAGGTTCAAGTTCCAACCCTGTCATTTAAGCATCAAGAGACCTTCAGCTAATCACTATCTGCCAGCGTAACCTACAAAACAGATTGTTTGAAGAACCACATACATTACCCAGTATCCACTAAGGGCAGTGTTCAAAAGATAAAATAAAATAACCCCCCTCCAAGAAAATGCAACTCTTACTCTTCTACCCTCTTAAAGATAACAAGCAGAAGTACCCGCACAATTTCATCTCGGAAAATCAATGTTTACTAGATGACAGACGTGTGGAAATACTTGGGTTAATGGCTTGAATGTAAATTAGCTTATTATTTTGATTAACCAAAACACACCCCTTTGTCTATCCTCTCTCTTGATTTTTCTTCACTTTTTGACTACCAATTTGGTCATTCACTTTCCCTTCCAGATTGCATGAGGGTGCCTAAACAGATGGGGGTTTTGTATATGGGAAATAGCAAATGTTGAGAGCAGTTTTTGGCAGAAACTGAAGGCAAATGTGAGCAGAATTTTTCTGAGCATAGATCTTAAAAGGACAGTAAACGAGGATGAGTAATTCTATAATTCCCATCCATTTTCGTTTGGCAAAACAATTCAGTGCAAAAATCCGGCATCTTTCAAATCAACCATGTCCTGATACAGCAGCTGTTATAGAAAGCATGGCTTAGTTCAGTGGTTCCCAATGTGGGGACCACATCCCACAGGGTGACTTCAATTCCCAGTAACCTAATTCAGTATGCTGGCTGATCAGTGTTTTAGAGAATTGACTTAGGCTTCTGGGAATTGAAGTCCAAAAATCAAAGGTTGGGAAACACTGTCTAAAACCAAGCTCTTTGAAACCAGGCGCCCAGGCTTAAGCAGGCAAGACAACTAGGCTGGAACTGTAGTTGGCTCAGGGCTCAAAAAAGGATTAATTCAAGGCAGAGAACTGTCATTTTATAGGACAGTGAAGCTTCTAGGATACACTACCATATAACATGGAAGGTGAGGCAAGCTGGAAGGCAGTGATTTTTTGAATTGATACTTCCCCCATCAACCTTCTTGAGAGAGTACCAATAACATGTGTTCAGCAGCATAACAATATTGAAGGTAAAGTTGCTCTTGCTTATAAGCCAGTTGTACCCAACTCTACGGTTCAGTGCTCATCTGTTTATAGCCAAAGAAGAGCCAAGGTTGTGTTTCTGCAGACATTTCTGTGGACATGTGGCAGGCATGCCTCATCACAGGAGTGCACAGAACTCTGTTTACCTTCCCACTGAAGTGGTCCCTATTTATCTACTTGCAATTTCTTGCTTTTTAACTGCTAGGTTGGCAAGGAGGTGGGAGCACACTCCGTCATGCAGTACCTGGGGATTGAACTCCAACCTTCCAGTCAGAGTTGTCTTAACCACTTGAGCCACTGCAGTCCCTCCATATTGAAGACCTCCCCCTTAATTCAAAGTGTCCTTTTACTAAAAACTTTTTCTCATTTCAGTTATTTTGTTTCACTGCAGTTTCATTGCATTGCCAGCCTCAACTTCCAGCCCTTGTACAGTAAAACCCTGTACAGTAAAACCACGAGTTACGAATAAACTCAGTTCCATGGGATTGTTTGTAAATCGAATCTGTTCGTAACTCAAGGGCATCTCCATTCAGATAAACCAAAAGCCCCACCCAACCCTACAACAATCAAAACGGGCCACCCCCAACCTCCAAAAATCAATCAAACCACCCAAAAACAACAGCAGCATTGAAAGGAAAGCATACATAAGCAAAAATACTGTTCCTTACCTTAAAGCAGGGGTGCCCAAACTTTTGGGGCCGTGGGCCGATCATGTGGTTCAGGGAGCCAGTCACTAACGCGTACGGGCGCGTTTTACTTCCGCTTCCAGGAGCGACGAGGGCTTCGCGGGCCGGATGAATTGGCGTCGGGGGCCGCACCCTGCCCCCGGGCCTTAGTTTGGGCACCACTGCCTTAAAGCTTTGAAAATGCACAGAAAACTCAAACAATAAGCAGCAACCAGCAGCCCTTTTGGTGCTGAAACTCCAGATAAAGAACTCCTCTCTAAGCTCTCTATTGCCACCTACAGGGCTCTGAAAGGCTGCATGTGTATAAAATATAAACCCATGGGGAAGTAGTGTTTTTTGCTTCACTGGAGGCGGGGGGGGGGGGGATTCATTTGTAAATCGGGGCATGTTCGTAACTAGAGGAATGGATTTCAGTACAGAACCAATTCGTAAGTGGGGCATTCGTAAGTAGGGGTTTTACTGTACAGTATAATGAAAAAACTCAGTTACACGAAGTCTCTGAATGTTCGCTTCGCTTAATAAAGCCAACCAAAATCTTGCTTAACAAATAAATCAGGGTTCGCACACACACACCCCAAAGTCACAATTGCTCACCTACAATGGTGTTTCGCTTAAAGAGCAAACTTGCTTAAAGAGCAATCCTGTGGAACACATTATGCTCTTTAAGCAAGGTACAACTGTATAATAAAAAAATTAAATTCATTGTACAGTAATACCTCGGATAACGCTAAGACTTGGTTCCACAAGTCTTGGTGTTATCCGATTTTTACTGTTATCCGATGCATGTTAAAATCCTATGGGATGGATCAGATAACGTTAAAGCTCCATAGAGATGCATTGTAACCGCACAGGCTTTAGCAGTTGTTATCTGATACATCTCATAGGACCTTAACGTTATTCGATCCAATTCTCCACCCCAGATTGCTTAACGTTATGCGATTTTAGCGAGGTAAATGTTATCCGAGGTATTACTGTATAGCGATCCGTATAACAAACATTTTTTTCATTATATGGTACACCACAAATAGTCCATGAACTTCGTTGTACGAATTTTTCGTTATACAAAGTGTTCATTATACAGGGTACTAATGTATTTTGGTACCTTTTTTAGATTTTGCTTCATTTGAATCAAGGTATGTATTCATTAATCAATTCTTTTAGCTGTGTTGGTATTCTCCTGCTTCTGGCTCACTGAGTTTTCTTTGATATGGGAGTTCTTTACTTGTTCTGCATCAGACACATCATTGAGTGATGTGTCTCAATGACTCTTTCCTCTATGTATGTGTACTGTAACACATTAACAGTAATAATTAAGTCACATCAAGGCAACTTTGTTTTATAACATTTTGCAGGGTTTCCTAGTTATAGAATGCTCAGAGGTGTCTCATCAGTCCCATCTTTATGGGGAAAGAGGGGGATGTGTCAGTATTAAATTTTGGTAGTAGTGGCAAATCATATGGTAGTTGTAGGGGGGAAAGGCAAAGGATGTACCATATCATATTGTATCATATCCTTTATTAACTGAATAGTCATCTGACCATATCAGGTTAAATGTAATAAAACATATTAGATAAACTATGATTACATAGAACAGAATAAAAGGTTAAAAGTAGGATGATACAATCACAATAAAACGAGATATAAAATTTACTCAAAATAAATTATCAATAAAATTAATAACCTTTGCAATCAATAAAACATCTTCTCTTTTGAATGGCCCAACTATAAACTTGACAGTTCTAATCTTTACATATTTATTTGTGCCCTGAAGGTAGGCTAGTCTTTTATTAAGAGTCCCAGTACTTTGTTGTCCAATGTCTGTAAATACTGGGCTCTTTTTGTAGCATATAGCTGACAACAAAACAGAATTTTGTACAACATTTTCTATTTCTGGTGTTCCACAGACACATGTTTTCTCTGAGTATGGGACATGGTTAAGTTGCCCATATTTAACCTTAGAGTCGAACTGCTCAAATCTTGCTCTAGTAAAAGCTGTTCTATGATATGGAATCAGACCCCATTGTTAAGTATTTCTCAATTTGAAAATACTTTTTGTTTTTGGTCAACCATTTCAAGGATCTAATCTTTGTGAGTGACAAAGGATGCAGAACAGGAGTTCTCAACCTTTTAAATTTGGAGGCCAGGTCACTCTTCTTCAGACAGCTTTGGGGGCTCGATGGCCTTTTTGCCCTTCCTCCACCACATGGCACTTCCCGGTGTGGTGAAGGCAGTGAAAGGGGGAGGGGGCACATGAAATGGTGCCGTGAGTTGCGAATCCCTGATGTAGAGGCAGCAGAGTCACCATTCCCAAATCAAACATTTATTCTCTTCTTCTGTATCCATATATTGGCAATCCTCATGGCGATTAGCCATGAAGACTGTTCTTTCCATCTGCAGTCTGTGTCGCAGTGTGACACCCATACCACTGATCCAGCTCCGCAAGTCACTTTCTGGTCCTGGGCCCTTTTGGCATGCAAAGTCCTCCTCAGGCCCAGGCCAGTATTGATGAAGCTGCTGCCCTCCATCAAGATGGATTGAAGTGAGATTTTATCCACTTGGGGACCATCACCCTTCTCTGTTGACTTCGGCATACAAGGCTGTTAGTCCTCAGGGTTGTCAGGTTAGTTAAAAACTGCCTGACACTCAGCGTTGAGTCACTGGCAGTATTGTCTACTCTATTAATATAGCAGGATAACCTGGCCAGACTTACAATCTCTTATTAGCTTGTGGTTTTGACATCAACTTCCAAGAGGTGTAGTACTGACCACTGGATGTCGGCAGTCAGTGGTATGACTTGCTTGTCTAAGGGATGAGACTGGTCTGTAAAAATGAAGTCTTCCAAATTAAAGCAAACTATCAGACTTCGAATCAAGAGTTTCTTAAACTTTTTTTTTTTGAAAGCTTTAATGATTTAAATTAAAAAATATACGTGTAAAGTAGTTTCTTCTAAGCATATCAAATACATGTCAGGTAGTTTCTTCCAAATGAGAGGTTTAGTGTAATATACGAGCCATTTCCCAGCAAACGTCAAATGAAATCGGCATGGTCAGTTGACAATACATAGAATTCACGTTGACAACCTGAAGCAGTTGCTTAGCAGTCAGTGTTCCCACTTGCCACCTGGTTACAATTACTATATATACAGTAATACCTCAGATAACATTAGTATCGAATAACACTAAAATCGCATAACATTAAGCAATCTGGGGGGAAGAATTGCATCGGATAACATTAAGATCCTATGGGATGCATCAGATAACAACCGCTAAAGCCTGTGTGGTTACAATGTATCTCTATGGATCCCATAGGATTTTAACATGCATCGGATAACACTAAAAATCGTATAACACCAAGACTTGTGGAACCAGGTTTTAGTGTTATCTGAGGTTTTACTGTATATCTGTAAGCCACCCAGAGTCGGGTTTACCTGATTGGGGCGGGATAGCAAATATGAGTAGTAAAGTATAGTACAGTATATTCACAACTCGGGTATAAGTCGGGTTTTTTAGCCCCCAAAATGAGGTCCAAAAATGGGACTTGACTTATACTCGGGTCAACGTAAACATTCAAAAACATACCCATATAAATGTATTAATTAATTAATTTTACCATATTTTCATGTATTTTAATTATTGAAACTCACTAGTAGCTGCTGCGTTTTCCACCCCCAACTTATACTTGGGCCAATCTATTTTCCTAGTTTTAGAGGTCCAAATTAGGTACCTCAAATTATATTCGGGACAACTTATAGTTGAGTATATACAGTAAATCTTTTCAACTTGTGGAAAGACAACACATGCCATATATTTCAGTAATATAGGCAACTTGAATTGAATAATTAAAAGGGAAATTAGCTGGATCTTTTCAAATGAATTGTCTCAGTAGAAGTAATACTTGACTCTACTGTTCCATATAATAGGCAGACAAGGAAAAGTAATAAACAATTCCTTAGAGCCTTCTGCTGACTCCTGCCGCCTCCCAGCTGAGAACTTCCAAAGTAGCAGATTCATAAACAAAACACACAACTTTAACTAATAGAACCACAAAAGTATGAAACTCCAGTAAAGAGACGTACTCATGTACTTAGAAAGACTTATAACAAAGAGCAAGAAAACCCATAAGATAGGCACAAGGCTTTCCCCAAGACTCTATGAGAATGTTCAGAAAGTACTTGGATTGTGATTCATTCTACCCAGGAAAATATACTAAAAGGGGCCTGAAATTTACAGTTCTCAGCCCATGACTAGTATTCCTGTGAGATAAAAGGGGCAGCTGCAGAAAAGCTTGCCAATGGTTCTCAAGGCAGAGAACAAATTAGAGATTTACTGAAAAGAGAATACTTTACAGCAATAGTATTTTTTAAATTTTCATATAGACCTGCCTACCACGTTCAGCAGTGAAACATAGCCTCAGTCATTTGGAGTTACTTCAGACATTATCTGAATAATGCTGACTTTCTTCTACCCCTATTTGACAGTTCTAAGTCACATACTGCTTACTCAAGGGCAAGAATACAGAAATCGGAGTGAAAATAACCCCATCACAACGTCTAGCACAATACATGCGCAGTAAGGAAGACTGGCAGGCAATGGTCCATAGGGTCGCAAAGGGTCGGAATCGACTGTGTGACTGAACAACAAGGAAGACAGAATTGGACAGCTACCAATTTTTAATTCACCTGAGCGGGCTGGAACATAATTAGACATATAGGACAACCTCACAACTAAATGAGTTAACATATCTCAAATAGTTTTCTTAACCATATTATTTATTTATTTGTTCACATTTGTATGCTGCCCTACTCGCAGAGCAACTCAGGGCAGCTGACATAGTAATGTAGAACAAAATCTCAACATACAGTAATCCTAACACTAAAACCATGCGTGATCCAGTACAGATTTTAAAAATTTAAAAGAATCACAAAAATTAAAAGAATTAAGGGAGAGAGAAGTATTGGGTCAGCCAGCAGGCTGTGTATTTGTGTTAGTGATGGTATGAAGTGGAGGGAATTATTCTTCATCTAGTTATTATTGGTTGCTTCCTGCAAGCCCCCAAACAGTTCTACCTCTCTTAAAGAGCATAATGCGTTCCACAGGATTGCTCTTTAAGCGGGTTTGCTCTTTAAGTGAAACACCATTGTAAGTGACCAATTGTGGGGGGGATTGTGAACCCCGATTTATTTGTTAAGCGAGGTTTTGGTTGGTTTTATTAAGTGAAGTGAACATTAAGAGAAAATTCTGCTCTTTAAGCGAGTTACTCTTTAAGCGAGGCGCTCTTTATGCGAGGTTTGACTATTTTCATTCATTCACAGTGGGTAGGGATTCAAGTCTCCTATAATCAGTATATTTATTTTTTGCAGGATTTCTTTTACTGGAGAAATCAGTGCTATTGAATGGGAAATAATCTGCTTCAGAAAAGAAACAAATGATACAGACAACAGGTTTAGAAAGTGCAGGATGTTTAATGAAACACTTCACTGTTATGAACAACAAGGCTGACAAGAATTGTTTAGGAATATATTTTTTAAAAAATGTATTTAAGTGACTCAAAAAATGTAAAGCTCATGAATGCATATAGCACTTCACGCTTGAATTACATTAGATGTACATTTACTTGGAAAACCAGGCAATCGGTCTTTTGGTTAAGAACACATGGTCCCAGTGATGCTACAGCAAAATGATACCATAATCTAAGAAAAAAATATTATATACAGTAAAGCATTACAGAGGAAAAGAATGTCAAACGCAATCTGTAAGTTTTTCTCTTTCTTCAAACTGCTTGTCTACCACAAGTGACAAGGCTTGAAGGAAAACTGCCATGGTAACAGTAGAGGACTGGAAATAAATATGAAGAGAAAACCTGTGTCAGAATAAAGCTACTTTATTATGCATCTTGTTCACTACACAAAAGAGATTGGTCCCACAATGTGAGCTACAGGAGAATATTTACATTCCATTGAAATATAAAAATTCCAAGGGCAATATTTAGATCAATGAACAGTTCCCCAAAGCTAGAAGAAAGCTGTTGTACTTCTAAGTACAGTAATACTTCGGATAACATTTACCTCGGATAACGCTAAAATCGCATAACGTTAAGTAATCTGGGGTGGAGAATTGGATCGAATAACGTTAAGGTCCTATGGGATGGATCGGATAACAACCGCTAAAGCCTGTGCGGTTACAATGTATCTCTATGGAGCTTTAACATTATCCGATCCATCCCATAGGATTTTAACATGCATCGGATAACACTAAAAATCGGATAACACCAAGACTTGTGGAACCAAGTTTTAGCGTTATCTGAGGTTTTACTGTACTTTCTTTCAACCTACTCCCTGCTACTGGTGCTAAAGTCATATCAGTGCAACATGCAATTAGTGGAAGCAAGAAAGTCCCATTGGCTCATTACCTTATGAACTGCCCAGAGAGTGTACTAAGCTCTACGACAGGGGTGCCCAAACTTTTTGGGTCGTGGGTCGATCATGTGGTTCAGGGAGCCGGTCACTAAGGCCCGGGGCCAGGTGCGGCCTCCAACGCCAATTCATCTGGCCCCTGAAGCTCCTGGAAGCGGAAGTAAAATGCGCCCGTATGGGCGCATTTTACTTCCGCTTCCAGGAGCAACAAAAGCTTCGGGGGCCGGATGAATTGGCATCGGGGGCCACGCCCGGACCACGGGCCTTAGTTTGGGGACCACTGCTCTACGAGGTGGGAAGGTAAAGGTTGCCCTTTGTTTGGAACCCAGTCATATTCAACTCTAGGTTCCGGTGCTCATTTCCGTTTACAGCCAAAGAACCTGGACTGTCTGCATCTGCAGACGTTTCCGTGGTCGTGTGGCAGGCATGACTAGACACCATAGTGCACAGAACATTGTATCCTTCTCACCAAAGCAGTACACGTTTATCCACTCGCAATTTCTTGCTCTCAAATTGCTAGGTTGGCAGGAGCGGGGACAAAGATGGAAGCTCATTCCATCCTGCAGTACTCGGGTATCAAACTGCTGGCTTGCCAACCTTCCAGTCATCAAGTTCAGCGTCTTAACCACTAAGCCACCACAGTCCCTTATGGGGCAGTATATAAGTGTAATTGTATATACAATAGAACTTCATATAAAGAATGCCTCATACAGCAATTAAATCGTACAACAAGGATTTGAAAAAACATTGTGCTCCATATAACTAAAATTGTTATACGATACAATGCATCTCTATGGGGGAAAAAAATCATACAACAAATTTTTGTTGTTGTACGATTTTTCCCATAGAGATATTCATTGTACAATACATCCCATAGGGAAAATTGCTATACGATGTATGCATCATATAGCAATTTTTTCGTACAACAACGAACCCTGGGGAACGGATTAAAATAATTGTATGAGGTACCACTTGTATGTATTATTGCTATTGCTGTTACTATGTCACCCATTCTATTGTGATAAGAAATTCAAAACTAGCATAATCTTACTTTAACATAAAGGGCATGGGCGAGAAAAGGCAGCTTCCTTAAGACACGGCCACTGAGTCCTTCACTTTTCCTACATTAAAGCAAAAGTAAACAAGGCATTAGGCTTATTTTCATGTACACAAATGTAAATATAAAGAATTAAGGCTTAGTTTCAGAAATATAAAGACTTACAGCTGTATCATTTTGACTATGATCATCAAAGTTCTTTGTCAAACATTAATGATAATTTCTATGTGTTGTATTTTAGCATACTCTGCTGTCAAGTTGTGGTCTCACAAACAGCAAATAAGCCAGTTTCCAAGCATCTCAATTTCAGTTTGTAGATAGGGATTCAAAAGGACAGCATTCGTCTCAATACAATTTCCCCCCTTTTCATAACAATTAGGAAATATTTTAAGCCACAACCAGAAAGTAAGTAAGAAGTTTCTAAGGAGAGACTATGCCTCTGTAATACAGGAGAAGCTGAAACTACAGAACATGTGTTATGCACCTGTCCTTTCTATAGGGATATCTGAGATAAACTCATATCCCCACTGCTCTGCAAATATCCTGATCGATCAAATAGCACTTACACTCACTGGCTAATATCAGACGAAAGTCTCACTTTTACCTGTAATACCAAGTTTTGTGCTACAGCGATCAGGATTAGAAGAACAATTCAGGAAGGCCCCTCAGTGGCACAAACTGTGAATTACAGCAGCAGTTACCGTAGCACTAATTTAAAAAACTGATTTTATCCCATTTCTTTTAACTTTGAATGGATATGTTTTTTAATATATATATATATATAAACTACATTTTAAGCATTTACATTTTTAAAAATTTACCTCTCATTTTACTGTGCTGGTCGTAGATTGTAAAAAAGTGATTAATACTTAAGAAGTATCCTTTCGGGTATTTATGATGAGGAAAGGGTTTACTAAAACAACTTTCTGTTTCAATTGCTATCATTACAACTATGTTTGTGCAAGACATTTCCCAGCTAAAAAGCAGCAATCCTTCCTGATGATATATGCACTTTGCTTGTTAAATCCCTCTATGCTTGCCCACTTCAGGTGTTCAATTTTAACAGCAGGCAGAGGGAACAAGGGACACTTGCTCTGCCCCTCTTCATGTATCCATCTTGCTAGGAAAACCCCCAAGCTTGGAGTTTTCTTTTAGGCTGCAAGACTAAAGGGCCTTTCAAATACCACATGACCTAAAATAGGCCAGTTTTTGACCCCCTCTATAACTTTTCAATACCTTTGACCGACCCCCCCAATAACGTGGTTTCCCAGTTTCCCCTGATTTGAAGAGAAACGGCAGAAGCATGGCCAACCTGAGGACACCTGCTGCTCCACCCCCGGACTTCCAACCTAGCCAGGGGGTTAAAATTTTGGAGTCACGTGACTTCACACTGACCCCCCCCGGTGGCTTTTGGTCGACCCTCTCCCCCCCTAAAATGGTCACATGGTATTTGAAAGTCCCCTAAGCTCTGGGAACATCTGTTATGAAACAGTAGGAGTTTTAAGCTGTATAAAGCTCAGTCAAAGAGACTGGAAATTATAAAGTATGTCCAATGGCCATGAATGATGGGATTTGTAGTCAGTATCTAGATAAATATTGAACAAAAATCTAATTTATCCCAGAAGAGATGTCTTAGATTGAAGGTGAGAATAAACAAATGCACTAGGACATATAGACTAGGTTTCCAATTCTAGACATGATTTTAAAAATCCAAACACCCCCATTATAAGTACTTGTGAAGGGTCAAGGGTTCATAATAATTAAAAGATGAAAAAAGTTAAAGAAGTGATGTCATCACTATAGAAAGAAATGTCATTTATTCAAAGTGCTTGAATAGCTACAAGGAATAAGATGGCATTTTAAGATGTCTAGCCAACTAAAAGCAACAGGTTGTCACTATGTTTCATAATTACTCTTTGCATTACCTCATCATACTATTGGATAAATTAAATATACTATAGTCTAGGAATTTTTTTGGAATAGTAGCCGTGTTAGTCTGTGGTTCAGGTATATCAGAAAATAAAATAAAAATAAAATAAAAACTACTGTAGCACTTTAAAGAGTAACTGCTATATTTTTTATTATTGTTAGCTTTCATGGATCAAGTCCACTTCTTCAGACAATGAGGGAAACTTACAGGCATGGTTTTTATACACCAAATTCAGGAAGTCAAAGGGAGAAGGGTGTGGTCAAGCAAGATGACAGACAAGCAAGCATAACAATACAGCTTCACACAGCCATTAGCAACAATAGATTATTCAGATTAGCTCTAAATGACTCCCTTTCAATCTCAAGGTTGCTGAGAAAGCCCATTCTGGTCTCTGATCAACTTTTGACCTGCATGTCAGAAAACAAACAAAAACGCTGTACCTGGTTACTTTCTGTTTTGCAAAAGAGAATTGGCAGGAAAGTTGTAATATAATATATAAAATCATATAGCAATCTGTGTATCAAATTTGATGATGTCCCAGAAACCCTTCACTAATATTTAGTCCCTTGCGATGGGTGTCTAACAGATGGATGTATTTGATTTCTGATGTCTCCCTTTCAATCCTAATTTTGTAATTTCTATGTTCCAGAATTGGAACTTTCAGGTCTTGGATAGAGTGTCCAGTTAGATTGAAGTGGTTTGAGACAGGTTTCTCTGTGTTGCCATTCCTGATGTCTGATTTGTGTCCATTAATTCTTTTGCATATATATCCAGAGTGGATATAAAATGAATTAGATGAAGTGACAGGTAAAACTAATTAGATTATGAACAGGTCATGAACTTGGTAAAGTTCATCTTTGATAAATAGTGGAAATACTTATGATATGAATGTATTTTATTACGTTACCTGTACATTTAACCTATACAGTCAAACCTTGCATAACGAACGTTTTGCTTAGCGAAAAACTCGCATAATGAGCAAGTTTTTTTGCTAAGCGGTCCAACTCGCATAACGAATTTTTCGCTATGTGAGTTGGACTTTTCCCTATGGAAAAACTCGCATAACGAGCGTTTCTATGGAGAAAACTCACACGCATTAAATTCGTTATGTGAGGTATGACTGTACTGTAAAAGCTTCCTTGTTAACTAATTACTTTGTTTCTACTTCTGTAAATAACAATTAAACAATGATCTAACCTAGCTGTGTGTCCAGAAAGTATGGTATAAAAGAGCCATGAGAAGCTGTGATTTTCATTCAGACTTTGGAACATATTCCACACGTCTGCCATCTGGTAAACTTGTCATGTTAATATTATAATAAAGGAAAACTGCTCACATGGCAGGCATAATTGCCCTTATGCAAGGTGTAACCCAACATTAAATTGTGATTTTTAACTGCTGCATTATTGGAAGTAACACCATTTTCTTGTTTTATCCTTAAGCTCTTACTACCTATCTATGTTAGAACCATGCATAAATCCACCAAAACACAACAGAATATACCTTCTCATGGTCTGGATTTAGAAAATTCCAGCATTGGACATGGCAGAACAAGGCCTCAAAGAATCACAACTTTTATTGCATATGGAAACATAACATTGAGAAACAAAAGAATGAAAACCAGAAATCCTACCTTGAAATTGCTTTCAATGTGAGACTCAATTTTGACACATCATTTTCTAAATAACCAATCATTTCTAGTTCATGGAGTGTCAGCAGCTGTTGTCGAGGATATATGATTTGGCACTTTAAAAGAGTTTATAAGAGATATGAAAAACTCAAAAAGTATTGTTAAGCAAGAACATTACATAGAAATAATTGAATTTGAAGGGGCCTTGGATGTCATCTAACCCAGCTGTCCTGCAGGTAATAATAACTTTGTGTCAGAAATTATTCCGAGTTGAAAGGATTTTTGCTAGAGGAACTTCAATCAAGGGACACCCAAATGAGGCTCTTTTCATGTCCCCAAGTCCCCAAGACCTTTTCCCACCAAAGTAAAGTAGTTCCTATTTATCTACTTGCAATTTCTTGCATTCAAACTGCTAAGTTGGCAGGAGCTGGGACAGAGACAGGCGCTCATTCCATCATGCATGACTCGGGTCTTGAACTGCCGACTTGCGGACCTTCCAGCTAACAAGGTGAGCTTCTTAACCACTGAGCCACCTCAATTTCTATCTACTGCTTTCATTTTTGTATTGTGGAGCAATAAAAAAATGCCTTTTAGCCTTTCAGAGAAACTGAAACCATCACTGTATCTCCTCTTAATCTCCTCTTCTTAGGTCTAAATACATCCTGCTGTTTCAACTATTCCTCGCAGGTCTTTATACTTCCTGTGACCAAGATAGCATACATTTGATAAGAGTTTACAAATACCACTTCACTTATTTACAATCAGTCGTGTTACTGCCATAGCAAACTATGATGTGAAAAGTATGATTATTAGTACAAGCTTGTATGGCTGTGAGGGACTGAGGTGGCTTAGTATTTAAGACACTGGACGTGATGGCCAGAAGGTAAGCAGGTCAGCAGTTCGCGACCCAAGTGCTACACGATGGAGTGAGCTCCTGTCTCTGTCCCAGCTCCTACCAACCCAGCAGTTCAAAAGCAAGAAATGTCAAGTAGACAAATAGGTACCACTTCAGTGGGAAGGTAAACAGCGTTCTGTGCATCTAGTCATGTCTATCACATAACCATGGAAACGTCTGCAGGTACAGATAGTGCTGGCTCTTTGGTTATAAACGGAGATGAGCACCTTAGAGTCGGATATGACTGGCATTCAAGCAAAGGTGAATTTTACCTTTACCTATATGACTGTGAGGAAAACCAAACTGAGTTTAATAGGACTTACTTCTAAATAAATGAATATAGGGTTGGACTCTGACACACAGTCCATTAATTTCTTTAAAAGCCGTCTACCCCTAAGTAGGGACTGCAGTGGCTCAAGTCACTAAGATGCTGACTGGGAGGCGGAATGTCAGAAGTTCGATTCCCGAGTACTGCAGGACAGAATGAACTCCCGTCTCTGCCCCAGCTCCTGCCAACCTAGCAGTTCGAAAGCAAGAAATTGCAAGTAGATAAATAGGGACCACTTCAGTGGGAAGGTAACAGCGTTCCGTGCGCTCCAGTGTCTAGTCATGCCTGCCACATGACCATGGAAACGTCTGCAGAAGCAGACAGCGCTGGCTCTTTGGCTTAGAAACAGAGATGAGCACTGACCCCTAGAGTCGGATACGACTGGCTTTCGAGCAAGGGAAACCTTTACCCCTAAGTACTATCTCACCTTATGTCATATTTTTACTTCCTATTCCAGCGCCTATAATTTTGTAACACTTATTGCATCTTAACTACTCCTTTTTTGAAGGGGTGGGTGCGTGGTTTTACCTCTTTGTTATGCACTCTACAAAGCGCTCTTTCTGAGAAAAATTAAGCTGGGACAAGAACGAGTCAAATGAAACAGACCAACGGCCTGAGGGAGAAGATGCTATGCCCTGGCAGCCAGCTGAGAACATTGCCCCATCCTTTGGGCCCTCACCAACGGCCTGAGGGGAAAGACGCCATGGCCTGGCAGGCGGCTGATGACCTTGCCCCCATCTCCAGGCCCCCATCAATGGCCAGAGGGGAGTTAATCTGTGTTCTGCTTTGGTTGTTTTGTGAGGTTGTATTTTATGATTGTTACTGTACTATTGCTGTTTTGACTGTAAGCTTCCCAGAGTCGCCTCGGTGAGTGAGCGGCAATATAAATCTGAACAAACAAATAAATAAAATAATAAAATAATTATAATGGTGCAGAGCAAATTAAGATTATTCTTCCTTGTCTATTGCTCTAGAAATATGGGGAACCTAATAAAAGTGGTTGGCAGTAGGTTCAGGACAGTCAAAATGAAGCACCTTATTTGCTGGTATATAAGATGCATCCCACCTCCCACCTCAGATACACTGGAAAAATGGAGTGCATCTTGTGTGGTGGTAATCACAATTATCATTTTGAAAATTCAATCACCCTACCTCTTTTGGGTTTAAAAGACACCATCCCCCGGCTCCACGCGCCGGCGATCGCCATGAACCAGGGAGAGGGGTATTTTTAAAGCTGCCCTCCCCAAACTTGTGGCAACCAATGGCGGCTGGAGCCAGGGAAGGGCAGCTTCAAGAAGACCCCTGGCCAATCCCACCCTCATGAGGATCATCGGCAGCTGGAGCCGGGGAAAGGACAGCTTCAAAAACAAGTAGGCGGAGAAGAGGAAGTTCATGAAAAAATGTAGAAAATTCTTTTTTCTTTAAAATGTGTATAAAAATGGAGTGCGTCTTATTCTCTGTGTTTTATACGCCAGCAAATACGGTAATTTTTCTCTTGGATTAGGGGAAACCCTGAAAACATATAAACTAGGGAGAAGGAGAACAAGCTCTCTTTTCACTTGAGATGAGGAACATAGCAGCCTCCATTGCATTGTGGAAGGGTTGCTGCTCTTGCTGCCACGCATTCTAGCAAAAAATGTATGGCAACAATCACATTTAGCTTTGCTGGGAACGGAGGGACCCACTCTCTTGACATACAAAGAGGCTAACGACTTATTAAAACATCAAGAACGCAGATTTCTAGTTTTTACCTTCATCAGTTCTTCCAAGCAAGAAAGGTAGATTTTGAATATTGCTGCGGTGGAAGGAGGCCCAATATATTGCTTGATATCTGCTCTATCCGCAAAGGCCATGTCAATTTTCTCTGTGATATTTGAAGTAGTCAATATAACCACATTAGGGTACCTTTAAAAACATAAAAATGTTCTTAACAGCAGTCCTTGACATCTGACTGAGTGGGCAATTGTGGTTCTGTGGCTGAAATCTTGCT
Source organism: Furcifer pardalis (assembly GCA_030440675.1). Classification (NCBI taxonomy): domain Eukaryota; kingdom Metazoa; phylum Chordata; class Lepidosauria; order Squamata; family Chamaeleonidae; genus Furcifer; species Furcifer pardalis. The sequence goes on from CP126897.1 coordinate 50,748,867, forward strand.
CATAGAACAAGCCCGAACGTAACTTTATGTCTGTTCCTTCCTTGTAATTAAACTAATGCTGCTTCAATTCTTCGGAGCACTTGCATCCCAAAGAATTGCAGTAATAGTGGTTTGCTTACAGGACGAACAGAGGGAAAGTTGCACTTAGGCTTATGCTACAAAGAGAATTTCATTGCAGGTGAAGATAGGCACCAAGGGCCATGTTTGAAAATTTTGCCAATGCACATCGAAATTTCTCTCTGCAGCAGTGGGAACCAAGAATTCCTTAACAAAAGTGAACACTTCTATTCTTCCAGTAAGAACAAAAATTACCATCCTGTATTTGACAAAATCTGACAAATGTATTGGTGTTTCTGTATCAAAACCAACAGTAAAATATTTTCAACATTTCCTTTCAAATTTTGCAAAGGAAAAGTAATTTGCTGCCCACTCCAAATGTTCCTAGACAATTTCTAGATATATTTTGAATGTGGAACCTGTATTTGATATGTTTATTATTGTTGTATTTGGTTGGTTTGATATTGTATTATTTTTTTTATCATACTGCTGTTGCTATGGAATGTTATATGTATTCATTCTGTGAACCGCCCTGAGTCAGTTTTACCGAGTAGGGCGGTATATAAATCGAATAAATGAAATGAAATGAATATTTAAACATTTAACATTGTAACAAGAGTCAGTTACCTTTTAATCTGATCAATTTGGGTCAGTACTGCGTTGACAACACGGATGGCATCAGAAGGCTCGGTACCTGCTCGGAAAGAACTACGAGCTGCTGTAAGGCTTTCCACCTGCAGTAAAAGGATAGGCTTTCCCATTCTGTGATTTGCCATTTTTAAATTTACAGTAAAACCTTGCTTAAAAAGCGCCTCGCTTAGAGACTAGCTCGCTTAAAGAGCAGGATTTTCTCTGAATCATTGTCGTCGCTTAACAACTAAAAACAACCAAAAACTCACTTAACAACTAAATCGGGGTTTGCAATCCTGCCCCACCCACCCCCGCCGCCGCCAGAAGTCACAGTCGGTCACTTACAATGGCAGTGGCGGTATTTTTTTTCAAGTGTTTCGCTTAAAAGCAACTTACACATTATGCTCTTTAAGCAAGGTACCACTGTACTGATGGAAGGCAACATCATAACTGGAAAAAGCAACTAAACATTTTAAAAATTGCAATAAAGTAATATGATTAGGGACTGCAGTGGCTCAAGTGGCTAAGATGCTGACTGGGAGGCAGAAAGTCAGCAGTTTGATTCCCGAGTACTGCAGGACAGCATGAGCTCCCATCGTTATCTCAGCTCCTGCCAACCTAGCAGTTCGAAAGCAAAAAATTGCAAATACAGTAATACCTCCCATAGGACCTTAACGTTATTTGATCCAATTATCCTCCCCAGATTACTTAACATTATGCGATTTTAGCGTTATCCGAGGTAAACGTTATCCGAGGTATTACTGTAGATAAATAGGGACCACTTCGGTGGGAAGGTAACAGCATTCCGTGAGCTCCGGTGTCTAGTCATGCCTGCCACATGACCACGGAAACATCTTCAGAAGCAGACAGTGCTGGCTCTTCAGCTTTGAAACAGAGATGAGCACTGACCCCTAGAGTCGGATATGAATGGCTTTTAAGCAAGGGAAACCTTTACCTTTACTAATATGATTATCTTCTTGCCAGTCAACTTGGTTTGAGTCTAGGCCAGGGGTCAGTAAAACTGGTGCTCTAGGTGTTCTTGAACTTCAATTACCAGAAGGCCAAGTCAGTACACCTGCTTATCAGGGTTTCTGGGAAATGAAGTCCAAGAACATCTGGGAAGCCAAGTCTGATGACCCCTGGTGATCAGGTTTTTGTTGTTATGGGTCATCAACTTGCATCTGACTTATAAAGGGTTTTCAAGGTACCGCTTAAAGAGCAGAATTTTCTCTGAATGTTCGCTTCGCTTAACAAATAAAACCAACCAAAAACTCGCTTAACAACTAAATCGGGGTTCGCTATCCCCCCCCCCCCGAAGTCACAATTGGTCACTTACAATGGTGTTTCGCTTAAACAGCAAACTCGCTTAAAGAGCAATCCTGTGGAACACATTATGCTCTTTAAGCGTGGTACAACAGTATAGGAAATAATTGAGTGATTTTACCAGTTCCACCCATTCTAGGGAGTTTTTGTGGTTATGAACTAAGTTCTCCGGAAACTACTTTGTTACTCTGTCTATCACATCACACAGGCCCTCACTGAGCAGTCATAGACATTTTCATCCCCAAAGACAACCACAAATAACAACTGACTACGCTACAAGCTAATGTTAAAATGGTACTAGTTATACCTCATCAATCAGTACAAACACAAGGGCATCTTCATCATCAATTGACTCTTGGATCTTCTGGAACATCTTGGTAACAAGTTTGCCACTCTGGGGGGGGGGGAATGCATACAAATTAATGGATGGATTCATTCCATCATATCAAATAACTTTGCAATATAGCACTTATCTGACTGCTTCTGGGAAGAAGCTGTTACTTTCAAGATGACCAAGCAGGCATGCTTGCCAGTGCCAGTTTTGTCATCAAGGACAGAATAACATGTGCAAAGAGTCAAGGTTTCTCATATTGCATTCATGGTAGAGATTTGAATTTGGACTTCCTGTTTCATGGCTCAGTTTTTATAACAACTGCCCTACAGGCCTGCTGTTTCAGTTATTTGGGTCAAAAACATGAGGTCAGAGAAGTGAGCACAAAGCTCCTAACCATTAATTATAGCAAGGTATTCACTCCAATTACTAAAGGGACTGCAGTGGCTTGGTGGTTAAGATGCTGAACCTGAATGAGCTCCCATCTCTGTCTCAGCTCCTGCCTACCTAGCAGTTCAAAAGCAAGTAGATAGATAGTAATTGCAGGGAGATAGATAGGTACCGTTTTGGCAGGAAGGTAAACAGCATTCTGTACAATCCAGTGTCTATACACGCCTTCCACGTGTCCACAAAAACATCTACAGATGGACAGTGCTCTTTGGCTATAAATGGAGATGAACGCTGAACGCTAGAGTTCGATACGATTGGCTTTCAAGCAAGGTCAACCTTCACCTATTTGCTCCAATTAGGCCTCTACAATTACCTTATTCTCAGTGGCTCTCAATTTTAAGGTACCAGATGTTCTTGGACTAAAATTCCCAGAAACCTTCAGCATTGGCTGTGCTGGGCCAAAATTTCTGAAAGATGTAGTGTGACTACATATGGGGATCCAAGAGAGAGAACTGCTGTTCTATTTGCTTCTTCTGTGCATGCATTCTTGCATTAGATATCCCTAACCCTGAGGTATCCCTAATTTCTGTAACCTACATGATTCTTTCCAAACAGCTCCACTGGAAATTGTTATTTTCCTCTGTAACACTTCTTTATGCAGTAGTGTAGCGTGGGATTCAGCTGCCGGGGGCGTAAACCAAATTTGGCGCCCCCTGGGTGGGGCCTTAGGATACTGGCACCCGCTCCCACTAGGGCTTCTGGGAATTGTGGTCCAAGAACACCCATATGCCCAAACAGTAGCCCCCTCTATGCTACTGTCTTCATGTTCATTGTGAAAATGGCAGTTAGCTTTTATGCCAGGAGGTAAAAAGAACAATAATAAAACAGAGATAATAAAAAGCTTAGCAGTTTGACAGATATGCAGCATTCTTAAAGTGTACACAGGCAAGAAACAGAGGTTGCATTGCAAACACATGAGAAAGCTACATACCTCAGAAAACCACTTGGAGAATAGGCTGTGACTATTTATCTCTATCAACTGTCCATAGCGGTACCTAAATTTACATTGAAAGAGATTATATGAAAACAAGCAATTATTATGATCAGTGCTGTTTCTAATACAATTAAATGAAAAATGAAAAATCCAAAGAAGTATCATGTCAATGTAGTGTTTAGATCAAATTACTATTGAGCATACAATAAAACATCAGATAATGCTAAAACTTGGTTCCACAAGTCTTGGTGTTATCCGATTTTTAGTGTTATCCAATCCATGTTAAAATCCTATGGGATGGATCGGATAATGTTAAAGCTCCATAGAGATACATTGTAACTGCACAGGCTTTAGCGGTTGTTATCCGATCCATCCCATAGGACCTTAACGTTATTCAATCCAATTCTCCTCCCCAGATTACTTAACGTTATGCAATTTTAGCGTTATCCAATCCAATCGTTATCCGGTGTTTTACTGTATTTCCATGATAAATTTATTTTTAAAGTTCTGGAACATGAATTTTCACGTCATGATGTAGTTAAGAATGACTGTATTGAGAAATTAAGCAGGGCTAAAGCAGTGTTCCACTTCAGCCATATTTCAATTGTTCCCAGTTTGAGGTTCTCTAAAATATCCAAGGAACAATTTAGCATGAACCTCCCATCTTAACAAGCCTCATTTAAATGAATAAATAATACATTTCATGTCAGAAATTACTGGGTTGAAAGGATTTTTGCTGCAGAAACTTTGCTCATGGGACAGCCGAATGAGGCTCCTTTCATGTCCCCAAATGGGTTAATAGTATCAATGCCAAGCAAGACCATTTGTTATTTTTGGACTGGGTGCTTTTCAAATGCTTAACTAAACATGGGTCTCAATTACCTGTGTGAAAGTCTAATAGCCAACTTCTGAGCCAATGCTTTACATAGAGACGTTTTACCAGTTCCTGGAGGACCTGCAGCAAAAGTATAAGACACATTAACTGCTATATAACTCAACAATGTTCATGACAAGTTTTTTCTTCTTAAAAGCTAAGATATTGTCTTTTGTATACTTAATACTGAATGTCTCATGTAATAAGTACCACTTTACGTAACATTTTTTAGATTTAATTGTTTAGATTCAAAATATCCCACAGCTTGTTGGACATGTAATCAGGAAGATGGTAGATACCTCCATATGTGGACATTTGAAAAGAGTAAGAATATCTGGGAGATGATCTTCAAAGAAATAAAATATTAGGGATAGACATTTTTTCTAGATAAGAAGACAAACTATACCATGCAAAAGGACAACTCGGTTCCACGATATCAAGTTGCTGTCCACATTTCTGTCAGAGAATAGTAATGTTGTAATCACATAATCTAATAGCTAATTGGAGAGAGGAAAATGAAGAGATAAACAATTACAGTTTCATAATTATAATATAATGGTCAGGTTTTTTTAAATAAAGCAACCGTGATGAGATTAAAAAACAAATTTTAAGAATCATCTTAAAAATGAGAAGGGGGGAGGAACAATTATGTAAGGACAAAACCAAAGCAAACAATGAAATTCCCATGAATCATTAGCTTTATTCTAACTGGACAAAACAACTTGATTTAACCCCTCAATTTTAGGGTCCTCTGTTGTTGGGTCCAAAACTCATTCCATCTGTGGTCAATTGTACAGTATTCCAGATTGCCAAATTGTCAACAACAACAAAAAGGAGAATAATGAATATGGAAATGGCTAGAAATCCATTTTCAGCTTTGAAAAATTTATTTTGGATGTTAAATAGTACAAGGGTCCTTTGTAGTGGGGGAGAGGCCTGTTACCCATTTAAAAGACAAATCTGTGCTGTGGAAGCTTCCAGCAGCTGTAATTCAGCTTTTTTGGTGGAAAGGATGATGATCATCTTTCATCTAAACTTTTATGTACATCAGGTAAGCAGAGTGATCATTCATAACAGCAATAATAAGCAATGACAAAATAAGCATAGTCTCTCTGTAGTAGTAAGGCAAACTATTGATCTCCAAACAGAAATAATGTTAAAGGAAGAAGCATCTCTCCTTGTGAATTCATATCCTCTCCTATTTTTCCTCTGATCTAATAACCATGTTATTTCATCTTCCCTGAAATTCGTGAAAGGAGACATGTAGTTGACTACCAGGTGATGGGACAGACGAAAAGTAAGCCATGCTCATCAATACTTCAAGCAGCATCTAACTCAAGAGTCTGCAACCTACAGCCGTGATGACAAATCATCTGGCCAGTAGCAGTGGCCCCAGAAGCGTTTATGACAACCACAAATGCACCCATGCACGCACAAATGCGCCCACCATGGTTTACGACAGCGTTTATGGCAGAGGGAAACCAGGTATCTGGCCTGCTCAGCTGTCTGAGGGAGCGTTGTCCGGCACATGGCACAAAAACATTGAGAACTCCTGATATAACTGATATGTTAAACAGAGTAAGTAAAGATAAAGGTTTCCCTTGCTCAAAAGCCAGTTGTATCCGACTCTATGGGTCAGTGCTCAGCAGATAATACTCTAGTCTGATCCCAGAACATCACTCTTATCAATACTATCGCTACTTAATATGTACTTTCTACTTACATCAGATTTAATATGAGCATCGTAAATAAGGCTCTCCCACAAACCATGGAATTCAACTGGAAAACAAAAGGATAGGTATACAAATTGAAATATAATTATATTCGACTACACATTTTAACTAACTGGACAAATTTTACTTTAATGTTTGAATTTTTTGGAATAGTAGCTGTGTTAGTCTGTGGTTCAGGCATCTCAGAAAACAAAACAAAACAAAATAAATAAAATAAAATAAAATAAAAAACACAGTAGCACTTTAAAGACTAACTGCAATATTTTTATTGTTAGCTTTCGTGGATCAAGTCCACTTCATCAGACAAAGAATGAAACTTACAGGCATGTTCTTTATATACCAAATTCAGGGGCTCGACGGGAGACGGGTTGGTGTCAAGCAAGATGATAGACAAGCAAGCACAAGAATGCAGTTTCACCCAGCCATTAGCAACAATAGATTATTCAAATAAACTCTAAATGACTCCTTTTCAATCTCAAGGTTGTTTAGTAAGCCCACTATGGTATCTGATCAACTTGTGACCTGCATGTCAGGAGGGGGAAAAACAAACACCTGTACTTGGTTTCTTTCTGTTTTACTAAAGAGAATTGGCAGAAAAGTTGTAATATTACTGGTACTGTAGAACAGGCAGAGCAATCAGGTTCAAATCAGAGATATAAAAACTCTAAGATATAAAGATTATATACCTCGGATAAGCACTGCATCGTATAACGCTAAAATCGCATAACAATGCAAAATTTCTAAAGCAGCAGGGTGACTGGAAAGTTGAATGGGGTTCTCCGTTCAGCTTCCCAGCCACCCTGCAGCTGCGGAGGCAGGGGTGGGGTGTCTGGAAAGCTGACAGGGGGCTCCCCCGTCAGCTTCCTCAACCACCCCACAGCTGTGAATCGGGTTCCCCGACACCACCCCCCAGCCAGCAAAGGGGTCAGAGAGCCCGAAATGGGTGAAAAAAAGGTCTGCTTTTTCCACCCATTTCAGGCTCTCTGACCCCCCTTGCCGGCTCTGGGGAGGTCAGGGGACCCGTTCTGCACTGTTTTTGGAATCCCCCCACCTCCCTGGCCAGTGCAGCAAGCCAAAACGTTGGGATTCGAATCCCGATGATTTGGCTTGCTGCATTGGCCAGGGAGGTAGGGGAACTCCAGAAACTGCTTGGATTGGGTCCCCTGAACTCCCCGGAGCCGGCAGGGGGGTCAGGGGGGGAAGTCTGGGTTTTTTTACCCATTTCAGGCTCTCTGACCCCCCGGCCAACTCCAGGGAGGTAATGGGACCAGATCCAAGCTGTTTCCAAAGTTCTCCCACCTCCCTGGATGCTGCAGCAAGCCAAAACGTTGGGATTCAAATCCCGACATTTTGGCTTGCTGCAGCCTCCAGGGGAACAGGGCTTTTTTAAAAAAACATTGTGCAATCAACACATCGCACAACATTAAAAACCAGATAATGACAAGATTTATGGAGCCAAGTCTCATTGTTATCCAAGGTACTAGTGTACATGACAACACAGCAGTACTATTCCTGATCAAATAAAATCTGACTTATTTTGTTTTCTTTTGCCAACTCAGTTTTAGTGCTTTTAAATTCTGTGTTTTTCAGTGTAAAAGATTTAAATGCATGCTTAACATTTCTACTTGGATTTAAAATATACATGTTCTGTTAAAAACTCAACAAACTACATCTTCTAGGTCAGGGGGTGGTTTAGTTATTTATTTATTTATCTATTTGATTTATTTATCACCCATTTAGTGAGCATGCAATACCCTGGGCAATTTATAAATTAAGTGACCTTAATTTAATCTAGTTGCCCTTACAAGGATGCCTTGCATTTTAAAATCCAATATATTTTATTTGAGAACTGCGCACAGGTTCTCTACTTCCATCACATTTTTTTCTACACCTGCCTCCACAAATAAGGAAGCCATCTTTTTAGTTCTTCCTGACAAACACATTCCAGATGCATGAACTCTTGTTTCACACCCTCCAGGGATCTTTTAAAAAGTAATTAACTAACGAAAATACCTGTAGGTAATACCCAATGATTAGCTGCAACTATATCTTCTTCCTCTGAATCTAGATTTTCAGCCCTAGGTCCTTCTTCATTGAGATGAAAAATATAGATCGAAAGGCTACATTTGCTCAGACTAATAGGCTGTAATTCAGAAGAAAATATATTTTAGCAGTTATCCAACATACAATTCCTTGTAGTGAGTGCATCTTAAATTATAAATACAGTTGTACCTTGCTTAAAGAGCATAATGCGTTCCACATGATTGCTCTTTAAGCGAGTTTGCTCTTTAAGCGAAACACCATTGTAAGTGACCAATTGTGGGGGAGATTGCAAACCCCGATTTATTTGTTAAGCGAGTTTTTGGTTGGGGTTTTTTTTTTTTTTTTGTTAAGTGAAGCGAACATTCAGAGAAAATTCTGCTCTTTAAGCAAGTTACTCTTTAAGTGAGTCGCTCTTTATGTGAGGTTTGACTGTACAGTAAAACCTTGCGTAAAGAGCACCTCGCTTAGACTAACTCGCTTAAAGAGCAGCATTTTCTCTGAATGGTTGCCTCACTTAACAAATAAAACAAACCAAAAACTTACTTAACAACTAAATTGGTGTTCGCAACACACACACCCCGCGCAATTGGTCACTTACAATGGTGTTTCACTTAAAGAGCAAACTCGCTTAAAGAGCAATCCCGTGGAACGCATTATGCTCTTTAAGCAAGGTACCACTGTAGATACATATTCCAGTTAGAGTTGCCATAATTCTCTCCCACAAAACTGGTACAGGAACATACTTGACATAAATGGGCCAGTGTGTTTCCCAAGGTGGGTCTCCTTACGAGTAAAGGCAGGGAAAAGCCCCCCCTCCACCCCATTTTTTCCCACACCTGTCAAAGAGAGAAGAATTTACTCAAAAGCGTCGCCTCTCTCAATTTGGCAATTTCGAAGCTGCCAGAGGAAGAGCGAGGGAATGGAGAGGAGAAGATGGTGGATGAGGCAGTGGCACTTGCACATGCTGGGAGGATGATGATGCTGTCCCAAAAGTGTGCAGCCCTGTGAGGGGGAACCTGGTCCCACATCTGGCCCAGCTGCGAATGGGGCAGGAGCAGGCTCATAATTGGACTCTTGGAAGGGCCGGGGATGGCACCAGCCGAAGTGGGTGATGCCTCCTGACTCCCCTGGGAGCCTCGGCAGAGCAGCGAAGTGGTGGAAGGGTGGATTAAAGACTAACTGCTACAAGTGAGTCTTTAAGGTGGCACAACATTATCTTAATGGTGTGTTGTAATACACAATCAGAAAGTTTTAAAAATCCAAGACTTTAACATGAATTTTATTGAACTGGCTGGGATAATTTTTTTTACCTTGAATCCAGGACAATCCTGGTTTTCCAGGCCTAATGGCAACCCTGATTCCAGTTCCTTTTATTAAACAGCAAGGGGTCCCAAGTGACAGAATTTTTAGTTTTTGGAAGATGTTCTAGTATTCACACTAAACAAGATATGGATTATGGCAGTGCAAGTCTAATCTATATACAGTAAAACCTCATATAACACTAAAACCTGGTTCCACAAGTCTTGGTGTTATATGATTTTTAGTGTTATCTGATGCATGTTAAAATCCTATGGGATCCATAGATACATTGTAACCACACAGGCTTTAGCGGTTGTTATCTGAAGCATCCCATAGGATCTTAATGTTATGTGATGCAATTCTTCCCCCCAGATTCCTTAATGTTATGCGATTTTAGTGTTATTCGATACTAATGTTATATGAGGTATTACTGTACAGTAATGCCTCGGATAACGACTGCATCGGATAACACTAACATCGGATAACGATCTGTCAGCATTGTCCGATGCAGTTGTTCTTACCGGTAGCAGCAGGGAGGCTGGAAAGCTGAACGGGGTTCTCCGTTCAGCTTCCCAGCCACCCTGCAGCTGTGGAGGCAGGGGTAGGGTGTCCGGAAAGCTGGCAGGGGGCTCCCCTGTCAGCTTCCCCAGCCACCCTGCACCTGTGGATCGGGTCTCCCGACCTCCCTGGAACTGGCGGGGGGGGGGGTCAGGAAGCCCGAAATAGGTTAAAAAAATCCGGTTTTTTCCACCCATTTTGGGCTCCCTGATCCCCCTGCTGGCTCCAGGGAGGTCGGGGGACCCGCACTGTTTCTGGAGTCCCTCCACCTCCCTGGAGGCTGCAGCAAGCCAAAACGTCAGGATTCGAATCCCAACGTTCTGGCTTGCTGCAGCCTCCAGGGAAACAGGGCTTTTTTTAACGTTGTGCAATCAATGCATTGCACGACGTTAAAAACCGGATAACTACAAGACTTGTGGAACCAAGTCTCATCGTTATCTGAGGTACTAGTGTAGAGGGAAATTGCCTGTAAGTGAAAAGCTAACACAGGCAGGAGAAAAATTCTAGTCAGTTCATTTTCATTTATACTGCTTTTCTACTTGCAAGTTGCTTTTCATGTTAGGAGCATTTTAAAAAATGATCTCTTTAGAAGTTCTTAAATGGGCAGTCTATTCTACCATCTCAATCTGCTGCATGCACAAGGCTTCTGCATGAGTGGTAATGCACCTTTCTCTGGAAATACTTCCATGATATCTGAGTTGTAAATCTACGAGTGCTAGAAATCTATACATCACATTCATCCTACAATCTTTTATCATTGGGAGGACATACAATTTGCAGGAAATGGTGTATTATAAACACTGCTCACAAACAAAATAAAACATCTAGAAAGGGGGAAATGAGTTTGATATTTACTTTACTGTTCTTATATAATGGAAGCAAACTCAGTACAATTTTTCTTTAGAAGAGTTTTGAACAATGTAAGAACTATTCAATACCTGTCTTTCTTTCAGTTTTAACTCTGTATCCACAATCGCAATGGATTGTACATTATTTGTTAGGAAGCAGTCATCAAACTCTGTCCACTTGTAATCACCAAAGACAACACTGTGTCTATTAAATAACTTTAGGACACTTAGCTTGATATCTTCTTTCTTTGCAGTGCTGATTAAGAGAGAAGAAAACATTACATGTTCAGATCTATATACTGCAGCTACAAAAGAACCTCAGCATCTATTTCTACCATTTATGTTGTGAGATCCAATGCTACCACTACTATCTGCAGATAGTACACCCAATCTGGCATGCAGATAGCACACCCAATCCTCATTACAGCATCCTTCAAGGGACAGTATAAACTGCTTACTACTGAAGGAGCTGTAGATGAAAAAATAGCTAAACCAGAGATAAAATTGGCCAGTTATACCCATTTTAATAATTTCTCGGGAGGGGTCTGGACACAGTTGTTTTCACTAAACATTCTCAACTATGAGATCTATATGCTCTTTGAGTCCCATCATGCTTTGTCAACTATTAGGACCAATCGCTTCTCCGCTTGCAGCACACAATCTACAGCAAGAAACCACAGAAAAACCTAACCATGCTGTTATAGAAATTTCTACACCAAAGAGACTCCATCTTGTTATTTGTGCTATACAGTAGTTTCAAAGTACCCTTACCCTTACTTAAAATATAAGCTTGGATGTCTACTGGAGGATTAACTGATCCTATGAAGACTATGCTAAGGCACAGGATGGTACCATATTTTCACGAAACTGTCAGGAAATGACATATTTCCTCATGCTTCCCAAGGCTTGAGGTTGTAGTTTTTTAGCTAGGTCTCATAGAAATCCTTTGTTCCCTCTGTCTCATAGACTCATGTCATGAGACAGTTTGTTTTCAGCCAGTGTTCCTGTGCTGTTATCTCTCTAGCTTCATGTTTTGACTTCACTAACTCTACATGTGTGTAAACAATTATTGGTTTGAGAATGTTTTCTTCTGTTCCCTGATTGGCCAAGGTTAGCCCACCTGACTGCAGAATCTCCATTTTGCAGAACAGTTAGTCAGTTCAATTCTGGATTCCAATGGCATAAGACCCTGGCTATGGTGTGGGATTATTCTTTTCTCTCAAAATGATTACCTAATGAACCTGGACTGTTACCTGGACTGATATCTGTTACTGACCTTTTAATCTACGTTTTTCCATGGACTTTACTACATGAACCTGAAGAATAAAGCAGCTGTTTCTCTCTGAAGATTGTTGTTTTCTTATTGGCACACACACACACAAAGCTACGCTACCAGATTCCTCCCTTGTTTTGCTCTTTTGCTCTATTGCCTGAGCATAGTAAGAGTTCCTTTCTACACAGCTCGGCTCTCTCAAAGGTGGAAGGTAAGGGTGAGAGTTCCAGGAATGGGACAAGGTGTCTCAGGAACTTGGGGGGAGGAGCCCTTACGATGAGACGGCCGATGTCTGACAGAAACTAAACCCTAACCATAATATAAGCCCTAGCACAGTGGTGGCGAACCTATGCCACGCGTGACAGAGGTGGCACTCGGAGCCCTCTCTGTGGGCACCTATGCGGTGACCCAAGCACAGAGTTTGTCCTGCCCTTCTGCCCAGCAGCCCAATGGAAGCACTTTCTTCCACCCCCCAACACAGAGTTCACCTCGCCATTCTGCCCAGCAGCCCAATCAGACCACTTCCTCTGCCCAGCAGCTCAATGGGAGTGTTTCCTTCCTTCCCTGTTGCTGTGTTGGCACTCTGTGATAAATAAGTGGGTTTTGGGGTTGTTTGGGCACTTGGTCTCTAAAAGGTTCACCATCACTGCCCTAGCAGATTTTTCAGGATGCTAATAATATAAGCCTTACTTCAAAAATAAGCCCCAGTCAAGTTGGTCAGCCAGATCTTAATTCGAGTGCCAGAGAAGGGTGGGTAAGTACAGTAGCGTCGTGTGGATTTCAGCCGCCCGGGGCTTAAGCCAAATTTGCCACCCCCTGATGGACTCCGGCACCCACTGCCACTAGGGCTTCTGGGAATTGTAATCGAAGAACACCCATAGCCCAAAAAGTGCTGCCTGGGGCCATCCACCCCCTTATGCTACACCACTGGGTGGGTAGCTCAATCCTCTCTTCCCCTTTTCCAACCTGCCCCAATGGGTAAAGGAGCAGATGCAGGTGGAGATGGGCAGGGAAAATTCCTCCCACTGGCAGAGGAGGTGACGGCAAACTGCAGGCCATTTTGGTCCCTCTAGTGCGCCAAAGCAGCAGCAGGCACGGAAGCTTGAAAGTAGTGGGCAGGCTAGTTGGGGGAGCCCAACCCTGTGAGTTGTAACAAACAAACAAAAATAAGACATCCTCTGAAATTCCCTAATGTGCCTTTTGAAACAAAAATAAATATAAGACCTGGTCTTATTTTCGGGGAAATACAGTACAGTACTATAAGAACCCTGCTGCTAATACAGTACTTCTTCTCAATCACTATTTGCTTATTATAATTAGTTTAGGGTGTTAGTGAGACTGCATATCAAGACAGGATTAGTTGACTTTTTTGTTTTATGGTTGATCAGTGTATACTATGAATATGATAAGGTAAGTATGAAGTCTGTAGTTTTAAGGGAATGAATTAAGTCATACGGCTCTTAGCCAAGAGCCATTTGTGTACTACACTCTGCAGAATAAAACAGAGAAAAGTCCTTCTCTCTGTCTTGCCCTGACAAAGGTCATTTGGCTTTGACCTGCCCAGGTGTTAAAATCACATTTCTGCAACAATATCAAAGACACTTAAGGTACAAAACCAACCTCTCTAATTTCTGATGAACTTCTACATGTATCTGCAGGGATTCACAGTCATCTTGTAGAGCTAGTGTTAAATCATTTGCAGCAGCATCCATTTTACAGTACTGTGGGGTTTGTTTTTTTAAAGAGAGAGAGAATGATTATACAACATTGTCAGCAAATTCTGGCACGCAGATAGCAAAGGCATAATGGCAAATGCAACAATAGGGTGGAAGACCTATATAGTGTGCCAAGAAGAGTGATGGAAAGGAAGTAACTGGCCACATATCAAACCATAATTTTCATTTTCAAACAAATTTTTAAAAATAGATGTGAGTGGAGGCATTTTTGGAATTACTTCTATATAGCAACCTGAAGCTGGACAGATCACTGCTAACAGCTTTAGAGCAGTTAATTAAATTGAGGCAATACAGTAAAACCCCTTACAACGAGATTTTTTATCCCTTTTTTTAGGTCTGAAACGGACATTTGGGTTTTTAATGCATTTCTATGGGGAAACGTGCATCTTACTACTAAATTTTTTTAGAACGAAAGGTCCCATGGAATGCATTAATTTCATTCTATGGGGTACCACTGTACTACGCTTGATCTTAGCCAAAAGGCTGAGAAGCAATTAATTCAAGCAATCGACATAACCTATATTCCAATAATGCATGCAAACAAAGGTTGGAAAATTACATTGAAAAGGATTAATATAAAGATATACTGTATAATGAAGCCACCCAGAACCAAGCAATTGTAGGGTGATGCTCTGCATCTTACAGCATCATCTGCTTTAAGCATGCATTATTCATAGAGTCATCATATGTCAGAAGCACCTTGACAGTACATAATATATTTATTCTTCTTCAATATATATATACACCCACTCAACACAATAGCATAACTGAGATCAGAGAGTTTACAACGCAGTGGTTCTGGGAGAGAAAGATTGGCTGGTTGCACACTGTTGCCCATACTGTCTCTCAAGTGTACTTGCAGTGCTTTCTACTCTTCAGAGAGGTTCCTTCTATATCTATCTCTATGGAGAGCAAAACCAATACACCTTGCCAAATGGATAAGTGTTGAGGAATGACTCCCACCAGATCAAGATTCTGGGTGGACCATCGAGAGTCATTTAATAGGTTTTGAAGCAAAGTAGGAAGATGAAAGAAGTAAAATGGGGCTACTTAAATACATAATTTTTCTGTGAATGTAGACAGATTCGATCAATGCAGTATTTATGTGCATGCAATTTATGCTCCACAATGTGTACAAAATATCTAGCAAACAGCCAAGATAACGTTGTTGAAGTAGCCTACTTCTGATAAAAAAAATAGTCTAATTATTTTAATTTGGTAATTACCTATACTGTATTTCATATACACTAGTACTTCGGATAACGATGAGACTTGGTTCCACAAGTCTTGTTGCTATCCGGTTTTTAACATTGTGCGATGCATTGATTGCATGTTTTTAAAAAGCCCTGTTCCCCTGGAGGTTGCAGCAAGCCAAAACGTCGAGATTTGAATCCCGACCTTTAGGCTTGCTGCAGCCTCCAGGGAGGTGGGGGAACTTTGGAAACAGATCGGGTCCTCTGACCCCCCTCAGCCAGCAGGGGGGGCAGAGAGCCCAAATGAGGGGAGGATTGACAGGCTGAGGGGGGTGGGTCAGGGGACCTGATCCACAGCTGTGGGGTAGCTGGGGAAGCCAACGGGGGAGCCCCCCGTCAGCTTTCCAGCCACCCCACCCCTGCCTCCGCAGCTGCAGGGTGGCTGGGAAGATGAATGGAGAACCCCATTCAGCTTTCCAGCCACCCTGCTGCTACAAACGACTGCATCGGATAACACTAGCAGATTGTTATCCGATGCAAAATTTCTTTAGAAATTGTGCATCGTTATGCGATTTTAGCGTTATCCAATGCAGTCGTTATCTGAGGTATTACTGTAGAGCCATAATTTTAAATTGTGCAACACTCTGATAGCAATAAAGGGAGAATCACTGAAATTACATTATTGAGATTATTATTATTATATATAATACAAAAGGGAGCAACTCAAATTTTGAATCTAAAAGTTCCCATTGCTGCAGTAATAAAAGACTGGGATTGTGCAATTTGCCCAAGGATACACGGGCTGGCCCTTCTCCAGAAGGGACAGTGAAGAATCCAACTGCTGATGTCTGACTGAAGTCAGATACTGTACCTGACTCACAGAGATATGCAGGCTGCTTGTGAGACTTCAGAAAAATCCTCTCTAAATGGCACAAAATTGTGTTCATTGTCTAAGAAATAAAGATAACATCAAATGCAGAGAAATACAAAGAACATTGTTGACAAAATTCAAATAGCCACAAAAATAAGGTCATTTCATAACGCCTTCAAAATGTATAGATTAAGGTGGTAGCAGCCACAAACAGTACTGTACCCACTATTAAATGATGCTAACAATTAGAGATGATCATGACAAAAACTTTCGTGTCTTTCATGTACTGGTCCTTTTGTTAAACATGAAAGGGACTGCCTCTTTGGATTGTTTTACCGCTGTTTTCTATTTGTCCAAATGAAACTTATAATAACTACAAAAAAAAAACCCAACAACCAAAGGCAAGGCAACAGGGAATCAGTCTACTCCAGAAGCAGGCAAAGCAGGCAGCAGTACAACCAATAACCAACGTCAAACAAATCTTAGCAAAATAGTAAATTATACACCTTCAACAAAATACAATAAAATAAGCAAATTAAAAATTCTAAGAACATCAGAGATTTAACAAAAACGCTGTAACACGTTGAAGACTAACTGTTCTGTTTTAATGTTAGCTTTTGTGGATCAAGTCCACTTTGTCTGACCACACCTTGGAAGGACAAATGTTGAAGCTGAAGCTCAAGTACTTTGGCCGCAAAATGAGAAGAGAGGACCCACTTGAGAAGGCTCTGATACTGGGAAAAGGAGAAGGGGGAGGCAAGGGACGCAATGGTTAGACAGCATTGTTGATGTGGTGGATGGGGATGAGGGCATACTCTGGAGGATAACAGAAGTCCATGGCCTTGCAAAAATTCAGACGCGACCATGCGACTGAGGTAAAGGTTTCCCTTGCTCAAAAGCCAGTCGTATCCGACTCTAGGGCTCAGTGCTCATCTGTTTCAAACTGAAGAGCGAGCGCTGTCTGCTTCTGCAATGTTTCAGTGGTCATGACTAGACACGGAAAGCTGTTTACCTTCCCAACAAAGTGGTTCCTATTTATCTACTTGCAATTTTTTGCTTTTGAACTGCTACATGCGACTGAACAAGAGAGCAATTCTAGCCTGAACTGTCTCTGGAAGCAAAAAACAATGAAAATGGAAACCGTCTTGTCTTGTTATGAGAAAGCAAGGTGCTGTGGAAATGGGAATAATACTGGAAGGAAGCAGGAAAAGAGAAAGACTGAAGGTGAGTGGAATCGATTCCCTAAGGCTGTGGTTCCCAGTATGGGGCCATTTTGATTTTTTAAAGGGGGGGATTCGAGCTTGTTTAGTACAGTCAAACCTCGCATAAAGAGCGTTTCGCTTAAAGAGTAACTCGCTTAAAGAGCAGAATTTTCTCTGAATGGTCGCTTCGCTTAACAAATAAAACCAATCAAAAACTCAGTTAACAAATAAATCGGGGTTCGCAATCCCCCCCCCCATTGGTCACTTACAATGGTGTTTCGCTTAAAGAGCAAACTCGCTTAAAGAGCAATCCTGTGGAGCGCATTATGCTCTTTAAGCGAGGTACAACTGTAAAGGTAAAGGTTTCCCTTGCTCGAAAGCCAGTCGTATCTGGCTGTAAGGTTCAGTGCTCCTGTTTCAAAGCTGAAAAGTCAGCACTGTCTGCTTCTGCAGACATTTCCGTGGTCACGTGGCAGGCATGACTAGACCCCGGAGCGTTGTCTACCTTTAGACTAAGTTAATGGCCTTTTAGGCTTCCTTCACATGAAGAGGAGCTGTCTTTTTGAATATGTGGGGAGGGGGGCATGATTTTAGAGATATTTATGTAGGGCATGGCCTAAAAACAAAAAGGTTGGGAACCACTGCCATAGGCTCATGATGGTGAACCTTGGCACTCCAGATGTTCTTGGACTTCAATTCCCAGAAACCAAGCCCCCATGAATCCACACAAATGGGTTTGCTGCGATTCATCCGGCCCGCGCCGCTCCTGGAAGCGGAAGTAAAACGCCCCCGTATGGTTAAGACTCTTTCAGGTTAACCCTTCCTCCATACGGGTGCATTTTACTTCCGCCTCTAGGAGCGACGAAGGCAGTGCGATGCGAGCCGGTTGAATCGCAGCCAACCCATTCGTGTGGATTCACGGGGGCTTGGGCTTCTGGGAGTCAAAATCCAAGAACATCTGGAGTGCCAAGGTTCGCAATCACGGTCCCATGGCAGTGAGGGTGAACCTTGGTACCTCCACCTGCCCTGGAACTTCAATTCCCAGAAGCCCAAGCCCCCATGAATCCACACAAATGGGTTTGCTGCGATTCATCCGGCCCGCGCCGCTCCTGGAAGCGGAAGTAAAACGCCCCCGTATGGTTAAGACTCTTTCAGGTTAACCCTTCCTCCTTACGGGCGCATTTTACTTCCGCCTCTAGGAGCGACTAGGGTGGTGCGGTGCGAGCCGGATGAATCGCAGCCAACCCATTCGTGTGGATTCACGGGGGCTTGGGCTTCAAAATCCAAGAACATCTGGAGTGCCAAGGTTCGCAATCACGGTCCCACGGCAGTGAGGGTGAACCTTGGCACTCCAGCTGTCCTGGAACTTCAATTCCCAGAAGCCCAAGTCCCCTGTGAATCCACACGAATGGGTTGACTGTGGATTCACAGGGGACTTGGGCTTCTGGGAGTCGAAAGCCAAGAACATCTGGAGTGCCAAGGTTCGCCATCACGGTCCCATGGCAGTGAGGGTGAACCTTGGCACTCCAGCTGTCCTGGAACTTCAATTCCCAGAAGCCCAAGTCCCCTGTGAATCCACACGAATGGGTTGACTGCAGGGTGGATCCACAGGGGACTTGGGCTTCTGGGAATTGAAGTTGCAGGACAGGTGGAGGTACCAAGGTTCACTCTGCCATGGGACCGTGATGGCGAACCTTGGCACTCCAGATGTTCTTGGCTTTCGACTCCCAGGAGCCCAAGCCCCCCGTGAATCCACACGAATGGAGCCTGTGGGAAACCTAGCAGGGGATGTTGTGGAGAAGAAGCCAAACCCCGCCTTGGGTCCTATCCAGCCGCCCCTTCGCGCCAGACTCACCCGAGGAGAGCCTCCTCGTCCGCCCTTTCTCCCTCGCTCGGGAATCAAACCTCCCGCCCTTCTCCCTCCCTCCTTCCTGCGCGGCAATGACGCCGGGCCCGCCGTGGGCCGGAAGGTGCCTACGCCCGCCCGCCCGCCCGCGCCATTTCCTCCTCTCGTCCTCCAGCCGGGCCAAGCCTGCCCTTTCCCCATTATGGGCAAGAAACACAAGAAGCACAAGGCGGAGAAGACGGAATGGAGGTCGACGTCGGCCCCGGCCGTCACCGCCGCGGGGTCCGGCGCCGACGCTTACGACGGTAGGGAAGGGAAGGGAGGAGAGGCGCCCCCAAAACGCGCCTGGGGCTCCCGCAGCCGGAGGGCCCTTCCTTCCCCGCGCCTGGCGCAGTGATGGGATGTAACAGGTTCTCACCAGTTCTCCAGAACCGGTAGTAATTTTTCCCAGTGTCCCAGAGAACCTGTAGTAGCTTTTGGGGGGAACCACCTTCGGGGCTTACCTTTTCACTGGTTCCCCCACTGTGCATGCATGCCAAGCACTTGACTTGGTGTGCATGCACGCCTAGTGCTTGGCACATAATGCACAGCCTCCTTGCTGTCCTCCCAAACGGGGAGGAGGAAGAGAAGCTGCCAGCCTGAAGCTCCTTATAGCCTGAAGCTCCCTATTTTTATTATTTTGTATTTTTTTCTTTGGCCCCGCCCATGACATGACATCATGATGTTAGCTCCTCCCACACTGTGATGACATCACGGTGGGGTAGTAAAATTTTTGACATCCCACCACTGCACTGGACCCCCCTGAGAGGCTTCGAGGCGGCAGGGCGGGGAAGGGGCGCGCCCTCCTGGGTCACACCTTCTTCCATGCGGCAGGTGCCGAGCCCCGGGGAAGGGGTGGGGGGAAGGTTTCCCTCACGTGCCCCAAGGGAGGGTTGGCGCCCCGGGCAGCAATGATGATGGTGATGACGGGACTGCAGTGGCTCAAGTGGCCAAGACGCTGACTTTAAGGCGGCAGGTCAGCAGTTCGAGTCCCCGAATACTGCGGGAAGGAATGAACTGCCGTCTTTGTCCCAGCTCCCTGCCAACCTAGCACTTCGAAAGCAAGGCATTGCAAGTAAATCAACAGGGACCACTTCGGTGGGGAGGTAGACAGCGTTCCGTGCGCTCCGGAGCGCACGGAACGCTGTCTACCTCCCCACCGAAGTGCCACATGACCACAGAAAACGTCTGCAGATTTTATTTTATTTTATTTATTCTATTTGTATGCCGCCAACTCAGCATACACCATCTCAGGGCAGCTCACAAAAATCACAACATATCAATCAATCAATTTAGTGTTACAGTCAAAGACCAGCATAAAAAAACAAAGCATCCAAAACATGGTTGACCAAAACTATAGCAGGACTACAAAGGAGATTTTTGAATGCTCTAATCGGACTCAAGCAGTAGGATTCAGCTAAAATCACTTTACAGTATATGCAATTATATTAAAAATATAGAAGGATGTGATGTAAAATGTAATATCTACTAAAATTACAACGTGTAAAAATGCTGAGACAATCAATGTTAATAAAAAATTGTGCTATCAGTAAAAATAGAAATATTTAGTGACTTAAATTCAAATTCAATTTGTTTACAGTCCATGACCAGCATAACACACAAAAACATAATACCACATCCTAACTAGTCTGGACACGGGTAATAAAAGGAAACTATGATACTATAATACTAAAAACCTACTGGGAATCGACATAGAACAGCAGGGTGCCTATCTAAAAAACAATATTACTAAAATCCCTCAATAATTACTAAAACCTAGTGTCACGAAAATAAAATGCAATACTAATATTTACAAGAAAAAGAGGGATAGCCTCATTACAAGGATATAAAATACTCTCTAATAGAGTTGTAGTTTACTAAAACTCAGTAATTTATCTTTACCTTAAACATATCAAACATTACAGTACAATAAAATATAACAATACAATAAAAGGTAACAGTGCAATAAAACGTAAAAGACCAACACATACATTGACAACTGTGGCAAAGGGACCATCATCTGAATCAAGCGGACAACACTGGCTCTTCGGCTTTGAAACAGATGAGCACTGAACCCTAGAGTCGGATACAACTGGCTTTCGAGCAAGGGAAACCATTACCTTTAATAATAATAACAACAATAATTTGAAAGGATTTTTTGCTGGACAAACTCCCCTCAAGGGACGTCCAGATGAGGCTCCTTTCATGTCCCCAAGATCTTTTCCCCACCAAAGTGGTCCCTATTTATCTACTTGCAGTTTCTTGCTTTCGAACCGCTAGGCTGGCAGTAGCTGAGATAGAGACTTGGGCACGCAATCCGTCCTGCAGTACCCGAGTCTCAAACTGCCGACTTGCCAGCCTTCCAGTTAACAAGGGGAGCTTCTTACCCACTGAGTTGCTGCAGATAACGCTTTCTGTTGATAGCCATGTTGAGCACTATTTTTAGCGAAAGATGTAAACATAACATGGATCTCTAAAAATTGCTTACAATAGAAAAATATAATCATATCATTTGCTAGCTGCTGTCTGCAGATTTTCAAAACAGTTTTCCGCTCAAGGGACGCCCAAATGAGACTCCTTTCATGTCTGCAAGATCTTTTCCCCACCGAAGTGGTCCCTATTTATCTACTGAAAGTGCAATGTCTTGCTTTCGAACCACTTGGTTGGCAGGAGCTGGGACAGAGATGGGAGTTCACTCTGTCATGCAGTATCCGGGTCTCGAACTTGCCAATTTGCCGGTCCTCCAGCTAACAAGGCGAGTATCTTAACCACTGAGCCACTGTAGTTGGTTGGCTGCGAAATGCATTCTTTTCCAGAGCACCTTCTTCTACTCATAATGCTTAATTATGCCTAATTGCCTAATTATTTGTAAGCTGCCTTGATTCGGATTCCCTGATTGGGTGGCATATTATTATTATTATTATTATTATTATTATTATTATTATTATTATTATTATTATTATTATTATTATTATTATTATTATTAATGCCCTCAAGAGCTGCCAAATCTTAGTCCCATTTAAAAATGAGGGAGAGAAGGGAAGACGTTGAATCTGCCCATCCACAATGAATCACTGGATAAAAACAGACCGAGTAGATACTTAAACCCCTTGGTTCCACCCAAGCTCCTTTCATGTCTCCAAGATTTCCCCCCCACTGAAGTGGTCCCTATTTATCTACTTGCAATTTCTTGCTTTTGAACCACTAGGTTGGCAGGAGCTGTGACAGAGATGGGTGCACAAACCATCATGCAATACAGTTGTACCTCTCTTAAAGAGCATAATGCGTTCCACAGGATTGCTCTTTAAGTGAGTTTGCTCTTTAAGCGAAACACCATTGTAAATGACCAATGGGGGGGGGGAGTGCGAACCCCGATTTATTTGTTAAGCGAGTTTTTGGTTGGTTTTATTTGTTAAGCAAAGCAAATATTCAGAAAATTCTGCTCTTTAAGCGAGTTACTCTTTAAGCGAAATGCTCTTTATGCAAGGTTTGA
Organism: Furcifer pardalis; assembly: GCA_030440675.1. NCBI lineage: Eukaryota > Metazoa > Chordata > Lepidosauria > Squamata > Chamaeleonidae > Furcifer > Furcifer pardalis. The sequence goes on from CP126897.1 coordinate 50,771,600, forward strand.
CTGTACCCAGGTCTCGAACTGCCGACTTGCCATCTTTCCAGCTAACAAGGCAAACTTCTTAACCACTGAGCCATCGCAGCCCCTTACCCCAGGCAACACCAGCCTAACAGCAGACTGCACCTGCTGAAGGGCAACCCCTCTGTATCAGAGAGTAAACAAAGCAAGACAACAACAAAAGAACAAGAAAAAACTTGTTGTGGCACCTTAAAGACCAACTCCTGTATTTCGATGTGAGCTTTCGTGGATCAAGTGAACTCGATCCATGAAAGTTTAAATTGAAATACTGTACAAGAATTTTTGAAATGGTAGCACTGTTAGTCTGTGTTTCAAGCATGTCAGAGAGTAAGCAAAATAAAAAGACAAAACCCATTCTAGCACCTTGAAGACCAACTGCTGTATTTAAATGTGAGCTTTCGTGGATCAAGTCCACCTCATCAGACATAAGAGTCTTCTTTTGTGTACCGATAAAACCCTGGACTGCCAAAATGAAGTTACTTTCTTGGCTTTGTCATTGGCCCTGAATAAATCTTCGTGGGTGCATGTTTCTGGCAGTAATTGGCAGACCAGTAAATGAGCCAGATTCTGTATCTCCACATTCACACAGCATGTTGTTGTCTGCCAGCAGCCCCCATTTGAGCATGTTGTGGTCTTATATTTAGGCAGTCCAACCCTCAACCTTTTCAGGGTTGTCCAAGTGACATAGAAGAGGTTGAGTTCCTCAGCTATATTCTCCTTTAATGTTGTTCCTTGTCCAGTGAGCTCCTTCCTCCATCTTCTAATTTGGTTTTGCTCTTGTGTACCCTCAAGAATATTTGTTCTTGCCATAAGAATGAGACCTCGTGGCATCAATCTATACACAGGTACAGAGGCACACAATGGTTGGCCAGCCCAACAGAAAAGTAACAGTGTAGCTTTTTACAACTGACAATTAAAAATCCCCTGATAATCAGACTTGCTCTGATGCTTGCCTTTGTTGAGTTGCAAATGGTTGCAAAGCAAACCTGTCTTGCTAGCTGGTGGCAAAACAAATATTGTGGCTTTAGAAACACTGATCTTTCTGTATGTTTGCTAACTGGAATGTTTTTCACCAACACCTAGGCAATCTTCTAATGCAGGAGTTCTCAACCTTTTTAAGCCAGGGGCTGGGTCACACTTCCTCAGTTTCAGAGGCTGGACAACCACTTTGCCCTTCCTCCATCAAATAGCACTTCCTGGTGTGGTGGAGGTGGGCCACATGAAATGGTGCCACAGGTTGAGAATCCCTGTTCTAATGTGATGAAGAACATACATAGTTTGACTTAAAATCATTGTGAAAATTCTACAAAAAAGCTTACACGATTGGTATTAATGCTGAGTGCCTTGATGCCTTTTACTTGTGTTCTTTTTTAATTAGATTATGTGGATAAACCCTTGGAAAAGCCATTGAAACTGGTTTTGAAAGTTGGAGGTAGTGAAGTAACAGAGCTTTCAGGATCAGGACATGATTCCAGTTACTATGATGACAGATCTGACCATGAGAGAGAGCGGCATAAAGAAAAGAAGAAAAAGAAAAAGAAGAAATCTGATAAAGAGAAAGAAAAACATCTGGATGAAGAGGAAAGGCGGAAGAGAAAGGTAAGTACAATTGCTACTGAATTGCAATTATTATTTTTTACATACAGTATTTGAAATCAAATCTTTAAAGGATTTTTCATGAAAAAAAATTGTTCTGCATTTTCCAGTCTTTTTGAAATTTGGTATAACAACAACAACAACATATCCATTAGAAACTTTGTCAGAAGTTTGGAATTGAATTGGGAACATCAAGTAGAGAAAGTTTTAGAAAATGAGAGAGTCAAGATCATGTGGGACTTTAAAATTCAAACAGACAGACATTTGCCTCACAACAAAACTGATATAACTGTTGTGGAAAAGAAGGTCTGGATTATTGACATTGCTATACTAAGAGATGCATGAATTGAAGATAAACAACTGGAGAAAAATCACAAAATACAATGGAACCTCATACAACAATCGGCGCCGTATAGCAATGAAATCGCATAACATTTAGGTTTTTTTGGGGGAAATGGTATCCCGCATAACAATTTTCCCTATGGAAAAAATTGTACAGTGCAACAATTTTTCAAAGGGAAACCTACTTAGCAAAAAAAAGTTGTACAATTCATCCCATAGGTAAAATTGCTATACGATGCACGCATCATATAGCAATTGTTTCATACAACAATGAGTCCCATGGAACATATTAAAATTGTTGTCTGAGGTACCACTGTATTGTGATTTGCAAATTGAAGTTAAGCATCTATGGAGGAAAAAGTATGTTGTTGTTCCCATAGTGATTGGAGCTTGGGAGCAATGCTTGAAGGACTCCCTAGATATTTAGAAATTTTGTACTTATTGGACTTGAGCATCTTAACTCTCCAAAAAAAAACAACTCTACTAGGAACTGCATATATACTCAAGATGTAACCTTAACAGTTCTTAGGTCCTTGGTTAGGGCTTGAACTGTTAATTTTATTCCAGTACTGAACTGTGAATCAAATGGTTGATTTGTATCCTTTAATAATAATATCAATAAACTTGAAATTAAAGCAGGTTATAGAATTTTAAGAATTTTTAAGGGGCAAAATACCTGTTAAACTAGAGTTGATAAACAGAGAGCAATAAAACCAAGCAGATCCCCAAGCAGAGAAAATCAACCATAAGGATTAGGCTATTGTGTAGTTGCTTTCTTTTTCTTTCTGCAGTTCTTCATATTTTGAATCATTTTTAGCCCATTCTTAAGATCCCTTCATTTATTAGCCTGTTAACATATGATGTTGGATGTAGGCCTCCTATTTTTGCCATTTACTGAGGACTGGCAAAAAAATAATAATCATATATCATCTTAAAATCAAATACAGTGGTAGCTCACATAACAAATGCTTCGTATAATGAAAAAATTGCGTAATGAAGCATTCATTAGGCAATGACGATACCCCGCATAACGAAATTTTTTTTCGTTATGTGGGTTTTTTGAGTAATGGGTATACCCAGTGGTGGGCATCAGCAGGTTTGCACCATTTCGCCAGAACCAGTAACAGAAATTCTGGCTGGCCCCACCCATCCAAGTTTTGAAATAAAGTAGTCCTAATTAGGGTGCAACACAGGGCTTTCCCCCTGGCTACGCCTACCATACCACGTCCACAGCGCGGTAGTAAAAAAAATTTGAGCCCACCACTGGGTATACCCAGTCAGTGGGAACCCCAGATAACGAAACATTTTTTCTAAAGGTGTTAGATTTAAATTTTATCTATTTGGTATCAGGAAGAGAAAAAAAGGAAAAGGGAAAAGGAGCAGTGTGATACTGAAGGTGAAATGGATGACTTTGATCCTGGAACGAAAGTAGAAGTTGAGCCACCCTCAGATCGACCAGTCCGGGCATGTAGAACTCAACCTGGTGAGTTCAAGATTTGGTATATTTATAATATAGTACATTAGTACCCCGGATAATGTTATGACTTGGTTCCACAAGTCCCGTCGTTATCCGGTTTTTAACGTTGTGCGATACATTGATCACACAATGTTAAAAAAAAGCCCTGTTTCCCTGGAGGCTGCAGCAAGCCAGAACGTCGGGATTTGAATCCTGACATTTTGGCTTGCTGCAGCCTCCAGGGAGGTGGGGGAACTTTGGAAACAGCTTGGATCGGGTCTCTCCACCTCCCTGGACCCGGCCGGGGGGGGGGGGGCAGAGATCCCAAAATTGGTTTTTAAAAAAAAGTCCATTTTTTTTTACCAATTTTGGGGTCTCTGACCCCCCCCGCCAGGTCCAGGGAGGTGGGGAGACCCGATCCAAGCTGTTTCTGGGCATCCCCGACATCCTCAGCCAGTGCAGCAAGCCAGAATGTCGGGATTCGAACTCTGACATTCTGGCTTGCTGCACTGGCTGAGGACGTCGGGGAAGCCCTGAAACAGCTTGGATCGGGTCTCCACACCTCCCTGGAACCAGCGGGGGGGGGGTCAGAGACTCCAAAATTGGTTTTAAAAAAAGGACGGTTTTTTTTTACCAATTTTGGGGTCTCTGACCCCCCCCGGTCGGGTCTAGGGAGGTGGGGAGACGCGATCCAAGCTGTTTCTGGGCTTCCCCGACGTGCTCAGCCAGTGCAGCAAGCCAGAATGTCAGGGTTCGAATCCCGACATTGTGGCTTGCTGCACTGGCTGAGTACGTCGGGGAGGCCCAGAAACAGCTTGGATCGTGTCCCCTGCCTGCTCCAGAAAGATCAGAGGACCCGATCTACAGCTGCAGGGTGGCTGGGGAAGCTGACGGGGACTCCCTGTCGGCTTCCCTAGCCACCCGCCCTTGCCTCTGCAGCTGTGGGGTGGCTGGGGAAGCCGACGGGGGAGCCTCCCGTCAGCTTTCCAGCCTCCCCACCCCTGCCTCCGTAGCTGCAGGATGGCTGGGAAGCTGAACGGAGAACCCCGTTCAGCTTTCCAGCCACCCTGCTGCTAAGAACGACTGTATCGGATAACGTTAAAAATCGCATTATTCGATACAAGATTTTTCCGAAAATCTTGTAACGTTATGTTGTTTTCACGCTATACGGTACTCGCGTTATCCGGGGTATTACTGTACTTGATATTTGGTTACCAGTGAAATTTTTAAGCAGATTTTTCTTGCCACAATATTGAAATAAATTCCTTGCATAATAAGAAAATGTCCAGGGTAAGAGATGGGGATTCTTCATAGCTTTGTGTGCTCCCAGTCCCTATTACTTTGTAGGGCACTTTGTTTGAATAGATAGTAAGATGTAATAATTTTGCATTATTTTTGATCATAATGGAAAATAATAAAGCTTTGTGTTTGTAGAAGGGCAATTATAAAATCGGCTATATTAAGGTTCTGTTTACACAAACAAGATCAATGTTGGAAACAATCTGTAGACATAATGTCTTTATAGTTTGTGTGCTATCATTTGCTTCATTGCTTTCTTATGTTGAATTATAGCAGAAAATGAAAGCACACCCATACAACAATTATTGGAACATTTTCTTCGCCAATTGCAGAGGTAAGGCTTCCCATTTTATAGACAGATCTGTGGACATCTGCTGTGCTTAGTTTTTGAAATTGAAAGTGTTTTACATTAGGAGACTTTTATGATTACAGAGAACAGGCCCATGGTGGCTATTTTGGACACCAGGACAAGTCCCAGTGCACCACAGGGTCTGGCCCCCTCCAGAGGCAGGCAGAAGTATGCTACACAATGGTGCAAGTCAATTTCTGCTCAAGCTGGAACCTTTGAGGCAGCAGGGTGCTGTTTCCTTGGGGTGGGTATTGCTGTGCACCAAACAGACCCCACACTGCCACTATGGCTGGCTGGTACATGGTGATGCACCAGCACCACCCCTCCACCATGCCCTCTGACACTCCACCCAACTCCATAGGCTCCACCCTCCCCTATCCCCTGTCCACCACTCTTAGCATAGCCAGCACACCCATGACAGGGAGTTGTTTTAGTTTGATTTTTTTCCTTTACTGGTTAAACTTGGTTGAGATGCAACTGTAGCAAGCATGTTGATTCACATGTGTGTCTGCTTTGCTTAGGTATAAAATGATAGTTAGGAATTTTTGATGCAAATCTTCCACCTATGTTATTGCTTTGTTGTTACTAAATATCATTTCTAAGGGATGACCCAAATTCTAATTTTTCTAATTTTATCTCTGTGTCTTTTGGGAATTAGACATATTTTGAAAGTCTGTTATTGTTATACGTGGGTATATATTTGTAGAAAAACACAAACGTAGCAGCCTTGTTGGTATTGCTCCACTTAATCTCAGGAGAGAAGTAGCAGCAGATGCTGAGAGAACTAACCGAGAGAATGACCCTTGACACCCTCTGAACGGATATGAGCCAAAAGTCCACTAGCTCAGATCCCAGAAGAGCTTTATGGCATGAACAAATATTCTTGAGGGTACACAAGAGCAAAACCAAATTAGAAGATGGAGGAAGTTGCTCACTGGGAAAGGAACATCTTTAAAGGTGGATATAGCTGAATATCTCAATCTCCTCTACGTCACCTGGAGGACTCTAAATAGGCAGAGGGTTGGAGTCCCTAAATGGAAGACCAACATGCTCAAGTGGGAACTGCTGGTGGACAACAGCACATGGTGTAAATGTGGAGAGACACAAGAGTCTAGCCCATTTGCTGGTCTGCTGATTGCTACCTGAGATATGAACCCATGAGGACTTGAGTTTGGTCAATGACAAAGTGAAAAAAGTGGCTTCATTTTGGCAGTCCAGGGTCTCATCAGGACATGAAAGAAGAAGAAGATTGTGTCATTTATACTACAGGGATCTTTTCAGGTATCTGCAAGATCTCTAGTCAGTGCAATAAAATCAAAACCATACTTTAGGTAGATAATGTCTGGCTATTTAGGACTTATTTCAAAAGCAGCAAATAATACAGAATGAGTGACTAGACGGTTAATTAGTCCATTATACCTTTTCTGAAAGAAGATTTATTAATATGTGAGCCATAAAGAACTTAGAAACAAATATCTCAGCTTTCCTTTGTATATCCCTACCTCGACACTGTAGCAGTCATTGGGAATTCTTTATTGTTATTATATGTCTGTTTGTTGCATGTTAATCCTTTCCTACTATCATCTAGCCACTACACCAGACTGGCTCTCCCTAGTACAGTACTGTACTTCAGGTTCGCTTTCCCTGTTCCATGATCACCAGAAGCTGCATCCTTAATGTTGTAAGCACCTTTGCTATGGGTTTTTAGAACCTTGCAAAAGACCAACTTGTTTAGATAAACATTCCCTGGAATATGATTCTAGCTATTTTTTTAAAAAAAGTATTGGATCAAACTCTCATATTATTTTGTGTTATTAAGCTTCATTTGATGCACTACTTATTTATTTTTTCATGCTTAGAGATCTACATTTCAAAATATATAGTGTTAAATGTGTGTGCTTCCATTTTTTTTTTAGGAAAGATCCTCACGGATTTTTTGCCTTTCCAGTCACAGATGCCATTGCTCCTGGATATTCCATGATAATAAAGCATCCTATGGATTTTGGCACAATGAAAGACAAAATTGCAGCAAACGAGTATAAGTCAGTAACAGAATTTAAGGTGAATTAATAGAGTCTTAGTAACCTTTAAGTAGTAGAGTATGTTAGTTTTTCTTCTCCCTTTCCTTCTTTTTTAAAGAGGTATCCAAACAATAATTTACATTTTATGGATTGTACACTGTAAAAGTGTGTTCTTCCATTCTAGGGAACAGAATTGTTGTTGGTTTCTGCTATGAATATCCATGACAAGCTTATATTTAGCCCTGTGTGATGGTGAATTATCCTGCTATTTCCCATTTCATTCATTAAATTGGAATGTCTAAGCAATTAGGAGATTTTTTGCATACAGGGCCTTCATAAAAGAGAAGTGAAGATTGCAGCCTTGTGTGCTTTGGACTTTTTTCTTCTTTTCTTTCTTTCATTCTTTTCTTTTGGACAAATGGGCACATTTGATAGAAGTTTCCATGGTATATAACCTACCAGAACAAATAATTGGATTATATAGAATCACTGAGTTGGATGGGACCTTTTAGGCCATGTCCTCTAACCCCTTGTTCAATGCAGGAATATAAGGTGGTAACACCAGGAACTCAGTAAGTCTCCAAGTTTTATTGCCTGCTTGTGGCTGGAAAAATATGGTTACAAAGCATTGAATTACTTTGCAACAGATTTTGAAGGCCAGAAACAGAATGAGAATTCAGGGTAAATTTGTGTTAAAGATGACTTTATTATGGTCTGCAACCAGCGCAGTAAAACGAGAGGTAAAAATTTTTTTAATGCTTTGAATGTAACTAAAATATACTACTGTATATAAGCTGAGGTACCTAATTTTACCTGAGAAACCAGGAAAAGTGATTGATTCGAGTGTAAGCCTAGAGTGGGAAATGCAACAGCTACTAGTTAGTTTCAGTAATCAAAATAAATGATTCCTGCACAGCTGGGAAAATAGAGCAGATGACTCGAGTATAAGCAGAGTGCTTTTTCAGCACATTTTGGTGCTGAAAAAAATCAGCTTATACTCTAGTATATACAGGTTTTTTTTAAAAACCAGGCTTTTTAAAAAATTTAATGCTTTAAATATAGTTAAAAGTCTGACCAGATTATCCTGCAATGGTAATAGAGTAGACCATGCTGCCAGTGATTCAAAGCCAAGTGTCAGATGGTGGTTAACTAACCTGACATCCATGAAGACTAATGGCCTTGGGAAGGGTGATGGTCCCCAAGTGGATTAAATCCCACTTGACTCTATCTTGATGGAGGGCAGCAGCTTCATCAATACTGGCCTGGGGCTGAGGAAGACTTTGCATGCCAAAAGGGCTCAGGACCAGAACGTGACTTGCAGGACTGGATCAGTGGTACGGGGGTCATGCCGCAAAGCGGAAGGCAGATGAACGACCACTGCGTTATATTCTCAGGACAGTCATCATGGATAATCGCCAATATCTGGATTCGGATATGGCAAAAGAAGAGTAATTAAAAAATAATTATTTAAAAAGCATAACCATTCAAAATTAAAAGAAATAAAATCAGTTTTTAAAATTAGTGCTACAGTAACTGGTATTGCAATTCACAGTTTGTGCCACTGAGGGGCCTGCCAGAATCGTTCTTCTAATCCTGATCGGTGTAGCACAAAAACTTGCTGGTATTACAGATAAAAGATGTGCTTTTTTCTTGTTTGTACTTGAAGCCCTATGCCCTGTTAATTCATGCCTTCCTCTTTCGCTATGAATGATCGTGCACACCAGACGCTCTGTGAGTCTTCTGCTTGTATTTTCCACATGCAGCTTTTCTCTGGATTATGCCACTTTAAACTGCATGTTAGAGTTTGCATTACCTTTTACTCTTACATGTTCAAGATGCTAGTTTTCTGCATGGAAGGATCTACCCTCCTACTCCTTGCACACTGAAGTAGATTAGTCTAGATGCTGATTACCTTGTTATCTATTCTGTGACTGTCTAGGCCACAAGAAACTGGAAGAGCTAAACTAGTTATTCAGTGTCACATCAACTCTCTAATCTTTAAAGGTTTTCAAATCATTCAGCATCTGTTATTTCCTTTTAACTCTATTGAATTTGCTGTAGCTACAATGACAAAGAGCTGAAAACCTGAGAATGTTTATATTTCTATTTTCCAGGCAGATTTTAAGCTGATGTGTGACAACGCAATGACATACAACAGACCAGACACTGTCTATTACAAACTTGCCAAGAAGATCCTCCATACAGGCTTTAAGATGATGAGCAAAGTAAGGCAGCTATGAAGGAGAATATGATGATATCAAAATTATGCTTTAAAATTTTATAATGGCTGTAGTAAAACGATATTGCATCTACAGTAATACCTCATATAATGCTAAGACTTGGTTCCACAAGTCTTGGTGTTATCCAATTTTTAGTGTTATCTGATGCATGTTAAAATCCTATGGGATGGATCGGATAACGTTAAAGCTCCATGGAGATACATTGTAACCGCAGAGGCTTTAGCAGTTGTTATCCGATCCATCCCATAGGACCTTAACATTATTTGATCCAATTCTCCTCCCCAGATTACTTAACGTTATGCGATTTTAACGTTATCCAAGGTAAACGTTATCCGAGGTATTACTGTATTTGTCTTTAGCTTAATCATGTCTATTATGACTAGTATATCCAAAGATATTGGACTATATTCTTTATGATTTTTAAGAAGTGGAAAATAAACTTTAATTTTAATATAGCATCCATTTTCCTTAGCTGTTAACACATTGATTGTTAAAATATTGAATTATTTTATAGCATATAATGCAAGAATCTCCATAAATTCCTTTCTAAAACAGCATATAATGTCCCTTCCCCAACTCATCTCAATTTTTTTAATGGAAAGAAATTATAATGGAAATAATTATATGTAAGGAGCACTTCAAGGAGAAGATTTGTTAAATATCAGTTTTTAAACATATATCAGTATCGATTTTTTAAATAAAAAAATCTGTTAATTTGAAGATTGCGGTAAGTTTCAATTGCAGGTAGGTGGCCATTTACATGAATCGTGCTCTTTTTCTCCTTGGTAGGTTGCAGATATTCTGGTGTCATGCTGCCATGACTGAATCATCATCATCGACGATGTAGCTCTTAGGTGCAAAGCCATGGCCATTCCCATCCCATCCCATCATCATAGCATCTTGGCTATGAGGGAAAGGTGTAAAGTCCCTGCCGCTCTGTCCTTTCTAATTCTAGGAACGGCTGTTAGCTTTGAAGCGCAGCATGTCGTTTATGCAGGACATGGATTTTTCTCAGCAGGCAGCTCTTTTGGGCGATGAAGACCCAGCTATTGAAGAACCTGTGCCCGAAGTTGTTCCTGTGCATGTAGAGACTACCAAGAAATCCAAAAAGCCAAGTAAAGAAGTTATCAGGTAAAGAGATTTTGTTCTTTCATTTCTCTTCATTACACGTTTTGGTACCTCGTCTTTAGGAATAAATTACAGTTGTACCTCGCTTAAAGAGCATAATGCGTTCCACAGGATTGCTCTTTAAGCGAGTTTGCTCTTTATGCGAAACCCCATTGTAAATGACCAATTGTGGGAGGATTGCGGACCTCAATTTATTTGTTAAACAAGTTTTTGTTGATTTTATTTGTTAAGCAAAGTGAACATTCAGAGAAAATTTTGTTCTTTAAGCAAGTTACTCTTTAAGCGAGGCGCTATTTATGCGATGTTTGACTGTACTTGGAGTGTTGGTTTCTGTCTTCAAGGTAAACTTTCTTTATATATCAGAGAGTAAACAAAAAAAGTTGTGGCACCTTAAAGACTAATTTCTGTATTTAAATGTGAAATTTTATGGATCAAGTCCACTTGAAGAGCCACGAAAGCTCAAATTAAAATGCAGTAATACCCAGGATAACGCTAGTACCGGATAGCGCTAAAACCGCATAACATTACAAGATTTTCGGAAAAATCTTGTATTGAATAATGCGATTTTTAGCATTATCCGATACAGTCGTTCTTAGCAGCAGGGTGGCTGGAAAGCTGAACGGGGTTCTCCATTCAGCTTCCCAGCCACTCTGCAGCTACGGAGGCAGGGGTGGGGAGACTGGAAAGCTGATGGGGGGGGCTCCCCCCTCGGCTTCCCCAGCCACCCCACAGCTGTGGAGGCAAGGGCGGGTGGCTAGGGAAGCCGACAGGGAGTCCCCGTCAGCTTCCCCAGCCACCCTGCAGCTGTAGATCAGGTCCTCTGATCTCTCTGGAGCAGGCAGGGGACACGATCCAAGCTGTTTCTGGGCATCCCTGACGTCCTCAGCCAGTGCAGCAAGCCAAAACGTCAGGGTTCGAATCCCGACGTTCTGGCTTGCTGCACTGGCTGAGGACGTCAGGGAAGCCCAGAAACAGCTTGGATCAGGTCTCCCCACCTCCCTGGACCTGGCGGAGGGGTCAGAGACCCCAGAATTGGTAAAAACAATGGACTTTTTTTTTTTACCAATTTTGGGGTCTCTGACACTCACACCCCGGGTCCAGGGAGGTGGGGAGATCCGATCCAAGCTGTTTCTTGGCTTCCCCGACGTCCTCAGCCAGTGCAGCAAGCCAAAACGTCAGGGTTCAAATCCCAACATTCTGGCTTGCTGCAGCCTCCAGGGAAACAGGGCTCTTTTTAACGTTGTGTGATCAATGTATCGCACAACGTTAAAAACCGGATAACGACGAGACTTGTGAAACCAAGTCTCAACGTTATCCGGGGTACTAGTGTACAGGAGTTCGTTTGTAAGGTGCCGCAACATTTTTTGTCTTTTTTCTTTTCTTTTTTTCTGTTTTGTTTACTCTTATATGCTTGCACAGAGTAACCCGGCTACCACTTCAAACATTTCATTCTGTGTATGCCCGTTTATCACAGAACTTCTGCAACTTGCAGCAGAACTCTTGTCCATCCCAGACACTTCATGGTCAGCTTTAAGTGGACTCTGGGCAGATGGTCATTTGCATGGAGGACCTGGAAGCCCAGCTTAGAAAATAGCCACTTTCCCCTTGTATTGGGGAGAGATGAACAGTGAAAGATAAGAGTAATTTCTTAGGAGGATTTGCCCAATGTTGCTGCTGAAGACCCAAGTAAGATTCTGAGGAACATTAATAGAACTTTAATTCTTGTAAAACACAAGAGCCTAACTTAATTTGTTAACAACTCACTTTGCTTTTGAGAATGAAACTTTCCATGCAGTTGTCTTAGCTGTTTTTAAAAAGGAAGCCGCCTTACTTCCTTTTTAAAAGTATGGGGTTGCATAGCTGCCACCTACAGAATATTTTTAGAGAGAGCATCCTATTTTGGGTAGTGGCTGGAAGTGAACAGACTTCCCGTTGTGATTTGAAGGATTTTAGCATGTCTGAGATTTCAACTTATTTTCAGCACAGTTAAAAAGTACAGTCAAACCTCGGATAACGAGCGCCTCGCTTAAAGAGTAACTCTTTTAAGAAGCAGAATTTTCTCTGAATGTTCACTTCGCTAAACAGATAAAACCAACCAAAAACTCGCTTAACAAATCGGGGTTTGCAATCCCCCCACCAGAAGTCACAATTGGTCACTTACAATGGTGTTTCGCTTAAAGAGCAAACTCGCTTAAAGAGCAATACTGTGGAACACATTATGCTCTTTAAGCAAGGTACAACTATACCTTGTATTTTCCAAGAGTATAAAGATGGAAGTCTGTTGGCATGTACAAAGGGGAAAAAGAGAATTGTTTTGCTGTTCAATTGTTCATACTTTTGGCTGCTGATTTAATTTATAGCATAGTTATAGATTTCTATATTTTACCCATGCATCTTCCAAGATGATGTCCATGAATAGGAGAGGGAGTTTTGTATTGTGAGTCACTTATAGATACCTTTGGCTGGTTTAGATTTAGTTAAACAGCTTTCTGATTGCTAGTGTTTAGAATCACCAGTTTTTTCTACATCTAAGTGCTGTTGTAAATAGAATTCATCACATTTTAATATAGAACTTGTTAAAGCAATTTATATTTTATTTTACATTGGACTATATTCTTTATGATTTTTTCTGATGTTTTTAAGAAGTAGAAACCTGTTTTGATGTTTTTATAATGGTACAGTACAAGTGTGTTTTCCTTGACACTCTTACCTGGAAGTCTCACAGAATAACCACCTGCTGAATTGCAGTGGTTGAAATCCTATCCTGCAGTTTTAAATTAAAATGGAGTTGCTGCTGCAATTCTCATTGGCACCACCCACCACCACCGCCCTGGCTTAGCATGCACTCAAGAATCCCAGCAGGGCAAGTGAATATTCTGTCACTTGCCTTCTGATTGCATAAAAATCATCATGATTTCAGCCAGTATGAGGAGACTTCGAGCAGGGTTTGTGATGAGGATCTCAGGAGAGACTTGGAAGAAGTAATCTTACAGATACAATGGCTTCAGGCTGGAAAGGACTTTACTGGTCAAAACATAAGTTCATAAATAGCATGTAACCTCTTATTTGTCTTTGTACTCCCAGAGCTGCTGGCAGGGTGCCAACGCAAAACAGTGACAGACCAGTGGGTTTTTTGCTTGATGTAACAAGAGTAGTTTTGTGCTGGTATAAAGCATTCTTGGTTGGATAATGAGAATGAATGCATCATATATTTTGCAAGGATATAAAGTATCATATATTTTGCAAGGATATACAGTCAAACCTCATATAACGAAAATATTTCATTCTACGAGGCTGCTCGCTATGCGAGTTTTTCGTTATGTGAGTTCTTTTCGCATAACGAAAATTCCGATGGAAAAACTCACATAACGAAAATTCCTATGGAAAAACTCGCATAACGAAAAATTTCATTATGCGAGTTTTCCCCATAGAAATGTTCCTTATGCGAGTTTTTCCATAGGGAAAGATCGTTTTGCATAGCAGAAATTTTCATTATGCGAGTTGGAAAGTTTTTTGAAATGCCCGCCCATGTGAGTTTTTCGCTATGCAAGGCATTCGTTAAGCGAGGTTTGACTGTATCTATGGTACTGTTCTTAATAGGAAGAAAAGGAAATGGTAGGCCATCCAGTGTGGTGCAGCTCAAAGCATGCAGGGCAGGTGGATGTGGCCCTAAGTGAAACAGCAAGATTGGTCACAGGATTTATTTATTTATTTATTTATTTATCTAAATTTGTTTATCACCCTCCTCTCCGGAGGGACCCAGGGCGATTCCCAACACAATCAGCATGATAACACTTTAAAACCAATTTAGACATTAAAAGTTTTAAATTTTTTAAAAGAAACTTAAAAACTTAGCATTAAAAACCAGGCATTATAGCTAGGCATTATAGCTAGGAGGCACTGGGTGTCAAACCAGCCAGCCAGCTGGGGAAATTGATCGATCCATTCCCCAGACCTGACCTGCTAGCCAGGTTTTCAGTCCTTTCCTGAAGGACAGCAGCTCCGTTTGCAGGCGTAGTTCTATTGGGAGGAGGTTCCACAGGGCCGGAGCGGATACAGAGAAGGCCCTCCTTCTAGTACCAGAGAGGTGCACCTCTCTGGTCGATGGCACAACCAGAGAGCCTCTCTGGTCCGCTCTGGTGGGACAGACAGATGTCCTTGGGACGATGTGGTCTCTTAAGTATCCTGGTCCACTACTATGTAGGGCTTTAAAGGTAATAACCAGCACCTTGAATTGCACCCGGAGGCAAACTGGAAGCCAGTGCAGCTCCCTCAGCAGCGGTGAGGCACGGGCATAACGCCCGCACCCCAACACCACTTGTGCAGCTGCGTTCTGGACCAGCTGTAGCCTCCGAATGGTCACCAAGGGTGGCCCCATGTAGAGCAATAATCAAGTCTGGAGGTGACTAAGGCATGTGTGACCATGAGCAAGGGGTCGCGGTCTAGGAACGGCCATAACTGGCGAATCACACAAAGTTGTGCAAAGGCCCTCCTGGATGCCTAAAGCCACGCCTGATACAACAAGTGCATTACTTAACTGGCATCCCTCCATCAAAACTCCATCGAGCAAGTGTTCCTCAGAAAGATTGGGTCAAAGCAAGTTCCTCAGAAACACACCTGCTATTTGATCACCAACCACCCAAGCAGAGACTGAAATCAAGGCACAGGTTCCTCTCAACTTAAGCCCCTCTGAACAAACAACCTCCACAGACCACCTTAGAACTATGGAAGGCGAGCAAAGAGCTACCAGATAACTATCTCTCCTATGATACAATACACACGATGCCCCTCAACGTGCATTGAGGAGGACCTTATGTTGGCAAGAGGAAATGCTGCTGAAGTAGATGCTATCTAGCCCTTTTTAATTCTATTTTGTTTTTAGATATGTTAATTTTAGCTTTGTATGTTATTATATGTTGGTGGTGCATCTGACACGAATAAAAAAATGTTGGGGAATTATCAGTTTAGTGAGTAGCATTAAACGCGTGTTCTCTTGATGTTATCCAGAAGAAGAAGATTTTGTTTCATGCTTATTTATGTAATTAATTGCTAGATCACTCTGCAAAACTACCATGTTATTTGGCAGCATTAAATGCAGTATTGTTGCCTTGTTCTCTTGAGGCGGTGGAAGATTTCATGTTTATTTCACAATTTATACTTCATTGTAGTTGTATATTTGAACCGGAAGGAAATGCATGCAGTCGGACAGACAGCACAGCTGAAGAACATGTCCTGGCTTTAGTGGAACATGCAGCAGATGAAGCACGAGACCGCATCAATCAATGTCTCCCGAACAGCAAGGTCTTGCCATTTGATTTTTGGATCAGATTAAATATGCATTTTCCTATGGAATCTGATGTTTGCTTTCTTCCTTCCTTCCTTGCTTGTTTCATTATAACCATCTAATTAGCTCTAACTGTGTGAAGTAGGGCAACCTGCCACAACCTGTACATTTGTGGTTTTCAACCTAAGTTCAGAAACCCTTTGCAAGCAACCTTTTCATGCTCTAGTCTATAAGAATGACCTGCTACTCTGACTCACTGGGTGGAAGCAAGGAAAGGGGGAGAGAGCAGTTCTGGCTCTGCTTCTCTCCATTGTTAGCTTGTGTCCTATTGAATTGGAAGAAATTCCCATCCCCAATTGTCAGAGCCTATCACCTGCAGAGCTCTATAGCTGGTTAGAGCTACAATGGGGGAAGGGGAACTTCTCCTTACTTCAGGTTTCAGAAGGAGCAGAGCAGAAGAGTAGCGTGCCTTGGCGGGGCCCCGTATAAAAATCTTTTGGGGGCCCTTAGGAAGGGTAAAGATTTGTTTTGTTTACGCACGTTGGGGGCCCCCGTGCCCCGGGGGCCCCCGTATAATTGATATGGCAGATACGGCGGTAGCTACGCCTCTGGAGCAGAGCAGAGTCTTTATTGCTATTCCGGAGGTCAGGAGCCGGTGGAGTTGTACTAGAGGTTCAGGGGTCATCCAAGAGGGTGGTCAAGGTCACAGTCTGATGCTCAGAATCCAGGGAATCAAGGTCAGGAAGCCAGGAGCACAGTGTCTGATTCACCAACTGATTAATTGGCCCAACCAGGGCCTGCCGGCATTCCTCTCCTTTATGGGGAGTCAGACCCCACAGCTGTTCAGGAGGGGTGCCCGGGCCCTCTTCCTTCTCAGCTGCATCTGATGCCTCAGTGAATCTCTGTAATGAGCAGGTGTGCTGGCCTGCTCCTGCATAGCCTGCCTGCCCGCACCTGGCCTATCTGTCAAACTCAGATCCTCTGGCCTGGCTTGGCAGGCCCCGGAGTGACAGCTGATTGCAAGGCCTGGTCCATGCCCATGTCCTCCGACTCAGCCTCCTGATCTCAGCCAGTTGTGTCCTGGGGGACTGGCAAGGGGTCCTCCTCAGGCTCAGATTCCAACTCAGAGCGGGCAGCTGGGCCGGCTGAAAACCCTCCTCCTCCTTGCACCCAGGACCCCAGGTCACAACACCAATGGAATATGGCCTTTGAGGAACAAAGTTGTTCACCCTGATGTAAAGCATAAGTGCCGTAGAGGAGTAGGAACAGCATGCTTGTTTTTGTATGTCTAGTACAACAGGTGTATGTGTGTGTAGTCAAGTAAATGTAATAGTTAATGCAATATGTTGAACTGTTAACAGTTGTGTGGATTATCTTATTCACATTGGACAACCCACCTGAAGGCCAGGTGCCAGTGAAACTCCTAGCATGTGGCTATTAGCTGGTCCAAAGTGTAGTAGCAAAATCTCAGTTAACCTTCCATTCTGTGTAAGTTCTGCATAGCTGAAGCTACCATTGAGTAAATCAGGAAATTAATATATATATTGAAACATGTTTTCAAAGACAGTCCAGTATTATTCAGACACAGTTTGGAATACAAATGAGCCTGATTGGAAATTAAACCAGTTAAACCTCATGTACAAAGATGGTTTTATCCTGGAAGCAGCTTTTTTGTAGAATTTACAAAGAACTAGATCTATAATGTAGGTATTCTATACCATGATCACCAGAACAATTGCAAATAATGACCCTAGAGCTCATGCACTCGCCACATAGAGTTTTGATTGTGTTTGTTTTGGTTTATAAAAAGGCATGAGCAGTCAGGGCAAAAAAAAAATAGCTAAACAAGTTCCAGTGCTTTTTAAAATAAACTACAGTAGGTTACCCTTGCTCAAAAGCTAATCGTATCCAACGGTAGGGTCCGGTGCTTATCTCCGTTTACAGCCAAAGAGCCAGCAGATGTTTCCGTGAACATGTGGCATGAATGACTAAACACCTGAGTGCACAGAACTCTCTTGCTTTTGAACTGCTAGGTTGGCAGGAGCTGGGGCAGAGATAGGAGCTCGCTCCGTCATGCAGCACTCTGGTCTCAAACTGCTGACCTGCCGACCTTCCAGTCATCAGGTTCAGCGTCTTAACTACTAAGCTACCGCAGATACAGTTTTTAAAAAGGAAGTGAAATATTCTGGTTGTCAGTAAATTGTCATTGGGATAAAGTGTGTCCAACAGACTCAAACAGCGCAGGCTTTTTAAAATCCTGATGCACAAGAGTTATGTGGATGGATGTTTACTGGTTATCAATAGGCATACAGATAATAAATATTTGTATTTGTTTAAGTACAGATAGGCTACCTGAAGAAGAATGGTGATGGATCTTTGCTGTTCAGTGTTCTCAATCCATCAGATCCAGAGGCAGATGGTAATTGTTCTATAAGTTTTAATAAGCTTTGTTTATAGTTCTAGTTATGCTTAATTGATGCTTTGTTTTAAATTAGCCCTGTTGATGAATGACAGAAATTCTAATTTAATACAATGTTTTTATCTTAATTTATATAAAGGAATTTATATATTCCTTTGAAGATCACAGTCAGTAATATATTTTGCAGCATATGAATTGTCAACAAAACAATCAGATTTACACTTTGAGACATTCTTGGCAGCATATATTATGTTAAACTAACGCTAACATCTTTGAAGGCTTACTAGAAATTTCTTGAAAATTAAGCTGCATTTCTCAGTAGAAGTTTAGTCTAAAAAGAATTTTGTTATTGGTTAGATGACTGTGACATCTCTCTGAACTTGTTCTGTTATAAATATCTTCTCTGTTTATGCAGCCAAACCTTCAACTATTTAGTTACAATGTGGATGACTAAGTGTGATACAAACAGTGGGGTTTAAAGTGTGCCTGAACAAAAGCAGGAATGGGACTCCCTATACCAGTGGTTCACAGCGTGGGGCCCGTGCCCCACAGGGGAACTTCAATTATCTGAAGCCTAAGTCAGTACATTGGCTGATCAGTGTTTTGGGGAATTGACTTAGGCTTCTGGGAATTGAAGTCCAAAAACCAAAGGTTAGGAAACATCTATATTATTGAATCCAGTCTGGACTCTTGCTTATGTACTGCTGCCTTTGATGTAGCTAGGTAAGAAAAGTCACTATTATGAAGCAATGTAGTAGAATGGCACAATCCTCTACCTTAATATTGTATTAAGAGGTTTTATTTTTAAAATTGAAGTGCATGACCCTATTACAGCATCAGTGTAGAGTCTAGCTGCTTGTATATACATACACTTTATGTACGAATTTGAAACAGTGGTAAAGAAATAATTTGAGTTCATATTTTCTATTCAGCGTATTAGAACAGTGCATTCCAGATTATTAGTTATGGATAATGGTTAATTTTTTGTTTGTTTTTTAAATTTAACACAGAGGAAGAAACCCATCCAGTGGATCTGAGTTCTCTATCAAGCAAATTACTGCCTGGTTTCACAGCAATGGGCTTTAAAGATGAAAGAAGACACAAAGGTAGCAATTTTTGTGTTGTCAGGATCAGTTAATCTTTATATTATATTAACCATGCCTTCCTTGAAAATTATACATTGTTTTCCAGTTCCTAACTACAATTAATCTTGCAATTGTTAATAGATTAGAAATTGTTTAGTTGTCGAATTAAATTATTATTTGTCAAATACTGATTAAAAACCCTATTTTAGGACAAACCTCTAAATTTAACTTAGTTATATCTATATAATTCCTTAAACAAGTTGCCAAAATTTCAATATAATCTTCCTTTCCCAATACTATATTTAATGCTATTTGATACCCTCTCCAACACAGCTTAGAATAATCAATAGCTATTTAATTTAATTTAGTTTAATTTCACTGAAGTTAAATACCAAATTTTACAATTACAAACATGGATTTCAATATTCTTATATTTTTTTTCCAATTCCTGCTGTTTAGTTCTTTTCCCATATCATATTCCCATAATACTTTAAGCAAATCCTCTTAGTCTTCTTCCAGTAAAACTTAGGAAATTTTGCTTACTGTCCTTTTCATTGCCCTATTTTCCTCTATGTTTTCCTTCTGTAATGCAATTTTTCCAAATTTCATAAATTCCCTACTTTTA
Source organism: Furcifer pardalis (assembly GCA_030440675.1). NCBI lineage: Eukaryota > Metazoa > Chordata > Lepidosauria > Squamata > Chamaeleonidae > Furcifer > Furcifer pardalis. The sequence goes on from CP126897.1 coordinate 50,791,459, forward strand.
CCATTTCTTTTTGTCCAACCTTTGTTGATGGCTGTAACAGAATAAGATTAAATCAATATACTGTATCCATTCCTAGAATTTTTTTCATTTATTCCCCATTTTTCTAACCAGTCTTTTATCCTAATAATTTGTCTCATTCTTAACAAATTATCTACCTTTCCTTTCAAAATGTCCAACTCTACCACTAGATTTAGTGGAAAAATTTCTGAGATAAATATTTTTCTATAGCCTATTCCAAATGAAAAGCATATTATTAAGAAGGGATTTTCAATATTTTCATTATATTCTATAAAAATTAATAAAAACAATTAATATATTGAAACTCCCTTCATTTAAAAGAATAGCTGGCTGGATACCTCTGTGGTTTAAGTATCTGGCTGTGGAGCCACAGGTTGGAAGTTTGATTCCCCATTGTACCTTCAAGGAGAACAGCCAGTGTTGGTACCAGCTGGTACACCCCATATCAGGCGTACCGGTAGCAGAAATTTCTGGTGGCCATGCCCACTGGCCTCCATGCACACCTCCAGAGCTCTGAAAAGTCCTGGCTTGGCTTGGCTTTGCACGGTGTGCGCGATCTGCCTCAGCGCATGCACAAGAACGCAGGGAGGTCCCTCCCTGTTCTCTCAGGCATGCACAGCTGCAGAGCTCAGCGCTCATGTGCTGAGGCAGATTTCCGCGTGAACTGCGAAAAGTCAGCGCCGGTGAGCTGAGCAGGCAGGGAGCATCCGGCAGCAGCAGGGGAGCGCTCCAATGGGTGTCCCAACCAGCCTGGAGGTGATGGAGGCAGAGGCGGCGACTGAAGTGGCGGCTGCAACCACAATTCACACCCCTCAAAATTTCCTTCAGCCAGGCGGGCTGGGGCGGCTGTGCCAGGACCTCCCACCCCACCCCCCTGGCGCTACCGCTGGCTCCTCCTCCCGGTAGAGTCCTTGGCAGATGCCAGTAAGTCCCTTGCATCAGTATGTATTTTGCTTGTTCTTCTTTCATGTCCAGATCAAACCCTGGACTGCCAAAATGAAGACACTCTCTTGGCTTTGTCACTGCCCAAACTTAAATCCTCATAAGTGCATGTTTTTGGCAGTCATCAGCAGACCAGCCAATGAGCCAATGGATTCTGTATCTCTCCACATTCACACCATGTGTTATTGACCACCAGCAGCCCCCACTTGAGCCTGTTCGTCTTGCATTTAGGGACTCTGACCCTCAGCCTATTCAGGGTCCTCCAAGGGATGTTGGGGAGGTTAAGATCCTCAGCAGTTTGAAACCCAAGTACAGTACTGCACAATGGAATGAGCTCCCATCTTAGTCCCAGCTCCTGCCAACCTAGCAGTTTGAAAGCAAGAAAATGCAAGAAGATGAATAGGGACCACTTCGGTGGGAAGGTAAACATTGTTCCGTGCGTTCTGCTGTCTAGTTATGGCTGCCACATGACCACGGAAAACAAGACTGGCTCTTTGGCTGTAAACAGAGATGAGCACTGAACCCTAGAGTTGGCTATGACTGGCTTTTGAGCAAGGGCAACCTTTACCTAATAAAAGAAGATCCCTGATTGGTATTCAAATTTGCTGTGAAATTTGGTCCTGTTTAGTTGTGAGTGGTTAGTAATGGTAAAGGTTGCCCTTGCTCAAAAGCCTGTCGTATCTGACTAGGGTACAGTGCTCATCTCCATTTATAGCAGAAGAGCCAGTGCTTTCTGTGTTTGCAGACATTTTCATGGTCATGTGGCAGGCATGACTAGATAACCCACCCAGCCACATGGTCATGCTCAGAAAGTAGGCCCCGCCCACAGTGTGGTAGTAATTTTTTTTGTGCCCTTCACTGAGAACAGCCAGTCTGTTAGTTATGGGAAAGTTGCATGGGCCGAGAAAGCGGATGTCCTCAAAAGAAGGGAATGGTGAACCACCTCTGTGTATTCTTTACCTCGAAAATCCAGGAAAGGGTCACCATAAGTCATAATTGACTTGACAGCCTACAATTATTAATACAGTACAGTAAAACCTCATATAACACTAAAACCTGGTTCCACAAGTCTTGGTGTTATATGATTTTTAGTGTTATCTGATGCATGTTAAAATCCTATGGGATCCATAGAGATACATTGTAACCACACAGGCTTTAGCGGTTGTTATCTGAAGCATCCCATAGGATCTTAATGTTATCTGATGCAATTCTTCCCCCCCAGATTCCTTAATGTTATGCGATTTTAGTGTTATTCGATACTAATGTTATATGAGGTATTACTGTATTTTTAAAAAAAGTTTCAAACTTGTTAATTTATTAGGCTGAGATGTAATACCAAGTGTATGTCTTATTTGATAGGCTATATCCTTACATGAGGAAGACCCAGCCTTCTAAAGTTTTGAGACTATACCATTTTTTCTTATTAACCTTTGAATTTTTTTATCTCTATTATACATTTTAATCATGTTTTGCTAGTTTTTCAACTCTTCTTTAGCTATCTTTAACAGTAACACCATACATTTAAAAATGCTGTGAGTTACTGGCAGCTGAGATACCACTTAGTCTTACGTATTACCTTTTGCTTGTGCATGTAGTCCTTTTTACACTTCCCTATAAAGTAATACCTCAGATAACGTTTACCTCGGATAACACTAAAATCGCATAACGTTAAGTAATCTGGGGAGAATTGGATCGAATAACGTTAAGGTCCTATGGGGTGGATCAGATAAAGCCTGTGCGGTTACAATGTATCTCTATGGAGCTTTAACGTTATCCGATCCATCCCATAGGATTTTAACATGGATTGGATAACACTAAAAATTGGATAACACCAAGATTTGTGGAACCAAGTTTTAGCATTATCCGAGGTATTACTGTATAACATTAGCTGTGAAATCAGGAAGCTTCTGTTTAGCTATACCTGCCCATTTCAAACCAGTTTTTGAGCAAGCTACAATCTTAAATCCTGAAGCAGGTAACCAGAGATTTCATTTCATCCAAAATATCCCATTGTGGTTAATTAGATCATTTCTGGTTTATTCACACAGTAAAAGATGAGATGTGGTATACTGTATTTGTAGACTAAAGGCTTGTTCCCTGCTTGTATTAAACTGGTTTATGGTCATACTAATTGTCAATAGTTGTATGAATCTTGGCAAATTATCAAACTATATAAAACAATGTGAGGTGGAGGATCTTGAGCAGGAAGTCTCCTGTCCAATTTTCTATATAAACTAGATGATGCCACGAGATGGAGTCACACCTTGAATTTCCAAGGCAGAGATACTTCCCTTGATTTGTTTAGGACTATAGGTAGATCAGTGACTGGCACTTTTCCCATTGACCTTTTGCCTGGGTGTCTCCTCAAAAGTGACTAGGTTCTGATATTAAGCCAAAACCCTGGCAAGGTGTAAGCCAAGCTTTGCTGTTCTTTTGTCTTCTTCATGGGGGAGATGAAGAAATAGGAAATTGCAGGTCCCAGGTTCAGGATTCCTCCATCGCCTAGCTTCATTCCCTCTTTTCCTTCCCCACATGTAGCTGCATCTTAGGGCTCTTTCAAATACCACGAGATCTAAAATAGGCCACTTTTTGACCCACCCACCCACCCACCCCTGTGACCTTTGACCAACTCCCCCCCCCCCCATGGTTTGAAGATAGATCTATGGCAAGCTGGATGCAAAAAGCAAATCATAATTTTGCAGTCACGTAAGTTCACACCGAACCCCCCTCCCCCCATGACTTTCTGTGAGTTTTGGTCCAACACCCCCCCCCCCCAATAGTCATGTGGTATTTAAACAACCCCGTAGTTGGTCTCTCAACCCCCTTTATTCTGTGGAGTAAGGGAGAAGGTGTCCCAAAGGGATTTATGTCAGGCCAGGCTGAAGACCTTAGGTAGCCTGATCAGATGTGTGGGCTTGAAGTTTCCCATACCTGACATGCAAATACAGTCAAACCTCGCATAAAGAGCGACTCGCTTAAAGAGTAACTCGCTTAAAAAGCAGAATTTTCTCTGAATGTTTGCTTCACTTAACAAATAAAACCAACCAAAAACTCGCTTAACAAATAAATCAGAGTTCACAATCCCCCCCATAATTGGTCATTTACAATGGTGTTTCGCTTAAAGAGCAAACTCGCTTAAAGAGCAATCCTGTGGAACACATTATGCTCTTTAAGCGAGGTACAACTGTAATATGTAACTGAAACATAGAAAACCCATATTTTTTCTTCAAAGATTTTAAACATTGTTTTTTTTTGTCCCCATTTTCAGTTACATTTCTTTCAAATGCTAATACAACACTTTCAGTGCAAAACCACTCTATCTTTCATGATTTGAAAGCAGATGAAATGGAACTACTATATTCAGCTTATGGAGATGAAACTGGGATCCAGTGTGCCCTAAGGTAAAACTTATTACAATGCACCATTGAATTCTCTGCTATTTCACTACACCAGCTTAAAGCATTTAGCACTGCGATATACAGAAGCTATGTAGTTCATGCAGGAAGTAACAGAATTAAAACAGAAAGGACTGCCATGTCAAATTCTATTTAGAAAATTGTATCTCTTTAAAAAAACTGAAACGGGCAGAGTTGTGGAATAAAATGCAGAATGTTGCCAGTTTTTACAGTACTGTATATTTAAAATTCAGATGTGCATGCGGTTAATGGAATGGACACTTTAATATTTCATTTCCCCCCAGCTTGCAGGAATTTGTGAAAGATGCTGGCAGTTACAGTAAAGAAATAGTGGATGATCTGCTGGATCAGATCACTGGTGGAGATCATTCCAGAGTTATTTATCAGCTGAAACAGGTAGGTCTTGCATTTTTGCAAACAGCAGTTAAAATAAATCTGTCTCGATTACATTATATGTTTGTGTTTTATAACATTATTAATCTTAATTACAGTGGTACCTCGCATAAACGCATTGCATAACAAAAAATTCGCATAACGAAGCATTTGTTATGCAAGGGTGATACCCCGCATAACAGGAAAAAAAGTTTGTTATGTGGGGTTTTCAGTAGCTGGGGTATACCTGCTCAGTGGGAACCCCAGTTAACGGGGGGAAATTTCGTTATGCGGGGTACCGCCAATAGTGCTTCGCATAAGAAAAATATCTGCATAGCAAAGAGCTCTATGGAACTGAGTTTTTCGTTATGCAGGGTTCTATTGTACTAATTTTACTACTCCTTAACTATGAGCAGAAACACTCCTTTTTAAGTACCCTCATTTTAATTTCAGTTCTTTTTCCTGTACTTTTGGCATGTATGCCATAGGTTCATCACCACTGCCCTAGAACTATGATGCTGAACCTTGGCACTCCAGATGTTCTTGGACTTCAATTCCCAGAAGCCCAAGCCCCCGTGAATATTCACGAATAGGTTTGCTGTGATGCATCTGGCCCGCGTTGTTCTCATCGCTCCTGGAAGTGGAAGTAAAAACACGCCAGTACGAAGTGGCCAGGGTAGCGCAGCGAGGGCCGGATGAATCACAGCAAACCCATTCATGTGGATTCATGGGGGCTTGGGCTTTTGGGAATTGAAGTCCAAGAACATCTGGAGTGCCATCATGGCCCTAGAACAATGATGGCAAACCTTTTAGAGACTGAGTGCCCAAACAGAGGGACGTGGTGAATTCTGTGCTGGGGGGAGGGAGGAAGCACTCCCATTGGGCTGCTGGGCAGAGGTGCAGGAGAACTAAATTTTAGCAGTTTGAATATTTGTTTAACCATAATTTAATAGAAATTATCTAATGAAGAATTTAAAAGAACACCAGAAACTTAAGTTATTATGAATCAAAATACAGTAAAACTTCGGATAATGCTAAAACTTGGTTCCACAAGTCTTAGTGTTATCCGATTTTTAATGTTATCTGAGGCATGCATCGGATAATATTAAAATCCTATGGGATGCATCTAATAATGTTAAAACTCCATAGAGATACATTGTAACCGACACATGCTTTAACGAACGTTATCTGATGTAACCCATAGGATTTTAACGTTATGTGATGTAATTTTTTTCCAGATTGCTTAATGTTATGCGGTTTTAGCGTTATCTGATGCAAACATTATCCGAGGTATTACTGTACTAAAAATGTTGGAGATTTAAGGAAGAGGTTAGAGTTAAAGACTGTGAAGAAAATATGGGGAAAGGTTTTTGTGGAAATCAATGAAATATTGTCTTTTAACATGGAGTTGTGTCATAGAATAGCATTATTTAGTTTTGGAAATATAAATTAGAATGGCAAAAAAGATTATTGTAATATTTTTACAGTGGTAAGGTTAATTATTTTTAAAAATGGATAGTAGATTTTGATTTGAACTTGATGATTGCTTTAAAGAGATAGGGATTATAGCTATCAGTGATAAAGTAACATGTGAAATTAAAGTGAAAAAGGGGATTAGTGAAAAAAATGAATTTAAAGATTTATGAAAAGCATTTCTGAATTACTGTATGTGTTAGTAAAAGGGAAAAAGAAAAGGCCAGAACAAGGTGTATTATCCTTTTGAAAGGGGGATGTAACAATGTAAGCATAAAGAAAATAATATAATAATAATGATAAAGTCCTACAGGTTGAAGGAATACATAGATATTAATTGTTACTGTATATGTTTTATCTTTGTAATTTTATTATTAAAATCAAAAGAACACCAGAAAAAGTTGAATCTTATTTTTTAATTTTCAGAGGAGAAACATCCCAGTGAAGCCTCCAGATGAAGTAAAAGTAAGTTATATGGTGTTTTTAAAACCCTCCTATTGTACACAATATTGTGACTGTTGTAAATTGTTTAGAGAATATTGTTGATTGGTGATATAAAATTACTGATTATAAATAAGGATTATAGGTATATCTGTATTCCGTAAAGTATATAATTATTTACTATAATATTCCAAACCTACAGTACCCTAAAATGAACATTCAGATCCTTGGAGTAAATTATGTTTATTGGCCAGGATCTGGCCAGGTATAGATAAAAAATGGGCATTGTGAGCTTTATAAGGACAATAATGGCACACAACATCACTATGGAATTGCAGTCATAGCAACAAAAGATTTAAGTGTAGCTTTTACAAAAGCTAGGCTATACTCAGGCTATGCAACACTTCATTTAGCTTTAGTGGGAAGACCTCACAGATACGGGCATTGCAGAAGTACAGTGGAACCCTGGGTTATGAATGCTTCAAGTAACGTAATTCTCGAGATGCGAAAGGATATCCATTGAAAATGACTCCTTGACTTACGTTTTTCTCACCATGCAAATAGTTTTTTGGCACTGTGAATGCAATTATGCCATATTTTTTCAACTGCTTTGGTAGCCATCACCACTTCCCAAGGCAGTCGGAGGGTATGGAGAGCAATTTCGCTACATTTCTGGATATTTTTTGGTCACATTTTTGGTGCATTTCAACAGCTAAAATGCATAGTTTTTGGTACTTCCGGGAGGTGGGGGAGCTTAGTGTTGATTGTTGAGATGGGTCTGACATATTACCAGAGCTGGCCGCTAAAGGCCGCTGTCGGAAATGCTGAAAATGTATTGAAACCAATTAATCATTCTGAATCTATTGTATTGAATCAAAATATATTGAAACCAATTAATCATTCATTATCTTTTCAAATCTCTTTACAAAGTGGCAAAAATGCAGCAAAAAAATCCAGAGTGCAGTTTATAAAGAGTTTGGAACAGAAAAAATATGCTGTGGGGTTTTTTTTTCTGACCTCCGGAATGGATTATTTGGTTTTTCAGTGCATTCCTATGGGCTTTGAGATATGAAATTTTCATGATACGAAAAACCCAGAGGAATGAATTAATTTTGTAACTCAGGGTTCCACTGTATGTACCAAGACAGCTAGTAAAAATACACAGTTACTTGGTTACTTGGTTGACGTGAACGATTGAAGCATTATCTTCTATTGTTTTCTATCCTATGCTAGTCTCATCTAGGGCCACGGGAACTTTGCCCTGAACTGTTCTTCCCATCTAGTTGCTGTCCTTCCTAGTGGTCGCTTTATGTCAAGTGGTATCCATTCTGTGATAGCCTTTGCCCAGCTGCCATCTTTGAAGCTGCACACATGCCTGGCCCACCAATGCCATGCAAACTCAATCACGTTGACACTTGTTTTGCTCCTGATCTTATACGCAGTTCTTCATTTGATAATCGGTCAACCCATCGTACACATAGCATCCTTCACTCGATTGCTCTTTGTGTTACATCAGGGTGGGTGCTATGTCAGCTTTTGTACGTGCCCATGTTTCACTGCCATATAATAAAGCAGGCAGAATGGTGGTGTTGACGAGTTCAGCCCATAATTTTCTTGTTTTTTACTTCATTAAGCACATCCTTTATGTTGTTAAAAGCTGCCCATGTTGCTTGCCTTCTTCTCGGAATTTCTTTTGTTAGATCGTGCCTTAGGTTAACCTTTTGCCCAAGGTATACATATGAATCAACCTCTTCTACTACCTTGTTTCCACATCTCATATCTATGGCATTTGTGGAGGCACTCCATATATATTTTGTTTTTGACATATTGATCTTCAGGCCGATCTTTTGACTTTCTGCGCCTAACTCTTGTGTCTAAAAAAGACACAGTACTAATATAAAACATAGGATATGGAAAGACAGATGTTGTAAGGGGTATCTTCATGCTCAGACAGGGAAAGGGGGTTGCATAAATATTGTTTCAAATTTCTGGACAAAGAAGTACAGAAAAGGGGAAAACATACTGATTGAAAAGTCCAAGAATCTGGTTTGCATACAGCTCACTATTTAGAGCAGCCACATCCAAAAGCAGAATATCCATGACATCCAGCTTCTGTTAGGAGGTGAACAAAAAGGATATTTCAGAAGTTTCCAAAATATTACAATTTTATTAATGTTATGCTTCTTAAGTTATTTTTAAATACCAGTGTCAATTGATTCTATATTGAGTCTTTCCCTTTGTGGAAAATTCCTGGGCATAATCAAATCGGCTTGTTGCAGCAAAACAACAAGCAGTCTTATACCATCTTAAAGACTAATATGTCTGACTTGTCATAAGTTCTCACAGGCTAATGGTTCCTTACCAATGAAGAAGTGATCTAGAGTCCACAAAAATTAATGTCAAATAAAACCTGTTCCTTTTTATGGGACCACAAGACTTGTGGAGTTTGAACTCATGCTTCAATAAGTGACATTACCGTGTTGTAACTAAAGAGATGTAAAATGAAGGTGCCATACGGAAAAGTAACTGTGCTAACAGATACAATGTGTGTTGATGCTATAGGTTCCACCAGTCCTAATAAAAGAAGAACATAAATTACGCAATACCTGTCCAGATGCCTCCAAGCAAAGCATGGTAAGATTATTTTTTTTAATAGTGCATTACAGAATTGTAATGTTGAAATTGGAGGTATCACAATTTGGGATCAAAATTGCTGGGAGAAACATCAACAATTTGAGATATGCAGATGATACCACCCTAATGGCAGAAAGTGAGGAGGACCTAAAGAAGCTCCTGATTAGGTTGAAAGAAGAGAGTGAAAAAGCTGGCTTGAGACTCAATATAAAGAAAACCAAGATCATGGCAACAGGCCCTTTCAGTCCCTGGAAAATAGATGGGGAAGAAGTAGAAGCAGTGATAGATTTTACTTTCCTAGGATCAAAACTCCCTGCAGATGGTGATTGCAGCCATGAAATAAAAAGGCGACTGATTCTTGGGAGGCAAGTGATGAGAAACCTGAGGAACATAGTGAAAAGTAGAGACATCACATTGCAAACAAAAATTCGTCTAGTTAAAGCAATGGTATTCCCAGTGGCAATGTATGGTTATGAGGGCTGGACCATTAGGAAAGCTGAGTGCAGAAGAATAGATGCCTTTGAGATGTGGTGTTGGAAGAGAGTTTTGAGAGTCCCCTGGACAGCAAGGAGAACAAATAGGTCAATCTTAGAAGAAATCACCCCTGACTGCTCCTTAGAAGGTCAAATTGTAAAGATGAAGCTAAAGTACTTTGGACATCAAATGAGAAGAGAGGATTCACTTGAGAAAGCCTTGATGCTGGGAAAGGTGGAGGGCAAAAGAAAAGGGGGGCAGCCAAAAATGAGATGCTAGGTGTTATTGTAGAGACAATGAGCACAGAACTGAGCGAGTTGAGGAGGATGGTGGAGGACAGGAGTGCCTGGCGGACAGTAGTCCATGGGGTCGCAAAGGGTCTGAATCGACTGTGCGACTGAACAACAAAATAAAGCTTGGTAGAAAGGTGTAATTAGGAGTGTGATTTTGTGTGAAATGACCGTGACCTCTGCTCACTTCTAGTACTGTACTCAGATTCCTGGGCTCAAATTTATTTATGTCTTATTTAATTGATGAAACTCAGGGCTGTACTGGAAAGTAAAGCAGGTCCTGCAGACCAAACATTTGTCAGTATCTGCGTTAAAATTGTTTGGTAAATGCAGTTTTAAAATCCCATAATGGATCTCTGGGAGGAATCTGTTTCAAAGCCCTGCTCATCCATGATTTTTTCTTGGTCACTGACTTTCAGCTTAAATTACCATACACGGTTTTAAGTATCAAGTGGTCTTGGGTATGTCCCAATACAGTATTTTGTCATAGTTCAGAGTGTGCTTCTATTTATAGGGAAAGTAGTATTGACAGTACTATTAAGCAAAGAGTTCCATTGCTTAAGTTGTGTAGCTATCATTCCTCTTGTGTTTTTCTGTTTAGGTTGGAGAACCCATTGGCGATAATACTAGTTCTGTTTTGGATTTTCTAAGTATGAAGCCATATTCAGATGTGTCACTTGATATATCTATGTTGAGTTCATTGGGTAAGTACTGTATTCTCATGAGTGGTTGAGTATTGAATAATGTGTGTATGCAGAGGTTGGGAGATCCTATGGCTACTGTGCTTCCTAGGAGTAGAGCCAGCCTGTGTAGCTATGGGCAAGCAGCACAACTTGATGTCACCCCTGAAAGAAGGGAACGATAAACTACTACTAAGTATTCTCTACCTAGAAAACCCTGGAAAGGGTTGTCAGAATTGACTTGATGGCATACAGTTTTGTTTTGTTCTGAGTGTTTGTATAATTAATACCCAAAACCTATTGATCCTCAGACTGGTTTGCACAGACCATTTTATCATTGCTGAAGACTCAGCGGAACCACTTTTTTCTATAAGCCAAAGAATGAACATAAGGTCATATTTCAATTTCAGTTTGCATTTTGGTCTTGGCATAATAATCAAAAACATATTATGAAAATCACAAGCTGTAGGGTAAGACTTTTGGATAATCCAGGCCTTTTTCAAAACAGCTCTGATCAACAACAGAAGAGAATAGTTGTCTGTATACCTTACTTTATGTTCCATCCATCTGCTCCAGCATACGATTGGCCCCTTATAGAAACAAATGCTGAAATAGATGGGTCTGATCCAGAAGGACTCTTCCTCCATGATACCACAGTCTTCAGGTTATGGGTCTGAAGAATTATGAAGCACTTAATTTTTTGATATTGATATTTCCAGGTTTTCACACACTGTATATAGGCATTATTGGCCACTTTTGCATCCCAATCTACTTGTTCAGGTACAAATAGGGAGTAAAAATACATGCCCTTTGTACTTACTCCATGATAGTGAGTGTCATACTGATGTGCAAATACCGATAACACTGCATCAATAAAAATAAATATTGTCTGCTACTTGGTCTAATCCATGTGTTCTCTACTAAATCAAGTGTGCTGAATCCGAATGTGAAGTCCAGTTCTGTCTAGGACATCAAGATCTTAAGCTTGCAAATCTCACCCTCTTGGTTAGGTTCTTGTGTTGATCACGTGGGGTATATTTGCCAAAAAATGTAGCAAAAAATGTCTAGTTTATTAACACGGCTGCGCCTACTCATCTTTAGCTCAAAACAGACGCACTATGGCCTAGCTGTACTATCCAATAAGATGAACATGAATGCTGCGACATATCTCTCAGAGCCTTTTGAACTGTGTGGTTGCTTTCCATCACAGTCAAAGTCAATACAACCCATCTGTTTCCTGCCCTGATGTGTTGGCCTTTTGCCCGATACCTCAAACTCCCACCAGAGTTCTGCCAGAGAGAGAAATAGAGAAGCATGTTTTGCACCTTGGTTGCTCCAGATGTCCCTTGTAAAATGTACCGTGTTGTGCCTTGGCCAACTGCTACTGTGGCCTGCGGCACCATTCCATCTGGCCCACTGCCGCTGCACTCGGAAGTGGAAGGAGACGCGTTTATGTCAGCCATGCCCACAGCTGCCATAAATGCGCCCGCTTTTGGGGCATGGTCTGGCCCACTCATCTGTCCAGGGTGTGTGGTCAGGCCAGTGGCATAAAAAGTTTGGCCGTCCCTGATCTAGATTTTGGTCACTCACACACTAATACCTATGTGGCTGGTTTTAGTTAAAATAAATATGAAGAGGGAAGATATTCAATCATGAATCTCCAGTGTCCTTTCCAGATTGACCTTAAATTTGCAAGACTTTATATGTGAATATATTTTGGAGCATCTCCGGTATTCATCTATAGAGTACGGTACATTGGTAATTTCTTTGATCTCCTGGAATATAGTTCTTTACTGAAAAGAAGATGATAGGATAAAACTGTTTTTACACTAAACCATTATTGACTAGGTGTGGGTAAAAGAAACATTCTAGTGTTAACTTTTCAATTTATCCATCTAAATATCTAGATTAAACTGAACGCTTACTGTTATAATTAGGTAAAGTGAAGAAGGAACTTGATCATGATGACAATCACTTACACCTGGATGAAACAACAAAATTACTACAGGATCTTCATGAAGCACAAACAGACAGAGTTGGATCCAGGCCTTCCTCCAACCTCAGTTCCCTCTCTAATGCTTCTGAAAGGGATCAGCATCATCTAGGTAAATCTGCATGAACTATTTAACACATTTTCAGTTCCTTGTTGCACCTGAGATAAGTTGATGTTAGTAGCAGCATAAGCATCAACAGTTTATTTTCTTAACTAGTATCTGTTTAACCATTCCCTCTTTTTACAACTGTCAGCAGATATGGTGAAAGTTATTTCTTTGTATTGTAGTATCCAGAATCCTACAGCTATTTTGTCAACCTTTCCCATCTTTGCACACTTCACAGTATTATTATTATTATTATTATTATTATTATTATTATTATTATTATTATTATTATTATTATTATTATTATTATTATTATTATTATTATTATTATTATTATTATTATTACTGTTCATATAGTCCAAAAATCCTTAGAAAGGGAGATGGTACAGCCATCAAATTCATTTCAGCATGACAAAATGCTTTTACTTAAAATTATAAAAGTTTAATCCTTAAGGCAATTAGCAATTCAGTCACCAACAAAACTGCAAAATATAAAATTGAAGAAATACAGAAAGGCCTCCCAGAAATCATTTTCTGCATAAAGCCAAAATGTGGATTTACCCAGGTTACCTTTCATTTCTGTGTTCAGGACTATAATAGTTCCATAGGCACAACACAGCCGAATGCTGTAGCACCAGCAGGAGTTATTAATAAAGTAGCTTCTCCTAATAATATTGGAAGCTCAGCTAAGACTTTCTATTCTTCTTCAACCAGGTTACTTCTCTCAAGAGCCACCCCTTCCCACAACGTAGGAAAACCTGCAGGCATAGCGGAGTTCTCAACCTTTTAAAGTTGGGGGCCGGTTCACACTCCCTCAGACAGCTTCGGGGGCCGGGTAGTCATTTTACCCTTCCTCTACCACATGGCACTTCCTGGTGTGGAGGTGGCAAAAGGCCACATGGAATGGTGCCATGGACCGCATCCACCCCATGGCCCGCAGGTTGAGAATCCCTGGCATAGATCCTTGTAGTCAAGTACTTTTCTGTATCCTTCAAGAGATCTCAGGCTTAGCACAACTTTGGTTTACCAAGTTGACTCCAAGGATTATGGAGGTTTTGGAAAGAGATTTCCTACCTCAGTGCAGACTCCAGTAGCTACTAAACATAGTCTAGGTCCATGATGGCAAACCTTGGCACTCCAGATGTTACTGGACTTCAATTCCCAGAAGCCCAAGCCCCCTGTGAATCCACATAAATGGGTTTACTGCGATTCATCCAGTCTGTACCGCCCTCGTCGCTCCCAGAAGTGGAAGTAAAACGCACCAAGGTTTGCCATCACAGGTCTAGGTATTTTGAATGCTGCCCATTCGCTCATCCTTTTACATTAATAGGTAAGCAAAACAGATGGGAATATTTTGGAATAGTAGCCGTGTTAGTCTGTGGTTCAGGCATATCAGAAAACAAAAATTAAAAACAATAAAATAAAAAACACTGTAGCACTTTAAAGACTAACTGTTATATTTTTATTGTTAGCTTTTGTGGATCAAGTTCACTTCTTCACTCTTTGTTTGAAGAAGTGGACTTGATTCACGAAAGCTAAGAATAAAAATATAGCAGCTAGTCTTTAAAGTGCTACAGTATTTTTTACTTTATTTTGTTTATTTTATTTTGTTTTCTGATATGTCAGATGGGAATAGCCTAAGATGTCTTCCAATTTCGGGGTTCTACTTTTAATTAAAAGAAGTCAAGAGTTTGTAAGTTGATGAGTCCTGGGTCAAAAATGACTTACGATTCTGGCTTGTTTGGATGCAGTAAATCATCATTCTGAATTTGGATGTCACAATCAGGCTTTCCTTTCCTCTTTTGTTTATGTGCTTCAACAAAGGTTTATTAAGCCAGGATTTCTCATTTATTATTCTGTAAGAAATCAGCTAATGTCTTTTGTGCAGTGATGGGATGTCACCGGTTCCAGACGGATCTCTGGAACCGGTAAGACCAATCCCGGAGGGTTCTCCGTGAGGGGAAGTCCACTTTTGGGGCGTCCGGTTCCGGACGCCTGACCGAAAGAAAAAAAAAATTAAAATCGGAGCGAAAATGGCTCTAATTGACTGCGCATGCGCAGAAACTCAATCTGACGCATTGCACATGCGTCAGATTGAGTTTCTGCGCATGCGCAGTCAATTAGAGCCATTTTCGCTCCGATTTTCAAAACATTTAGAACTTTCAGGGCAGCGGCGGCGGCAGCAGCCCTCTGAGGGGGGCGCCTCCCCGCGGCACGTTGAGGGCTGCCTCGGCCGTCCGCTGCTGACAAGCCCCATGCCCTGGGGACGCCCGGCGGGGTACACCGCTGCCGCCGCCTCCGCCGGGCGCCTGTGGGCCGGGTGCCTGCACCCGCCGTCCACAGCCGCCGCCCGCCGCCGCCGGAGCTGCCGCTGCCTGAATCCCTGTGGACTCCTTCTTGGGTCGGTCCCTTTTGAGCTCGGCTGCCGCGCGCTGCGGAGGAGGAAGCTGTAGGCGGCGGCGGTGCGGCATGGGGACGGCCCAGGGAGGCGCGGCAGCCGCGGCTGCCCGTCGCCCCTCGCCATGGCCGGAGCCGGGCTAAAAAGGTACCGGCCCAAGGAGGACGCCACAGGGGTGCAGGCAGCTCCGGCGGCGGCGGCGGCTGTGGACAGCAATCGGGGTGCCGGGTCCCAAGAAAGGTAAGCGAGGGGTTTTTATTTGGGGTGGGTGGGTAATTTATTTGTGTTTTGGGTGGGTGGTTGTTTTTATTTTATTTATTTATTTGTGTCTGGGTGGGTGGGCTGAGAGGGAGGGGTGTGTGTGTATGTTTATGTTTATTTTTTATTTATTTTTATTTTGGCCCCGCCCACAACGTCATGACGTCATGACGTCGGCCGTGACGTCATGACGTCATGCCATTGGCCACGCCCATGACGTCCGTGACGTCATGGCGTGGTAGTAGAATTTTTGTCATCCCATCACTGCTTTTGTGATCTTTTTTTCCTTTTCTTTCTTTCAACTAACATGCATTTTATTACTTTTATTTATTTCCCTCTTCTTGTTTTCTACAGGAAGCCCTTCTCACCTGAGTGTAGGAGAGCAACAAGAAATGGTCCATGACCCCTATGAATTTCTTCAGTCTCCAGAACCCCCAAATGCCAATAACTAATTTCATTTAGACAATATTTATTTTATGTTTTTTGCGGAGTTCCATGAGGTAGAAAGCATTTCAATTCATCTTCCTTTTTTTGTCATGCAAAAATGTTAGCGGATATATTTGTAATTTTTCGTTGGTGTTAAGCGTATCATGATATTTGTACCATCTCATACCATAATTTAGGGATATGTACCATAGATAGAAGCAGTTGCAAATTATGTACTTAAGAACCATGTTTGTTAAATATTGCTAACCAGCTGCTTATCATGCTGGCAGTATTTAGATGTTTTATACTTTGTGCAAAACTGTAGCCACACAGAAATTCCTCTAGGATGAATAGTTTTCAGTGGTTATACAGTTTTCACAACTGTTGTTGACTTCACGTTGTTTCCCCACAGTTCATGTGAAAGTGGCTAGATTAAATTGAACCTCTGGATCTTCTTAATTTTAGGTGGAAAAAAGTTATGGTGCTATTAAAGAGATCATCACAAAATTATTAATTTTTATTCAAAAGTCTTGTGAATACAAGTGAAATTGTATGTGCAGAAGGAGTAAAAATTTGTATCATTTTAAAATTAGGTACAGTAATACCTCGGATAACGCTAAGACTTGGTTCCACAAGTCTTGGTGTTATCCGATTTTTAGTGTTATCCGATGCATGTTAAAATCCTATGGGATGGATCGGATAACGTTAAAGCTCCATAGAGAGACATTGTAACCGCACAGAGTTTAGTGGTTGTTATCCGATCCATCCCATAGGACCTTAGCGTTATTCGATCCAATTCTCCTCCCCAGATTACTTAACGTTATGCGATTTTAGCATTATCCGAGGTAAACGTTATCCGAGGTATTACTGTATTTGAAATACATTATTTTCATGCATTAGATATTATGTATAAACTAGAATAAATAGTTGTTTGTTAACAATGTTGTAAATATTAATACTTAAATATAATTATGGTTTTCCCCCAAAGTGTAGTATATTAGTCCGTTCTGTGATTTGTTCTAATTGATGTAAAAAGTCTTTTCTAATAACCAGCATTTTATTGACTTTGTGAACTGTTAAACACAATTGACAGTACAATTAGTTGATTAAACTGATGCTATGTCACAAAATTGTTTCTAGGTGCTTCCAAACACTAGGAAAGACCAGCAGCGCAATGTCTGCAGTTTAACTCAGATGAAGAAAGGGAATAGTATTTGGCTGTGGTTCAAGTTACATACTATTCATTCTCTGGTTAATACCACACACTGTTCTGCGAAAGGAGGGTGTCAGGCTGAGAAGAATTTAGTGTGGTGATGTCTCTTAAGATGGGGATGGATAAAGGCTGACCGAAGCATTGTGCCCAAGGAAAGAAAGACTGACTAGGCATTGGAGATTGGAGAAAAACATGAGTATCAGGAAAGGTGTATAAGAAATTAATGGGACACAAGAAATATGAGGACAGAATAAATATGTGATAAAGAATCATGTACTGTACAGTACCTAGTTTGGAGGTGAATTTCACATTGGCTTGACTGTAGACATTACATAATAATGTTAAAGAGTAGCAGTAGTACATTGGCCCCCTTAAAACAGGGGTGCCCAAACTACGGCCTACAGGCCACATCTAGGCCGCGACACTCTCGTTGCTCCTAAAAGCGGGCATATTTTACTTCCACTTCTGGGAGCAACAAGGGCGGTGCGGGCTGGATGAATTGGTGTTGGGGCCCAGATCCGGCCTGCAGGCCACAGCTTGGGCACCTCTGGTTTAAGCAGAGAAAATGGCAGCTTAAAATCTATCATCCTGTTTCAAAACAAATTGCAAGGCGCATTTTGCTTCTGCTGGGAGGAACCATGTGCCCAGCCCACTAAACCACATGACCAGCCCATGGCCCAAAAAGTTTGGGCACCCTTGCCTTAAAATATTAGATTTCCTTCCAAAGAAACATTTGCTGCAGTTTAGAATGTGTTGGAAATCTATGCCCTCCTTTCCACTGCTACTCCCCATTATTCCTCCCCTTTATCACCAAGGGGCCTGGAAAAATCATCTGAGTGACTGAAGCCACACTGAAAGCCAACTTAGGAGATAACCTCTGCTTCTAAACCATAATTAAATTACCAGGCTAACCCATTTGTTTTACAGAGATCATAATGTTTGTACTCCCAGCCCTTCCAAGTGTTTTGTTGTTGTTAAGCATATGATGGTGCAAAATATTTCTCAGTGTAACCTGCTTCAAGTCTTGTGGAGCTGCTTATGTTTCCAAGGTGTTAACTGATAAAGCCTAATATAATTTATGACTGCAATTCTTCACATAGTGCCACATATGCTGTGGACCTACCCCCATACCCTTTTATTAACATACGATCACTCACTGATGGTGAAAGCAGCTTTGTAGAGGGCCTTTTTTTGTTAGTTCCCAAGCATGAGATGCAGTGAGACCTACCTGGGGAAAATCAAGAATTCATTTTAACACATAAACCAGGGGTTCCCAACTTAAAGCCCATGGACCAGATCTGGCCCCCAGGGCCACTTCATGTGGCTCTCCACCCCTCCAAGGGCATTTGTGGAACCTCCTCCCGACAGAGCTACGCCTACAGATGGAGTTGCTGTCCTTCAGGAAAGGAGTGAAAACCTGGCTGGCAGGTCTGGTCTGGGGAATGGATGGTTCAATTTCCCCAGCCAGCTGGATGGTTTGACCCCCAGTATGTCCAAGTTATAATACCTAGCTTTTAATTAAGTTTTTAAGCTTTTTAAAAGTTTTTAATTTTTAAAGTGTTTTTAAAATTGTTGGAAATCACCCTGGGTCCCTTCGGGGAGGAGGGCGATAAACAAATATAAATAAATAAATAAAATGGCTACCCCTTTGAAGCTGTTGGGATCAAATGGCCATCCCCATCATGTAGACGGCAAAATAGCCGGCTGGCTCTCAAAGCTGGCTGAGAAAGCGTCGGGTTGAGGAACCCCTGACATAAACTGAGTTGATTGATGGATTGTTTATTAATTGATTAGTCTTACGACCTTATCAATAACATAACATAAGAGTTTAAAATCTGTACAATGCAATGAAGTGCAATAAAATACAGTAAAAATATTATAAAAATACAATATGTACATACCTGAGCTACTTTTAAAGAATGTAAACTGGAGAAGGTGCCTTAATACAATTAATGCATGCATATCCATAGTCAGATAAACTGAGTTGTCATGCTACTAGTTTTTCAGTACCTTACAAGATTGCTGTAAAGGCTTGAAAGCCAAGAGCCAGCTTTAGTATAAAAACAAAACTTTTGCTTGAATTTTGTCTTTTTCATTGCTGGTGGAAGTTACTTTGAAAAAGGAATTAAATAAATCTTGAAGATGAAGAAGCCAACATTCTTCGTTAGAAGGAGAGCAGAATGCAGAGCAAAGGGATAAATTCTCTAATTTTGGGAGTTTAAAGCAGTGGTTCCCAACTTTTTTTGGCCTTGCCCCACCTAAGCATCTCTAAAATCCTGATTCCCCCCCCCCCCCCGCCCCTGTGAGATATGATTCTTATTATTCAAAAGTTGAACTATTCATGTGGAGGAAGCCCAAAAGGCCATTAACTCTTAATAACTCATTCTCTAATTGCTCCCCTTAGAAATCCAATTGCTCTATGATTTAAAGCTTAAATCTCACCCTGGAAAGAGGAATCTCTCAACCATTGATCCTGCCTTCCATGGAAGAGCAGGATTTTTTTTCTGCTACACCCACTTTGGAGTAATGATTTACCAGGTCTTGAGTCTAAAATGAAGAAGAAGGGTACGGGGAGAGTAGCTAATTTTTATAAAGCAGCACTCTGAGGCCTTTCATATGTAGATATCCACAGTTCTAGGGAAAATAAAAAGACTTTGTTGGTCACAGAATCTTCTAATCTACAACTGCCCAATGGAAGTTCTCCAGATAACAAGTTCCCTTGTCAGTTGGTTGCCACAGCAACTCCTCCAGTGCACCGACATTGCAAAAAGGAGCACCAGCAGCAGATCAGACGGGGATTGCCCAGTCACATAGTCACAGCTCCAGATCCACACAATTTTGGAAGCTCTTGGTAGGGAGAGGAAAGATAGACTGGATGGTCTGGTATGTGGGAGTTGTGTTATAATTATAACAGAAAAGAGTGGTTATCTTGTATGGTGTCTCTTCCGTCCTCCCCACTTACAGTTACTATATGGTACAGTGGTACCTCGCTTAAAGAGCATAATGCGTTCCACAGGATTGCTCTTTAAGTGAGTTTGCACTTTAAGCAAAACACCATTGTAAGTGACCAATTGTGACTTCTGGTGGTGGCGGGGTGGTGGTGGTAGCGAATTGTGGACCCCAATTTAGTTGTTAAGCAAGTTTTTGGTTGGTTTCAGTTATAAAGGTGAATTCATTCAGAGAAAATTCTGCTCTTTAGGCGAATTAGTCTCTGAGCAAGGCACTCTATGCAAGGTTTTACTGTACAACAAACTAGCTAAAATCCATTAGGAAGCTGGAACTAGACTAGTCCCACTGAATCAGTTGAACTTACGGAGGAATTGACTCACCAAATCCCCACTTATTCAACTATGACTTAGTACCAAATTTCAATCATTTGTATTTATATTTTCCATTTCTTTTAAGGATGTCAGGACATGATTATTCTATTTTTAACTTCACATATTCAAAATAGAAAAGCATTATTTTGTTGATTGAGCAATTATAAAGGCTTATTCATTGTTTGTGTGCTTGTGATTAGGCTGTATAATAGTCGCCTGCGTCTCAATACTGTATCTTTATTTTCCTCTTTTTACTTTCCAAGGGAACTTCTGATTTGTTTCCCAGTGTGATCATCTGGTGCAATATAATCTCTGTATAAGTCTAATTATATCAAGGTGAATTCATTCTCAGAACCTTTAGGGTTGAACATAAATATTGTAAAATTCAAAGATTAAAATATTTTTTTTAATTTAGTATAATTTAGTGTAGTATTTGTATAATACAATGGGCAAAACCCTGTTACTTAACATTATAGAGGCATAAACTGGATCTGGTACAAAAAACAAATAATTGAAAACTTTGTATCTCCCTCCTAAATTCAGTGGTTCCCTAAGACATTTGCCACAGAATAGGTCTGTATTTAATTATTCAAAATTGTCTCTATTATTGTTGTTATTGTTCAACTTGTATGCTCGCCCACTCGCCAAGCGACTCTGAGCGGCTAACAAAGATACAAAATATACAATAACAAAGAAACAATATGTCACAATTACAAGATATTGCATCACAAAAATCATTTCAGAGACATTTCAAAACATCCCCAATCACAAAATATCAAGTCATCATAAAACACTTCAAAAATAATACACAAAAACCTCCCAAACTCAACCCCACCCACTATGTCCATTTCCCTCCAGGGTGAGCTGGAGCTGGCCAAGCCGCGGAGGCTCCTTTTCGACCCGGCCGGTGGTAGGGGCTGGGTCAGAGGCAGGGTGTCCTGCCTCCCGTGGACGCAGAGGCTCCTTTTCAACCAGATAGCTGATCATTAACAAAACAGTCAAATCTTGCAGACATACATTCCTTCACTGAGTCAATCCATCCATATACAGTACAACCCCAGATAACGCTAAAACTAGGCTCCATGAGTCTTAGTGTTATCTGATTTTTAACATTATGCGATACATGCATCACATAACATTAAAATCCTATGGGATGAATCACATAATGTTAAAACTCCATAGAGATACATTGTAACCTACACAGGCTTAAGCAAACGCTATGCAATGCATCCCATAGGATTTCAACGTTAAGCAATGCAATTTTTTTTCCAGATTGCTTAACATTATGCGGTTTTAATGTTACCTGGTACAAATATCTGAGGATTTTAACGTTATCCAATGCATGCATTGGATAACATTAAAAATCGGATAACACTAAGACATGTGGAACCAAGTTTTAGCGTTATCCGAGATTTTACTGTACCATAGTTTGGATGATGAAGCCTTGGTCATATTTGCACTTAATGATCTCTTCTAGTACCTTCATTGCTAATAGCAGACTAAAGATACTAGGGTTCTTGCACCTGTGTTTGAATCAGAAATGAATTTAGAGGCTCTGTTTAAGCAATCAGCCTCAAAAATCATATAGGGCAAGAGTTCTCAACCTTTTAAAGCCAGGCGCTGGGTCACGCTCCCTCAGGCAACTTCAGGGGCTGGATGGCCATTTTGCCCATCCTCCACCACATGGCACTTCCTGGTGTGGTGGAGGCGATGAGGGGCCACATGAAATGGTGCTGTGGGCCGCATCCGACCTGTGGGCCACAGGTTGAGAATCACTGATATAGGAGGTGACATAGGCATCCAAATATACCCCCCCACCGGGAGGTTCTGAAACCTTTTGCAATCACTAAGAAGATTTGTATAGGCAGTATAATCACATTCAGCGGAAAAAATTCCGTTGCAAGGACTTACAATGCCTATACGGATCTTTATGTCGAACATGTTAAGTTCTGCAGAATGTCCAACAGTTGGGAACAGAGAGGTGGAACGGATCGGGGCAGATCGGAGAGGCTCCCTTGTTATTCCTTCGGCGAGAGAGGCGCGCCTCGCCTGTACTAGGAGGAGAGCCTTCTCCGTGTCCGCCCCGACCCTCTGGAACCTCCTGCCCACCAAACTGCGCCTTCAGACAGAGCTCTTACCCTTCCGGAAGGGTGTGAAAACCTGGCTGGCAGGACAGGTTTGGGGACCCGGGAACATGGGTTCCCATACCAAGTGGCTTATATAAGGACTGCCTCCCTGGGTTGGAATGTGGGAATACTGGTGTGTAGTTCTGTGTTGTTTTAACTTCTGATGATTTTTTAATTTTGACGCTTTTATTGATATTGAGTGTTTAGGTTTTATTTCTGTTTTTATCAGGCTGTAAGCCGCCCAGAGTCGGATCCTCCCGATTGGGGCGGGGTATTAAATTTAATAAATAAATAAATAAATAAATAAATAAATAAATAAATAAACAACAACAACAATAACAATAACAATAATAATAATAATAATAATAATAATAATAATAATAATAATAATAATAATAATAATAATAATAATAATAATAATAATAACCCTCTACGTCCACATTGTGGGAATAGTGGACTGAAATGGGTAGGGCTGGAAAAAAGACCTATTTAGGATAGGTTTAGCTGAAGCATGTGATATAACACATGTGGCTGGACAACACAGAGGTATGGTTAGTGCAGAAGAAACAAAAGGTTTAAAAAATCACAGCCAGATTTTTGAAACTTCTGCTTCAAGGTATCTCATATCTGTGGTGAAGGTATCTTATACCTGTGTTTTTATAAATTGTTAGAATAGAGGTACCACCCACCTTTGCCTTCAGGTAAATCTTCAAGGATTACAGTATTGTTTTTCATGCGAATATATGTATCTGCATGAATATCTCTACCAAGCAATGCAGTTAACAAGCTCTCTCTCTCCAACAGATTATCATGAACCTTAATACCTGTAGTGTGGTATTTAATATTTTAGGGCTACCTACTTAAAGAAATTATTGTACTCTTAATAGATATGTGCAACCCAATCCACAGCCTGGTGGTTTCAATTGAACTGACTCTTTTGCCTTGAGTAACTAATCTATTCAAGAATGCTTATACAGTACTGCCACATTCATAAAGCATCCATGCTGCCACACTTACTATCTTGGATTGGGCTGAGTATCAGCTTTATCTTTATTTGATACGCAACCCAAGTTGACTTTTCAAATCCAGACCAGTGGTGGGATGTCAAAAATTTTACTACCCCACCGTGATGTCATCACAGTGTGGGAGGAGCCAATGTCATGACGTCATGACATGGGTAGAGCCAATGTCATGACATCATGACGTCGTGGGCACAACCAAAGGAAAAAATTAAAAATAATAAATAAATAAAATAAAAATAAACACACACCTCTCAACCCATCCACCCACCCAAAACACTAACCTGTAAATAAATTAAATAAATAAATAAATAAAATAAAAATACATTAAAATACACCCAAACACACACACCCACCCCAAACACAAATCAACCAGAGCTTTTAAACCAGAGCTTAAAGCTTATTCTGGCTAATCTTTCTCACACTAGGTCAGATGGAAGGAACTACAGAATGAACTCACCACAAGATGGCTTCATTCTGGCACTTTTCAACTTTTCAACAGTTAAAGAAGTTAGGTACTAAGTCTTTGCCTAACCAGTTCTCTAGGATAATATGCCTTAATGTAAAAGTAAAACAGCTGTACCTCCTTAAGGGTTCTCCAATTGGAACAGCAATTGGAACAGCACAGGTGTAGCTTATTGATGAGGTCACTCCAAGACTTTGCTTAAAAACCCCAAGCCAGGCCACCAGGCCTTTTTAGGAACTGTGGTAGTACGTCAATACTGTATAGGTAAAGGTATTAAATACACATTAAAATACACAGAGACACACCACATAGGGAACCTCAAGCTAGCAGCTTCTCTTCCTCCTCTTCGCTTGGGAGGACAGCAAGGAGGCTGTGCTGTAGGCGTGCATGCTGTAGGCGTGCATGCACACCAAGTGCTTGGCATGCATGCGCATTGGGGGAACCAGTAAAAAGGTAAGCCCCGAAGGTGGTCCCCCCCCCCCAAAAAAAAGAAAGAAAAGCTGCTACCGGTTCTCCGGGACCCTGGGAAAAGTTACTACTGGTTCTGACGAACTGGTGCAAACCTGTTACATCCCATCACTGGTCCAGACTTAGAAACATCTAATTAAAAATGGCTCCATGCCACTTGAATAAACTAACCTTCCCTAACAGGATGCCGTCGATGTAGTGTTGGATGGTGGGTATCATAATCTCAATCCAACAGTATTAACTACCTTGTTGCTTGGATGAGTGGAAGAGGAACTCTGATTCTCAACAGAGGTGGAAGAGGCCATGCCAGATGGACTGGCTGTGAAGGTGCACCTTGATAATCTCCTCAAGGTTGTGGCAGTCCATTGCAGTCATGGTGCTAAATCCTGCATGTCTCATTTCATACATGCATGGATATAAATTGCAGCCGACGACAGCTTGGATGAAAGGCCTTGTAATCCTACTATCCAGCTGGAGGGCACCATATTAGGAAAGACTAGTATAGACAGTACTGAGCTGGTTCACTAGTAACCTACTAGCCTTAGAAAACATTTTGTTTTACAAAAGGAAGCCTTCCTATTAAGCTGGATTCAAAACTATCAAGAACTTTGAAGGGCTCAAGCTGTAGCAGGTGTCTAGGCTATCTGTTTTGCCAAATGTTGAGAAGAGTATAGTCTGACGTAGGTGTTTAACAGCAGATGATCCACAAAAATCAACAGGTATCGATTGGTATTTCTCCCATCATTTTAGCTATGCAGTAGCTGCATGTCAATATGCTGTTAAAGAGTCAAGGGAAGTAATAGTAGCCATAGATACAATTGTTTTCTCTGTAGAATATACAGTAAAACCCCTACTTATGTAAAAAGTCTGTTCTGTAGGCTTTTATGTAAATCGTTTTTTTACTTAACTCGAAGCAAACCCATAGAAAAAATGAATTTTTTACTTAACTCGAACCAAACCCACAGGAAAATGATATTTATGTAAATTGAAGCAACCCCATAGGGAAAATGATTTTTTTACATAACTCAAAGGAAACCCATAGAAAAAAAATATTTTTTTTAACATAACTTGAAGCAAACCCATAGGAAATTATGTTATGTAAATCGGGACATTTATGTAAATCGGAAATTGGTTTTAGTGCAAAAATCATGTAAGTCGAATTGTATGTAACAAGGCATACGTACGTCAGGGTTTTACTATAATTTCAGAAATGTTGTACAAGAAGAGGAAACAACTTCCGACTGGTGTTTGCCTCCAGAGCAGAGAAGTGCAAGAAGCTTGAGCAACTAAACCTTAATGAAATACATTTTGGTGTTTTTGCTCTTGTTTTGTGTATTTTGGAGGAGGAATCTTTTGTCTTTTTTGCATTAGGCCATTCTTCTAGACTGGTATTTGTATTTTGGATTTGTATGCCGCTCTATTTGCCGAAGCGACTCAGAGCGGCTAACAGGAGAGATCATAAAATTTCACGTATCAAAACATAAAAATAAATAACAGATCAAAGTATTACATATCAAAATAGTGACATAGCAAAGTATCACAAACATATCAATAAAGTACAAAACTTACATCACAAAATATCACATGTCAAAAACATATTAAAGTATCACATAGTAAGAAACATTACAAGAAGTCCGCATCCCAATTACAAAATTAAGACATCATGAACATTTTAAAAACACACCCAAAACACTTTAAACAGTTCACAAAAATCTCAAACTCCACCCCACCTGTTTTGCTGTTGTTGTTTTTTGCTTGAATGCTTTACGTGAATATATTTTATCCAAATCCTATTAAACTAAACTGCTAAAGCAGGGATTCTTAACCTGAGGGCTGCCGGCCGGGTTCCCCCCCGTCTCCACCACACCCAGAAGTACCACGTGGTGGAGGAAGGGCAAAATGACCCCAAAGCTGTCTGAGGGAGCGTGACCTGGCCCCTGGCTTGAAAAGGTTGAGAACTCCTGTGCTAAAGAGAGGAGAAGAAAACGATAGTGTACGTCCTTTAAGACCGAGGAGGAGCCCTACTCTACATAGAAGTGTGGAGAAACCCATTTCCATAGCTGCAAGGAAGTCACTTGACTATAAGGAAATCTTCCCCACCCTCCGAACAGTTGGTGAGGTCTATGTTGACATAGACCATTTCAGTAATCCTATGTGTCTTTGGTAATACTATAGTAAAAACAAAACAAAACACACACAGAGGGACTGTGGAGTTTTTCAAACCCATGAGAGAAAGTTCTGAATTTCCCTCACCTCTCTCTCTGTGCGGACCCTGTCACAAAAAGGAAGGCAGAGGGGATGGGTTGAATGAAAGAACATGTTGAACATCACAAAGGTGAGTGAGAAAGGATAAATTCTTCTGGAAAAGATGGCTTTCTCCTTAAACTCTGCATCTAGACTGGGCATTGTTTTACATAGTTTTTCAGGCAGAAGTGTAAAATAAATTCATGCGTTGAGCATCTAATACAGCCTGTTAACTAGCAAGGAAAAACTTTACCACTACAGTAATACCTCATATAACATTATTATCGAATAACACTAAAATCGCATAACATTAAGGAATCTGGGGGGAAGAATTGCATCAGATAACATTAAGATCCTATGGGATGCTTCAGATAACAACCGCTAAAGCCTGTGTGGTTACAATGTATCTCTATGGATCCCATAGGATTTTAACATGCATCAGATAACATTAAAAATCATATAAGACCAAGACTTGTGGAACCAGGTTTTAGTGTTATATGAGGTTTTACTGTATTCTGCTTTCTGAGATGCTTTTTGAAATATGTAAATGTATAAATTGAAAATTCAGGGAATGCCAGCAATCCTTGCCTATGGACCATTTCCACATCTTGGGCTAACAATCAATCCCCTATTTATGGATTGCATCTTTTATCCACATCTGCTAATGAATACACAAGACTGCATCTTCTAAGTGTAAGTGCCACAATGTTACTCAATCAGAATCCGAACACATGAGACACTGCACTCACTATTTAGAAGGCAAGACATGTTTTCTTCTCTAGAAATGTAATTCCTTCATTGTTTCATAACCAAGCACCTGGCCTTGCAAACAAAGTTCATGTTTAACTTTCCAGTAACCAACTGCCAGACAAGGGACACTGATTTGCAAAATGTGGAGGTAAGAAAAATTCACGTTAAGACAAAGAAACATCTTTGGTTACTTCAGAGAGCACTTCTAATTATAATGTTGATGTTCAAAGTATAGTTTGACCCAAACAAGTATCAGCAGTGAGCAGTTAATTGGAAGGGACTCGTGATCTTAGTAAGTTTTAAATTGTAAGCCACCCAGAGTCCTTGGATAAGGGTGGGTTATAAATGTAATGAAATAAATAAAATAAATAAATTGACTGATTTGACTTTGGAGTGCAATGTGAAAAGAAGAATTTGCTTTGTAACATGTATTTTCCTATTAATCCTCCTCTTCTTATTCATGATCTTACCTGGTGAGTTCACTTTCCACTTGCAAGTCTGGAAGCAAAAGAAGAGAAAGTTTCTGCAAAAGTGGTGATCTTGCATTCCTGTTTTACTATGTCATCGTCGTCGTCGTCGTCATTGTCGTTGTTGTTGTTCCTTCCATTCAGCACTACTGTATTCCTTATCCTGTAGGGCAGTGGGGGTGAACCTTTTAGAGACCAAGTACCACAACTCAACAGGCCACAATGGGTGGGGCAAACTCTGTGCTGGGAACGGGAGCAGTGATGGGATGTAACAGGTTCGCACCAGTTTGTCAGAACCAGTAGTAACTTTTCCCAGTGTCCTGGAGAACCGGTAGCAGCTTTTGCGGGGAAACACCTTCAGGGCTTACCTTTTCACTGGTTTCCCCATTGTGCATGCGTGCCAAGCACTTGGTGTGCATGCACACCTACAGTGCTTGGCACATATGCACAGCCCCCTTGCTGTCCTTCCAAGTGGGGAGGATGAAGAGAAGCTGCTAGCCTGAAGCTCCCTATAGCCTGCTCCCCAGAGTAAGTGACTCACCTTTGGATGTGGTGTGTCTGTGTGTATTTTAATGTGTATTTAATACATTTACCTATATCGACGTACTACCACAGTTCCTAAAAAGGCCTGGCTGCCAGCAGGCCTGGTAGCCTGGCTTGGGGTTTTTAAGCAAAGTCTTGGAGTTACTTCATCAATAAGCTACACCTGTGCTGTTCCAATTGGGGAACACTTAAGGAGGTACAGCTGTTTTACATGTTTTGTTGTAAGTGTCCATGTTTGGCACTGGTAACATAAGTTGGGAATGAATTATGGTTTTCTTCACTGCCCATCTTTCACATTTGTACACAGTGATCAGGAATTCAATTGTGGTGATTGTTGTTGTTGTTTCATGTCAGAGATTACTCCGGGTTAAAATGATTTTTAGGGGATGCCCAAATGAGGCTCCTTTCATGTCCCCAAGTGCAGCTTTCGGGTATTAAAACCTAGTCTTCCAGTCTCCAGCTCAATGTCTTACCACTAAGCCACCAGGGGAGCTGTGATGATCTTGCTTTAGTATCCAGCAACACTTGCTTACACTTGACAATCTTTTCTAGTTCTTTTATAGGAGTTCTTCAGAGTCTCGGTCATCTTCTGATTTTTTGGCTGCAGTTTCCATTGGGATAGATAATAGAACTGATATGTAAGAAATCTTACATCTTGATTTCTTCAATGTCAACCATAAAGTTATGCAGTTCTTCTGCAGTCATGTTTTCTGATTTCTTCATGTTCAACTGCTGTCCTGCTTTGGCATTTTCTCCTTTCACTTTCATCACAAGTCATTTCAAATCATTGCTGCTTTCTGCCACTCAGATGGTGTCACCTGCATATTTTCAGGTCTCATTGTTACTTCTGCCACATCTCACTCCTTTTTCATCTGAATCTAATCTGGCTTTTTCATGTGATACGTTCTACATACAAATTGGATACAATTGGAACCTTTTAATTTAAAGGTAATGGTAAAGGTTTCCCTTGCTCGAAAGCCAGTCGTATGGCATGACTAGACAACGGAGCACATGGAACACTGTTTAACTTCCCACTGAAATGGTGTCTATTTATCTACTTGCAATTTCTTGCTTTTGAATTGCTAGGTTGGCAGGAGCTGGAATAAAGACAGGAGCTCATTCCGTCCTGCAGTACTCAGGAATTGAACTGCTGACCTCCTGCCTTCCAGTCATTTTTATTACCATGGTTATTTATTATCATGTTATTATTGTCAGGGGTGGGGGATTTTCTGCCTCAGTTGCTAAATAGTTTGGTTTCCCATGGGTGTTGTGAATGTGAACAAAGCGGGAAAGACAACATTTATGCTCTTTTACCTGAGGCAGGAACAACATATTGGTCTGGACTTGCTAGGGGTGGACAATGTCAGTAGATCTAGGAGATAATTTTGTTCCCTGAATCCTGCCACACACTACATCCTTCTGTACACTGTTAAAATTTAGCAGAATAATGGTAGTTGGAAGTGGAAATAATCTACAGTACTTCCAGTTTCATACTTTCATGCTAGTACACAATTAGAGAAGAGTAATGCCTTCTGGTTGATTCTGGGGGAAGATTCCTTTCCACAACGAAGTGTGTTCCCTTACATGCCTTGTGAATGTGGAAGGGGAGTTATCACCATTTCACCAATTTTGGCAGGAGCTCTGAGGACTAGGAAAATAGCTGGGAGACCCCAAAAAAGGAAGCTAGAAGTGTGGGCAACTTCTTGATGCAGGGGTTCATCTGGCCCTTAAGCCTTAGGGCACATTCTACGTCTGCTTCCGTGAGCAACAAGGGTGTTGTGGGCTGGATGAATTGGTGCTGGGGGCCAGATTGGGCCCCGGGCCATAATTTGAGCACCCCTGTCTTAATGTAAAGAAAGCTTCCTCAGTGATTCAAATTTTTTCTCTTCTCTCCCTTTGTTATGACTCACCTCTGATTTTAACTCCTACTACCTGTATGTACTCCTGCTACCCTAGCAGTTCGAAAGCAAGAAATTGCAAGTAGATAAACAGGGACCACTTCAGTGGGAAGTTAAACAGCATTCTGTGCACTCTGGTATCTAGTCATGCCTGCCATATGACCATGGAAACGTCTGCAGAAGCAGACAGTGAATGAAACAGAGATCAGCTATGAAACAGAGATGAGCACTGAACCCTAAAGTCGGATATGACTGGCTTTTGAGCAAGAGTTATCTTTACCTATCTGTATGTAATACATTATAAAGGCTAGACAAACACTTTCATCCTCCTTTCTACCATCAGAGAAGATGTATGATTTTGTCCTCAGCATACCTTACAAAATAAGTTTCTATAAGAAAATTTGAGTAACTGCTCAAGGATACAGAAAAGACCCGAAAGCAGGCATTGTTTGTGTTAAACAGCAGCAAATCCTAACATATGTTTGTTCAGTTTCATACTAAATGTCATGTAACTTGTGCTTTAGTTGTCATCTGCTCCACAAAAGCATTGTTGTGGCCTTTTACATCTTGGCAGTCCATAGCAAGGCTAGGGGGCTAGATGTGATCACCTGCTTCAGTTATGGGAAAATCCCATGAATGATTCTGAAATCTATTCAATTCCATTAAGTTTCCAAGTGTTGGCACATCTTTACAAACATTATTATAAACAAGCCTGGTGTGAAGCAATAGCACCAGAAGATAGAGAAAAGAACCAACCCGACTCTTGAAATTAAAGGTGATATTTAACAGGATCTATCCTTTCCCTTCAATGTCAGCCATAACCCCCTCCTCATAATGTATCTTTCTCTACCCACAGCCACTGTTACTGGGAAGTCCTCACATCTTCCCCCTGCATTTCTCTCATCCTGCAGATTTTAATCAAAGCCACTCACCCTTACTATAAAGAAATGAGCAACTCTACAACCTGCTTATCTGGAAGTCAAATAAAGAGGGTGAATTTGATTTGAATCACAATTTAAACAACTATGTAGAAAACCTTAATTTAATCATGCAGTTCCCTCTTCCCTGTGCAATTTTGCTTGATAGACAGTGGCGTAGTGTGGGTTTCAGCCGCCCGCGGCATAGGCCAAATTCGCTGTACCCTAGGCAGGGCCCAGGACACCAGCTGTGGTGGAGGGTCCCAGCACCCATCCCCGCAGCGGCCTCTTAGCCCCAGCCACTAGGAAGTCCGGGGGCAGCGGCAAAGTCCTGCCGCCGTAGCGGTCTTTTGTGCCCTGGCCTGGGGCGGGGCCCAGGCTGCCGGTGGTGGTGGAGGGTCCCAGTGCCTATCCGCACAGTGGCCACTAGGAAGTCCAGGGGCAGCAGCAAAGCCCTATTTATTGTGAAATTTTGCTGCCCCGAAAAAGTGCCGCCCGGGGCACCCCCTTCCCACTGCTGATAGAACCTTAAACACAGATCTCTCACAAATTGAAGGCCAATACTGTACCTTGCATTTCCAGAAAACAGTGGTTTATTTTGAAAAAGAATCAGATATGTTTCAAAAATATATGCAGTATATGAAACTATTTTTGTTTCATCTGCCTCATTGGAACAGATATTTCTGAAAGCATTGGGAAGTAAACAACCTCCAGTTCAAAAACTGTGCTTTCATAAAAAGTACTCAGGACTTAACTTTGTCTACCAGAAGGAATGAGAACTAGTGTTGCCGCTCCAACAGGATCTGTGTCATTTAAGGAAATTAATGTGAGTAAGCTTGAAAATTATGATAGAGCTTCCAAGAATCTCCAAAGTTATAGCATGTCATACAAAAAGTAAGAGAGAGTGCAAGAGAGGAACTCCATGATTAGAGTAACTTCAATCGAAGCTAGAAAATAGGGTTGATCTGGCCTGTTATTTCTCATCTCCATACACAGCTGTTAAGAAGTATATACCTCTTGATCAAAACACTCGGGACAGATAAAGAGCAAAGAACAAATTGCACTGAAGGCATTATATAGCAGTATTACTGGAGGTCCATGGCAAAGTTCTTCAGGAATGGAATGTAGTTTTAATATGTGTGTATTATTTCATGTTATGGTTATGTTCTAGAAGTTGTTTTACTGTAAAACACCTGAGTAGTGATCAGTGATGGGATGACAAAAAATCTACTACCACGCCATGACGTCATGGACGTCATGGGCGTGGCCAATGTCATGACGTCATGACGTCATGGCCGAAGCCGACGTCATGACGTCATGACGTCATGACGTCATGACGTTGTGGGCGGGGCCAAAAATAAAAATAAATAAAAAATAAACATACACACACACACCCCTCCCTCTCAGCCCACCCACCCAGACACAAATAAATAAATAAATAAATAAAATAAAAACACCCACCCACCCAAAACACAAATAAATTACCCCTCGCTTACCTTTCTTGGGACCCGGCACCCCGACTGCGTCCACAGCCGCCGCCGCCGCCAGAGCTGCCTGCACCCCTGTGGCCTCCTCCTCCTCCTCCTCCTCCTTTTTAGCCCGGCTCCGGCCATGGCCAGGGGCGGCGGGCAGCAGTGGCTCCAGCCGCGGCTCCAGCCGCGGCTGCCGAGCCTCCCTGGGCCGTCCCCATGCCGCACCACCGCCGCCTGCATTCCTCCTCCGCCAGGCGCCGCAGCTGGGCTAAAAAGGGACCGGCCCAAGGAGGAGGCCACAGGAATGTAGCCAACGGCAGCTCCGGCAGCGGCGGGCGGCGGTTGCAGGCACCCAGCCCACAGGCCGGCGCCCGGCGGAGGAGGAGGCGTCAGCGGTGCGCCGCGCGTCCCCAGGGCATGGGGCTTGTCGGCAGTGGACGGCCCAGGCAGCCCTCAACGTGCCGCGGGGGAGGTGCCCTTCTCAGAGGGCTGGTGCCACCTCCGCCGCCGCCGTCCTGAAAGCTCTAAACAATTTTTTTAAAAAAATCGGAGCTAAAATGGCTCCAATTGACTGCGCATGTGCAGAAACTCAATCTGACGCATGCTCAACGTGTCAGATTGAGTTTCTGCACATGCGCAGTCAATTGGAGCCATTTTAGCTCCGATTTCTTTTTAAAAAAAATTCTTTCGGTGAGGCGTCTGGAACCGGACGCCCCAAAAGTGGACTCCCCTCACGGAGAACCCTCTGGAATTGGTCCTACCGGTTCCAGGGAACCGTCTGGAACCGGGGACATCCCATCACTGGTAGTGATAGACACTAATTGGGGCCATAGATGGATCCAGAGGTAGATAGATCTACCCACCACTGAGCTCTTCTCCTGGCTGGAACATTCGTGAGAAAGTGAAAACAAAGCAGCTATTTTTCCCTGACACCCTACCTATCTTTGTGTGGTCCCTCTCCAATAAGAAAGGTAAAGGTCACCCTTGCTGGAAAGCCAGTCGTATCCAAAGAACCAGCACTGCCTGCATCTGCAGATGTTTCTGTGGTCATGTGGCAGGCATAACTAGACACTGGAGTGCATGGAACCCTGTTACCTTCCACCGAAGTGGTACCTATTTATCTGCTTGCAATTTCTTGCTTTAGAACTGCTAGGTTGGCAGGAGCTGGGACAGAGACGAGAGCCCACTCCGTCATGCAGTACTCGAGTCTTGAACTGCTGGCCTGCTGACCTTCCAGTCATCGGGTTCAGCATCTTCACCACTAGGCCATCGCAGTCCCTACCAGTACAAATGCTCACCTCTAATTTAAACTTCTAGCATGAAGGAAGACTTGCATCAAAGAGGGTGGGGGAAAAGAAATGTCCACTTTTTTAGTCTTTCCTCTTTATTTCCCTAATCGGGTGAAATCTACAGGTCTTTTTCTTGTTGGGAGTTATAATGCAACCCCATTAGGCAGTTTAAACTAACAGTCCTGGTGTGTGGGTGTGTGTGAGCTTCTCATTAATTGGCATGTTTGCTTGGTTTGTTTCCCTAGCCAGCCAATTAGCAAAACATCTCTCTTCCCTGCTTGTTTGGCTCATCCTAATTAGCATGTTTATGACCCCTTGCTTTTGTTCATTTACTGCTTGCTTTTTACCAATAAGAAGGTCCCTTAAATGTCTTCCACTCTCCCAGCCTCTGGTTGAGAAATAGAAATGTTTGTCATGTTCTTATTAGCTTGTTTCTTTCCCTCCTTCCCTTCTGGTACTCTTCCTCTGATGCCTACACATAATAGTGAGTAAACTTTTCCCTTTTATTCCCTTAAAGTGTTGTCTGAGGGATTGTTGTTAAGCTGATTAAAGCAGTAGAGAGATCTGATCGAGGTGCAACCAATTTTAACTCTTAGTTCATGCTCCTCCCGTTGTGCAACAAATACTACAAAACCCATGACTTGTCACTTCTTTCAGTTGCCAGAACAAAGAGTTCATCAAGTTTCCATGTGCCCCCGCATATGCTATCATGCTCTGTGTGTGGGTGTGGTGGTGGTGGGGAGGTCTTAAGTCCAACAACCCCTTCACCTAAATATATGCAGAAAGTGTTTTGTGTTGTGTTCTGTTGGGGGTAGAGTTGCCATAATTTTCTCCCACAAAACTGGGACAGAAGTATACTTGACAAAAATGGGCGGGTTATCTACAAAATTGGCTTTTTAAAAGCAAACATAATGACAGATATAAAACACTTTCAAAATTAAATACATCAATATATAAATTAATTTATTTACAACAGTTAATTCTTACTGTAAGATGATCTGTTGTACTTCTGAGAACTCGCGGTCAACTTTTAACGTCCTCAATTCCAGGAAACAAACTGGTCACACTTTTCGGGCGGTGGTGTGAGGCAAGGACGTTAAGATTTGTCTCCAGGTATACTCCAACTCCAATGTGGCAGGAAATTGCTCATTTGATGACAAGAGTTCGAATTTATTTCAATAGTGTGTTATAATACACAATCAGTAAGTTTTAAAAATCCAAGACTTTAACATGATTTTATTAAACTGGCCAGGACAATTTTTATGACCTTGAATCTGGGACAATCCCAGTTTTCCGGGATGTATGGCAACCCTAGTTGGAGGTAGCTTTGAAGGCACAACAGCAATTTCTAACAAGAGGTTTTGTGTTTTGTGTTCCAGATGACCTGCTCTGAGAAGAAACTGAGGCAGATAAGGCCTGAGCAGAATAACTGCATAGTGGTCCGCCTGCATTCCCGAGTGAATGGCTGGTCTTTACCTCTCCACTCCTTCCAGCTAATCACGCTGTTGATTTATTCATTCTTGGCCATAGTGAGCTTTGGCATCTATATACCTCTTCTCCCAAATGAGTGGAAGTACGTTGCTTATGCTGTATCCTTTCTCTCTTCTTGTTAGAACATGGTGATAAAGCTACACTTGCATATAACATGCTTATGCTATAAGAGTGGTAAAGAATGGGCCACTATTGCATGTACCTTACAGTCAGTACCCACACAGGAGCTAGTGAACTCAATGGGACTTGTTTCTTAATAAACAGGTATAAGTTTGCATTGTTATTGTCTTTATGAATTTCTAAAACAATTGTGAGATCTGAGGCAATGGTGTGTGTGAGATTTATAAAAAAAACTATATCCATATTTGTACCTAGATACTGTAATACCTTGGATAACGCTAAGACTTGGTTCCACAAGTCTTGGTGTTATCCGATTTTTAGTGTTATCCGATCCATGTTAAAATCCTATGGGATGGATCGGGTAACATTAAAGCTCCATAGAGATACATTGTAACCGCACAGGCTTTAGCGGTAGTTATCCGATCCATCCCATAGGACCTTAACATTATTCGATCCAATTCTCCACCCCAGGTTGCTTAACGTTATGCAATTTTAGCGTTATCCGAGGTAAACATTATCCGAAGTATTACTGTACTAGTATGTCTACCTGTACCTAGAAAGAACCAGTAGTAGGGATCCAGGGGGAAAGCTTACTACAGCCAGCAGTTTGTATCTTTACAAAAAGTAATGGAAGTTTATGTTACTTCATGTTTCTGCAGGCTTCAGCTGTTGGCAGCCATATCACCTAACCCTATGCATGTTAATACAGTAGTAATTCTTCAGAGATAATGTAAATTCTTTCCTTTATTTGTGTCAGTTGCACCACCGGCATATGAAAACATACAAAGCTAAAATTAACACATCTAAAAACAAAATTAAATTAAAAGAGGCTAGATGACATCCGCACAATATCGGACCACTTGAACAGCATTTCCTCTTGCCAAAATAAGGTCCACCTCAGTGCACACTGAAGGGCATCGTGTGCATTGTATCATGTGGGAGAAAGTTTGTACTGCTCCACATTCACACAGGCTGTCATCTACAGAGAAACCCCACTTTCTCAGATTGGCCCTTGATCTTACTACCCTTGCAAGCAGTCTGTTTAAAGCTTTCCACACAGGCCGTGGTTGTTCATGGCCAGGCAGTAGAGAGTCATGTGGTTCTGCCCAGTTATCTGGTAACCCCTTGATTGCCTTCCATAGTTCTAAAGCAGTCTTGTGTTTATTAGACCAAGACTGAGATCATTCATCCTCTTGTACTCCTGATCACTGTCTCTGAGTGGGAAAACTGGACAGTAAAAAAAGCTGACAGAAACAAATAAATTAATTTGATGCTGGAGGATCTTAATCTAAGGCCTATGGTTTGGATTTGGCCCATGGCGCCATTTCATGTGCCCCCACCCCTCCAAGGGCATTCAAGAAACAAAATGGCCACACCTTTGAAGCTATTGGGACAAAATGACCACCCCGTTGTGCAGGCAGGGCAGAATGGCCATCCATCCCTCACAGCTGACTGATAGTGCATGACCCGGCCCCCGGCTTGAAAAGGTTGGGAACCTGTGCCCTAGACTCAGAGCATCAAAACAATAAACAAGTGGATGCTAGAGCAAATTTATTTATTTGTTGGATTTATATAACCGCCTTTTTCTCCTAAGTGACCCAAGACGGATCACAACATCAGCTAAAACCCCTACCCAATACAGTCAAACCTCGCATAACGAGCGTTTCACTTAGCGAAAAACTCACATAATGAGCAAGTTTTTTGCTAAGCAGTCTGACTTGCATAACGAATTTTTCGCTATGCAAGTTGGACTTTTCCCTATGGAAAAACTCGCATAACAAGCGTTTCTATGGGGAAAACTTGCATAGCGAATTTTTTGGCTATGCGAGTTTCCCCCATAGAAACACTCATTATGAGAGTTTTTCCATAGGGAAAAGTCCGACTCGCATAGCGAAAAATTTGTTGTGCGAGTCAGACTCGCATAGCGAATTTTTCGTATAGCAAGCAACCTCGCAGAATGAATTAAATTCTTTATCCGAGGTATGACTGTACTAATTACAACCAAATACTATAACACTATTTTAAAATGTCCATAAAACCTCCTCAATCCCCTTAAAAAAGAAGGACAACCGGGCAGGAGTAAATAAGAACCCTGGGCAGGGCTAAATAAGCCAGCAGGGCTGGGCTGTGGTACCAATTGTACCCCATACCTGCTCGCATAGCTACGTTTTTAAGCCCTTCCTGAAAGGGAGCAACTCTGCCTGGAGGCCCAATTCAACTTTGAACTATCTCTGGAGGTGAAAATGATGAAACTGAGGCTGTCCTATTTTGGGTAAATTATGAAAAGGCAGGATTATTTGAAAAAGACAATAATCCTGGGAAAGGTGAAAAAGAGAAAGACGAAACATGAGCTGGGTTGACTCCCAAAAGAAAACCACAGGCTTAAGTTTACAAGAGCTGAGCAGGTCTGTTGAGGACAGAAGATTTTGGAGGTTGTTTATTCATGAGGTTTCTGTAAATCAGAAGTGACTTCATGGCACATAAGCAACATGAGATGCCTCGCACACTTTAAAATGGTATAAAGCAAATAAAGGACAGTTAATCTATGACTCAAAGAAAGCAAAGCTGTTTGCTATTTCACATGAGTAGGAATATTAGATGCTTTGCCTCTAGAACAGGGGTTCTCAACCTTTTCACACCGCAGGCTGGACCATGCCTCCTCAGACAGTTGAGCGGGCCGGATTGGTGGTTTCCCCCACCATAAACACTGCCGTAAAACATGCTTGTGGCTGTCATAAACACATTTACAACAGCTGTGGATGTATGTTATGGCAGCATTTATGACAGCCTCAGGTACATTTATGGCTTTCGTAAATGGGTCCGCTTCTGGTGGCGGTGGTGGCGGTATGGGCCACATGAAATGGTGCTGTGGGCTGGGGCTGGCTCACAGGCCATAGGTTGCAAAGCCCTGCTCTAGAAGGTGACAGTCAGTTTAGGATACCTTTTCATAGCGCAATTGGTAATTGTTTTTCTTTTCTTAAAATTAAGTTTCCTAACTAATTAAAAAAATCATAACACCATGGGCAAGGACAGTAGGAAAGAGGGTTCTCTTTATTGCAGAATCCCTTTGTACAATAAAGATCCACAAGGCAAGTAGCCGGATAGGCAAAAAGCCAGATGTAATGCAGAGGCGCTTTTGTACTCCAAATGTCCAACTAAAATTTACAAAACTTATTGTAAATGGCAACGAACTAACCTTTTCCTGTGCCTTTCACTCAGTCTTACAAACAAATCTAAAATAATTAATAGCCTATATCTGAGAGTTTTGAGAGTCCCCTGGACAGTGAAGAGAACAAATAGGTCAATCTTAGAAGAAATCAACCCTGACTGCTCCTTAGAAGGTCAAATAGTAAAGATGAAGCTAAAGTACTTTGGACCCCAAATGAGAAGAGAGGATTACCTTGAAAAAGCCTTGATGCTGGGAAAAGTGGAGGTCAAAAGAAGAAGGGGACGGCCAAAAATGAGATGGCTAGATGGTATTGTAGACGCAGTGGGTACAGAGCTGGGAGGGTTGAGGAGGATGGTGGAGGACAGAGGTGCCTGGAGGGCAGTGGTCCATGGGGTCACAAAGGGTCTGAATCAACTGTGCGACTAAACAACAACAACAACAACAATCTGTAGTACAAAAAGATGCTTGATCAGCATTTCAATCAGTCACTTTATTACAGTCTATGACCATCACAGTAAAACGAGAGGTAAGTTTTTAAAAATGTTTTGTTGTTCATTCGCACAGTCGATTCCGATCCTTTGCAACCCTATGGACCATTGCCCGCCAGGCATCTCTGTCCTCCACGATCCTCCTCAGCCCGCCCTGCTCTATGCCCATTGCATCTACAAAACCATCTAGCCATTAAAATATACAGTATTATCTAAAAACATATCCATTCAAAGTTAAAAGAAATAGAAAAAATAGTTTTTTAAAATTAGTGCTACAGTAACTGCTATTGATATATAGCACTCATGGTTTGTGCCACTGAGGGGCCTTCCTGAATTGTTGTTCTAATCCTGTTCGCTGTAGCACAAAACTTAGTGGTATTACGGGTTAAAGCAATGCTTTCATCTGATAGTAGCCAGTGAGTGTAAGTGCTGTTT
The DNA here is from genome assembly GCA_030440675.1 of Furcifer pardalis. Classification (NCBI taxonomy): domain Eukaryota; kingdom Metazoa; phylum Chordata; class Lepidosauria; order Squamata; family Chamaeleonidae; genus Furcifer; species Furcifer pardalis. Next base: position 50,831,275 of record CP126897.1, read on the forward strand.
GATATTTGCAGAGCAGTGGGGATATGAGTTTATTTCAGACATCCCTATAGAAAGGACAGATGCATGAAACATGTTCTGTAGTTTCACTTCTCCTGTATCATAGGGGCATAGTTTCTCCAGCATAGGTATTCTTTGAAACTTTCCCTCCAAAACTGCCGAAGTTTATGACAGTGGGCCAATGTGAATGCCCTTCAGTGGCTGGGTGTCTCAAGTTGTGTCAGATACTGAGTTGGGGAGGTGATGTGTCTTTGAGATTCTGGAACCAAAAAAGTTGGAACTCTGGCTAGGTCAGCTTGCCTTTCTGTGTCCAATATTCTTTGCTTGATGGTCAATTTTGCCTGGTCCTATCTCATGGCGTGTACGACAGATTCGGAGAAACCAAGATACTGTAATCTGCCTTTGATTTTCCTTTTCCATACTGACTGGAAGCTGTCTAGTATAATTAGAGGAGCTAGGCTACTGAGATTAAATAAAATCTTAAAACAGAGGTTGAAAGAGTCTAACCATAATCTCATCTCAACCTTTATCATGCCCGTCTCCATATGGAGGGTGGCATTTGATGCGCACTGAGGGATTTGTAGGGCTGCCCATAAAATTTTTGATTGTACTTTTTATATAATGATAATTTCATGTCAGAGATTACTCTGGGTTGAAAGGATTTTTTCAGGAGAAACTCCGCTCAGGGCACGCCCGAATTAGGCTCCTTTCATGTCCCCCAGTGCAGCTCTCAGGTATCAAAACCTGACCTTCCAGTCTTGCTCAGCATCTTAACCACTAAGCCATCAGGGGAGCTACTTTTTATATAAGGGCAAGATTGTCAGGAGGAGGCCCTGACTGAGTTCCATAAAGTATGTATATATATATTTATTTAAGCAAACATTTATGCCGCCCTCCTCAAAAAGACCCAGGGCGGCTGACACAACTCTTAATATCCTAAAACACAATAAAAACATAATATAAAATCAAGATTAAAAATTTTAAAAAGCTAAAACAAGACAACAGAGAGAGGGGGTTTAAATGAGCCAACAGACTGGGGCATCTGTCTGGCCCATACCCCACACATACTCTGCCAGCCAGGTCTTGACCCCCTTCCTAAAGGGCAGCAGCTCCATCTGGAGACGCAGTTCACTTGGCAAGAGGTTCCATAGGGCCAGAGCAGACACAGAGAAGGCCCTCCTCCTTGTGCTAGAGAGGTGCACCTCTCTAGCTGATGGTACATCCAGAGCGTCTCTCTGCTCTGCTCTGGTGGGACAGACAGATGTCCTTAAGGCGATGTGGTCTCTTAGGTATCCTGGCCCACTACCATATAGGGATTTAAAGGTAATAACCAGCACCTTGAATTGCACCCGGAGGCACACTGGCAACCAGTGCAGCTCCCGCAGCAATAGTGAGGCGTGAGCATAATGCCCACACCCAATCATGACCCGGGCAGCTGCATTCTGGACCAGCTGCAGCCTCCGAATGGTCACCAAGGGCAGCCCCATGTAGAGCACACAAGTAGTTGCGATAAGGTTTTGGTTTTAAATTGTTTGAGAGCTGCTGGGATGGGATCAGCATTTTTTTAAAAAAATCAGCTTGGCCTAAATGCTTGAATGCACAGCCAACCAGTCTTACAGATGTATGAAGGAGCCCATGTCATATCTTTCTTCATTCATTAACTTTTCCTTAACTCCGTTATATTACAGGTGATTGGCATAACTTTTGTGCATCATTTAATCACTCATCTTGTTGCAGTCACTATCGATCCAGCAGACGAAAACATACTAACTAAGAAGAATTATGCTAAACCAATGCCAATGTTTGATCGAAACCAACACAAACATGTTATTCAGAACCAGCACTGCTATCTTTGTGAAGCTGATGTGTAAGTCCCTTCTATAATGTCACCTATTGTATTTGCCAAAATATCTATGTTTTAATCAACTATTTAAAACTCATTACTCACTATTATCTTGTGGAATATCCTTAATCTGTCTAGATTAGGGTGGGCAATTACCTGTAGCATTAGTGCTACATTTTGTTTAAAATTGGGGATTGAGTGGATCAGGAATGCAAACAGACACATATGGCCTAGAGGCCTCACTTTGACCACCCTCATTCTAGATCAGGGGTGCCCAAACATTTTGGGCCATGGGCTGGTCACATGGTTCAGGGGTGGTCACTACGCCCTGGGGGCCAGATCCAGCCCATGACACCAATTCATCTGGCTCACAGCACCCTTGTCACTCCCGGAAGCAGAAGTAAAACGCGCCCGTACGGGCATGTTTTGCTTCCGCTTCCAGGAGTGACGAGGGTGTCGTGGGCTCGATGAATTGGCATTGTGGGGCGGATCCAGCCCCCAGGGTGTAGTTTAGGCACCCCTGTTCTAAATCATGGCCTTTAACATTGCACAAAGAAGTCACAACATCTATCTTTCAGGATCTGTGCCCTGTTCTGTTTTTTATCTACTGGTGTTTGTTGTGGGATTTTTAAAAATTGTTTTTTGCAGCTTAGCTTGTTATTTGGTGCTTTTATTCTTACCAATGTTTGTGTTAGTGGAGGGATGTTTTGTTTCTTTCACTGTTGTTAGTTTCATAAAGTGACTTGGAAGTGTTCATGAAAGATGGATTAGGGATTTTTCAAACACATTACTTAAATCAGCATTCTTGAGAAAGAACAAATAAGAGTGATAGAAAGAGTGAAAGAAGTTGAGAGAAAAGAAGAAAGAGGCTAGATCTTAGACTGGTCAGTAGGACATGCCGAGTGGATACATATTTAATGGGAAGTGCATGTTCTAACCTGTGTCTGCAAGATTACACAAAGTTGAGAACATTGAAAAGACAGACAGACAAAGGGTCTCGTTGTGTTCCATATGAACAGAGAGTCCAAAATGCTAAAAGGTTTAGATGACAAAGGAGGTGTGAGCCATTTATTAAGAGGATTTATTGTAAGGATAGGCAGCTGTGGCCCTTCAAATGTTTTTATCCTATAGCTATCAGCCTAGCCAGGGGTGAGGGAATGTTGAAATTACTGTCTAGAAATACATAGAGGGTCACAGTTCAGATATGTGAGATATGTCATATCACCTCAGATATGGCCAAGTGCACAACAGACAGTACCATGGTTGTGCACAGCACTTAATGAGATTGCCTGTTGAGGTGTACGATTCTGACAGGATTTTGGTCTTTGCACATGTGTCGTCTAGTTCAGTTCTAAGATTATGTCCCATTTTAATGATTTTTTTCTTCCTAGAGAGCCAAAAACCAAACACTGTAGTACCTGCAATAAGTGTATTGCAGATTTCGACCACCATTGTAATTGGCTTAATAACTGCGTTGGCAGCAGAAACTACTGGTAAGCTAACGTTGACTGGCTTAGGGAATGTTGAACGTATCAATCCCATCTGTAAATTAAGAGTTGACATTAAGGGTAGCATAGGGTGGGTATCCACTTTCCACTTCCTCATTACAGACTGAGAAGCACCTACATTTCTGAACAATATGCTAGTTGGGTATGCCAGGGTGGACATTTACAGTGACCTATGTACTAATGTACTAATGCAGAGCCACAGTTCCCCCAGTGTGCTGACCCTTTGGCTTTAACTGTTTCCATTGAGGATTAAAATTAACCGACGACAAAGCCAATAAGTTTGCTTCATTTTGGCAGTCCAAAGTCTGACCTGGACACAAAAGAAGAACTGTTTCCATGCTAGCCCTTTCTTTTCCAAACTGCTGTCCTTTGTTCACTTGTTTTATATCATATGAAACATCTAAATGGCAAAATTGCTGACTGTTTGCTGTCTAGTGTTTTCTGTACTGTCCTAGGTTTTATGACAGTAAACATTTTTTAAAAATTAAATCATGATGTAGCTAGAATCCCATGGAGTTCCTATGTTTTTAATTAAAACACTTCCTGTTTGGACTTCAACCCATTTATTTCTTCCTATTCACCATGGCTCAGTGGTTAAGAAGATCACCTTGTCAGCTAGAAGACTGGCAAGTCTGCAGTTCGAGACCTGGGTACTTCATGACAGTCTGAGCGCCCATCTCTGTCGCAGCTCCTGCCTACCTAGCAGTTTGAAAGCAAGAAATTGCAAGAACGTTGTACCTCGCTTAAAGAGCAAAATGTGTTCTACAGGATTGCTCTTTAAGCGAGTTTGCTCTTTAAGCAAAACACCATTGTTAGTGACCAATTGTGACTTCTGGTGAGGGGGATTGTGAACCCCAATTTATTTGTTAAGCAAGTTTTTGGTTGTTTTTATTTGTTAAGCAAAGTGAACATTCAGAGAAAATTCTGTTCTTTAAGTGAGTTACTTTTTAAGCGAGGCGCTCTTTATGTGTGGCTTGACTGTAGATAAATAGGGATCACTTCGGTAGGAAAAGATCTTGGGGACGTGAAAGGACCTCATTCCTCCCCTGAGCAGATTTCCTCCAACAAAATCCTTTCAACCCAGAATACTTTCTGATATGAAATTTTATTATTATTATTATTATTATTATTATTATTATTATTATTATTATTATTATTATTATTATTATTATTATTATTATTATTATTATTATTATTATTATTAATAATAATAATAATAATAATAAGAAGAAGAAGAAGAAGAAGAAGAAGAAGAAGAAGAAGAAGAAGAAGAAGAAGAAGAAGAAGAAGAAGAAAATGAATAGCCTATTATTTGCTCCCTGAATAGTTTCTTTTATTTGACATATCAGTTTTTGTTCTGGCTGAAGATTTAACTAAATTCTTCTTGTTTTATTTTATTTTTTGTTTTTAGATAACAAAATAATGTAATATGTAGAAAAGAAAAGAATGCAAAGAAATCACTAATTTCTGGGCTGTATGCACCTGAGTGTGAAAATTATTGGCAATCCTTGTATGGCGATCAGCCAGAAAGATTCTCCTGAGAACAATATAATACAGTGGCCTTCCATTTCCCTTCCACATCACAGTGTGACACCTGTACCACTGATCCAGTTCCACAAGTCACTTTCTGGTCCTGAGCCCTTTTGGCACACAAAGTCCTCATCAATATTGATAGAGCTGATGCCCTCCATCAAGATGGATTCAAGTGGAATTTAATCCACTTGGAGACCATCACCCTTCCCTATGGACTTCGCCATCGAAGCCCATTAGTCCTCAGAGTTGTCAGGTTAGTTAACCACTGCCTGACGATCAGTGCTAAATTGTTGGCAGTATAATCTACTTCATTACCATACCAGGATAACCAGGCCAGACAGCAAATGCAGTAATACCCTGCATAACGTGCGCACCGCACGTTAAAACCGCACAACGTTAAGAAATCTGAAGAAAAAATTTGCACTACACAACATTAAACCCCATGGGATGTATCACACAATGTCCCCTGAAGTCTGTGCTGGTTACAGTGTATCTCTGTGGAGTTTGATGTTATGTGATTCATCCATTAGAGTTTAACATTGTGCGATACATGTATCGTACAACGTTAAAAATTGCATAACACTAAGACTAGTGGAACCAAGTTTTAACGTTATCCAGGGTATTTCTATACTGTATATACTTTGGCAGAGAAACTTCCTGTACAAGGGTAGAAAAGTTACAGAGATTGAAAGAGTTACTTTCCCAGACTCTAGAAAAAATGTCACAACATATTCATTCCAAAGAAAAAAGTGTCTGAAAGAGATAAAATTTATTTATCTATTATTTATTAGTTCAAATTTATATTGCCGCCCACTCGCCGTGGCGACTCAGGGCGGCTTACAGACAATACATTACAATACAATACAATATGTTGGGGTGGGCACAGGGCGGCAAGGTCCTCAACCTGCCCTGACTTCTCCTTCCCCTGGCAGTTGGTATAGGCACAGGGGGAGGGGTGGCAAGGTCCTCATCCTGCCCTGGCTTCTCCTTCCCCTGGCAGTTGGTATAGGCACAGGGGGAAGGGCGGCAAGGTCCTCGTCCTGCCCTGGCTTCTTCCTCCCCAGGCAGTTGGTATAGGCACAGGAGGAGGGGCGGCAAGGTCCTCATCCTGCCCTGGCTTCTTCCTCCCCTGGCATAAAAGGGACCTCTTCATATCAGTTCACTATTGTGTGCTTTCCATTAATAGCAAGTTGCTTAATTAGCTGTGTAGAATATTTTAGTGTGTAACTAAGTATAATTCAGCTGAGTAGACTCTGTCTGTGTGCCTAGGTTTTTCTTCAATGCAGTTGCTTCTGCTGCTGCTGGGATCCTCCTGATGTTAGTGGTGATCCTCTATGTATTCATCCAGTTTTTTGTTGATCCATCACAACTCCGGACCTCTCCTCAATTTGAAAGTATTGTTCTATTAATTTAAAATAATTTTTACACCAATACATTCTAGTAGCATGTTTAGATAGTTGCTGAAATAGTAGTTGACTTTAGTTTGTTTAAACAGAAAGTTTACATAATGAACAAAATGGATTGGAGTAATACCTAATTGATGTCAAAATCAAAATTAATATATGCAAAGACTTATCAGAGCATAACAAAGCTGGAAACATTAGGGTTGAAAATTGATTTTTAAAAAACTTTAGAAATTTACCATTGATACCTCATAGAACGATTTTAATCCGTTCTATGGGGTTCGTTATTGTACAAAACAATTGCTATACAATACATAGCGATTTCCCCTATGGGATGCATAGTCAGTTTGTTTAAAACCTGGAACATACCAAAATCGAATAGCGGAGCCGTAGCCAAGATTCTAGATTTTTTGGGAGGGAGGATTTTTCAGGAGGGGCAAAAAAATTTCAGGAGGTGCAACAATGTCACACCCACATATATAACATTGGCACCAAAGGGTGGGTTGGGGAGGCTGTTAGTTCAGGGTTTTTTTCGTCCCCCTGCCCCACCTGGCTATGGCTCTGTCCAGGAGCTAACTGAAAGATAGTTTGGCACTCTACTTATACCTTGGGATGTGTCTTTGAGTGTCCATTGTGGAGAGCAAATGAACCCATACAATTTTGGGGCAGACCTTCCAAGGTACTGAGCTGTGGTGGCTCAGTGGTTAAGAAGCTTCCTTTGTTAGCTGGAAGGCTGGCAAGTCAGCAGTTTGAGACCCAGGTACTGCATGATGGATTGAGCACTCATCTCATTCCCAGCTCTTGGGGACACGAAAGGAGCCTCATTTGGACATTCCCTGAGCTGAGTTTCCTCTGCAAAAATCCTTGCATCACAGAATAATTTCTGACACAAAATTATTATTATTATCAATTGACTGCCCGCTACCAATCAGACCTTGTGTGTTTCACTACATAACAATCTTAGTTTTGCTGTCTGAGATGGATTAAGAAACACGTGGAGTGTTTAGAGCTTTGAGCTGTAAATGTCCTGTTATTTTTTCCATTACTTCCTGTTGCTCAATACACTTGTATTGGGGATAAAGTATAAACATTGAAACGGTGTTGCTCCCAGTGCCTTCGGTTCGACATTACCTGTATTGTCTACTCTTCCACAGATGATTTAAATGAAGTGAAATATTATGCAAATAGACATGCAGATATGTAGAATTCTGCCTTAGGCTAGTAGTTTTAGTGTAAACACTCTTATGTTGGGTAAAGTCTACTTTTAAAAAAAATTATGGTAATTTTTTTAACGTGACTTGAAATCAATTATATTATGAAGGACATAACATAAGCCTTCACAAGGGGCTGGATTTTAAAAAATAAAAATAAAACAAGGTTCTATCTTTATTACAATCTAAGACCAGCATGATACAGCAAAAGAACAGAAGCTAAAATACATATTAAAATACAAATTAAAAGGAGCGTGTCTGCTCTGGTTTAAAGGAGTAATAGATTCAGGGCCGGATTTACATGAAAAGAGGCCCTAGGCTATTCCACTTATGTGGCCCTTTCACCTCCCATTTTTAAGTTTGTAAATTACATGAGAGATAATAAAATACATCACTACTGTGATATATATCAATATGTTAAATGAAACATGTTGTGATTGGTACTAACCTTTATAAAAAAATGTGGCACGGATAATAAATTTAAAAAAGTCGAGAACACTTATTTGAATATAGGCCCCTCTTGATCTTGAGTCCCTAGGCTGAAGCCTAGTTAGCCTATAGGAAAATCCAGCCCTGAATAGATTAAAATTGCTATCCAGGAAAGGCATAGTACAGCAACAGGGGTGGGGGGAGCAGAAGTTAAAATGAGAGTATTTAAAAGAAGTGTGTTTGCTCTGAGTTAAAGGAGCACTGGATTTGGGGGCGGGGGCGGTGACGGTGGCGGCTGCAACTCATATCCAAGAATGCATTTTTTCCTGAAGCAGGAAAAAGCCGCCCAGAGTCGCAGCCGCCCAGAGTCGCACTTCGCGATTGGGGCGGAATATAAATCGAATATAGAATAGAATAGAAAAATGTTATTGGCATGAATTTGTTTAAGGTGGATCCCAGCTTGCCATGAAGTGACCCACATCATTGGATTTAGACATAAGATTAATGATGCTACATCTGCTACTGAGCCTATGCTGTGCTGCTGCTGCTAGTTTATTTAGCTGAGGGACCTGCCAGGATTGTCCTTCTGATCTTACATGCTGCAGCGCTTCTCGGCCTTTTGGCTAAGATCAATTGTAGTATAATGCAAGGCAGAGGCGTAGCTACCGCCATATCTGCCGTATCAATTATACGGGGGCCACGGGCCACGGGGGCCCCCAACGTGCGTAAGCAAAGCAAATCTTTACCCTTCCTTTTTTTAAAAAATTTTTTAATTTTTATTAGGTATGTTAAAAAAAATACAAAAATACAAAAATACAAGTAAAGACATTACAAAAGTATAAAAACTTATGAAGAATATGTAACATGTTTTATACGCATTGCTGTTACGTTCTCCTCCTTTCTTGATACATAATCTTCTTCACGTTCCTTTCTATTACATCATTAAAAATCACCCTTGTGCTATATACAAAGTCCGGGGGGTTCTATACCTTCACATTTTCCAAAAGTCATTATAATCTTTTGCGGGGGGTATGCCCTTTTTTTCCTTTAGCGTATAATTTATAAAAGGTTCCCAAATCCTCCAGAATTTATTGTTATTAGCTTTCCCTTTCCTACAATTAATTTCCCAAGTAAGTTTTTCATTTAGAGCTAAATTCCACATTTGTGTATACCAATCTTGTAGACTTGTTTGTTCACTACTTTTCCACTTTTTTGCAATACCTTGTCTTGCAACAGTCAACATTATAGCTAATAACTCTTTATTATCTTTATTCATATCCTGATCTTCTATGTCTGTCAACAAAATTATTTCTGGCCCCAATCCGATCTGTACATCTAGTATGTTCTCTATTTCCTTTTTTATTCCTTCCCAGAAGTTTTTAAGTACCTCACAGCTACACCACATATGTTCGTATGTTCCTTTTGTTTTTCTACACCTCCAACATATATCACTCATATTACTGTACATTTTGTGCAAGCCGACTGGGGTCCTATACCATCTCCATACCAACTTATAATTGTGCTCTTTAACTCTCACAGACAAAGTTCTCATTATTTTTCTTTTCCACATCTTCTGCCATTTTGTTGCTGTAATCCTTATATCTAATTCTTGTTCCCAGCTTTCTCTCAACACCTCTTGTGTGTTTTGACTTTTATTCAAAATTTTATAAACTTTGCTGACTATCCCTTTGATTCCCATTTCTCCATTTCTGACTTTAGCCAAAAGTGTCTCAAACTCCGTACATTCTCTGTCTAAACCATTTTCCCGTAAAAATTTCTTATTCCAATTGTTTATCTGGAGGATCTTGAACCAATCCAATTGAAGTTGCAAATACAGCATATGTCTTTTCTCTTGATCTTTGCAAGCGTTGACCCAGTCTTTTAATAGTAATACTTTATTTTCCACCAATATATCTCTGATCTTTGTGTCTATTTTTATCGGGAAATCTTGAAAATCTTCCACCTCTAAAATTGGCGATGTTCCTAAAGTAAGCTCTTTCCTCACTCTGTTCCATGTCTCTATTGTTGATTTTAGCATCAAAACCTGAGCCATCTTTTTTCCTCTTTCTTTTCCCTCACATAAGAATTGTGCCTTGCCCACCTTCGACAAATCTTTCCTTTCAAATTTTTCCCAAACTGTTTCTTCCCTATTTAAATTTTTTATAACATTTCTTATTTGAAAGGCTCTATAATATTTTATAACATTTGGAATTCCCAGTCCTCCCTCTTTTTGCGAGACATACCATAACGACTTAGTTATTCTGGCTCCTCTATTCCCATTACAGTACCGATTGATCATATTTTGGTACTCATTCAACTCTTTATCAGTGTGTTTTAATGGCAAAACATCAAACAGAAAATTCAATTTGGGTAATAACATCATCTTGCATATAGCAATTCTTCCGAACCATGACAGCTTTAATTTGCTGTACTGTGCTATTTTCTCCTTTATTTCCTTCTTTTGTCTGTCATAATTCAATCCTTTAAGTTCCCCTGATTTGCATGATAGAATTACTCCCAGATATCTCATTTTCTGTGTAATTTGTACATTATAGTTCCTCTTAATTAGCTCTTCATCTTCTTTCTTCCCATTAATTAAAATCATTTCTGTTTTATCCCAGTTAACTTTCAACCCCGTTACTTCTTCAAAATCTTTCAAATGTTTATTTACCTTAGCTACACTTTCCACTGGATGCTTCACCGTCAACAGTGTGTCGTCTGCATAGAGACTTACTTTAGTTCCTTCTATCCCTACTATTCCCTTATCTTGACGAATTGCATTTGCTAAGAATTCCATAGCCAATATAAACAACGATGGCGACAAGGGGCAGCCCTGCCTCGTACCCGCCTCTAGCCTTATATCACTTGTGTAGCTTTCATTAAATTTGACTCTTGCTGTACCTTTTTTATACAATTCTCCAATAACACCTTGAAATTTTTCCCCGAATCCATATAGTTTAATCATCTCGTGGATCGTTGTCCATTGTAATGAGTCAAATGCTTTAAATATATCTAATGCTAGGAAACCCATTTTTTCCTTTCTTTTTTCCGTTATGTCTAATATATCCACAACTCTTCTTATAAGATCTGCCATATGTCTATTTTTAACAAACCCTGCTTGATCCTCGTTGATATAATTGGCTATGAAACCGTTTATTCTATTTGCTAAAATCGTTGTGAAAATTTTTGCGTCTTGATTGATCAGAGATATTGGCCTGTAAGATTCAATTTTTTCTAAATTTTTGCCCGGCTTGGGAATTAAAGCAATTATCGATCTATTCCAGGAATCTGGAGTCGCATCTCCCCCTAGAATCCCGTTATATAACTTGTGCAATCTCGGGGCAATCCATGGCATAAAATCTTTATAAAACTCAGCTGGTAACCCATCCTCCCCAGGTGCTTTCTCCTTTTTCAATTTTCTTATTACTTCTTCTATTTCCCTAATCGATATTGTTTCCTCCATTTTATTCCTATGTTCCTCTGTGATCTTCTTAATTTGTTGCTGATCAAAATATTCTCGCAATTTACTTAGATTTACGTCCTTTTTTGAATACAACTTTCTATAAAAATTTTCAATCAGCTCTGCTTTCTCTTTCTTTTTATTGCATCTTTTCCCATTTTTATCTACCAATACACCTACTTGTCCTTTATTTTTTTTATCCCTTGCTGCTTTTGCCAATAACTTGGAGTTTTTATTGCCGTATTCAAAATATTCCCTTTTTAGGAAAATCAAATCTTTCTTTACTTTTTCAATATCCTTCCCATCCAACTCTTTCTTGATTTTTTTTATCTCTTGAAGTGTCACCTGATCCTTCTTTTTAGCATATTCAGAGTGAAGATATTTTAACTGCCTTTCCAGCTCCTGGTTCCAATTTCTAATTTGCCTATTCCTAATACTTTTTAATTTTATGGATTCCCCTCTGAATATTGCTTTCATTGTGTCCCAAACTCCTCCCCCACTGATCTCATTATTTTCATTGAATTTCCAACTTTCCTCCCATTTTTCCATAACTTGTTTCCTAGTCAATTCATTCCCGTATAGCTTCGCATCATATCTCCAAATGTATCCTCTTTTTTCATCCTCTATAAAATTTATGTCTACTGATATTTTTGCATGGTCAGATTCTCTAAATGTCCCAGTCTTTATATCCTCAATTGTTTTTACCAACTCTCCTGTTACGAATATGTAGTCTATTCTTGAGTACATATCATGCACATGGGAATAATATGTATATTCTTTTTCCTGGGCTTTTAGCTCTCTCCAGACATCCTTTATCCCCATTAACTTCCTCCATTCCTCTAGAATGTACCTTTTACCTCTCTTTTTTACGCTTGTACTATCTATGTCTGAACACATCATATTAAAGTCTCCGCCTATGACCATGTTCTTAGTCCCTTCCTCCTTCAATATTTTCCCCAGTTTATCTAAAAACTCCTGCTGTTTGTCATTTGGAGCATAGATGTTAGCCAGTGTTATCTCTTCTTCCTCAATTTTTCCTTTAATTATTAAATATCTTCCTTCTGGATCAGCTATGGTCTTACTCACCGTAAACCCCAATTTCTCCGAGATCAGAGTTGCGACTCCCCTGGCTTTAGATGTCCCATATGCTTTTTCGTATATTTCAATTCCCCTCACCGTCAAATTATTTACATTTGCAGATTTTTGGTGGGTCTCTTGCAAAAAAATTACATCAGCCCTGTCTTTATTGAGCGATATTTGCAACTTCTTTCTTTTCAGTGCATTCCCTGCCCCCTTCACATTCCACGTTACAACTTTCAATGACTTAACCATTTATATTTAAATCCACTCCCCATCGTTCTTTTGCCTCCCCGGACGTGCTCCCTAGTAAACCTCCAATTTCCCCGCAAATAAGAAAATTAACCAAAATAAGATACAATAAAACAAGAATACTATTTAACCTAAGTAAAAAATAACAAAAAAAAACTTACCTATTCTTCTCACTTCTTCAACCCTCCCCACATCTGCCTTTCCGATGTCACCTTTGTTTTCCAAAGAGGGGAGGGGGGGACCGGAGAAAAAAGGCATACAGTAAAACCTCATATAACACTAAAACCTGGTTCCACAAGTCTTGGTGTTATATGATTTTTAGTGTTATCTGATGCATGTTAAAATCCTATGGGATCCATACAGATACATTGTAACCACACAGGCTTTAGCGGTTGTTATCTGAAGCATCCCATAGGATCTTAATGTTATCTGATGCAATTCTTCCCCCCAGATTCCTTAATGTTATGCAATTTTAGTGTTATTCGATACTAATGTTATATGAGGTATTACTGTATAGTTCTTCTATTAACCTCCTCCCTCTGACTTTAATTAAATTTGTGATTATATTCACCCTACCTATTCCCCACTTGTCCCTGGAATGTCCGAACCTCCCACTGCTCCCTCCTCCTCCCGGCCCACTAACGATCCCATCACACCCACCTTGGCCAGCTCTGATCTCATTAGTATCCAATCCGAATCAGCTTCCTTAATCAAACCAATTTGTGTTAAATACAACAATGCATCCATATTTGCATCCAAGACGTGCCATTTTTTATCGTAGAAAAATCTCAACTGTTGTGGAAATCGCCAAACATACTTAACACCTTTTGCAATCAATATTTTTGTAACAGGTTTCATCGTGTACTTCCACTTCCTCTCTTGGGGCGCTATGTCATTATAGACCTCCACATCCACTCCATCTATTTTTAGGACGCCAGACCCAGCTTGTCTGATGAAAGACATCACTTTCAATTTATCTGCCCAATTTGCGAATTTAACTAAAACATTCCTAGGTGTCTTCTTATCTCTCCTTCCACCCACCCTATACACAGCACCAATATCATCTGGACCAAATTCTTTACCCATTTTGAGTGAGTTCAGCCATTCCACTACCCTCTCTTTCAGCTTGTCTGGCGTCCTTACAATCATATGTCGAATCACTACATTAAATTTTCTCCACCCCTCTTCCATCATCATCATTCTTTGTTCCTGCGCCACCATCTTATCTTCCAAAATATGCTCTTGAATAAAAAGTTCATTTACTGATATGATGGCATGTTTGACTTCCTTATTCATGGTCTTTGTAATCTCATCAATCCTTTGCGTATTCACTGTCACGTCCTTCTTCACGTCAGTAAGGGATTTAGCCAGGCTTTCATATTGTAGCCTGGCTAATTCCCTATCTTTCTTCATTTCCTCGCTGTTGGCCTCCACAGCTTTATTCAATTTAGTTTGATTTTCATCCAGCTTTTGCATTGTTGCCTGCAGTTGTTGAAGAATTGTAGTCATGTTGTCCATTCTTTCGGCCAGATCAAGGGAGCCCATCTGCTCCACAGCTGTGGAACTCATAACTGTCTCTTGAGCCTCAGTGTTAGGTGATGGAGTGTGCCTCTCTTCCTCTTCCTGTTCTTTACCCTTTTTACCTTTCTGACCTTTCGGTCTAACAACTTCCTCCATCTCCTCTCCCTCCCTACCCAACAAACACCCCAGTATAACAGACAAAATATATAATGAGGGGAGGGAGTAGGGAATAGGAAAGTACTCAGTTCACCAGAATTAAGTCTTAGCTCTTTCTGAGGCTGTTTTTAATGAAAATGCTGAGAAAATTGTGAACAGCACAGCTTCTTTGGAAACAAAAATCACCAACAACGTCTATCGTGCGCCAAAAATGTACTCCTCAAGAAGTTTGGACCTTTACTTTTTGTGTAACAATTATTTATAGTTCTCCAGCAAGAGCCACGGCAGAGACGAACACAGGGCTGGGAGGTGAATCTGCTGATCTCTTTCAAGAGGCTCCTTTACTCAATGTTTTTTACTGTGCAATTCCTGAGGCAAAGAGACGACCTTGTCCCCGCCCCCTTAAAGCCTTAAACTTTGTCTTAATCCGCCATTACAGCCCCAGCAGTTGGAAGAGAAAAAGTTTTTTTAAGTCAGCTCCACGTCCCAGTATGTTCGATAAAAAATAAACAAGCCGCCAATCACCAACCTACTTCAGCTGCAACTTTGCATTCCACAGTTAGTTCCACAGTTAATTCTCCCGATCTCCTCCAGCCAGATCAGACTTGAATGCCCAAATGCAGCATCCCCTCCTGCGCTCGTCCTCCACCTCTACCTCCTCCAACTCCTTCCAGCTCCCCCAAGGGTCCCAGCGGGGCTCACGAAAGATGAGACAAGCCTCACTCACCACTCAGAGCCCCCGCCTCCGATCCCCGCTCACCAAACTCCACTCGCCGATCTCCGTCTGTCTTCCACGTCACCCTCCAAATAGCTCCAAACGGCTCCAAACAGCTCCGCTGCGTCAAAAAAACTCCACCGCTTATCTCTTTGCCTCCACTCCTCAGCAGAGGCGAACTCCAGCACCCAAACACTTTGTTTTTAAAAGAGTTCCACGGACTGTGGTGGGGGCTGAATCCTCCGATTCCCCCCCCTGTCCAGAGCTCGTTCTTCGTGCCCCGCTCAACCTCGGCTTTCCTTCAATTCCTTCCTTTATCTCCTCAGCAATCTTCTTGTATCAACACAGCCTCCAGGTAATCCAACATCAATTTTTTTTCCTCACAATCCCATTGTTACCGCATTTATAAGACAGAGAGAACGAGAAGCGTTGTTCTCTTTACGCCATCTTGACTCCGCCCCCCTTTTTACCCTTCCTAAGGGCCCCCAAACAAATTTTTATACGGGGCCCCGCCAAGGCACGCTACTCTTCTGATGCAAGGGTGATATTTTAAAAGTGTTTTTCAGTCAAGTATTCCTGGTTCAGTTTTGTGTGGCTCTAAAGCAGTCATTCCCAACGTGGGGCTCAGGCCTCACAGGGGGAACTTCAATTCCCAAAATTGAAAGTCAGTACATTGAAAGTCAGAATTGAAAGTCAGTACATTGACTGATTAGTGCTTTGGGGAATTGATTTGAAGTCCAGAAACCAATGGTTGGGAAACACTGGTCTAAAGCAGGGGTGCCCAAACTTTTCAGGCCACGGGCCGGTCATGTGGTTTAGGGGACCAGTCATGTGGTTCAGGGGGCCAGATCCAGCCCCCAATGCCAATTCATCCAGCCCACGAAGCCCTCGTCGCTCCCAGAAGTGGAAGTAAAATATGCCTGTTTTACTTCCACTTCCAGGAGTGATAAGGGCTTTGTGGG
Source organism: Furcifer pardalis (assembly GCA_030440675.1). Classification (NCBI taxonomy): domain Eukaryota; kingdom Metazoa; phylum Chordata; class Lepidosauria; order Squamata; family Chamaeleonidae; genus Furcifer; species Furcifer pardalis. Next base: position 50,847,342 of record CP126897.1, read on the forward strand.
CTGGATGAATTGGCATGGGGGGACAGATCCAGCCCCCAGGGCGGTAATTTGCGCACCTCTAGTCTAAAGCAAGGATAACCATTGAGAAAAAAAGATTTATCTCATTTTATAAGCAAAAGAAATAATCCTGTCTACCTGGCAATTGAAATCTAAATAAAATGACTTTTACATCCTCCTTTCTTTTTCTCCTCCAATAGATCTTCATAGAAATGACACTTGGCTGGTATTTCTTCCTTTTGCTCCAGTTGAGATGACAGAAACTGGAATCCTGGTCATAGGAACATTCACAGTGCTTTTGGGAGGTGCTTCTTTCCTCCTGATTGGACGTTTATTGCTATTTCATCTATATCTCTGTACGTAGAAGAATTGCTGGGGGGGTATAATTCAAAATGTTGGTTGGAGGTATGGAGAGGAAGACACGGGGGAAACCCTGATGTGTACAACAGTAAGGCTGTAATGATCATTGTGTGTCTGATTTGAATATGAATGACATATTAAATAAATTCGCTGTACTGTATAGATCAGGGGTGCCCAAACTTTTCAATCCGTGGGCCAGTCATGTGGTTCAGGGAGCTGGTCACTATGACCAAGGGGCTGGATCCAGCCCTCGACGCCAATTCATGTGGTCTGTGAAGCTCTCATCGCTCCTGGAAATGGAAGTAAAATGCGCCTGTACATTATGGGCTGGATGAATTGGTGTCACCCGGGCATAGTTTTGGCACCCCTGGTGTAGATTACACAGGTCTGCCAAAAAAACAAAAAAAACCCTGCATAGGATTTTTTTGGTAAATTTTATGTTTTCTAGTGTGCTGAATCAAAAAAAAATGACCTCGATTTTCCCCCATCACGTACAGGTTTTTTTTGCAAAATATGAGGGTTTTGCCAACCAAAAACTCGCTTAACAAATAAATCAGGGTTCGCAATCCCCCCCACACACACAACTGGTCACTTACAATGGTGTTTCGCTTAAAGAGCAAACTTGCTTAAAGAGCAATCCTGTGGAACGCATTATGCTCTTTAAGTGAGGTACAACTGTACTTAACATTCCATGTTTAGTCTTTTTGTCTGTGAAACCTTTTCTTCTTCTCTTTTATGCTCCTCCGAACATGCTTTCGCTTTCCAATTTCTGTTTCCCATTTGAGCATCCAACAGTAGTCAGCTAGCATATTGATGTTCCATCTTCCTTGGTAGCATCTCTCGATATTACGGACATCCTGGTGAAATCTTTTACCCTGTTCTTCACTGTAGGCTCCCAAGTTTTCAGGAAAATAGTCAATATGGAAGGGTAAGAAATGAATGTTTAAGTTCATCTTGCATCCTTGGGCTTTATACGCATTCAACATGTATTGTACAATGGTTTTGTAGTGACGGTCTTTAGTATTCCCTAAAAACCTGTGAACTACGTCTTTGAAAGAGTCCCAAGCTTCCTTTTCTTTTTTCTCCCATTGTTTCTAAAAAGAGGGGATCAGATAACAGTTTTCGTATGTAAATAAAAACTCCCTCTTTCAACTTGGCTCCCTCTTTCGTATGCAAATAAAAACTCCCTCTTTCAACTTGGCTTCAGACAGTTTTGGGAACTTGGAACACAGATACTGTATCTGAAACATTCCCCATCTTTTGGCAGTGATTTAACAAACTGCTTCACAAACCCTAATTTAATATGAAGAGGTGGCAATAAAACCTTTTCTGTTAGAACCAAGGTCATATTAATGACATTTTTTGTCGGGGATTAAGGCGTCTTGAAGTGGCCATTCAGGTTTTTGTCCAATGGAGGTCTCTGGCTCAACTGCCCCACAAACATAGGAAGCAGGGATATTTTGTGTAACCTGCCTGCTGGCCTAACAACATGGTTAGTATTTTAAAGTCTCCAAAAATCATCCAGCGATGTTCTTGATATTTGATTTTGTCAAGAATCATAGTTAAATCATTATAGTTTTCATCCAAATGCACTGTGTGTCCATTAGGAAGTGATACAGATGTATTTCCGTTATGCAGCAAGACTGCTTTGAGGCTTGCTTTAGATGAATCAATGAATAGGCGCCACTCAGATGAATCATATTCTATTTCAGAGCACTTCATTAGCCCTTGAACATCACTACAATAAACAAGATATCCATCTTTGGAGAAAAACTGAGTGCATTCTTTCTCTCGGTGCCTGTACCATGAAAATGATGTTCCAGGTGACAGCAGGTTTTTATTTGGCTGAATCTTTGGAAAGGCCTAAATCTCTAACTAGGTCATTGAACTTGCTCTGAGAAAAAGGTTGAGGTATCTCATCAACAGAAAAATCTGAGCTAGATTCGTTCCTTCCTCTGAATCCCTCAGGATATTATCCAAACTGGAAGCTGGGTGTGGAACTGGTATTTCAGAGCTATGAAGCACTGGATGAATATCTCAATTAAGGTTTGGGTAAGATATATTCTTTTTATTTTTTGTATTAAAGCCTTTCACATCTACTGAACAGAAACAGCAGTCAGTAGTGTGGATTTGCTGTTCACGCCACATCATAGGAATGCCAAAACAGAATGAGGTTTTCTTACCTTTAAGCCACAAATTAAGATCTTCTTCGCACCTTCTACACACCTTATGAGGAGCCCATGCTTTGTCTTGATCCCCAAGTTTCAACTCGAAGAAAGCAAAATACACTTTCTTCACAACATCACGTATGTTTCTTTGTTGACTTTTAATAGTGTATTCATCACAAATAGCATAAAAGTTGTCCGGAGGAATAACACAACCTCTTGGAGTCATAATTTTTGTTGTTCAGTTGCACAGTCGATTCCGACCCTTTGCAACCCCATTGACCACCGTCCGCCAGGCACTCCTGTCCTTCACAATCCCCCTCAACTCGCTCAGCTCTATGCCCATTGTGTCCACAATACCATCTAGCCATCTCATTCTAGGCCGCCCCCTTCCTCTTTTGCCCTCGACCCTTCCAAGCATTAAGGCTTTCTCAAGTGAGTCTTCTCTTCTCATTTGATGTCCAAAGTACTTTAGCTTCATCTTTACTATTTGACCTTCTAAGGAGCAGTCAGAGTTTATTTCTCCTAAGATTGACCTATTTGTTCTCCTTGCTGTCCAGGGGACTCTCAAAACTCTCCTCCAACACCAGATCTCAAAGGCATCTATTCTTCTGCACTCAGCTTTCCTAATGGTCCAGCTCTCACAAACATACATTGCCACAGGGAATACCATTGCTTTGACTATACGAATTTTTGTTTGCTATTTGATGTCTCTATTTTTCACTATATTGCCCAGGTTTCTCATAACTCGTCTCCCAAGAATCAGTCACCTTTTTATTTCATGGCTGCAATCACCATCTGTAGGGAGCTTTGATCCTAAGAAAGTAAAATCTGTCACTGCTTCTACTTCTTCCCCATCTATTTTCCAGGGACTGAGAGGACCTGTTGCCATGATCTTTGTTTTCTTTATACTAAAAATGAGCACAGTCACGTATGAATGCAGGATGTAAACTGAGTGTGGCTCATACAGCAACCAAGATCCTGAGTTTATTTAGCATGTTGAAACATGATCAAATCTGACAGGCGGCTTGCTTATACTCATTTATAATACCCCAGAGAACATGTCAAAACATGTTCAACCCAGCCAGTAAGATTGCTGGATATGTTCACCTTTTGCTACAAACAAACCTGTTGGGACATGATCATCTGAACTTCCTCACACCACTACACCTACACTACGCCCAGTGGTGGGTTCCAAAAAATTTTACTACCACACTGTGGGCGTGGTATAGTGGGCATGGTCAGGAGGAAAGCCCTGCTTTGCTTTATTTCAAAATTTGGATTAGAATTTCTGCTACTAGTTCTGGCGAACTGGTGCGAACCTGCTGATGCCCACCACTGGCTATGCGGGGGGGGGGCACCATTCCTCTTGTTTTCTCTTTGCATTATTCTTGATTCTAGCTCTTATAAATATTAAATGAAAGCCAGAAATAATTTTTGGATAGGGGTTTTTAAAATCAAGAATAGGATATCAGTTTTTGGGTCAAAGGCAAACTTCATGCTAAATTAAACTAAAAAAATGAGTTTTGCAAGAAAACATGACGAGATGGAATTTTTAAAGTACTTTTCTTGGTTTCACTAAGTAAAAAATCTGTAAGTAAAAAAAAAATCCTATGCAGTTGTTTGGTTACACACCTATGTTATTAATACAGAATGTTCTGACAGCACTCATCTAAGCTACAAAGCTTCCAGAATTTGCTGTTTAAATATAATTAAGTGGAAATAATTTCTTTGTATGCAGTGCGTAAGAATATGAACACATATGAATACATGACTCGGCATCGGCCTAAGCAGATCACTAGATCTGGGGAAATGAATGAGGAGGCAAATTCAGACACAACATGTAGCATGGAATCTTTACAGGTGAGAGTGTCTTGTGTGACTGAGAATTGCCATTATGTGTACCTGTTTCTTGTGTAATAGATTTTTAGAAATCAAAATAATTTGGACATCACACATGCTGTCTCCAGATGATATGTTGGTTGCTGGCAGTGGGAGGGTCATTTTCAGTGCTAGCACATTCATTTTGGTGTGTGCTGTGCATGTAGGTCCTTCTTCTAAAGCAGCGATTTGCAACCAATGGCCCATAGGCCAGACCTGGCCTGTGACAGCAAACCATCCGGGCCCATGGTGATGACCCCCAGAAGTGGAAGGGATACATTTACAACAGCTGTAAATCCACCTGTGCCTGTGCAAATGCACCCACACCTGTGCAAGCGCGCCCACCATGAATTGTGGCAGCGTTTATGCCAGCAAGACCTAGATGTCTGGCCCATTCCACTGTCGAAGGGGTATGGTCCAGCCTGTGGCGGGAAAACATTGAGAACCCCTGTCCTAAAGTGTGATCTGGGAGTTAGAAGATTTCCATCACTCAGATCCTTCCTTGTGCAGACTTCCCATATTATCCATTAACTAAGGCATGTGATCTGGTCAATGGATGAAGAAGACACTGGATTAGATCACATGTTAAGGCCAAACCCAGTTTCCTCTTCTACTGTGATCCCTCAGTGCAATGCAAATTTCTCACTGCTACCAGCCTGAGAATTCAAATACACAAAGCTGTGGTGTTTCCCAGTTACCAAACAAAAGCAAGTTAGTTTGCCACATGTGGACTAAAAAAAGCTCATGTTAGAATAAACTGGCAGTCTTCCGCTGTTTTGAAGTGCATTGCTCATAATCTGCATCTCATCCAGTCCTCAAGCTTTGCCATTTGATTACAATCTTAATGTGAAAAATGGGGAAAGTAGCAGATTCAGCTCGGTCAATTCTAGGGTTGGAGGCTGTCATCAGGACTGTATCTGGGAGGTCATTGGGCTGTCGTTCTCTCAAGTCAATTTCAAACACCAGGGAGCAATTTTTAAGACGTGAGGTGAGGGCTGGAGACTGGCAGATAAATCAGGATGATTTTTATCTTCTTGCAGGTGTTTTTCCACTTACTCATTTAATAAATAACAAATGATGTTTTACGTGTACCAGCCGAAATAATTACAGTGTACTGTAATTGCAATAAAGGGAATGACAGCTTAATACTAATGAAATATTATAAAATTGATTGAAACATGAAATTGAACACTAGAGGTATGTCCCAGAATAGCTTTATTAATGGACTTTGGAAATAGTATATTAAAAAGAAACAAACAAAAAAGAAATGGTTTTAACAATTGTAACAGGCTACTTATTGTTAAAACTTGGAAAATAGAGTGTGAATTTGTGCTGGATTATTGGTATAAAGAACTATGGAACATTGATATAAATGATAAACTGACCTGCAAATTAAAGTTAAAGAAGGGACTAACAAAAAGAAACAACTTTAATGGGAATTTATTGAACATGTCTTAAAGCAAAGGAGAGAAAACAAGACAGGAATACACAATTTTTGGTAAAATAGCAATACTAGTGGTATTGTAGTTAATGTTAAAGTAATTTTTTGTAGTTTTGTGTGTGGAAAAATAAATTAAAAACATGAAATTGATTGAAACAAAAAATTAATCAAGCAGAAAAAAGTATTCAAGACCCTATGGAATCAGTGCAACGATGCATTTAAGGTCTTCTCACAGACTCTGCCACAGTCTCCCCTGCAGACCAAATACCTTAGCAACAAACCTGTGAAACCTCACTCACTCCAATCAAGCCTTGGTCATAATCGTAATTTTATAATATCCTCTGATATTAGATGGTTTTAAATCATATGTGATTTCATAACATAAATTTTATTTATTTATTTATTGAATTTACATTGCCACCCCCCTCACTGAAATGACTCCAGGTTACAATAAATGGTTACAACTAACATTACAAGATTCAAATATAAAACATCCCCATAGCAATAAAATCACAAAAACCCTTAAGCTTAAAACCATTAAAAGCCTTTAAAACACCCTCCCAATAATACAAAAGTTAAAACTAAATCTTGAAGCTAAGAATAATCTACTACCGTATATACTCGACGATAAGTCGTCCCGAATATAAGTCAGGGTACCTAATTTAGACCTCTAAAACTAGGAAAATAGATTGCCCCAAGTATAAGTCAGGGTGGAAAATACAGCAGCTGCTAATGAATTTTAATAATAAAAATACATGAAAATATGGTAAAATTAATCTAGACATTTGTGTGGGTATGTTTTTGAGTTTTTATGATAGTGCTAGTTTTTTTTTAAACTGTATGTTTGAATTTGAACCACTGCAGTTTTGGGACCCTCGGGGTTGTTGACCCAAGTACAGCCAAATGTCACATAATGAAAATAATTCGTTCTGCGAGGCTGCTCGCTATGTGAGTTTTTTGCTATGTGAGTTTTTTTTGCATAGTGAAAATTCTTATAGAAAAACTTGCATAACAAACATTTCTATGGAAAAACATGCATAGCGAAAAAAATTTGTTATACGAATTTTTCCTATAGAAATTTTCGTTATGCAAGGTTTTCCATAGGGAGAGTCCGACTCGCATAGTGAAAATTTTCGTTATGCAAGTCGGATGACTTTTTGAAAAGCCCACTCGTTATGCGAGTTTTTCACTAAGCAAGTCACTCATTAAGCAAGGTTTGACTGTATAAGTCGAGTCCACTTTTTGGACCTCATTTTGGGGCTAAAAAAATTGACTTATACTTGAGTAAAGGTATATACTTGAGTATATACAGTAAATGCCTAGTTCAGTCCCTTTATCTTACTGAATTCTTGGAAATATTTTTTTAATTTAATTTCTCTAACACAAATGTAAATGTAAGCCACACATAAGTAACTATCTACTAGGCAAGGACACAACTATCTCACAGGTTTGTGCTCCCATTCTTAGGATTTATCTCACGCAAGAAAATCATATGATGTCACACCTTCCTCTGTATCAAGGTAAGTTAACAGATATCTCAAACAGGACAGAGTCAGGGTAAAACTATCCATGAGACTTTATTCTGCAACAACAAAGGACCTAAAATTTCTTCTTTTGCTTCCTTTGTTCCCAGCCCTCAAAGTGGCTACTTCCATTTCCAATAAAACTCTAGCAGTGGGTCACTTGAGAAAGCCAATTTTGAATGTCTACTGTTTTCCTCCCTCCATCTTACCTGGGACAAGATGGGGGACATAAGGACATTCAAATTGGGGTCTGTGTGGGTTTCCCCCTTCTGTTTCCCCATCTGTTTCCTCCTCCCCCTTCTGTACCACCACTTGATGAAGTGGCAGGGATCCTGGTAACTTGCACACAATTTTGTGCATTTAAAAAAGTGATGAAATAAATATATTACCTAGATCTGGACTTAATTATTCACAGTTAACCCCTTCCCACTTTTCAGTTAAAGCCTTAGAGAAAGGGTTCTGAGGGAATTTCTTCTATGGGGCTTCCTGAGATGAGGCAGAGAGAGCAACCAGAGGAGTAGAGGAGTGTTTCCTAACCTTTGTACTGATTTAGACTTCTGTGTTGTTGTAAGCTCAAAAATATAACCTACAGTACTTTTTTTCTTCTTAAGGGCCGTGTCGCTGAGGGAGGAAAATGGAAGCCTCTTTCATACAATCCCTCTCAAGTCCCAGAACAGTGTTCCCCAACCTTTGGGTTTTGGACTTCAATTTTCAGAAGCCTAAGTCAATTCCCCAAAGCAGTGATCAACCAATGTACTGACTTAGGCTTCTAGGAATTGATCCAAAACCCAAAGGTTGGGAAAAACTATCCTAGAACAGGGGTCAGCAAACCTGGCTCTCCCAAGTGTTCTTAGACTTCAATTACCAGAGGTCCAAGTCAGTACACCTGCTGATCAGTGCTTCTGGGAATTGAAGTCCAAGAACACCTGAAGAGCAATGTTCGCTGACCCCTATCCTAGAATGATACTAAGTAGAAAACCTTACAGAGGGAACAATATGGTAGCCAGGCTTGCAAAACACAGTTGCTTTCATTGCCACTGGTGGTGAAGTGTACAAATGTTGTTTATTGTTTTTGCGTATTTTTATGGATTTTATCTTATATGTATCAACTATGCATGTTCACTGCCCTCTATGGCCTTCTGGCTGAAAGCGTAGTATGTAAATAATATCAAAATAAACAAACAATTAATCAGAAATCCTTTGGTAAAAGAGAGCAAAGCTGTGTTGCTTTGCAACCTATTGCTAGGGGTTAGCCCCGCTTCTGAGAATTTTTTTGCATAATTTCCTTACTGTGGAGATATTCAGTGAAATTATCCCCACGGTTGTTTTCCAAAAATAGGATGGGGAATTTGAAAAAGCCATTTGTGCACAGTTATAGCCTAATTAGGTAGTACAATGATGTTAGTATTCACTTGGGATACCCAGTAGACTTGGGGAGGGGGACCTCCAGAGGTCTGGAGACCACATTACCTGTAGGTGGTTAATGGAGAGCTGCATTTGTGACCTCCATGTCAAACCTTTTTCCTCAGCGTTTAAAAAAACAACAACCAGAAAAGGCCATATTGTGCCCTCTAACTTCCCACAGCACACAATTTTTAATAAAAATGTTGGGGTGTGGAAGTACCATCCCCTTGCAAGTGGATGCCATATACCGCCCATGGCTGTTTTTATAGTCTCACTGAAACTAGAAATTTAAAAAACCTCTGACCTTCCATGTTTTCCTTTTTTGGTTAAAAAAAAAAATCAGAGAGCCACTAAGCACTTTTTACATTGCCAGTAAAAGTTGACCTTGCTCGAAAGCTAGTCATATCACTCTAGAATTTGGTGCTCATCTCCGTTTATAGCCAAAGAGCCAGCGTTGTCCGTGTTTGCAGATATTTCCTTGGTCATGTGGCAGGCAGGATTAGACATCAAAGTGCATGGAAAACTGTTTACCTTCCCACCAAAGTGGTACCTATATATCTACTTGCAATTTCTTGCTTTCGAACTGCTAGGTTGACAGGAGCTGTGACAGAGACAGAAGCTCACTCCGTCATGAAGCACTCGGGTCTTGAACTGCTGTCAAACTGCCGACCTGCCAGTCATCAAGTTCAGCCTCTTAACCACTAAGCCATCACAGCCCCCTTAACCACTGACTTACATTGTCAGTGTCAGGATTAATTTTAAATGGTGGGTTACATGCAAGAAATCAATGCAGCGAAATTGTATCAATAATCTAAACTCCTCTGGTGCAGGTCTCAGTGCTAAGTTACTTCATCCCTTTGCAGACAGACATACAGAAACCTTAATAAAATAATTTAACTTTTGCTTCTTAGAATACTTCCCATCGAATAGCATTTATCAGGAAAAGCATAAAGAATGGCCATCTTTTCCAGAGATGATCCTACCTGGGTAGCATTTTAAGAAGAAATGCAAGGCACAATGCTGACTTTAGTTAGTCAAAAATAACTGTTGGATGGATCTGATGAAGCAGTGTCAAAGGAAAAATGGAAAACGAGTTGCTGCTATGCAGAAATCTTCCAGGTCAGTCCAAATTGAACACTTGGCTTTACAAGAGGGAACTTTTCTCCTCTTTGTCCTTTGAGATCATGCTACATATATGGAAGTCCATCTACAGTCAAAGCACATGTGAAGGTCTGTCCTTGTGTAAACTGCACATTTAATTCACCGCAGATATTTAATTCATTGTACTTGGAGACTCATTCTAGCAGTACTGTTGAGATATGGATATTGAACTTCCTTATATAGTGTCTGTTTCACCAGCAGGAAATGTGTACCAGCCAGTTAACAGATTATAAACTGCTTGGAGAAGGACAAGGGGTTGAAGATAATTCAAGGGAATTCACGTGTCTCATACCATTAACCTGAAGTCATTGAAATGGCCACACTATTTTCCATACAACAAGACATTTAATTTTGTCTCTATTTGCTTGGAGAGACTACATCTTCCTCTAGTTGTACATCAGGTATGAGTAATGTCAGTTGTACAATCAGCTAATATCAATGGGTCAAAGTAGAGTTTGTCCTTGTATAGAGCCAAACATGACTAGTGTAGTCAAGGTCCTTTGGATGAAAAAAAATCTCTTTCATGGACAGACTGACATGAATAAAGAAAGAAAGATGGACAGACTGTCAAAGGAGTAACCAAAAGAAGATTACAGAATACAGAAGATGAGTAAAAGGAGACTCATTTTGTGATTGGCAGCAGGAATAAATAGTATTAGAATCAAAAGTATCTTCAAAGTAACAAAGTACAGGAAAGAGCTATTTTTCCTCTCCGTGGTTTGTACCAAATATTCTTGCAAAAGTCTTGCTTAACGAAATGCCTGCTGAAAAATGCTTTTTAAAAAGTCGAAAAGCCAGTTTTAAAAAGAAAATGGATGGTGCAACTGGACCTTTTTTAAAAAAAAATTCGTTGCTTACAAATACATTTTGTGATTTTGTTGTTTCTGTAGGGACCTTTTGATTCATTTGCCAAAACTGAATGTCAAACTCACTCTGTCTTAATTTTATTTGGTGTCTTATTCTTTAAAAAAAATTACAAAGAAGGGCACTTCTGATTTGCAGTTTACATGGGGAAGAAATTATTTCTTAGATTAGGCTGTTCACTATATGTTTAATAAGTATGTAAATGGCACTTTCTCCACTAAATGGAAAATCAATGTCCCGAGGAAATACCTATACAATAGCTCTTATTGTAAATTACAAACTTAAACAATAGGTGGCATATAAATGAATCTAAGTGTGCCATAGCGTATCAGATAATATAAAACATAAATTTAAGATTTACAGCCTTTCAATACCCCTAAAACACAGACCCTTGTCGTGTCCCAAAACCAGAATGAAATATGTCACTGAAAATATAGACCTAATCTATTTAATTTGCAGTTTTTCTAACAATCTTTAGTAAAACAATAATACTTATTGAATGCTTTTAAAGTAAAGCCTGGTTTTTTTTCATATATTCAAAAATATAAATCAAACTTTGTCCCCAACTTTGTAAAACAATTCCCTGGCTCATTTTTAAAATCCCACTAAATTTGTTCTATCAATGGTAACAAACTTGTTTTGCGTCACATGGAACACAACCAGTGTGAAGTTGTCACAGATGCCAGAAAATGCAAGTGGACGCCATTTTGTTCATTATCACAACCAAGTTTATAGTCCCCTGGTCAGTGTCTTTTTCTTTATTTTTAGCAATTATTTCACAATAATTACATATTTCATTCATTCATAAGACTGTTCAAGTTTTATTACTAGTACTTTAAGAATGATTTATTAGTTTTTGCCACAAACAATTATTTTGGTTAGAAAAACCAGTCCCCTGGTGTTAGTCCCCTGCCTATTTAGGATATAGGGGACTGTTTTCCTCCCAGGGGACTGTGTGATGACCATATGCCCAGTGGCTCGTTACCTTATTTTACATGCAAAGGTCTTGGGTTTTGCTCTGTGGCAGAATAGTTGACTAATTTGCATATTGGTTTTTAATTATACAAGTTGTACCTTGCTTAAAGAGCATAATGCATTCCACAGGATTGCTCTTTAAGCGAGTTTGCTCTTTAAGCGAAACACCATTGTAAGTGACCAATTGTGGGGGGGATTGCGAACCCCGATTTATTTGTTAAGCGAGTTTTTGGTTGGTTTTATTTGTTAAGCAAAGCGACCATTCAGAGAAAATTCTGCTCTTTAAGCGAGTTACTCTCTAAGCGAGGTGCTCTTTATGTGAGGTTTGACTGTAGGTGATTTTGCAAAACCAAAAGTGAATGAATGTGACACGTGCCTTTGCATTACTCATGCTAATCTAGATCTCAAATTGTCTGCATTAAATGATCAAAAAATTTGCATTACAATAAATTATTAGAAGACATGTTGATCATTATGATGAGAACTGATTGTCCAGAAAGTGCCAAAGCTGTGTCAACAAGAATCCTTCTTACAAAGAATTTGCCAATAGCAAACTTGTCATATTCAAAAAGTGGGTAGCTGAGAAAAAAGATTTTGTTGATCCAAAGACCAAAAAGGTATGTCCGGTGACAAAATACGTGAAAAAAGATTTTGAAGTTTACCCACATGATTTAATAAATTTATTGCATGAAGATCGGGACATTTAGTGAAACATAGTTCACAAGTTTAAGGCTATTAAATATCTGAAAGAAAGTCTTACCAAGAATGATGTAATTATACACATGGACTTTTCAGAAAATTATGGGGCTAAGTATGGCCAGGAAATCCAAGCATTTCATTTGGGTGGATCCCATAGTCAAATTTCTTTGCACACTGTAGTCGTTTATATGAGAAATTCAATTAACTCATATTGCACAGTCTCCACAAACTTAACCCACTCACTAACATCTATTTGGGTGCATTTGAAGCAATTTTTTCCAATTATTACCGGCACACATCACCTGTGTTTATTTTGTTAGCGACAGGCCAGTAACACAATATCAAAATAAAACCATGTTTTATGTTCTCGCTTCTAAACTTCAAGAACAGGTTCCAAGTGTCCAAAAGTTTTCCTGGAATCACACAGAAACTGGGCATGGTGAGGGAAGGTGTTGAAGCTACCTGCAAAAGGACTGCCGATTTTGTCATGGCTGTTGGTGGAGACGTTCCTGATCTAGAGACTTTTGTACAGATCATACAGGATAGATGCCCTAAAATTACTTTATTTGTAACAGATAGCCAAGAAATTGAAAAAGTTACAAATGATCTTAAGAAGGGTGTTGCACACTTAAAGCCCTTTTATGGTACGCTTCAAGTTCATCAAATTACGGGAACTTTTCCTATCAGTCCGTTGCGAAAACAGCTTGGTCTGCAACACTAACAATGAAAAATTTGAACTGCTTCTGTCAAGAGAGAGGCCAACATTTTAAATTAGGGATATTGGATTACAAAGCACAAGCCAAACTTGCTATTGAAGATATTTACACTGACTCCGAACCTGAATTAGAATCTAGTCATAGCACTAAGACAGAAGATAAACTAGAATGTTACTCATCTGTTGAGATGGAACATGCTCTTGGTGATGAGAGCAAGAATGAGCTTAACCATGAAAAGAACTTGCCTGGACAAAGTCCAACATCTGCAAAGCTCTACAACATTAGTGACTACGTTTTAGTAAAGTTTCTTGTCAGGACTACGGAGTACGAATACACTGGTGTTATAAGTCAGACAGATGAAGACAAAAGAGAACTTACTATAACTTTTATGAAAATTTGTGGTGATAAAGGCCACACTTTTAGATTTGTTAAGCCTGACATTTAAAATGTTACATTTGAACAAATAATTAAAAAATTGGCAATTCCGGATCTCTGTTTAAAGGGAAAGAGGATATATTATAATTTTAAGTAACCTGTATCAGTTTTTGAAAAGTCATGTAGGTTAAGTTTAGTGATTACTTGTAAAGATAAGACTGAGTTGAGAAGAGTCAAAGATTAAAGATAAGATTTATTGTGATATTATTAGTGATATTAATTAGTATTACAAGAAAAGTTTATGTTCCTAATAGGACAACTATAACACTGGTTTTGTTGCAACTGATGTTTAAGTCATAATTTAAATAATTGATAATGTTCCTAAGAACACAATTGATTTTGAAAGTTAACTCATATACATGTAAAGTTGTTTTGAGAGTTTAAAACCAATTACCTTAGCTTTGATAGTCTTAACATTAACAGAACAAGTTATAATGTTGTTTTTATATGATGAATAAGCATTATAATGTTGTTAGTCTCTCTCAAATAATTTTTTTATTTCATGAAAACAGTCCCCTGCCAATGAAAACAGTCCCCTGACATGATTTTTCAGAAAATTGCTCATAAATCGTTGAATACGCAATAAATCTTCTGGCCTTTTTAGGAAATGTTCACAGCTGATTGTGTGACCCCATTCTAGATAGTCATTTTATTAACTGAAGAAAAACAAGTATCAAGACAAAAATGAGAAGAAATTTTCCATTTAGTGGAGAAAGTCCCAAATACATAGAAATATTCCAAAAGGAAACTGTACTCATTTTGTAATCCTCATTCTTTACATATAAATGATTGAAAATATTAAAATTATTTTTAAAGTCTTGCAAATATGAGAATGAAAACTTATTTATGCAACATGTATGACAGTTATGTTTTACAATAGTAGATCTAATAGGAACATGGCAGTACAAGTATTATTATAAAAATCTACCATTAGATTCACAGTCAAAGACTGGTATAAAATTAACAGTTCAAGATCTATTAAGGTAATGTCTAAGTATATAGGCAGTTCCTAGTAAAATTGGTTTTTGTAAAGTTAGGATATTCAAGAAGAATAAATCTAAAATTTCCAAATCTATAGGGCAGCAGTCCTCAAGCCCTGGCCCATGGGCCAAACCTGGCCCATGCATCTCATCAATGTGGCCCACGGTGGTCACCCCAACACCTCTAGGACAATCACCCACCCACCCCAGTGGTGTAGGGCAGGTTTCAGTTGCCCTGGGCTGCCAGCCAAACTCGCCACCTCCCCACCTAGGTATGACAGTCCTACCTTTGGGCTTCACTGGGCTAGGAGGCAGGGCAGCTGCATGCCAGAGACCCCGATGGGTCAGGTGAGGCCCAGGGTCTGGGACGGTGCAGCATGGGCCCAGAAGGGTGCTCATCAGCGGTGTCCTGGGTGCATGGCTGGCCCACCTCCGAGCCCGGCGGCGGTAACTCTCCCGCCTTTGGCAGCAGCAGTGCCCAGGAAGGTGGGAAGATAGGCCGGTAGTCGCCGCAGCCCAGCACCCATGGCCAGAGCAGTGCCAAACAGGACAAGGACCCCCCCCCTCCGCAAGACCTGGCTGGCGCTGCTTCAGCTGCGGGCACTGGGCTGCAATGACAACCAGCCTCGCCCCTTTGGGTACTGCTGCCGCCAAAGGCTTAGAGGTGGGGCGGCCATGTGGCTGGGATGCTGACGGTGGGCTCACCGCTGGGCCCGCACCACACTGTCCCAGCCCCTGGGTCTCGCCAGCTGTCAGGGTCCCAGGCGTGTGGCTGCCCCGCCTCCTAGCCTGGCGGTGGCAGCCACACCCAGGAAGGCGGGAAGTGAGCCTGGCAGTCATTGCAGCCTAGCTCCCGAAGCCGGAGCAGCACTGGCCAGGTGTTGCAGGGGGTCCTCAGCCTGGCTGGTGCTGCTCCGGCCACAGGTGTCGGGCCACAGCAACCACCGGCCTCGCTTCCCATCTTCCTGGGCGCTGCTGCCGCCAAAGGCAGATGAGCTACTGCCGCTGGGCTCGGAGGGGGGCAGCTGCACGCCCGGGACCCTGACGGTGGGTTCCCCGCTGGGGCCACCCCGCGCCACCCCAGCCCGGCAGGCTGTGAGGAGGGGGTGTCTGGGGAGCAGGGGGATGGAGGTGGTGTAGAGACACCCCATGATCCCCACCACACCATCGGGCCTGAATCCTCCAGCCTGGGATGGGGCCCAGGGCACTGGTAGTGGCGGAGGGTCCTGGCGCCCGCCCCAGCTGCCAGGAAGTCTGTGGCGGTGGCAGCGGCAACCCCCACAAAGTGAGCCGTCCTCCTTGTCCCCCCTCACTATGCCAGTGATCCACCCCCACTGCCTGACATCGCAATACATCACTTACGGTGGTGGCGGCCATCACACTTTCCCCCTGCTGTTCTGGTGTTCTGCTGTTCACTACTTCCCCACTTTGTAATCCGCAATGCTGGAAGAGTTCCCTTGGCAGGCGACACTAAAGCCAGCACCACACACCAAGGGAACTCTCCCAGTGCCACACATCAAGACTGACATCAGCGCCGTGCACCAAGGGAACTCTCCCAGTGCAACAGATTACAAAGCAGGGAAGCAGCGGAATTTTTTAAAAATGCAACGATCAAACTCAGCAAAGGCTTCTGCTGCTCTAGGAACCAGCAGAGCCTGTCCAAAACTGCAAGGAGAAAGCGTGACCACTGCTGCCACCACCGCTGCAACCACTGCTGTGCACCACCAGTAACAATGGACATGTAAGTCCGTGGACCAGACATGCCCCTAGCAGGAAGCATCAGGGGTGGCCCCGGGCCCTGGCTGGAAAACGTTGAGAACACCTGATCTAGGGTGTCATTTTGGTACTGTTCCAAAAGCTGTGATCATTATGCTTTCTTGTTGTTGTTGTTGTTCTGCCATATCTGAATCCAGATATTGGCAATCCTCATGGACCAGATGATCAGCCATGAAGACTTTCCTGAGAATATAATGCAGTGGTCTTTTATCTGCCTTTCATATCGCAGCATGACACTCATACCATTGATCTAGTTCTGCGAGTCACTTTCTGGTCCTGAACCCTTTTGGCACACAAGATCCTCATCACCCCAGGCCAGTATTGATGAAGCTGCTGACCATCATCCTTCCCTGTGAACTTTCGCAAGCCGTTAGTCCTCAGGGTTACTATGGGTACAACAACAAATTATTATTATATACAAATCTACCATTTGATTCACAGTTGAGGATAGGTATAAAATTAACAATTTAATCCCTAACTAAGGAACTAAGAACTGTTTACCTTTTAATCATTTTCCCCAGCAGTTTTTTCCTGCTTTGAAACCTCATTCTGGCCTCCCAAAGTCCATGTCCTAAACCAAGGGTGCCCAAACTAAGGCCTGGGGGCCGGATGCAGCCCCTGACACCAGTTCATCCAGCCCGCAAAACCCTCATCACTCCTGGAAGCAGAAGTAAAACACACCCAGATGAATTGGCGCGTCGGGGTTGGATCTGGCCTCCAGGCCTTGGTGACTGGCTCCCTGAACCACATGATCGGCCCACGACCCAAAAAGTTTGGGCACCCCTGTCCTAAACATTGATTTTTTAAAAGAGTGAATGCTTTCAAGCCACGTTTATGACAATGCATTGTCATAAAAAGGCCACAACAGGTTAGAACATGGTATGTGGGGAGCGCTCTAGAGAAACACCTAGGAATGCCATAACTTTGAGTCAGTTCACCGAGCTCCAACTTGTGAGTTTTGTGCCCTGTCTGGATGTGCTCTTTGTTTTACTGAGAAAGAAGAACCACTGTATGCAATTTATTCCTTAAAAGACTCTACATCAGGGATTTTCAACCTGTGGCCCATGGGCCAGATGCAGCCCATGGCACCATTTCATGTGCCCCCCACTGCCCCCAGCACACCAGGAAGTGCCATGTGGTGGAGGAAGGGCAAAATGACCGTCCGGCCCCCAAAGCTGTCTTAGTGAGCGTGACTTGGCTCCCAGCTTTAAAAGGTTGAGAAATCCTACTCTACATAGAATGTTGTCCTTCCCTAGATAAATGAATTCTATTTTGTCTGTCTTTCTCTCACTCTTCTCTCTTACAGGGGAGGCCTTGTGACTTGGCTCACCGTTTGCTTTCCTTGCTTTATACAGGAATTTGCACTTTTTTTTTCTTCACCTGTGTTTTTGCCTCTTGTTTTATTTGCAGGAGGGAAAACACTCTGATGATTCATTTTAGAGCCATCCTGGTTTTAACAGCAATTGCATGGGGACAAGGCAGTGGCGCCGCATTGGGGACCCCAGGGGGGCACCCTGCTCCAAGCGGCACTTTTTGAGCTATGGGTGTTCTTGGACTACAATTCCCAGAAGCCCTAGCGGGAGTGGGCACCGGCATCCACCAGGGGGGCAGTAAATTTGGCTTAAGCCCCGAGCGGCTGAAATCCATGCGACGTTACTGGGACAAGGGCTTGGGAGAAGCAAGGGGGCAACCGGAGAAAAACTCTATGGGGGAGGGACAGTCAGGGTCTGGGCTATAGACTGTTGAGTATACAGTATTAGAGCAACCCCAGAGTGCAGTGGGTTATATGAATGCTAATTCTATCCATGACCAAACAAGAGAGAAGCCTTCTACTTTCCTGCCACTACGATCACCTAACATGGATTTTATGTGTGGAATTGTTTGTTGTCCCGGTCTCTTATTCTACTCAGTTCTGCTGTTCTCGTCTTATTTTTCTACGTTATTGTTGTTATTTGCCTTACAAGCAAAGCATGTATGTTTAGGAAAACTGTTTTTGATTGAGCCCATGGAAACTTGCTGTAATTTTTTTTTACAAAGCCAAACCCATGTTTATCACTGAAACAACTCTAAGTAAAGAAATACTTTTGTTCTGTTTCTAAACATCATGTGGAGAGTTTAATTGCCGAGCTAGTGTGGGGAATATAAAGCTTGGAGAACTTTCAACTTAAACTAAAGCTATTTGTAAATCTGCAACGCTTTACTGCTGCATAAAAAAACTTAACAGAGATGAGGGTCGTAAGCAGCATGGGAGAATAGAATGTGGTCCTTTCAAGAAGCCTCTTATTCTCCTGGATTCAAGGTCTATGTAGAGGGAGGAGAAAATTGGGGTGAGGGTGGGGAATGCTTTGTTTCCAAACTCTGCGATTATAAGCATGCCTTATTTCAGTGTGTGATCAGTGTGGTCCTGGATGCTGGCATAGAAGTTGTCAATTTCCTCTCCTGCAGATTCTGTAGTTGGATCTTCAACAATAGATTCCCCAAGAGGTCTGATGAATATTCTTTAGCAGTGATGGGATGTAACAGGTTCTCACCAGTTCTCGAGAACCGGTAGTAACTTTCCCCAGTGTCCTGGAGAACCGGTAGCAGCTTTTTTTTTTGGGGGGGGGACCACCTTCAGGGCTTACCTTTTCACTGGTTCCCCCACTGCACATACACACCAAGCACTGGGTGTGCATGCACGCCTACAGTGCTTAGCATGTATGGACGGCCTCCTTGCTGTCCTCCCAAGCGGGGAGGAGGAAGAGAAGCTGCTAGCCTGAAGCTCCCTATAGCCTGCTCCCCAGGGTAAGTGACTCACCTTTGGATGTGGTGTGTCTGTGTGTATTTTAATGTGTATTTAATACCTTTACCTATATTGACGTGCTACCACAGTTCCTAAAAAGTCCTGGTGGCCTGGCTTGGGGTTTTTTAAGCAAAGTCTTGGAGTTACCTCATCAATAAGCTACATGTGTGCTGTTCAAATTGCTGTTCCAATTGGAGAACCCTTAAGGAGGTACAGCTGTTTTAAATTTACATTAAGGCATATTATCCTAGGGAACTGGTTAGGCAAAGACTGAGTACCTAACTTCTTTAACTGTTGAAAAGTGCCAAAATGAAGCCATCTTGTGGTGAGTTCGTTCTGTAGTTCTTTCCGACCTAGTATTTTATTTTTAATTATTTTTATTTTTTCTTTGGCCCCGGCCACAACATCATGACATCATGACATTAGCTCCACCCACACTGTGATGACATCACGGTGGGGTAGTAAATTTTTTGACATCCCACCACTTTAGTAACACCTTGCATCACAGCCAGTGGTGGGCTCAACTATTTTTTTTAACTACCACACTGTGGGCGTGGTATTGTGGGCATGGCCAGGGGAAAGCCCTGTGTTGCACCTGAATTAGGGCTACTTTATTTCAAAACTTGGATGGGCGAGGCCAGCCAGAATTTCTGCTACCGGTTCTGGCGAACTGTTGTGAACCTACTGATGCCCACCACTGATCACAGTCCTTAACAGCCAATGCTACATCTTGCCTCAGTATCAGGTCTACTCCATTTTCAAGGAAATGGAAGCCCTAGCAATGTTACAACAAAGTTTGCTATCTTAACTAGAAGTATGCATATAATAATCCATCTACAGTATTATAAAAGCATCCCAGTGGCTCAGTGGGTAAAAGCATTGTGCTTGGAAACAGAAAACATGGGGTTTGATTCCCCAAGAGCTAGGTGACAGGGGACATGAAAGGTGCCTCACTCGGGCATCCCCTGCAAAAATCCTTTCAATTCAGAGTAACGTCTGACACGAAAACACACACACATCCATCTATTTGAAATATTTAATGTTACCTTTATTTTTATGAAATTGGGGGACAATTCAAAATGTGATATGATCCAGTATGATTAAAAGCATGCAAAAGCTGCCAGAAGTGTGGGACTTTGATGTAAAATAAAATAAAAACCTTTCTTCTTCATTTGTTCGCAATCTGTTTTATTTTTTTCTAATTTCCAATAAACAATATGGTCAAATTGGTTCACAACAGAATCAGACAGAAAATGCACCAGCCAATCCTGTGGAAACCTGGAGTTTCTTTGATAGTATATAAAACGGGAAGACCATAATATCATGATAATCACCTAAAAGGCATCAATAATATTAAGGATCAAGCAGTAAAAATTATGAAAACCAGCAGAACACACATCTACAATACAGTTAATATATAGAACAACAATCCACTTACCCAGCACAACAGGAGTCAGAAGGATGAGTAAATGCCTCATGAAAAATCTACCGAGATTCCCATATGGGAAGAAGAACCAACATGTGTCCTTTCGGGAGCAGAAGATGAGCAGATCTGGCCTGAGTAGAATGGACATGGTTGTGCGAGAAATTGTAATAAAGATGGCTTTGGGGATTGGTAAGCAAAGTCCATTGTTCCAGGACACAAATCGGGATTGTTGCCAAGAAAGAAATGAGATTAGACAAGAACTGTGAGAGTGATCATCACAGCCCTGGAATAAGATGTTAGAGGTCTCCTTTTGGCTTTAACAGTGCAGGGAGCTCTTCTCTACGGCCTCAGCCATCAAGAATACAAAAGGACTGTCATCACAGCATTAGGTCCTTTTCCCTCCAGGTTTCCACCAAAAGAACTGTCAGGAAAGCATTCTGCCCCTCCCTCTTTTGCTCCTTCCTCTCCTCTTGTCTCTTGTGGGGTGTAGACTGCAGCAACCCTAATGGCAAGGAGGAATAGAGGATACCCTGTCCTTTACTTTCTTCTCCCCAGGAGATGACATGGGACCAAGTTTTGCCATTGCTTGGCTCCCACCACAAAGATGGTGCATCATAAGGCTCGCCTCAAAGAGTAGGGAACCATTATGATCTCCCTGGGAGTTCTGGCCTGGTGAGGATACTGATCTAAACCAGAGGATAATTCTCTCCCCGCCATCCCCTACATGAGTCTCCAACACTCTCCCTCCCCACACCTGCCCCTGAGAGCACAATACAGACTCCAAGACCTCTCCCTCCAATCCACCAACCTTATGGCCTTTCTTCTTCCTGGATGTTTGGAGACTCAAGGAAGAGATGGAGGAGGTTCTCACAATTGGGTGGTCCCACTGGGGCCCAACAGAATCCAATTGGAGTCCGATTTGCTTGGCGAAGACTAAGCCAGGCACTTCTTTTCAACCCAAAAAGGGGGATGGGGAGAGGCACACAATAAGAGATGGCAGGAAAAGAAGGGAGAAAGGAAGAATGGCTATCCTCCCTCCTTCCCCTGCTCCTCCTCCTCTTCCTCTCCTGCTCCTCTGACACAGGCAAGGCTACCCTAATAGCATTGGAAGAGCCAGAGGGCAATCGGGGAGGAAAGGGGAGAAGCCGAGAGAGAAGAAAAAGAGCTGGAAAAACATAGGAAGGAAAGAGTAGGGGGAGAGAACCTTCCTTCTCTGCCATTGTGTCTGGCTCTCTCTCAAGAGGTCCAGCCCCCCCCCCCCAGGCAATGCCAAGGCAATGCCATCCAAGGCAGGGTGCCTCTGGGATGACACAGTGGTTCAGGCTGAGTTTGTAATGCATTTCTGAGTTTTGCTCTTGAAATGTTTTGGTAATTACTTTATAATTGTAATTGTGATATTGTAATTGTGATATTGTAATTGTATTTATTGTAACTGAAATATTATTATTATTATTATTATTATTATTATTTCGATTTATATGCCGCCCTACTTGGTGAAAACCAACTCAGGGCGGCTTACATCATAAAATCGAATACAATACAATACAACAGATCAATAATACAAAATCACAGCATCCCAAAATATAGTGCAACAACATAAATGTAAAACACAATATGATCAAAATACAGTCCATAAACAATATATGATACCGAATGGGCAATAAACAATATAATCACAATACAATTCATATCTAATACAAAGAAAATAACCCTACAGTAATCAATTCAGTAATATACAATACAAAACATCATCCCGCTGCCCATCCACATCCCCCCCAACACACCTGCCATCCAGTCCCGGTATAGCTGCGGCGAACACCCACCCCCTATCCCCAGGTATTCTCTGGACGCCAGCGGGGCAAAATCAACTCCCCCGGACAGGTGTTTCGAGTCAGGGGGAGGTCGGGACGTCTGCGCGGGCTGCGCTAGCTGGCGGCGTTTTCCCCGGCGTTTTCCCCGGCCATGGCTCCTACGGCGCTCCCTTTTCAACTCCCCCGGACAGGTGTCTTGAGTTCAGGGGAGGTTGGGAGGTCTGTGCAGGCTGCGCTGGCTGGCAACGTTTTTCCGGGCCGTGGCTCCTGCGGCGCTCCCTTTTCAACTCCCCCGGACAGGTGTCTTGAGTTCGGGGGAGGTCGGGACCAGAGGCGTAGCTACCGCCGTATCAGCCGTATCAATTATACGGGGTCCCCGGGCTACGGGGGCCCCCAACGGCAAAAAATAAAATTTAAAATAAAAAAGAGCAAAAATTTACTGCGCATGCGCAGAAACTCAATCTGATGCATTGTGCATGCGTCAGATTGAGTTTCTGCGCATGCGCACTTTATTGGAGCCATTTTTGGCTCCAATTTTTTTTTTAAAAAGCTGGAGTCGGAGAGTCGGAGTCGGAGCCGCAGCTTTTAAGCGCGGCTCCGATGGCGGCCGTCAGAGGGCCGAGGTGCAGCGCGCGGAGCCATAGCTGAGCTGGCGAAGGCAAGGGGCGGCTCGGCTGTGGAAGGCGAGGCGAGCGGGCACAGCGAGGCAGCCCCGACTCCGAGCCCGAGGCCCTATTGCTTCTTTCTTAGCTGCCCAGAGTCGCATTGTGAATGGGGTGGCACACAAGTTGAATAATTTAATTTAATTTAATGACTCTTCAGCCAATCAGATGATGAGCCGCATCACATTCTTTAAAAGGTTCTCCTGCCATCTGGGGCTCTTCTGGCTGGAAGTGAGAAACAATAATATTCCCAAGCTCTGCTTGTTATTGTGGTGGTTTCTTTCTCATGAAGTCAATTCTCACACAGTTCTGACACCACAGATCAAATCTTTTCTTTATTCATGTCAGATGCACCACCAGCATATAATAACATACAAAGCTAAAATTAACACATCTAAAAACAAAAGAGAGTTAAAAAGGGCTAGATGACATCTGCCCAATATCAGGCCACAAAAAAGCATTTCCTCTTGCCAACATAAGGTCCTCCTCAGTGCATGTTGAGCCATTTAGCATTCAGCTCTCACTTATGGGTTTTGGCTTTTCCTGAATGTCCCAAAACTTATGCCGAGAAAGATGATGATCCTGCTGGATCAGAGTCCCATTGGATTTTATCAAGCTTCTGAAGCTTCTAATGCAGGGATTCTCAGACTGTGGTCCCTGGGCCATATGCAGCCCACAGCACCATTTCATGTGGGCCACCACCACCTCCACCGCTCCAGGAAGTGCCATGTGGTGGAGGAAGGGCAAAATGGCCATCCGACCGCCCAAAGCTGTCTGAGGAAGTGTGGCTTGGGCCCCGGCTTTAAAAGGTTGAGAACTCCTGGCCTACATAGTAAGACAACTGCAACAAATGTGGAAGCCGAGGCAGCAACCATCAAGGATAGTGGTTCCATCAATGAGTGATCTGGACATATGCGCATGCCTGATAATGAGTCAGTAAAGAGGGCTTTAACAAATGTGTGTTGTTATTTGCAAGGGTTAAGTTGAATGTTAAGGCAAGGGTTAAGTTGAATGTTACATGGCAAAGGAACTGGGGAGAGCAGGAACAGCTGCATCAGGGCTGGCGGCATAAAAGAAGAGCCTGCCGCTGCCCCACCAGACTCTGGCGCTCGCTCTCACCCGGCCCCGGACCGGGGAGAGCAGGAACAGCTGCATCAGGGCTGGCGGTATAAAAGAAGAGCCTGCCGCCGCCCCACCGGACTCTGGCGCTTGATCTCACCCGGCCCTAGAGCGGGGAGAGCAGGAACAGCTGTGTGGGTCTTCTTCCCTCCTCTACCAATATGGACGCTCTCTCCGCCAGTTTGGCTGAGGGGGAAAAGAGTAGCAGGAAATGAACTTAGTGAGTGGGGTTGAGTTGCAAGATTGTGTTCTGTTTTGAAGTGTTTTTGAAGTGTTTCTGAAAAGTTTTTATGATGTCTTGATTTTGTAATTGTGATAGGGGATTTCTTGAAATGTTTTTGATATGTGATATTTTGATATGCGATATTTTGTGATATGATATTTGTAGTTTGTGAGACATTGTTTTGCTGTGAGCCACCCAAAGTCTCTATAAGCGAGTGGGGTGGCATATAAGTCGAACAATACAATTACAGCACTGTTCAGCACCAAAATACTTCAGTGCGACCCTTCACCGGGCACTCTCTTTTAAGCAGCACTGCCTAAATACCAAAGCGAAAGTTAGTACAAGGAACAACATAATCAGGAAACTCACAAACTATAAATGGGGAACTCAACCATCCACACTGCGCACATCAGCTTTGGGCTTGAGCATATCTGCACCAGAATATGCTGCTCCAGTATGGAGCACATCCACACATGCAAAAGAAGTTGACATCGTTGTTAATGAAGCCATGTGTATAGTGACAGGATTCCTCAAACCTACACCAGTTGAGAAAATATACCCTCTTATTGGTATTGCTCCACCTAAGATCAGGAGAGAATTAGCAGTGGATTTTGAGAGAACTAAACAAGAGAATGACCCCCTGAATGGATATGGGCCCCAAATCCACCGGCTCAGATCCAGGAAGAGCTTTATGGCAAGAACAAACATTCTTGAGGGTACACAAGAGCAAAACCAAATTAGAAGATGGAGGAAGGAGCTCACTAGGCAAGGAACATCATTAAAGGAGAATATAGCTGAGGGTCTCAATCTCCCCTATGTCACTTGGAGGACCCTGAAAAGGCTGAGGGGCGGAGTCCTTAAGTGCAAGACCAACATGCTCAAGTGGGAACTGTTGGAGGACAATGACACACGGTGTGGAGAGACACAGACTCCAGCTCATTTACTGGTCTGCCAATTGCTACCAAAGACATGCACCAATGAGGACTTGGGTTTGGGCAATGACAGAGCAAAGAAAGTGGCTTCATTTGGGCAATTCAGGGTCAGAATTGGGACATGAAAGAAGAATTTGCCACTGAGGTAAACTCCAGGAGCCCTGATGGTGCACTGTTAAACTGCTGTACTCTAGCCAAAATGTGAGTGCGATCCTGATGGGAGATCAAGGTTGACTAAGCCATCCATTCTTCTGAGGTCGGTAAAATGAATGCCCAGCATGTTGGGAGCAAAATGCTAATTAACTTATGAGCCGCTTGGACAGTGGAGTAGATAAGTGTAATTGATATTGCTAATCCATCTTTGATATAGAAAACCCCTCCCATTTAGCAGGCACGGTAGAGCTACATGGCAGCTGTGCATGGGTCATTACATACATGTGGTCTCCTAGCCTTCTGCACAGCTTCATGGGTTCTAGGGAGGTCCCAACTTTGTCCGTGCACCAGGCCCATAGGCTTTCCAGACTGCCTGGCCCCAGACATATCTTCAGGGATAGTGGAGGTATGTACAGAATGTGCTTATGCACCAAGGAGAAAAATATGTTCCTGAATGAAGAGAGGGAAGTACAGTTTTGTCACTTGGACCCTTTCTGCTCCCCCCATTCCAGCACAGAATTACCAATGCTATCAGGGAAGATCTGGCTGCTCTATAGAAGGGGTGCCCAAACTTTTCAGGCTGTGGGCCGGTCAGGTGGTTCAGGGGGCCAGATCTGGCCCATGATGCCAATTAATCTGGCCCACAAAGCCCTCGTGGCTCCCAGAAGTGGAAGCAAAATGTGTCCATATGGAATGTGCCATGTGGGAATGTTTTACTTCTGCTTCCGGAAGCGATGAGGGCTTTGCGGTCCAGATGAATTGGCATCGGGGTCAGATCCGGCTCCCAGGCTGTAGCTTGGGCGCCCTTGCTCTATCGCAAAACATTTTCCGTTTACCATTTGACCTGTTTACATTCTTTTCTTAGCTTCCGACAATGTGCTACACTGACAGACAGCAATGCCTTGCTGGCTGCCAGGCACTCATTTCCATTTCAGCAACAGCCTCAAGCCTTCACGAATAAATTCCTCACTAATTGCTGCGGAGTGAATCACATTCCAGCTAATAGAATGATTAGGATCAATCAAAATCGGGGCATGCTTACAAAATCCCCTAATGACAGCAGTGTTCTAAACAAATCGCACCAGTGGGGGGGGGGGGAATCCTTGTGACAGCCTAACTGTTTTCCCCCTTTAAAATTAAATTATGCTTAGAAGATGCTGTCTGCAGCCATGAGATGGCAGTGTCCCTACTCAAGCATAGTTTTGTTTAATCATGTCTCTCACAACCATCCCTTTATCAGTGGAAAGAATTTGGAATGTGATGGACAGCTGTCCCAAGTAATAACAATAGTTATTGAATTGGGTGTAGCAGTGGAATGAAATTTAACTACAGTATTCTTAAACACAATATTCTTTAATTTTAATGAAGTAAAGGTAAAGGTCACCCTTGCTTGCACTCAATCCTTAACAATAAATATCATTATTATTTTTTTAAAAAATGACTGCTAAATGCAAAAGGGCGTCATGGAAGACTCAAGGAATATTTTTATTTATTTATTACATTTATATCACATCCACATGGGATATTTTCGCACTCTGGGCAGTTTTGTTGTTGTTCAGTCACATAGTCGAGTCTGACCCTTTGCGACTCCATGGACTGTTGCACGCCAGGCACCTCTGTCCCCCACTATCCCCCTCAGCCTGCCCAGCTTTGTGCCCATTGCGTCTATAATACCACCTAGCCATCTCATTCTCTGCCACCCCCTTCTTCTTTTGCCCTCCACCTTTCCCAGCATCAAGGCTTTCTCAAGTGAATCCTCTCTTCTCATTTGATGTCCAAAATACTTTAGCTTCATCTTTACTATTTGACCTTCCAAAAAGGAGTCAGGGTTCATTTCTTTTAAGATCGACCTATTTGTTCTCTTTGCTGTCCAGAGGACTCTCAAAATTCTCCTCCAGCACCACATTTTAAAGGCGTCTATTCTTCTGCGCTCAGCTTTCTTTACGGTCCAGCTCTCACAACCATACATTACTACTGGGAATAGCACTGCTTTGCAAGATAATGTCGCTACTTTTAACTATGTTCCCCAGGTTTTCATACCTTGTATTCCAAGATTGAGTTGCCTTTTTGTTTCATGGCTGTAATCTCCATCTGTACTGATCTTTGATTCTAAGGAAGTAAAATTTGTCACTGCTTCTACTTCTTCCCCATCTATTTTCCAGGGACTGATAGGGCCTGTTGCCATGATCTTGGTTTTCTTTATATTGAGTCTCAAGCCAGCTTTTGCACTCTCTTCTTTCAACCTAAGCAGCAGCCTCACTTTCTGCCATTAGAGTGGTATCATCTATGTATCTTAAATTGTTGATGTTTCTCACAGCAATTTTTATCCCAAATTGTGATTCGTCCATCCCTGCATTATGTGCTCTGTGTATTCGTTGAATAAGCAGGGTGGCAAAATGCAGCCTTGTCTTACTCCTTTTCCTATTCCAAACCCCTCCGTCATTCCGTATCCTGTCCTAACTGTCCCTTCTTGACCCACGTACAGATTTCTCATGAGACATATGAGGTGTTCTAGTATTACCATCTCTTTAATTACTTGCTACATTTTATTGGCCGGTTTACAAAATATTAAAACATCTTTATAATAGAAAATTAGACATAAATAATAAATGAACTAAATAAATCATAAATAGCAGCAAAAAGCAAAAATGAATAGTAATTTGCTTTACAAATGACAGAGTTTTTCTGCAGTGTTTAATACCAAAAATAATAATGTTCCAAACTAGAAGTGGACTTCTGGACACTTCGGTCTGCCTTCTTCATATTGGATTTTTGTCAGTCCATGTGGCCTCTGGAGAATCCTGGGCAGAAAACCCAATCACATTACCCACCCCTTCTTCAAAGTCACCTGATGCACACACATGCATGCATATGTGCACACACATACATACAATCTGCTCTCTTATCCAGCACTTTGCTCCTCAAGATTGATTCCAGGGGTTCCCAACCATTTCAAGCCGGGGGCCAGATCACACTCTATCAGTCACCTTCGAGGGCAGGATGGCCATTTTGCCCTGCCTGCACAATGGGGCTGAATATTTTGTCTCAACAGCTTCAAAGGAGTAGCCATTTTGATACAGTACTTGAATGTGCTTGGATGGGTGGGTGGGCACATGAAATGACACCATGGGCCTTATTCACCCCGTGGGCCTTAGTTTGGGAACTCCTGATTTATTCTCTTGCCTGAAGAAATGCAAATGCATAACAGGCCCCTGGGGGTCTAGCAGCCAGTGCTCTGTGATCTGGCAGCCCTAGTTGGCTTTTTAAAAGTTGTAACTGCTTATGCAGCTTCAGTTACTATTGGCTGCCTTCCAAAAAGATGTGCTGCGTGAAACATGACATGATTATTTCAGACTTAACTGTTGGAAAACCATCCAATGCCCCAGGTCAGTTAAGGCAGGAAATAAGCCCTACAAAAGTAATTGTCAGTTATTAGAAAGTAAATGTAATTGAGCAAGGAGTTGTGAATGCTGCAAAACATTAGTGACCAGATACTCATTAGGGTAGCTCTGCATAATCCTGCATCTTTGTAAGAGTTTTTGAAATACAGTCAAACCTCGCAGAAAGAGCACCTTAAAGAGTAACTCGCTTAAAGAGCAGAATTTTCTCTGAATGTTCGCTTCGCTTAACAAATAAAACCAACCAAAAACTCGCTTAACAAATAAATCGGGGTACGCAATCCCCCCCACAATTGGTCACTTTCAATGGTGTTTCGCTTAAAGAGCAAACTCGCTTAAAGAGCAATCCTGTGAAACGCATTATGCTCTTTAAGCGAGGTACAACTTGTACTGAATAGGTTTATTATTGTTGCACAAGCTGGCAGTTAGAAAAGGCCTTCATTCCATATAGTACTGTATCTCATTCATAGGGAAATGGCAAAAAGCCATTACAGCAAACTGAAAGGGAAAGTATAAAACAATTGTTTTCTCAATAAAGAAACCAGAGGTGAAAAGGATTAAGAAATAAATTAATTACATTTGCCGTATTTTTAAAGTAATAAACCTTTTCAAGCAGGAGGCAATAGTGTTTCTCACTAGAGCTACTCTGGTGGCTGTATTTCTCCACAACAGGGTAAGCCAATAATGGCAAACCTTGGCATTCCAGATGTTCTTGGACTTCAATTCCCAGAAGTCCTGATCAGTAGGAGTGCTGGCTTGGGCTTCTGGGAATTGAAGTCCAAGGTCACCTGGAGTGTCAAGGTTCGCCATCATGGATCTAGGGTACAGTTTCTCAACCTCGGGCCTCCAGCTGTTCTTGAACTTCAATTCCTAGAAGCCCAATTCAGCACACCTGTTGATCAGGGCTTCTGGGAGTTGAAGTCCAAGAACATCTGGAGTGCCAAGGTTCACCATCACTGGGGTAGGCAATCTCAATGGGGCTGAAGGCCATTTTTAAAGATGGTTGACAACAGCAGAGAATATGGCTAGTGGCATGGCCAAGAGAATAATTCTGGGAATTGAAGTTCAAGAACTCCTGGAGTGCCAAGGTTCGGCATCACTGGCCTAAGGGTTTATTTCCTATTCTAATGGAATCTTTAGTTGTATTCTATTAACATTTATTTATTAAATATATGGGTTCTACTGTGCGGGGGGAAATGAATATAGGCTGCTGCATGAAAGAGGGGAGCTTTGCACTATCCAGACAATGTTCTGTCTGCTCAGTGGTGGGCATCAGCAGGTTTGCACTGGTTCGCCAGAACTGGTAGGAGAAATTCTGGCTGGCCCCGCCCATCCAAGTTTTGAAATAAAGTAGTCCTAATTCAGGTGCAACACAGGGCTTTCCCCCAGCCACACCCACCATACCACGCCCACAGTGTGGGAGTAAATTTTTTTTGGAACCCACCACTTAAGCTAATGAATTACAAATTGATTAAATGGGGAGCTTTAGGTTTTGATTATGAAACAAAATCAAAAAGTAGAGAATAGCACTATTGTGCCCCCTCTCCCATAAAGTTGCTTCAATCAGATAGCTGAAGGGCAGAGTCCTTAACCCGGTTGTCAAGAACAGGAAGACCAAGCAAAGCGTAACTATGCAACTTAGTTCTAACTCTGATAGCAGGAACCTAGCAACTGAAACTCATAAACAGCAGCTGGAAAACATATTTCTTTCAAAATTTTCCTGAATTATTTATCTGTTTTTAAGGCAGAGAAGCCGGTACTCGTTTACCATGTAGGTCTCTGTTATCATATTTTTTTAAAACAAAGCTTGTAAAACAAACACTTTCAGATATGGGCAGGGAATTTGATCTTGGAGACCTGCCCTGTGCAGATGTGGAGAGAAAACACACGGCTTTATCTCCTCCTCAGGATGAAGAATGATCTCAACGGTAGCTGTGTTTAACAAAGAGGTCTATAATGACCAGTAAACATAACACAAACAATTGAATTACTGAACAGTGAGACATTTAACAAGAGGAGAAGAGCTGAGGTTATAAAATAGGGAGTTCAGTTATTCTGTGTTTCTTTTCTATAATCTCCTGGTTTGCCAGGAAGATAACTGCATTGCAATTCCCAAATACTGTACAATAAAAAGTAAATAACAGCCCAGAGTGCAAAACTTGCCTTTTCTTCTTCCTCATGCTTGTGATCTGTCCAGCTGTCACTGTCCCTAATTGAAGATGGCTACTATTGTGGGAGGGACTGCGATGGCTCAAGAGGTTAAGACGCTGAACTCAACGACTGGAAGGTCAGAGTTCGATTCCCAGTTACTGCACGACGAAGTGAGCTCCTGTCTCTGTCCCAGCTCCTGCCAACCTAGCAGTTCGAAAGCAGAAATTGCAAGTAGATAAGTAGGGACCACTTTGATGGGAAGGTAAACAGCATTACATGCACTCCAGTGTTGAGACATGCCTGCCATGTGTCCAGGGAAATGTCTGCGGATGAAGACAGCATTGGCTATAAACAGATGAGCACCGAACCCTAGAGTCAGATACGACTGGCTTTCAAGCAAGGGTGACCTTACTATTGTGGGAATTTTTGAAATATGGTTCACAAACTCTCAGGCCTGAGGTTTATATGTTCCCCATAGACACATGAAAGGCAAAATAAATTCTGCAGGGTTAAGCACTATCAGTGTGCAAGAATTGGATTTTTAAAGATTCTTGCTCATGCACAGAGCTTACATGCTAGCAAAAACCATCTCCCTTGCAAACTTGTCATCTTCCGAATGTGAAAAACAATGATGCAGAAGAGGAGAGGAGCTAACCACTTCCTCCTAGGGGTGCTTTCTGACAGACTCCTTCAGGCTGTTTCAAAACAAAACTACAGTATTTTCTTAATATATGGCTACCCTTCTTTAACAGACTTAATATAGGGAGTAAGCCACCAGACTGACAAAAATGATTCAGATTAAACCTAATTTTCCAAATTAATGTTCTAAGATACTATGAGAGAAAGCCAGATGTTGTATATTAGAGCCAAGTACTGTATCCTGTTCAATATTCATGTGTGTGAAATGTGGAAGCCACTGTGGTGATCTTAGGATCACATAGCCAAGTGTGTAACCATATGTGATAAGCACACCATCAGATTACCACAGCAATATGTGCAGCTGGAACTCTGTGTATAAATTATTATTCAGCAGATTATTGACCCACATTTATAAACAATAAATACAAACCGTATTGTGTACTGAATATTTTGGTTTATCTTATAGTTTCACTCAAGGAAAGCTGCACTGGCATAGAATCTACCACAGGCGATGTTCATGCTAACAATAGGCAGTAGAAGGCCCCCAAATCCAAATTCTATAGGCAAGGCTGGAATATGGTTACCTTAAATCTGTTGGATAAAAAGCTGCTCATCTGACCACCCCTTGACATCAACCTGGTGCTAATGGTAATGAATTGCTACAGCCAGTAGATACAGGAAAATGAAAAACAAACCAACATGACAACAAAATTGAAAAGAAGATATATTAAAACGGTCTGTACAGTACAGGTCCCCTCGTATCCAGGAGGGATATGTTCTGAGATGTTCCGTAGATACATGAAACCGTAGATAACAACGAACCCTATAATTAACACATATACCTGAGTCATAAAAGTTGGGGAGGGGTTTCAAATGCTTCAGTCATTCTACATAAGAGCTGCCAAAATGTCTGGCTCCATTCTTTGTTAACATTACCTTGCAGTATCCTCTAATGGTCAGCTCTAGTAATACGTCATAGAAATGCATATATATTATGTTTCAGGGATTTTTATTGAATATTTTTAAACCTATGGATAACTGAAGCTTTGGATACTGAATCCACAGATATGGGAGGGTGATCTGTATTGTGAAAACTGAATGATACCTAACATCTACAGTGTATCTAAGGATACTGAAGCTTAACTGTCTTCCCCGCACTCCCAGAAATTAAATCCATCATAAACAATGCAAGCAGACAGGGTTTTTAAATTGCAAGAATTACTGTGGATGTAATATGCATGCAGCTCATCATCATAATAAATGATGAGTTCCCTGGGCTGCCATTCCTAAAACACAGGAAATATCTATATCACAAAAATACAATAACATATTAATCAGTTTTGCTAACATGTTGCTGTTGCTCATTCGCACATGGACCACCGTACACCAGGCTCCTCTGTTATCTGCTAGCCACCATATGCCCAGATATATGCCCACTGTGTTAATGATACTGTCTAACCATCTCATAATCTGCTGCCCCCTTTTCCTTTTGCCTTCAATCTTCCCTAGCAACAGGGTCTTCTCCAGTGAGTCCTCTCGTCTCATTTGGTGGCCAAAGTATTTGAGCTTCAGCTTTAGTATTTGTCCTTCCAAAGAGCAGTCAGGGTTGATATCCTTCAGGATGGACTAATCTCTTTGCAGTCCAGGGGACTATCAAAAGTCTTCTCCAGCACCAAAGTTCGAAAGCGCTCAGCTTTCCTTATTGTCCAGCTCTCACACCCATACATTACTACTGGGAAGACCATTGCTTTAACTATGCAGAATTTTGTTGACAGTGTGATGGCTCTACTTTTTATTATGCTGCCTAGGTTCGCCCTAGCTTGCCTCTCAAGGAGTAAGCATCATTTTATTTCATTGCTGCAGTCACCATCTTTGATTCCAAGAAGGTAAAGTCTGTCACTGCTTCCATTTCTTCCCCTTCTATTTGCCAGGGAGTGATGGGACCAGATGACATGCTCTTGGGGTTTTTTGATGTTGAGTATCAAGCCAGCTTTTGCACTCTCCTCTTTCACCCTTAACAAGAGGCTCTTTAGATCTTCTTCACTTTCTGTCATTAGGGTAGGTTATTCGCTAACATCCATTTCCTCTAAAGAATTTTGCTTATTATACTTTACAGTGGTTTCTCATAGTACAGTGTTAAATAGTTCATACCACCCATCCTACAGATCTAGGAATGCTGTGGAGCCTCAAAAACCTGCCTATTCAATAGATGAAAACTCCTAGACATGATTAGGAGTTATAGGCTCCCAAGTGACTTATGAAGCCATGTACAGTAATACCCGGGATAACGCTAGTACCAGATAGCGCTAAAACCGCATAACATTACAAGATTTTCGGAAAAACTCTTGTATCGAATAACGCGATTTTTAGCGTTATCCGATACAGTCGTTCTTAGCAGCAGGGTGGCTGGAAAGCTGAACAGGGTTCTCCGTTCAGCTTCCCAGCCATCCTGCAGCTACGGAGGCAGGGGTGGGGAAGCTGGAAAGCTGACGGGGGGCTCCCCCGTCAGCTTCCCCAGCCACCCCACAGCTGTGGAGGCAAGGGCGGGTGGCTAGGGAAGCCGACAGGGAGTCCCCGTCAGCTTCCCCAGCCACCGTGCAGCTGTAGATCGGGTCCTCTGATCTCTCTGGAGCAGGCAGGGGACACGATCCAAGCTGTTTCTGGGCTTCCCCAATGTCCTCAGCCAGTGCAGCAAGCCAAAACGTCAGGGTTCGAATCCCGACATTCTGGCTTGCTGCAGCCTCCAGGGAAACAGGGCTTTTTTTTAACGTTGTGTGATCAATGCATCACACAATGTTAAAAACCGGATAACAACGAGACTTGTGGAACCAAGTCTCAATGTTATCTGGGGTACTAGTGTAATAGAAGTGAGGAATCTCTGGGCCTGCATATGTTGTTAGACTTGAAATGCTACGAGATCTAGTCACCACTGGCAAGAATCGGGGACCAGGGACTTACATTCATTTATAATTTCTTTGACACACACAATTAGAAAATCAAAGAAAATCCCAAAGCTGGAGAAGACTGTGTGAACCAGGAATCTGAAGCAAAACATGTGATCCAACACATAAGCCATATATATCCCTGCAACAGGGATAGTCTGAGTTTCTGGCTAACATCATTCCCCTTGCAGTGTATAAAATATTTAGTGTCAATAAATCAAAATCTTTACATGAACAGTATCATTTTAAATTCCCTTGCACTTGCAGAGCAAGACAATATAGTGACATAATGCAGTCACTACAACAGGGATCGACTTCCCCAACAGAATTGGGGGGGGGGGGGAGTGAGATATCTGGAATCCAAAGCCTTGCCAAAGACTAATGCTAGCTCCTGTGCCAACACAACATTGTGGCATAACAAACATCATTTGTGGAAGCCAACAGAGAGGGCCAAATGACTTCTACTGCATATCCCCCAAGCTTCATATTGCTCAGGTAAAGGATGTTCCACAAGATTAAGAGGAAACAAGGACCCACTGTTAGTCCTCTTCTTACTGCTGTATGGCTTCCATGGTCCCACATCAGGTTGAACATGGGTATCTGCCAAAAAGAAGCATAGACCTCTAATCAGGCTGGAACCCTATCAGTGCCCACTGGGGCCGAAAAAGCTATTAGAACTTTGTGAATAAGCATGTGGTGCAGCCTCCACTTGGTGTGTTTCATGCGCGACAGTGGCTACCAGAAGCAATCAGACTCTACAGCCAGTCTCAAGACTCTAGGGACAGCATTGGCACAAGAAAATGCAATGAAAGATGCGCAACACATCACTCTGACCCCATATCTGGAAATATATGATGAAGCTCTGTAAGAGGTACGTTACACTGATTTCCAAGGCTGCAATATTAAAATATAAGAATGATTAATGTATGAAACAACGTGGGTCATGTTATATGTGCCAACTATGCATTTTGTTATGGGCTCTTCACTTCTACTTTACTTGTTTTCCTTGGCACAACATACAGTGAACACACTTTCTAATGTTAGAAATAAGGGCAGAAGCTGTTTTATTGACTGCCAATTCCTCAGAAGATCTTGTTCTCTCTCAGGCAAACATCCACCTGTTGTGCTAATGACAGGGAAAAACAGTTTGGGGTTGTTGTTGTAAACAGTTAACTCAGTCGTTAAGATCCTAGTTCTCACACAACCTAACAGTGAAACAGTACATCCCATGTTGGATACTCAGGAAAAATATAGTCAAAATCTGTGATCAGGCCTTGGAAAAGTTATTGGTATGGACTGTGGCTCCCACTGTCTCTCAACCAGTTTGGCCAATGGCCATGCTAGTTGGGGATTCTGAGATGCAGTAAAAAGATAAAACCCCTTTTCCTAGCTCTGGCCGCACCCAGAAGAACGAACACCCCACCAGTGACTCTTCATTCAGTATGACCTTGTTTAATGTCACTTTATATCCTGTCTCTGAAATCCCTGTACTAACAATGGTGCTTCCCTTTTCTGTCCACAAAACCGAGCCCTATATCAGTGATGGCTAACCTTGGCACTCCAGGTGTTCTTGAACTTCAATTCCCAGAAGCCCTGATCAGCAGGAGTACTGACTCGGGCTTCTGGTAATTGAAGTCCAAGAGCATCTGGAGTGCCAAGGTAAGCCATCACACTCCTATATGCATATAATAAACACATCATGCGGTTGAATACCTATAAGACACAACTGCAGATTAGCTGAAATGTTTGAAGTGGTAGCTGTGTTACAACCAATACTTTTTTTTTGCTGTTTTGTTTACTCTTCGATAAAACTGTTTACCAGTTGTCAGATGTCTTTTTTCCAAACAAGAAAAGGGGAGAAGTAGTGAAGTTATTTTGCTCGATGCTCACAAGCCCTGAAAGTCAAGACTCACACATGCCTGCTAAATGCTAGCTAAAAGCACTGAATTATTCCCGCAAATAGTTGGGGGAAGTAATGTATAAGGAAATTCTTGCCTCTCCTAGTCTAAAATAGCCATGGCCCATGGCTTGATCAAGGAGTCATTCCAGGTGAAATTCTAACCCAGGGGTGCCCGAGCTTTTTGGGCCGTGGGCCAGCCACATGGTTCAGTGGGCCAGTCACGTGGTTCCTCCCACCAGAACTGGAAGTAAAATGGTCTTGCAATCTTTTTTGCAACAGATTTGTTTTGCAACAGGATGAGATAAATGTTAGGCTGCCATTTTCTCTGCTTAAACCAGAGGTGCCCAAACTACGGCCTGTGGGTGATAGTTTGGGCACCCCTGTTCTAACCCATACTTTCAGTAGCAATCTTCTTGCTACCATAGAAGCAAAAGGAGATATTTCTTTACATGGTGTAAGGATATAAGGTTGAGAAGCATCGCTTCTTGGCCTTTTGGCTAAGATCAAGTGTAGGCTGAGAAGTATAAAGTGAAAAGAGCCAGTGGGATAAATTTCAGGTTGTAGATTTCCCATCTTTTTCGTTAAAGAGACACATTCCAAATAGATGCTTTTGCCCACAACATAAGCTGTTCTTAATGCTGTAAGCATTTCTGTGGGGCAGAATATGAAATACAGTAATACCTTGGATAACGTTTGCATCAGATAACACTAAAACTGCATAACGTTAAGCAATAGGGGGGGGGAAAAACTTGTATCGCATAACGTTAAATCCTATGGGATGCATTGGATAACGTTCGCTAAAGCCTGTGCCGGTTACAATGTATCTCTATGGAGTTTTAACATTATCCGATGCAACCCATAGAATTTTAACGTTATAAGATAACATTAAAAATCGGATAACACTAAGACTTGTGGAACCAAGTTTTTGCGTTATCCGAGGTTTTACTGTAATGCATTTGTTTTCAAATTCAGTGATGCTAAATGAATGCCAAAACTTTGTGTTTTCCCCTAAGCACAAATATTTCTCTTCGCAGAAATTTTGGAAAATTCATGTTCCATTTCCCCCTATCATTTTCTACACTACATGCTGCATTCCCACCCATTCTTCTTATTGTAAAATCAACTAATTTGAATACTGCTTTTTAAACTTCTATTTAAATTGACTATTATATCCAAAACATCTTTAGGCATTTTCTATGCTATTTTAAAAATGTATTTAACATACTTGCTATGTAGTTACATAACTTGTTCCTGTTCTACTATGAGTGAATGGCTGCCTCAGTACAATTACAGTATATGCCCAGAACACTTATTTTCTTTGCTGTCTCCACTTTTCTTCAGTCATCGTCATGAACTATTCTATTTTCTTGGTTGCTCTTGTTTCATTGTACACACTTTATGTCATGTTTACCTAGCAGTGGCCAACATACTTTCATATACTGTACAGCATCTTTTGAACATATTACAGAAATGTTAATGATTTCACCTCCTCTCTCCACCTTCAGGTCAGCTTTTATTTGTTTCCCACATGAGCAAAATGACCTGACCAGCGATGGGATGTAACAGGTTCTCACCAGTTCTCCAGAACCGGTAGTAACTTTCCCCAGTGTCCCGGAGAACCGGTAGCAGCTTTTGGAGGGAACCACCTTCGGGGCTTACCTTTTCACTGGTTCCCCCACTGTGCATGTGCTCCAAGCACTTGGTGTGTATGCACACCTACAGTGCTTGGCGCGTATGCACGGCTTCCTTGCTGTCCTCCCAAGTGGGGAGGAGGAAGAGAAACTGCTAGCCTAAAGCACCATTGGTTCGTGTTGTGTTGTGTGGGTGGGTGGGTGGGTTGAGGGGTGTGTGTGTCCTTATTTTTATTTTATTATTTTATTTTATTATTTTATTTTTATTCTTTGGCCACACCCATGACATCATGACATTAGCTCCGCCCACACTGTGATGACATCATGGTGGGGTAGCAAAAATTTTGACATCCCACCACTGAACCTGACTGATGGATATGGGATGATTCAATGGCAAAGTAACCTCTTTACCCAAAACCCAGCTAACTCCCGCCAGCAGGGTAAAAGGGAGGGTGCATCAGACATATAAACAAACCAGGCAAACTACAGGTATCTCTCAATTTACTAAATACAGTACAAATTAATTTGCTAAGATCAGGAAAGTTTATATTTGAATAAATAGTCTTTTCCTCTTAAAGAGCTCTTCTATTAATGATACTCTGACTCTGTGGTTCCCAATGCGGGACATACGCCACATAGGGGGGAAATTTGATTTTTGGGGTGGTGGTGGTGGTTAAAGATGAATAGCCTTTTAGGCTTCCTCCACGTGAATAGGAGTTCACTTTTTGAATAATAAGAATTATATGTCACAGGGGAAAGGGATCAGGATTTTAGAGATGCATAGTTGGGGCATGGCCAAAAAAAGGCTGGGAATCACCGTTAACTGTATCATCTAGATTTACAAATTCTAGGGACAGAAAAAGAGTTTGGTTGTTTTCATACTCTGCTTGTGAATTTCCTGATAGCATCTTGTGGGAAAGTCCAGAAAACTTAACTATCTGAACAGCTAATCCCATCCATATTAGTTTTGTTCTTAAGTGCTTGCATTCATATAGAAAATAGTAGCTGAAATCCTGTTGTGCATGAGAGATTATGTCATGACATCATGGGTGGAGCCAATGTCATGACATTGTGGGCAGAGCCAAATAAAAAATAAAAATAAACACACACACACACAACTCAACCCACCCACCCCAAACAAACAAAAAAAAAAAACCCAAAACACCAAGTAACTTACCTAGCTAGGCAGGCAGCAGGCAGGCAGGAACCGTGGGGCGCTGCGTCAAACCGCCGCAGTGGCAAACCGGCACAGCAGTGCAGCACGGCAAGGAAAGGCTGCCGCCTGTAGAGGCGCTTCCTGCGCTTCCTTTCTGGGCAGCCAAAATGGTTGCCCGGAACTGCACTTGCGTCAAACCTCCATTTGACGCATATGCACTTCTATTTTTTAGTGTGCATGTGTCAAATAGAGGTTTGACGCATGTGCAGTTCCGGGCAGCCATTTTGACTGCCCTGAAATACACTTCCGAAGGGGGGTGAAGAGGTGACCGAACCGGTCGCCTGGATGTTTACCACCCCCCGGCGACCCTCCTCGTGATGGGTGCTACCGGTTCGGGCGAACCAGTTTGAACCGGTAACAACCCATCACTGGTTATGTGTGCTGTAATATGGGATTTATTATTACTTTCCACAGTTTGAGGCATCTGCTGGGAAGATACTGGAATGTTGGTGGCAACAGCTGCAACTTGTATCTGATAATGCATTTCCCCCTGAAGCAGGAAAGATGCCATTGACATGAATTTGTTTAAGGTTGATACCATCTTGCCATGAGGTGACCCACACACTATGATCACAGAGCCATCTCTTGCGGCATATATGAAATGAGACACTGGCACTGCAGTGGACTGCTGCAGTCTTGAGGATATTACCAAGGTGCACCTTCACAGCCAGTTCATCTGGCATGGCCTCTTCCGCCTCCATGACCGTTGGGAATCAGAGTTCCTCCTCCGCTCATTTTGCCGTTGGGCCTAATATGATGGTTTCCAGTGCCATTTCCTCCACTGAGGGGACCAGCACCCCACCCAAAGGGGCTCATCCGCCTGTAGCTGTTAGCTCTTTAGGGAGACAGGTTATTTACCACCGCCCAACACTCAGCATTGAGTCGTTGGTGGTACGGTCTACTGCATTATTGTAGTGGGTTGTCCAGCCAGACATCTATTGGAATATAGCTCTGTGTATACTGGGGAGGGGATCTGCATTTCAATTGGGCTCAAAACCAAAACTGTAACTTTTAAAATTAACTTTTCAAAAAAAAAAATCCTTCTCATAGCAGCCTCCCCTACCCTTCAGAAGAAGCTAAAGAGGATCAGAAGGCCTCTGCTTAAAAAGGTATATACCATGGGCTGAGACTCAGATTCCCCCAAAACTAGGGAGAAAGACCTTGTGTGAGCAAAGCCACACCCCTCTGGTCTTTGTACCTCATATAGACTTCTTACAATGTTTTCTAATTGTCTTTGCAGAATATTAATAATGTTGGAAGGCTCACCAAGCCACTTTCTTTTACCTATTACCTGTAAACCTTTTCTTTATCCACTGATTTTATGGCAAGATTTTTTTAAAATGAAGGGACATTTCTATATAAATATATTTATCAGTCTCCTTTTTTCAGTCAATATAAAGAAGGATTAACCAATTGATGCACTTGCTTTTGTGTTAGCTTTAGATTTGTTTAGTCATCTATGAGCATTAACTGAGTCAACTGGAGCCTCTTACATGCTTGTTGCAAGGAGTGAAAAAAATGGATTCAAATTAGCCAATCAGCTGCAGCAGAAGAATTAAATTTTCCTGTTTTCCAGTCTGCATTTTTCTCCCATCTGACATCTGAATGGATAGGCCAGGGTGGAACATAGATTAGTTGGCATGGCTGGCAGGACATCTCTGCCCTCAGGTTCCTTTGAATACGTTTCTATTCATGACTTACATGCTTCAGTTCTAACATGCACCACCCTTAGAAATTACATGCTCCAAACTGGTGATATAATGGAAAACATTTAAGCTCTTTAAAAAAAAAACACCCTACAATTTCTTAAAATGTCCTGAATCTATAAGCAAGAAAGAGTCTTCTAAAATACTGCTCTTTTGCAGTGGTAGACAATAACCAGTGGTGGGATGTCAAAAATTTTACTACCCCACCGTGAAGTCATCACAATGTGGGCGGAGCTAACATCTTGACATCATGGGCAGAGCCAACGTCATGATGCCATGAGGTTGTGGGCGGGGCCAAAGAAAAATAATAATAAAAATTAATAACAAATAAAATAAAAATAAACACACACATACACCTCAACCCACCCACCCACCCACAACACAAACCCGTAAATAAAATAAATAAATAAATAAAAATAATACATTAAAATACACCCACCCACCCCAAACACAAATCAAACAGAGCTTTTAAACCAGAGATTAAAGCTTATTCTGGCTAATCTTTCTCACACTAGGTCAGATGGAAGGAACTACAGAATGAACTCACCACAAGATGGCTTCATTTTGGCACTTTTCAACTTTTCAACAGTTAAAGAAGTTAGGTACTAAGACTTTACCTAACCAGTTCTCTAGGATAATATGCCTTAATGTAAAAGTAAAACAGCTGTACCTCCTTAAGGGTTCCCCAATTGGAACAGCAATTGGAACAGCACAGGTGTAGCTTATTGATGAGGTAACTCCAAGACATTGCTTAAAAACCCAAAGCCAGGCCGCCAGGCCTTTTTAGGAACTGTGGTAGTACATCAATATAAGTAAAGGTATTAAATGCACATTAAAATACACACAGACACACCACATCCAAAGGTGAATCACTTACCCTGGGGAGCAGGCTATAGGGAGCTTCAGGCTAGTAGCTTCTCTTCCTCCTCCCCGCTTGGGAGGACAGCAAGGAGGCTGTGCATACGCGCCAAGCACTGTAGGCGTGCATGCACACCAAGTGCTTGGCGCGCATGCTCAGTGGGGGAACCAGTGAAAAGGTAAGCCCCAAAGGTGGTTCCCCCCAAAAGCTGCTATCAGTTCTCCGGGACACTGGGAAAAGTTACTACCGGTTCTGGTGAACTGGTGCGAACCTGTTACATCCCATCACTGAAAATAACTCCTTATGAAGAAACATTGGCTTGCATTGTTGCATGCATGACTATCTCATATAAGAAACTTCCTCTCATCTAAAGATAAAATTAAATAATGGCTTGGTTTATATTAGAAACATTTTCATTTGAGTCGTGGACTGCAACTCGTATCCGAAAATGCATTTCCCCCCCCTGAAGCAGAAAAAATGTCACTGGCATGAATTTGTTTAAGATGGATCCCATCTTGCCATGAAGTGACCCACAAACTATGATCTTGGAGCCATCACCCACAGCACACATGAAGCACAACATGCAATGGACTGCCACAGCCTTGAGGATATGGACAAGGTGCCCCTTCACAACCAGTCCATCTGGCATGGCCTCTTCTGCCTCCTTGGGAATCAGAGTTTCTTCTCTGCTCATTTTGCTGTTGGACCCAATATGATGGTTTCCAGTGGCATTTCCTCCACTGAAGGTGACCAACACCCCACCTAAAGGGGCTCATCCACCTGTAACCATTGGCCCCTTTAGGAAGTCAGGTTAGTTAACCGCTGCCTGACACTCGACGTTGAGTCACTGGCTGTATGGTCTGCTCCATTACTGTAGCGGGGTGTCCGGCCAGACAGACTCATTATGAGTAGACCATCTAGGAAGCAATACCATTTTAGCATACCAGAGAAAACTGCTCGCCTTTTCTCGAAGTGTAATCCCAGCGTGGAGAACAGAGCTGGGGTTGACTAGAGAGCAGCCTAGCCATGTTATCTGGGATCGGTTTGATCCAGTTGTCCCCGAGGAAGTGGACAGGCTCCTGGGAACTGTTCATGCCACTGCCTGTGCATTAGAGCCATGCCCCGCCTGGCTAATGAAAACAATCAGGACGGTTACAGTCAGTTGGGTCAGAGCAATTATAAATACTTTGTTGCGGGAGGGTTTTTTTTCAGAAACCTTAAAACATGCCTTGGTTCACCCTCTCCTAAAAAATATCCTCTCTCGACCCTACGGTGCTTGCCAATTATTGGCCTGCCTCCAACCTGCCCTTTTTGGATAAGGTTTTGGAGAAGGCAGTGGCGCGGCAGTTACAAGGGATCCTGGATGAAACGGATTATCTGGACCCTTTCCAGTCAGGATTCAGGCCCGGATATGGTACGGAAGCTACTAGTAAGACAGGAGAGAAGATCTGATGGGTGATAATAGCGATCAGAAGGAAATTGGTGCATGCCCGCACACATGCACGCTGACATAACTGACTTGCAAATGAGATCACAAATTTGGCAGAGAGAATAACTTCACCACATGCATACTTATGGCTCCAAAACATTTCCAGCAATTTTAAAATGTCCAATGTGACTCTTATGGGGTCCATTATTGTGCTCTACAAAACTATGCTTACAAATATTTTTTTGAATAATTAAAGAGCTAGAAATTTATGAACAAATTACCATGTGAGGAAAAACGGTTGACTATTCTTTTCCTTGAAATACTGTTGTTGTTGTTTTGCTTATGAGGAAGCACTGAAATATACAAACCTTTCCCTTGTGTTTGCAAACTGAAGTGAGATCATCCAGTAAGGTCTTTGCTATTTAATTCTGCTAATTGTATGAGCCGACCAGAAGCCCAATTAAAAGCAAATAAACTGAGATGGAACTTTCATTATATCTCACTGATATCTGTGAAACCGATATAATAAACCTACAGATATTCTGTGTCCACAGCATCTAATCTACCTAAGCGTGCTTCCATTTGAATTTCTGATATTATTCAATTTTTTAAAAGACTTGCCAACCTATGTTATTATTTATTTATATATTTGAATTTGTTTATCGCCCTCCTCCCCGAAGGGACCCAGGGCGATTCCCAACACAACAGCATATTGACAACAATTTAAAACCAGTTCAAAAATTAAAAGTTTTAAAAGAAGCTTAAAATACAGTCTTATACAATCTTATACAGTCGTATACAGTTAAACCTCGATTAACGTTATGACTTGGTTCCAGAAGTCATGACATTATCCGATTTTTAGCGCTGTCCGATGCATGAAACGCTAAAAAAAAAAAAGCCCTAACTTCAGGGACAAACCGCGCGGTTTGTTCCCGAAGTCAAGCTGACCCTAGGTTAGCAATCACTAGCCTAGGGTCAGTTTGACTTTAGGGACAAACCACGTGGTTTGTCCCTGAAGTCATCACTGCAGGGTGTCGGGGGTGGATAGGGCTACCCAATCCACTACCACCACCCCCGGCAGCGATGGATCGCTGGTGTGTGTGTGTGGATTGGGTAGATGTTCTACCCAATCCACATACACCGTAGACGATTGCCTTGAATAACACTAAAGAATCGTTATCCAGAATTGTTATCCGATGCAAGTTTTTTCCAAAAAACTTGCATCGTTATCCAATTTTAGCGTTATCCGATGCAATCGTTATTTGAGGTATTACTGTATCAGAAAGGTTTGGCTTTGTCAATTACATCTAAATTTCTCAAACAAATTATAAATCCAGTTATGGAGTTTGATCTTTGTCATACAACAAATAAGAGCTGGGTGATACAGGGACTGTGATGACTTAGTGGTTAAGATGCTGAACTTGATGACTGA
This sequence comes from Furcifer pardalis, assembly GCA_030440675.1. NCBI lineage: Eukaryota > Metazoa > Chordata > Lepidosauria > Squamata > Chamaeleonidae > Furcifer > Furcifer pardalis. The sequence continues at coordinate 50,892,130 of CP126897.1, forward strand.
AAGGTCAACAGTTGGAGACCCAAGGGCTGCACCACGAAGTGAGCTCCCATCTCTATCTTAGCTCCTGCCAACCTTGCTGTTCAAAAGCAAGAAACTGCAAGTAGATAAATAGGTACCACTTTGGTGGGAAGGTGAATAGTGTTCTACATGTCCACGGAAATATCTGCAGATGCAGACAGCATGACTCTTTGGCTATAAGCTGAGATGAGCACTGAACCCTAGAATAAGAAACAACTGGCTTTCAACCAAAGGTGACATTTACCTTTACCCAATACAGGGCAACCCCCATATCCACAAGGGATACATTGCAAGACTATCTGAAGTTACCTGAAACCTCAGCAAAAAAGCTTACCTTTATTTACATTCATATACCTCAGTCATAAAAATGGGTGGAGGGTAGGTTACAAATATCTCCATCATTCTACTCAGTTCCTAACAAAATGGCTGTTGTAAACAATCTAAATATTCCCTTCTAAATGATGATCAACTGATGTTGCTATACATGTAACTATTTCAACCATCAATGTTCCTATGTCACTCTCTTCAGTATAATTTGTTGAGAGGACTAGAATAGCAACATTTGAAGCTATGGAGAAACGATAATTAAGAACAAATCCATTACAGAATGGACAGAATCTCATCCAGTGTGCCTTATACATGATCTTAAACTACTACTTCACAAACATTGCCCCCTTAGACAAAAACTAACATTGAAAAAAGGCTTTCTGCACACCACTCAAGATCTAAATCAGGTGGCCAAACTACGGCCTGTGGCGCCAAATCATCTGGCCTGCACTATCCTTGGAAGTAAAATGTGTATGCGCATAACACACCTGCGCATGTACATAACACTGCCGTAAATGACTCGCAGCTGTCGTAAATATGTTTACAATAGCCGTGGGTCATTTATGGCAGCATTATGCACATGAATGGGCATGTTATGCACACGCGCATTTTACTCCCACTTCAGGTGGGAGGAACCATGTGACTGGCCCGTGGCCCGCAAAGTTTGGGCATTCCCGATCTAAATATTAGAGTCTAGAATATACCTATGGAGTGCAAAAACAATAAACCTTGCCAAATTGATAAATGCACATGATTCTGGCTACAACATCTGGTAATCACTTAGCAGACACTGAAGTAGGAAGATCAAAGAATTATTGCAGGACAATTTTTTTGTGAATGTGGAGAAAATTAGTCTATGTAGCATATATGTGCGTACAATTTATGCCTTATGTACAAAAGAAAATTAGTAAATTGCTGATATAACACTATTGAAATAGCCCACTTCTAGTCAAAAGCAGTTTATTTTCGCATTTTAATTTGTTTTATTCTATATATCATATATGACCATAATTTTAAATTGTGTAATGCTCTGATACAGATAAAGCAACCATGTCCTCTGCTTCGTATGCAGATTCATCAAAAAGCATCTTTGGTTTCTTACTCTAGTTAAGAGGCTTATAGTTCACTGATCACTGCCCACATGTGGTTTCATTTTGTGCACCATTTGGCACTCTTGTTTTTAAAGACAGGACTGGTAAAATGCTATCTGAAAGGCACAGGGCAGCTCAGGAGCAGAATGGCATCGTACCACAAAATTTCATGGTGAGGAACTCCTACTTGGGACTAGTAAAGATCAGTCTTGCCTTGTGTGGAGAAATACAATTGTGATGGCGAACCCTGGCACACCAACATTCTTGGAATTCCAATTCCTAGAAGCCCAAACACCCTGTAAATCCACACGAATGGGTTTACTGCGATTCATCCTGCCCACACAGCTCTCGTCGCTCCCGGAAGCGGAAGTAAAATGCGCCCGTACGGCACGTTTTACTTCCGCTTCCAGGAGTGACAATGGTACGGATGAATTGGGTGTTGGGGGCCAGATACGTCCCGTGGGCCTTAGTTTGGGCACCCCTGGTTTAAGCAGAAGAAATGTCAGCCTAAAATCTCTCTCATGCTAGGTGGCTTATTTAGTGGATTACCACCCTTTGGGTCTGAATTTTATAATTTTTGTGCAGCTTGTACACTGTTTTATGACTTTTAGAGTTAAACATTAAGTTTTAATTATATGTAGTATAGATTATCCTATGTTTTAACCTTGATGTAAGCCGCTCAGAGTTGGGTTCACCCGATTGGGGCGGGGTAGCAAATGCAATAAATAATAATAATAATAATAGTTGTAATTAAATAGACATGAGACTTTGTGTAGGGTAGAAGCAAAAAAACCCAAAAAGCCCAGAACCCTCATAGGGCTCCTAATTTATTCCTGCATTCGAGGACTGGCATGACGTGTCTCTCTAAGACAATCAATCTATGTCATACATGCTAATTGTGAGAAGACTGCGATTAACTAAGGTATATAATTGCCAACTGTCAGAGTGCCAAAACATGACTAACCATGAGCTCATGTAAAAACAAGGTTTGAACCTGGCAGAACCTATTTGCCTTTATCTATATTTCCTTTGAAATCAAGCTGTTTGATGTTCAGTAATAATAATAATAATAATAATAATAATAATAATAATAATAATATCTCATCCTGTTGCAAGACATGTTTTGCCTCCACTTCTGGTGAGGGGGGGGGAACCACATGACCGCCCCGCAGCCTGAAAAGTTTGGGCACCCCCGTTTTAAACTACTGAGAGGACACCAGGGAGGTATCTCTGGAGGTAGTGGGGCAGCTGAGGTTGCGCCCCTCCACAGCCTTGCCCGCCTTGGCACCCCTCATCCTTCCTACTGAAAGCCGTGTGTGTCCCCCTCAGCCCACCCCACCCCGTGCGCTTGTGGGAGAAACCAGGGGCAGGGCAGGGCGCGCAGCCGGCCATGTAAGGCAAGCAGCAACAGCAGCGACGGCGCGCGACGCCAGCAACGCAGGGAGGAGCCCAGCTTGCCGGCCTAAGCGCCGTGGTGTGTGTGTGGGGGGGGTAGCAGAGTAAGGTGATTGGCCACCACCGCCGGCCCTTGACCAATGCCAGGCGGGCAGGGCGGGGCTTCCCGGCTTGCCTCTGAGCGGGGCTTGTTGCCTGCATTAGCAGCCCCTGGTGCTGCGGTGCTTGGCGTTCCTTGGGCTTGCTGGGCTCAGGTGCCCTCGGAAGGGGTGAGCGCGGGGGAGGGCAGGACCCGAGAGGCAAGCCCACCGGTGTGTCTCCACCCTAGACTTGGGAGGTAAGCGAGAGGGGGGAAAGGGTTTTTAGTATTGGGGACTTTCCCCCCCCCCTTGCCCCAAATGGACCTGCCCTGGAATCCCTCCAGTTGGTTTCGGTGGGGAGTCAGCAGAGCAGAGCCCAGGTTTTATTTTTAGGGGTGCGGGTGGGAGTTTGATTAATCAGAAGGGCTGCGAGAAATGCCAGGAGCGCCTGTGTGTTTGTGTTTACTTCTGTCATAGCATCGTCCTTATGATCACAACGTAGTTATAATAATAATAATAATAATAATAATAATAATAATAATAATAATAATAATAATAATAATAATAATAATAATAATAATAATAATAATAATAATAATAATAATAATAATAATAATGTCCCCTGGACAGCGAGGAGAACAAATAGGTCAATCTTAGAGGAAATCAACCCTGACTGCTCCTTAGAAGGTCAAATAATAAAGATGAAGCTAAAGTACAAGTAATACCTCATATAACATTAGTATCGAATAACACTAAAATCGCATAACATTAAGGAATCTGGGGGGAAGAATTGCATCAGATAACATTAAGATCCTATGGGATGCTTCAGATAACAACCACTAAAGCCTGTGTGGTTACAATGTATCTCTATGGATCCCATAGGATTTTAACATGCATCAGATAACACTAAAAATCATATAACACCAAGACTTGTGGAACCAGGTTTTAGTGTTATATGAGGTTTTACTGGTACTTTGGACATCAAATGAGAAGAGAGGATTCGCTTGAGAAAGCCTTGATGCTGGGAAAGGTGGAGGGCAAAAGAAGAAGGGGGCGGCAAAAAATGAGATGGCTAGATGGTATTGTGGAGACAGTGGGCACAGAACTGAGCGAGTTGAGGGGGATGGTGGAGGACAGGAGTGCCTGGCGGACAGTGGTCCATGGGGTCGCAGAAGGTCGGAGTCGACTGTGCGACTGAACAATAATAATAATAATAATAATAATAATAATAATAATAATAATAATAATAATAATAATAATAATAATAATAATAATAATAATAATAATAATAAATAGGAGATGTCGTTTTGTACTGAATCATTTGTCGTTTTGAACAAGGCGGCTCCCACGAAACTGCAGCACCAGGAACATAAAAACAGCAAATCCATTAAAAACGTAAAGCAAAATGTCCTCGAAATTAGAAGAACCTGCCTGTTCCCCCCCCCCCTTATCTCCCTTTTGTTTATTTATATTTGAGACAGAAACCTTTCTGCTATGATGACATTTTCTTTTTTGGTAACTGCATTTCTAGATCCTCTTCTCTCCCTTTGAAAAGCGATGTGCCGTACTGGCAAAATAAACAGTGGCCACAGGCAACCCGCCTATTCCCAAACTTGAATTTTGCATCAATATTGTGACATTGGAAGATGGTGTCAGTCAGCTGTCAGTGATTCCTAGCTCTCTTATGCACAGGGTTCAGAATTATCTCTTAGTTTAAACCAGGGGTGCCCAAATGTTTCAGTCCATGGGCTGGTCACGTGGTTCAGGGAGTCAGTCACTACGGCCCGGGGACCGGATGCGGCCCCTGATGCCAGTTCATCTGGGCCGTGAAGCGGAAGTAAAACGTGCCTGTACGGGCTTTGTGGGCTGGATGAATTGGCATTGGGGGCCACATCCGGCCCCCAGGCCATAGTTTAAACGGGCACCCCTGGTTTAAATTATTTCCAGACTGTGGTAAAGTCTGCTGCAGGAAAGGAACTAAGCAATATGGCACCTCCAAGACTGGCAGGTTTGTTATAACATTAGCTTGTGTGTGACTGTTGAAAAGGAAGAATATTGAGGAACCAAGAGTGAATTAATTTGTTTTATTTGGCTTCTGTCTTGCCTTCTTTGGAGGATTTAGACCCAAAGGTGGATTCTACCTGGTTATAGCTTCAGGACTTCCCTATGTTTTTCTATGGGGATTCACAGATGTTTCAGCATTATGTAATATTTCTAGCAATAGGCAGTGGTGCTCTGTCTGTGCCCATTTCACCAAAGACTTCCTTCTCTTTCCTCTTTGATTGTTTTGTATGTCTTTTCTCTCAGCTGTCTGAGAAAAAGGATTCTGGGAAGCTGTTTGGCATCTGCAGCAGCTGGGAGCCCTTTTGCAGCTGCTTCTTGCCTTGTTTATTAAGATAGAATGCATTTAGGAGCATCTGACAGCTGGATCCTTCCATGGGGTTTCCTTATCAGCACCCCCACACCCAGCATCTTATGCTTCTGTTTTGAATAAGTGCAACAGACCCTGCTTTGGAGATAGGAAGTGCATAGTAGGTTATTCGCTCTGGATTATTTTAGTTTCACTTGCTGGTTTTATTCCTGCCAGAGAGAGTGAGCGTGAGCATGCAATGTTTACATATTTCTTCTCTTTGCTGCTGCTGCTGTCTGTGTGCTGCACGTGATCTGAGTTGCACTCTCCAACCAATTCATTCATTCCACATCTAGCTCATTGCTTCGGTTGTAGGGGTAGCTTGAGGATTTGTACCAGCAGGCAATGTTCAGGTTAAACTGAAGCAATGCTTAATTTCTAAAATTGAAAGCAAGTCCTGGAATTCATATCCTCTGCAGGGTGGATGGGCAGGATCCCTTCAGGTGTGATAGAGGCACTACCCCTGAATTTTCAGCTGTCAGTCATCCCTCGCTCGCTTGTTTACTCATGTGTAAGGTAAAATGTTCAGGTTGTAATGGACGCCTTTGCTCAGTGAGATGCGTATTATCTTCTGTGTCCTGGTGGTTTCTTCAGTGAATGAGCAGGCACTTGGATGACTGGAGAGACACTTGGTTTAATTTCTTGTTTCGGTTATCTAATAATTAACATCAAATAGGAAAGAATCATTTTAATTTTCTGGTAATGGGTTGGCGCTCTGATTTGGAGAATATTTTCTTCAATTAAGAAAAGTGTTTCATATCTCAGGGCACTGAAATAAACATTTTGGGATTATGATCTGGTGACATCAACATCCAATTAAGCATTCTGTTTTAAGTGTTTTAATGGCACCTCCCTAAACAGCTATTCTGCTTGTTACATTGTGACCTAGTTTTCACTGAGGTGGGAAGCCTGGGCCATTAAATGGGCCATACCATTTGAGATTACAAGAGAGGGATTATGCCATGGAAAGCTGCTGTTCCATACAAAGGCATTCTCTGTGCCAAACCAAGAGAATCCCTTCTACACTCTCTCTCTCTTTTTGTCATCTGTGATTTGAAATAACGTAGTAGAACCCATGCCCAAGTTTTATCACCTTATTGAACCTGAGATCTGTTTTAGCCATTGGATGACTTGATAATTGAAAAAGACAGTTCTTGGTAAATTGATAATCAGTAATCCATAAAAATAAATTTGTTATGAGGAGATACTAACTATGGCTTGGATCTGAATGTAATCAAGACCGTATCCCTTGAAATCAATGATTAACCTAAATCTGATTAATTTTATTGAATCTGCTTTTAAGTACAAGAAAGTCTGAAACCAAATCAACATTTTATTCATGTGATCTTAATACTAATTAGATGCTCTTGACTTGAGTAAAGAGGTTTACCCGCTCTTTGAAGTAAGACAAAAATGTGGTTATTCTAACATGCATTGTTTATTGTGTGTAGAAACAATAGCTCTTTCAAGAGCTGAAGAATGTTAGGACACATGTATTGTTCCCTATGTTTATTCCACTATCTTCTCCATTTAGAGCTTTCCAAGCTTTTGTAGTACAGTAATACCTCGGATAACGTTTACCTCGGATAACGCTAAAATCGCATAACATTAAGTAATCTGGGGAGGAGAATTGGATCAAATAACGTTAAGGTCCTATGGGATGGATCGGATAACAACCACTAAAGTCTGTGCGGTTACAATGTATCTCTATGGAGCTTTAACGTTATCCGATCCATCCCATAGGATTTTAACATGGATCGGATAACACTAAAAATCGGATAACACCAAGACTTGTGGAACCAAGTCTTAGCGTTATCCGAGGTATTACTGTATTCAGAAACCTGCAAATACTTTATGACTAGATACACTGTGTCAAAAACAATGAGCGTGTAAACTACAGTAAAACCTCGCATAAAGAGCATCTCGCTTAAGAGAGTAACTCGCTTAAAGAGCAGAATTTTCTCTGAATATTTGCTTCGCTTAACAAATAAAACCAACCAAAAACTCGCTTAACAAATAAATCGGGGTTCGCAATCCCCCCCCACACAATTGATCATTTACAACGGTGTTTCGCTTAAAGAGCAAACTCGCTTAAAGAGCAATCCTGTGGAACGCATTATGCTCTTTAAGCGAGGTACAGTACAACTGTATTAGGAACTAATGGTGAAGGGAGATTAGTAATTTTTTTTGCAATTATATTTTTATTTATTATCACATATATATTACAACAAACATATAGAACAATAATATAACAAAAAAAAAACAGTGAACAGAAACCAAAATTGTACATATAAAGACATATGCGAATACACCCACCCATTCACATACATGTGCACGCACACTAACTTGTAAACAAACCACACAAATCATTCCAGCTCATGTTGTACATATGATCCCAGATAAGTTGAATAACTTGAAGATGCTAATATCTCAGTTCTGCCAAAACTTCAACATTTCTTGACTTGGTTTAATACCATCATTACTAGTCATACCAAATATAACAAATGGTTCCCAGATTTTCCAAAATACATTCTTAATGTTTAAACCTCTTCTAATCTTTGTTTCATTTGTTAATTTGTCATTAAATGCTAAACGCCATGCCATGTTATACCATCTCCCTTTATCAATTATAAACTTGTTTTTCCATTCGCAAGCAATTAATTGTCTCACCACAGATAGTAAAGTGATCATTAACTCTTTCTTATTCTCGCTTAACTTCACTTCATCTGTTTCCCCCAGTAGCACAGCTTTGGTGGATAACCTGATCTCTAACGACATAATCTTTCCCAGCTCTTTTTCTATAATTTTCCAAAATTTGTTTGCAAATTCACACGACCACCACATGTGAATATACGTTCCAAGTTCTTTGCCACACCTCCAACATAAATTTGTTTCAGCCTTGCCCATTTGCCATAAACGTATTGGGGTGGTATACCATTTCCATAATACTTTACAATTGTGTTCTTTCTCTTTTATAGAAAGTACCTTCATTAATCTTTGGTTCCATTTCCGTTTCCATTCTTTATCGCAGATTACAATACCTAAGTCCTTTTCCCATGATTCTTTTAGTATTTTTTGGGGTAGCTCATTTTTATTAATTATCTTAATTATCTTATAAATTTTGCCAACTAATCCTTTTTCCAGAGTTAACCCCTTCCTTAATTTGTATATAATCTCATCAAAAGGTGTTATTTCTCTCCCTATATAATTTTTTAATCTCTGTTTCCTATCCCATTCTTCCATTTGTTTTTCCTGAAACCAATTCAGACTTAAACTGGTATATATCATTTTTCTTCTTTGCTGTTCCCTGCAAGATGCAATCCACTGACTTAAAAGCATTACCTTCTCCTGAATTAATCACTAGAGTATTGAATATTCTGAAGTCAATTAAACAAAATAAAGAAAAAACATGTTTTTTGTTTTTGGATATCTACAAAGCTTTTGATTCCATCCAGTGGCAAACAATCAAAGAAATAATAAAAATCATGGGATTTGGCAGATTAGTATTTTAAATAAATCGCTGAGTGTTAGGTGGCAGTAAATAACCAGACTTCCTAAAGGGTCCAATGGCTACAGGCAGATGAGCCCCTTTAGATGTGGTGATGGACCCCTCAGTGGAGGAAATGCCACTGAAAACCATCATATTGGGCCCAACAGCAAAATGAGCAGAGGAGAAACCATTATTCTGATTCTCAATGGTCCTGGTGGTAGAAGAGGCCATGCCAGATGAACTGGGTTTGAAGGAGCACCTTGTTAAAACAGTAATACCTCATATAACATTAGTATCGAATAACACGAAAATCGCATAACATTAAGGAATCTGGGGGGAAGAATTGCATCGGATAACATTAAGATCCTATGGGATGCTTCAGATAACAACCGCTAAAGCCTGTGTGGTTACAATGTATCTCTATGGATCCCATAGGATTTTAACATGCATCAGATAACACTAAAAATCGTATAACACCAAGACTTGTGGAACCAGGTTTTAGTGTTATCTGAGGTTTTACTGTATCCTCAAGGCTGCAGCAGTCCATTGCAGTCCTGGTGTTAAATCCTGCAAGTCACTTGAACTTCATGGCAAATTGGGATCCACCCTAAACAAATTCATGCCAATGCCATTTTCCCTGTTGTCATTCTTCTTTTGTGAAAAATGATTTCCAGGTGGTAGGGGAAATGTATACTCAGATACGAGTAGCAGCTGATGACACCATTTTAAATAAATGCAAATGCAACCGCTTATATACTTCCCCATAGTGCTAAAGCACTCTCTGGAGGTTTACAAAGTAATTATTCATGACTGAACTCAGATCATAAGCAGAATTTTGACTGCAGTACTGCAGTTTAACCACTGCACCACAGATGTGAAAGTAACTTGAATGCATATTTTAAAATCTTACATCAGTCTTCATTAAATATTTCTACTATAGTACCTTCAACTTGTTTAAATACTGTCATCTATTTCCAGGCTGCAGCAACTCCAGGCTAATTAATGATAGTGAACAGATCCATGAAAAATTGAGAGTATTTGTCCATAAGTCTGAATTCCTTTACTTTTATCTCTCAGGGTTATTGCAAAGGACCATTAGCAATGTAGTTCTGTACATTTATATAGTGGAGCCCTGCTTTACGGATGGTAAAGGCACTGGAAAACTCACTTCAAGGACAGAATTTCATGGAAAATTACAATCAGCTTCAACGACAAAAATCACAATAAAATTGCTTTACAGACTGGGTTTCTCCCATGGTTTTTAATGCATTTAATGCATTCCTATGGGAAACTGCTTTAAGGACAAAAATCACTGTAAGGACAACCCTATGGAACGAATTAATTCCTTAAAGCGGGGGTCCACTGTATTAAAAAGAAAACCTTGGTGGGTTTAATGGAGCATATTTCTCTGTTTTTTAAAAGGGGAAATAAATGTATGAAGAAGACTTGCACTTTTATTTCAGTGGGTGCTTTTGTGGATCTCATCCCAACTCTTCAGGCACTCCTTCTGGGTTTGAAGAAGTTGACCTTAGTCCCACATAAAACAACCATTTTAGAATAAATTAGTTAACCTTAAAAGTTCCTCAGTATTTTTCGTTCTACTTTTGTCCACCCGCCCCTCGGGAAACAAATAAAATGACACTTCTCTGAAAAGCCCTTGGTAATAGTGCATAGCATGTCAAACTGCAATTAATGGTGTTTTAATCTATCCATAACATTTGAGTTTTATTGATTTTGTTCTTACTTGTCTCCAATGTAAACAATGTATTTTAAGCATACTATTTATTGCTGTTGCTGTAACTCACCAGTTTATGAAGCAGATTTAATACGGTAGCTAAAAGGTTTTTTTTTTTTTTTTTTGGGGGGGGGGGTTGGGACATGTCTCATACAGCAAGGAACTTTAATACCAGTTTAAATTTGGAGTTAGGCTGTGGGCTTTGTTATTTTGCCAAAAGAACATTTAGCTGGGTTTCCATGCATCTGAACAATTATATGAAACTGTTTTGTTTTAAAGAAAGAGATAGTGTGTTATTGGTTGAGCACTCATGCATGACTTTTAAACAATTTTTTTCTTTAAAAAATTAAGAACGTTAGCTGTGGCAGGAAGTAGAGAACTTGATTATTTTGAATTAAGGCTGTGATCATACGCGTGATGGAATATCTTCTGTTGAATGTGGGGAAGATTCATTCTGAATTAAGCATGCTCAGGATTAAGATGCATAGCACTTGGTATACACCAGTGTGATTAAGATTCATGCATTCCTTTGCACAAAAATTCTTGTAGATTATTTATCTTAGAGAGCCTTACATTCCTGTTCTGTGAAAAATCTTGAAACATTTGACACTGTTCTGTATTACAGGATTTGTTGATTTCAAAGTTCAGAAGCCTCATTATAATAGCAACATTGTTTCATCTGGTCTAGGGACTGCGGTGGCTTAGTGGTTAAGACACTGAACATGATGGCCAGTCAGCAGTTTGAGATCTGAGTGCATGCTGGAGTGAGCTCCTGTCTCTGCCCCAGCTCCTGCCAACCTAGCGGTTCAAAAGCAAGAAATTGCAAGTAGATAAATAGGTACCACTTCAGTGAGACGATAAACAGCGTTCTGGTATCTAGTCATGCCTTCCACATATCCATGGAAACGTTTGCAGACGTAGACATCACTGTTTATAAATGAGGATGTGTACCAAACCCTAGAATTAGGTACGACTGGCTTTCGAGCATGGGCGGCCTTTACCACCTTCTGGTCTCCATGGTTGGATATCATCATTACTTTAGATCTAATTTTGTTACATTTTGATTTAAGAAGTAGCCCTCCTAAGGTGGCCCCAAAGTCCCAGAAGATTGAAGATAGTGGTGGGCAGCAAAAAAAATTTGCTACCACACCATGGGTGGAGCCTACATTGTGAGCAGACGCTATGTCATGGGTGGAGCCTACATCATGGTATGTTGTGGGGGGGAGCCTATGTCATGGGCGATCTAGTCATGCCTGCCATATGGCTATGTATACATCTGCAAACATAGGCAGCACTGGCTCTTTGGCTGTAAATGGGGATGAGCACTGCACCCTAGAGTCAGATATGACTGACTTTTGAGCAAGGGAGACCTTGAACCACTTGCAGGGACAAAACCTGATGGGGCAGGGCAGGGAGATGGGTGTGGACACCCAATTTCACTCCCCCTCCCCCCTGCTCAGAGGCCACTGAATTTTGTTTTTTTTCCCCCTCCCAGGGGGTGCGAACCTGTTGCTGCCCACCACTTGTTGAGGACCATGGTTCAAGATCATCTTGGCCAGATCAGTTAAAGCGGCTGCTAGGCAGCTGCATCATTGTCCCCAGTGTTTCCCAAACTGTATTCCACAAAACACTGGTGTTCCATAGAGGACTGCAGCTCCCAGAAGCCTTAGCCAGCACAGCCAATACTGAGGACTTCTGGGAATTGTAGTTCAATACAGAGACCAAAAATTTACTATGTATTGCTTGTTTTAAGCTATGTCTTTTTCTGATTTGTGTTGTAAGCCGCCCAGAGTTGGGTCTACCTAATTGGGGCGGGATAACAAATTGGAAAAAATAAATAAATAAAATAAATAAAATTTGGGAACCACTGTGGAACAATGATGCTTCTCCTCACTCAAAACAAAACAGAAATATTCCAGTTTTTGCTTGTGCTGCACAAGTACCAGGCTTGGATTAGATCAACCTCCACCAAGCTCAGTCTTCCACTTTTCAATAATTTAGCTGGGTTGAACTGTTAGATTTAGACCAGTGGTTCCTAGTGTGGGGCCCAGGCCCTGCACGGGGATTTCAATTCCCAGAAGCCTAAGTCAGTACATCGGCTGATCAGTGCTTTGGGGAATTGACTTAGGCTTATGGGAATTGAAGTAAAAAAAAACAAAGGTTAGGAAACACTGATTTAGACCATTAACAGTATTCTGAGTCACAATTAAATTATTATTGAGTGTGTCTTGTTCCAAACAAAACTAGTACAGTATTTTAAAACAGCACTGCAAGGCATTCATCTGCCAGTTCATGCTTTCACAATCAATCAGACATAGCAGTTATGAGTAGTCACTGGTTATGTGAATGACATCAGGTTCATCAGCCCATCAGGCAGCACTGAAGAACAGCTGAAATGGTCGTTTGTATAACCAAGAAATCCTATATCTGTGGGCTCTCCACTCCACCTCTCTCCTGGAGTGTTGTGCAGCCACTTGCCTATCTGCATACTGCGTCTGTTCACAAACCTAATTGTACTCTGGGCATAGAAAAAAAAATTTCCATCTCAAGGAAAAGCATTTTTCATGCACAACTTACTTCTCTGAGGTAAAATAAAGAAAACAAATATCTAATTTACTTCACGAGTGCCATGGATAGAGTTGCCATAATTCTCTCCCACAAAACCGGGACAGAAGTATACATGACAAAATTGGTGGGTTATGTACAAAATAGCCTTTTTAAAAAAGCAATCATAATATAATGACAGCTATAAAACACTCTCACAATTTATCAGTACATAAATGAATGTATTTACAACAGTCAATTCTTACTGTAAGATGATCTGTTGTACTTCTGAGAAGTCATGTTACGGTCAACTCTTAACGTCTTCAGTTCCAGGAAACACATTGGTCACACTTATTGGGCGGTGGCGTGAGGCGAGGGCATTAAGATTTGTATCCAGGTATACTCCAATTCCACTGTGGCAGGAAAGCACTCATTTGATGGCAAGAGTTTGAATTTATTTTAATGGTGTGTTATAATACACAATCAGTAAGATTTAAAAATCTAGGACTTTAACATGATTTTTATTGAACTGGCCGGGACAATTTTCCCTGACCTTGAATCTGGGACAATCCCGGTTTTCCAGGATGTATGGCAACCCTAGCCATGGACCTATCTGATAACATAAATCTGTCCAGCCGTACCCTGACCCAAGTGTCAATTCTTTCACAGGGCTTATCCTTTTGTCCCACTAACCCCACGATGATGCATCTCTGTGGTGACCTAGAGACTTTTCCCTGCAGACTGCAACTCAAAGAATATGTCCACATCTTCCATAATAACTGGGACATCAGTTCACAAGCTTTGCCTCATTCTCCACAATGTGAGGCAGAACAGTGTACTGACCCCAACCACTTACCTCCCAGCCAATGGAAGGTGTTTTTAATTTTCTTTTTATGTTTGCATCATTTGGGTGCTTTTAAAGTCTTACATGCAAGTACTGATACTTTCTGACACTGCTTGGCTGAAACAATCAGATGAAATAGCTGTTGTTTACTGTCGCAGGCCTTTTGCTTTTCGTGCGGCGGTCAAAAGGAATATAGGTTTTCTGTGGTGAGATTTCTTGTGGCACCTTTCTAATAAGTAGACCTCTCTTTCATTTAGGCAACACAGGATAGTATCCAGTCTTCTCCTGTGTGGGATGACTTTGTCTGGAAAATCTTGTGGTCATAGCATCAACTTCATTCAGTGCTCAGTACAGTCTTCTCTGCATGGTTTGTTAAAAATATCTTTAAAAGCATGTACCGGTAGTATGAATTGCAGTTTGCTTTATATAGATTCTGCGAATAATGTATTTAGTTTACTATTTACTATTCTATCCACAATGGAGTATTTTACCTATTTGACGAGCCTCTACTCTTGCAGACCAGAATGACGACAACAGCAAAAACACTAGCTTTCAGTTTTTCTTTATCTGAATATTGATAGGGATTGCCTGTGTTGCAAAGAATTGTGGCTCTTGACAATATAATTGACTGTGACTGTAAAAATGGATCTTTTCATTCAGCCCTGAGCACTATAAATGCTCAGTGCTCCATCTTACTGATGCTTATAATAATGGGCTAGAGAAGCATTCACAGTGATAGCCTAAAGCTAATTTCCCTCTGAGTTAAAAAGAGAAAACCATCCTGTTTCTATTCTTCCTATTCCCCTTCCCATAATTTCCCATTATCTGTATATTTCATTCAAAGGTGGAGTGGAGATACAATATAACTCCGTATAACGATCGCCCCATACAGCAATGAGGTTGGAGGCTGGGGGTTAGGGGGAGTTTTCTGCATAGCGATCGCTCCTATGGGAAAATCCACACAGCGATTTTTAATGGAAAAAACCGCTTAGTGCCAAACGTCGTCGTACGTTTTTTTCCTTAGGGAAGATCGTACAACGATGAAAATTGCATAGCGATGAGCTCCGTGTGACGGATTAAAATCGTTATACAGATTGCTCCTGTATTGGAATCTCCATGCTGATGTTTCCATCAGAAAATCCTTAAGGAAGTTCCTTGGTATAATGGAAAACATGGCTTTCCTGCTACGTTTTTGAATGTTAGGCTTCTAAGAGCTGATGTTTTCAAAGGGGGGAAAGGAGTTGCAAGAAATTGTTTTAGCATGAATGCACCTGTTGAGGGTTCCATTTCCCCCAGGATCCTGCATTCCAGACTCTTTGTGCCTTGGCAACTGAGTATTACCACTCATTTAGCTGTTTGGGGGGGGGGGGTGACCCCTGAGTTATCCCCTCATATTTTAAAAAAATTGCACATCTGATATTCCCGTCTTGATGCATATGCGATTTTGCCTCTACAATGATACCTCGCTTAATGAGCAAAATGTGTTCCATGGGTGTTGCTTGTTAAGTGAGTTGCTCGTTAAGTGAAACATAGCTGTTAGCTTGGAAAAGCGCTTCTCTGGCCAAAGGCAAACCAGCGTTGTTAGTTAGACGGATTCGCCTGCCCACCATGTTGCTTGAGCTTGGGGGGGGGGGAGTCTTGGCTTTGGGATTGCAGTGGCTGAAGGCACCTTCCCATCCAGCAATCTTATTCCAAAGGGGAAACCCTGTGGTTTCAGCTGCCATTATCCCAAAGCTGGGGGGGGGGGATTTCTCGGCTTTGGGATCTTGGCATTTCCCCTCCAGAAATTGGGGTAAAAAGCAAACAGTTATCTTGCCTGCGCTTGTTGATAAAGGCAGGTGTAAAGAGCTTGCGGTTTCTCTTCAATGAGACTGGAAGAGAACGGTTCGCTTTTTACCTCCTTCGCTTTCTCGTTAAGCAAGTTTTTGCTTGTTCAATGAGGCAGATCTTTTGGGGAAAATCCTGCTCGTTAAACAAGTTACTCTCTAAGCGAAATGCTCATTATGCGAAGTATTACTGTACTGTACAGTACTGTATAAGGGTTGACACTTAGATAGACAAAATTTTTATTGTACTGTATAGGGTTCTGCTTCTAAATTATTTGCTATCAATTGTTCTTACTTTTAGAAGTTATTTTACATGGTTCTTGGGTTCTTAGGCTCCTGGGAATTGAAGTCCCAAAACCAAAGGTTGGGAAACACTGATTTAGAGGTTTGTATTTGGATTGTATTTTTTTTCCCTGCAGGGTTACAAGGTTCCTTGAGAGCCTTGATTGATTAAAAGGAAACATTAAAATTAACATTATTATTCTAGGTTGGGTTTTTTTAAAAAACCTCTTCATTTACAAGAATGTCATGCTTGTTTTGTCAGAAAAGAGTAAGAAGAAAATTGTTTGACACTAAACTAATATGCTTATAGCCTATTTTATTGTGCTTAATGAACCCACTCCCACCCTTCTGTGTCCCAACATTATCTCCGTACTTGAGCTATTGACAGGAACTGTCTTTTTGTGCCAGTTCATGTGGGAAACAAGTCCATGCTCTAAACTGGATATCATTCACTTGAGAAGTGTCATCTGATGCAACAGTAGGATTTTATATTTTATTTTTTACATTATGTGAGAAGGACATTGGGAGGTTTATCTCCCTGAGGTTTAGACTAGCTTTTGGTCATCTGTCTTGGAATATGTTAATTGTTTTCTTAAACAATATATGGATCGGATAACGCTAAAATCGCACAACGTTAAGTAATCTGGGGAGGAGAATTGGATCGAATAACGTTAAGGTCCTATGGGATGGATCGGATAACAACCGCTAAAGCTTGTGTGGTTACAATGTATCTCTATGGAGCTTTAACGTTATCCGATCCATCCCATAGGATTTTAACATGGATCAGATAACACTAAAAATTGGGTAACACCAAGACTTATGGAACCAAGTTTTATTTATTTATTTATTTATATTTCACACTTGCTAACCCGCCCCAATCGGGCAAGCCCGACTCTGGGCAGCTTACAACCCAAGTTAAAACACATCAATAAAAAATTTAAAAATTCATAGACTAAAACAGCGTTAGCGTTATCCGGTGTTTTACTGTATGTTTAAAGAAGAGTGTGGGAAAGTTGGCTATGGGTTCTTATATGCATTATCCAACAATAATTATGCAAGTTTTGTGTTCAAAACAGAACTTGCTATAGGTGAATCTGGATTCGTTGTTTCAATCCTTTATTCACCTGGATTCATTTTTTGGACATTTAAAAAACAATCCACACCCTCACTGTATTTGTGAGTGGCGAGTTGAGGGGGATGGTGGAGGACAGGAGTGCCTGGAGGACAGTAGTCCATGGGGTCACAGAGGGTCGGAATCGACTGTGCAACTGAACAACAACAACAAATTACAAGCATTGCTGGAAATTACAAGTCCCCATTTCAGTGCTAGTACTAAGATCTACAAATGTTTTAAAATTGATTTGATTTGTATCTTTCTGCCAAAACTGGGACCCCCAGGTAATTGAAAAATAAGTACGTACAGTTTTTAAAAGTACATGATAAATATTGTCATTTAGTTATCCTATTAAAACAGGATGTGCTTAGAAACCATTTAAAATATTTGAGTTAGAAATGATAACATTTAACAACAAGAAACTGTAGCACATCCTTATATGGTTCTTCCCTAATCAGAGGACTACATAAACAGGAAGATTTCTATGTACTGGTGAAAGGAATCAGAAAAGAGGCTAGTTTAAAAGGAAGGCACATAGTTTGGGAGCACCCACAAGAAAGGCCCTCTTTAGTATTTTCACCAAACATATCTCAAATACTGTAGTGGCAATACAGAGAGCAGGTAACTCCAATAATGGGCACAGCTTGTGCTTTCATTGTGTAAATGTATTTCCACACACCAACAAAACCTGGGAACCCAAACTCAGAAGTGATTTCTTGCAACAAAGATATACTGTATATACTCAAGTATAAACTGATCCGAATATAAGCCAAGGTACCTAATTTTGACCTGAAAAACCAGGAAAATAGATTTACCCGAGTATAAGCCAAGGATGGGAAATGAAGCAGCTGCTAATGAGTTTTAATAATCAAAATACATGAAAATATGGTAAAATTAATAAAATTTTTGCTGCGTCTCAATCTGATGTGATCTTGGGGTCCTCATGGTCATTGACCCGAGTATAAGCCGTTTCCCCTTTTGGGGACTCATGTTTGGGACTAAAAACCTAGGCTTATACTTGAGCATATACAGTATTGCAAATCTGTATCTTCTACATCCAACACAAGTTGGTTCCCTATTCCCTGTTGTGCTTTTGGATTGACTGGAAGCTTCTCTGTCTTCCCTGGATTAAATTTCAGTTTGTTGTTTCTCATCCTCATTCGGGCACTCTGGCACATCATCATCATCATCATCATCATCATCATCATCATCATCATCATCATCATCATCATCATCATCATCATCATCATTATTATTATTATTATTATTATTATTATTATTATTGGCACTGAAAGACTCTCCCAGCTGTTTCTTGTAAATGCTGAACAGCATAGGAGACAACAGATATCAAGGCTAATGGCTAACATGTCAAACAAAAATCTCCCACCACCATTTAGGAGAGAACAATATACCGTAGCTGCCTCCAAGTGTCCCAGCAAGATATCATAGTTGATTAAATTGATAACTGGCATGAGATCTAGAAGAACCAGTGGGGTCTTTAATTATCAGAAATCATTGCCCCCACGATGACTATACTGTTGGTGGCAATTTCAGTTTAATTGCAGCAAAAGTTATCATTCATGGAGTTACAACAGTAATGTAATATAGTTCTTTCTTTTCTATTAGCAAAACCTGTGCTGTAGAGAATTATCAAATTTGATATTTCTTGCTTCAAATTTAAGCAGAAAGCTTAATCTGATACATGATTTTTTTTTTTTAAATAAGCTGTCTTCTATTGGCACTATTTGCTGTAAAATTTTACATCTGCTGTAATCTGGCCATGATTTATCAGTGAGTGTTGTGTCTCTTGTGAGTAAAATGGTAATTCTCGGTGAGAATACACTGACCCCAGCCATTCAAACATAGCTTTACAGAACCTTGTTCTTCACGAGCTATTTTTGGCCTGAAAAGAATATAGCTATTCACAAGATGATTTATTTGTTTATTTATTATTTGTTGCATTTATATTGCTGCTCCTCTCACCGAAGTGACCCCGGGCGGCTCACAGCATTAAAGCTTCAAAATATAAAGCATCCCTAATGCAAAAGGTTAAAACTGTAAAAACCATTTAAAACCGTTTTAAAATACCCTCCCTATAACATTATAGTCTACAAAGTATTTTTTATAAAGTAGAGATGTTTATGGATTGGTTTCCAAGGCTATCTTAAAAGTAAGCTGCATCAAAGTGACAAGTACTTGCTCAGATATTGGTATGGATAATTTCATTTGAATTTGCACATAGCATATAAACAGATATTGTGATTAAGGCTGGGGTTAGCCCAGTCAAGGCCACCGACACCTGTTTGGGGGCTCTTAACAGTAGCCTCATCCTGTTGCTGCAGCTGTTCTTGCCACTGTGTGTGTGAGGCCGCTTTATCTTTCATAGACCTCTTTATTGGGCGGAGTATGTGTGAAACTGAGCTCTGGATTGACCCCCTTGGGGGAAATAAAAGATGGAAGCCTGAAGAGGTTTTTTCCCCTTTCCATCTGCTTCAGGTACTTCTTTCTTTCCATACTGCCTGGAGCAAGAATTTTCTCAATATTTTCAAGAGGTCAAGCCACAACCTTTGCAGCAAAAGTCTTGTGGCATCTTAAAATTAACTAAAAGTTTTGTTTGACAAATATATATATATATTCCACAGCCTCTTGGATACTTTGGAAAAAGTGAACTAAAGACCGTGAAAGCTTTTTGCTGAATTAAGTTGGTGAGCTTCTATTTTAATATGCCACGTACTCCTAATTGGTTTTGCTAGTTGAACTATTTGAGTTTAAGAGAATTCTTTTTCAAAGTATTAATAATTCAAATAAAGAAGATTATTTTGTAGACTGCTATGTGAAATTCAGAATTAATGCTAAACAACAAATCTGATCCATGCCTGCCCTTAATCATCTTTTTTTTTGTTTAATTATTTAGTACTTCAGTACTGACTGAAGTAGCTTCTTTGTTGAAGAGCAACTTACTGGATGCCTGAGGTAATGAGAAAGATCTACCTCTGGTGTTAGATTTTATGAGACCTACTCTATGTACGGTATGCAGCAACATGAAGGTGATAGAGTAGCTTCTGGTTGTAGATGGCAGCACACTCTTTTTTAAAAGTGCTTTACTGTTTTGTTTAAAAGGTATGGAAGGAGAAAATGAGCAGAGCAGGGAGCAATTTGATTTGAAGTATGTTCTCCTTGATATGGAGAAATCTCTTCTGGCATAGTTTTTCTTAATGTAGCAGAATCCTCAGTAGTGCTGTCCTTCACTTGCATTCTGAAATGAATACAGTCCAATGTACTTCCTTGTTCCACTAGACCAGAGGTTGGTTTTTTTAAAGGACCAAACAAGGACAATTATATGTATACTTAACAGTCTCAATTTTTCTTTTTAGCACAATGGCGGATATTGCAAGCAAGCCCACCAAGCAGGTGAACAAAACGCCTCCGAAATCTCCTGCTGATCCAGCAAAAGAAAGATCAGCCAAAAGGCTATCTTGTGACTCAAATAGCTCCCATGATGGGGCCACTGGGCCAGAGCTAAGTGATCTGGAAGAAGCTTTCAGGAAGTTTGCCATCCACGGGGACACACGAGCTACAGGAAGAGAGATGCATGGGAAAAACTGGTCCAAGTTGTGCAAGGACTGTCACGTGATTGATAGCAAGAATGTGACCCTCACGGATGTCGACATTGTTTTCAGCAAAATCAAGTAATTTTCAATCTCTTTTTTTCAGTCTTACTTTACATCCCTCCCACATGTATGAGCCTGCAATGATATGTTTCCATTGATGAGAGTAACAATAAGTAGAACACATGATCTACATACACTCCATTTTATTTATTTATTTGTTTGTTTGTTTAGGAATTTATTTCACATAAAGACTGTTCTCAAAGGGGAGGTTGCGTTTTTTGGTATAATTGTGTCACATTTAACAAAGATACATCCTAATGGTAACAATTTTTTCCAGTTCTGTAAATATATTGGAATCTGATCTTTGCAGAATTTATTGCTTTGGACTTTTCTCAAAATGAAACAAAAAAAGTGAGAGAACAACATGGTTACCTGACCCTATAGAGAGAGAACTTACTGAATGCCAGACAACTATCCTACTCCTGTTCTAAGTGCACAGGTTGGAAGTAAGACCTGGTTTGAGATCATGAAATCCCACAATCAAGTTTTAAGAGCATACAGTGTGGTAACCTTGCTGAAGTTATGGGCCAAAACAGAAAAGACAGGAAGGATTACAGTTTGAATCAAAATCAACTTAAATAGTAAAGGACATTTGATAATCTTCTAAATAATATTTACAGCCTCACAGGCTGCAAATTAACTTACTTTTGTTTAGTAATTGGACATTTGGAAGAAACAGCTGGTCTGCATCCATATGATTTTGCAAATATCACAGCTTTGAAAGTGGCTCACTGGGGTTTGCATTTTATTGCTCTTCGTTTTAAATAAGCCTACTGTGTTTTGGTTCTGAAAGGGCTTGATTTCTGTTTGAATAAGAGTAAAAAACCTGTCTCAAACCACTTACATCTAACTGGACACTCTATCCAAGACCTGAAAGTTGCAATTCTGGAACAGAGAAATTACAAAACTAGGATTGAAAGGGAGACAGCAGAAATCAAATACGTCCATCTGTTAGTTACCCATCACAGGGGGCTAAATATTAGTGAAGGGTTTCTGGGACATTATCAAATTTGATACAGAGATTGCTATATGATTTTATATTACAACTTTCCTGCCAATTATCTTTAGTAAAACAGAAAGAAACCAGGTACAGGAGTTTGTTCCCCCCCCCTCCCCCCTGACATGCAGGTCACAAGTTGATCAGATACCATAGTGGGCTTACTTAGCAACCTTGAGATTGAAAGGGAGTCTTTTAGAGTTTATCTGAATAATCTATTGTTGCTAATGGTTGGGTGATACTGCATTCTTGTGCTTGCTTGTCTGTCATCTTGCTTGACACCAACCCTTCTCCCGTCAACCCCCTGAATTTGGTATATAAAAAACATGCCTGTAAATTTCATTCCTTGTCTGATGAAGTGGACTTGATCCACGAAAGCTAACAATAAAAATATAGCAGTTACTCTTTAAAGTGCTACTGTGTTTTTATTTTATTTTATTTAGTTTATTTTGTTTTGTTTTGTTTTCTGAAATGCCAGAGTCATGAAAACAGAGATGCCCAATCCAGGACTCTATCAAGTACTGTATTTGAATTTTTAATTCTTTTTTTTTGTTCAGATTCTCTCTTTTTTTACTTTTAAAAATTATCTAAAAGAAACTCAAACTCTATTTAATATTTAATATTTAGGTTTTCTAGGTGAGTTCCTCGAGTCTTCAACAGTTCAGACGTTTGTCTATACAGTTGTACCTCGCTTAAAGAGCATAATGTGTTCCACAGGATTGCTCCTTAAGCAAAACACCATTGTAAGTGACCAGTTGTGACTTCTGGCAGGGGGGATTGCGAACCCCGATTTATTTGTTAAGCGAGTTTTTGGTTGTTTTTATTTGTTAAGCGAAGCGAACATTCAGAGAAAATTCTGCTCTTTAAGCGAGGCACTCTTTATGCGAAGTTTGACTGTACCAGCGATTCCCAACATGGGGTCCAGGCCTCACTGGGGTAGTTCAATTCCCAGAAACCTAAGTCAGTACATTGGCTGATCAGTGCTTCTGGGAATTGGCTTAGACTTCTTGGATTTGAAGTCCAAAAACCAAAGTTTGGGAAACACTGGTCTATACACTTTAAAATGCTTGGGATTAATCTATTCTTTTCCAATTGTGAAACTGCTGCCGTCTTATGTTTACTCCCACTTCCTTCACCTTTAAGACAATGTAATACTCTTGAGAAACATCTTTGCTAAAGGTTGTGGTTCAAAACGTTGCTTCAGTGGGTCTGTCACCTTTTATTTATTATCTGTTGATTTGTGTTTTACATGCCACCGCATCACAGCTGACTTGGAGATACCCTAATAGAGCTTTAAAAGTAGATGAGCTATTTAACTAGGGATTTTACGCCACCCCAGTGTGCTTCTATGGCCAAGTAAAGATTTGAGCCCAGGTCTCCTGAGTCCTAGTCAATCATTCTTTCCACTACACCATGCAGGATACCTGGCTATGGATTTAGAGGGTGCTAAATCAGTTGTTAGACAGAGGCTGCAAGGTACAAATAGCCTAGTGCTCCAAGAAGCTGCAGACTGATCTTCTTTCCCTCAATCACTTGTAAAAGGTGGAGCGCCCTATTTAGGATATCTTACTATTTCTAAATATAGGTAAGCTTTTGCTCTGGCAAGGTTTAACAGTCTCTCTTCCAATTGATTACATGACAGATATGGTAAAATGCTAGATGTCACCCCTGCAATGACATTGAGGTGACATCTGTTTTATATGTTTGTCTCCTCTGCAGTTTTTATTATGAGTCTTAAGAAAGATCTAAAATGTCCCAGTCTTTTCCTGGCTGCTGTCCGTGCCTAACGTGATTAATTTGCTTCAGAGTTTCAGTACATTAGAGACTGTCGACATCAAGTGTTTATTCAACTTTCCTTGCACTCATGGTACTGATATTGCACCCATGTGGCCATATGTCACAAGGCTGCAAATAACATCATCAGGGGGAACGTAGGACAAAACCCTTACTTTTCTGGTGCTTGTGTGTCTTTGCATCACCACACGGCGGTGATACATATGTGTTTTACTTTATTCCAATTTGCTCTGAAGTGCAGGATCTTCTTATGGGGATCCCAATGCTGTTTTGATGCCTGCTGATCCGTGCATTTTGTGGGTGGGTGTCATTTGAGGTCATTTCCTTCTGAACATTTTAATGCTGGTTAGTCTCTACCTCTCCAAGTCTTACTACATTCTACTTTTAGTATTTTTAATGTTTTCACTTTTGTTTATGGTGCTGAAGTAACAATTGCAACTTTTAAAAAGCAAAAAATGTGAGGGTTTCAGGATAGTGAATGGGTAAGAGCAAGGAATAAAAAGGAGAGAGAGAAGTAGACGGGGGGAGTGGAAAAATTTGCCAGCTGTTCTTGCATTTTGCTTTTTAATTTAATTTTGCACTGCAGCACAACACTGAAAACTTGAAATTAAAAAGTCTGAGAAGGAGGAAAGGAAGAGAGAATGAAATAGGCAAGGAGAGAACAAAGAAGATACGTTTAAAAAGGTCAGCTGGCTGTGTTGGGAGAGATTTCATAGAGCAGTTCCAGATGAGCGTCAACAAGCAGTACCAGGGACAACCCACTGCATCCCAGTATATCCAGCAACAAATGCACTCCTCATGTGTGGATGCCAATACTGGGATGATCTATTCAACGCTGCAACAATAACACCATTACAACCCAGAGCAACCCTAGAACGACCAGAGACAACACCATTGTGTGGACAAGCCTTCTATCACTGAACAGATGGTGACATTTTTCAATGTAGCCATTCTAACTAGACCACATACGATGGTTTGATTTTCTAGAAACAGTCAACTTTAAATGTATATTCTCAATATGCACTGCCCTGTATTGTTGGCTGCTTTGGTATATAAACATGAAGATGTGGATCTATTTTTGTCTTTGAGGGCCATAATCACTTTCACACTCCCTTAATAAAATTGTTTTTTTAATGGAACATCCCATTCCCTGAGGTTTGGTTGTTGTTGGGTTTTTTTTAGGTCTCACAGACCTCTTTAAGGCCTGAGCGAGCCTTTTCTTCCTTTCTTCTTTTAGTCTTTTAAAAAAGAAACTGGCTTGTCTGGATGTGAAGGAGAATCTGAAATACTGTTTATGTTAAATCATTTCCGCTAAAGCTTTCAGGATTCTAATTTGTAATTCGTTGATAGCTACCATAAGTCTCTTACATTTGTTCTTTCTTATCCTGGTCTTGTCCTGCAGTTTACATGCTGCAATTTCCTTACCCCTGCTCTTAAGTAACAAGGAAGAAATTACTTTTTAAAAATAACACCAAAGTTGCAGTAGTATTTCCAATATTTCTTATATTTAGGAGACAGGGTAGAGCTGAACAACTATGTTTCTTATATTCCACTGATGACAATTTCTAGACTTATTACCTACATTATAAAATCTTATGTTATGTAAACATTGGAGGGCAAAGAGGGTTAGCAAATTATGCTCTCAGGAATAACTGGTACTTTGTAGTTGTAGCTGGCAATAAAATAGGGTTTTTCATGCTTTTGAACTATATGACAAGTCAAGGCTATGCAAGAACCCTGGCTTGAAATGAATGAACATGGGGTTAGCGCATGCTGTTTGACTGCTTCTGCTTGCAGCTTTAATAGCTAAACAAATCAGAGGATTTTTTTTCATGTGGCAGGAGTTGGCAGCTTCCCCTTTCTGACTCTTTCCCTTCCAAAAACCCTAGAAGGAATCAAAGGTTTGTTCCTAGCTTCTTTTGGTGGTTTATTGGGAAGGAACAATGCAAGGAGGAGGAGAAGCCAGCTGCCACAGTAAACCAATAGCAGAGGAAAACTAGCAATAAAACAAAAATACTGTACTTAGCATCCCATTATTCATGAAAAAACAACATTCCTGCAGATGAATATGAACAAGAGTGTTGAATAGTGCAGCACTAGCACTCCCCATTCTGTTTGTGATCAACCAGGAGCCCACCAACACTATACAAATGCAACACCCATCTTGCATTCTCCAACAATTGTCACACAGTGGCATACTTTCTCCAATACAGTAATACCTCATATAACATTAGTATCGAATAACACGAAATTCGCATAACATCAAGGAATCTGGGGGGAAGAATTGCATCAGATAACATTAAGATCCTATGGGATGCTTCAGATAACAACCGCGAAAGCCTGTGTGGTTACAATGTATCTCTATGGATCCCATAGAGGATCAGATAACACGAAAAATCATATAACACGAAGACTTGTGGAACCAGGTTTTAGTGTTATATGAGGTTTTACTGTACTGACAGTCACACATGCAGCCATCCTGTCCACCTGCTGTTGATGACCTTGGCCTTAATGAATTGATCCAATCCCTTGTTAAAGCCATCCATGTCGGCAGCCATTAGTATTATTATTATGACATTCTTATTATGTATTAAGTATTAGTATTCTTATTATGAAGTCCACAGTTTAACTATGCACTGAAGCAAGGAGAAAAAACACCCTAAGAATCTTCTAACCTAAGAACTTTCCATTATAGTGAGATATTATTGCTGCACGAGAATGCACCAATGATTTTGTGCTGGTAGAGCAAATCATTCTATCAGGTAGTTCTAAAAATTGGAATCTCAAACAGAAACTTGCAACTTTTATTTTTACAACCAGCACCAAATTTGGTACGGGTGTAGCAGATAGTGCCCCCTTGTTCTGAGCCAAATTTGGGGAGCATTGGGCAAAGTGTTTTTGAGTGATGATTTTAAAAGGAAAACTGTTTCTCCCCAATAGGAAATAAGTAACCCCCAAACATCCCCACATTTAAAATATGGCATATAAATTGAGAAAGCCAGTCTTGTTTATTTTGAAATAATATAGTGAGCCCCATTCCCTTTTTTAATTTGGAAAGAATCTAGGTTACAGGGGCTGGGATATTGGTCTCCAAAACAGGCCTTTCATATACAGTACAGTAATACCTCGGATAACGCTAAGACTTGGTTCCACAAGTCTTGGTGTTATCTGATTTTTAGTGTTATCCGATGCATGTTAAAATCCTATGGGATGGATCGGATAACATTAAAGCTCCATAGAGATACATTGTAACCGCACAGGCTTTAGCAGTTGTTATCCGATCCATCCCATAGGACCTTAATGTTATTCGATCCAATTCTCCACCCCAGATTACTTAACGTTATGCGATTTTAGCATTATCCGAGGTAAACGTTATCGAGGTATTACTGTATAAGAAACACTGATCTTTTATCACAGAGAGCATGCCTAGAACAGCCTTCCTTCTTTCCTTTGTAAAGTATGGTAGAGCCCTGCGTTGCACCCGAATTAGGACTACTTTATTTCAAAACTTGGATGGGCGGGGCCAGCCAGAATTTCTGTTACCGGTTCTGGCGAACTGGTGATGCCCACCACTGGCTGTGGCCCAATATGGAGTAAATGAACATCTTGTCAAATTATGTAAAAACTTATATAGTGACTGAAGAAGTGTAGTTAGAACAAGTCAAGGAATATCAGAACCCTTTGCAGTAACATCTGAATACTATCACCACTATTATTCATCACCTACATAGACAGCATAAGCAAAAAAGCTAAACCCATGAATGGAAACAATATCAACAAATTACTTTTTGCAGATGATCAGGCATTAATACCAAGGACAGCTAAGGAACTACAACATGAACCAAGAATGTAAGAGAAATAATATGAGAATCAATAAAGAGAAGATAGGTAATGGAATTGGAAGGAAACAGCATACTCTAAATATCAAGATTGAGATTCCCTATAAAACAAGTGGCAAAGTTCAAATACCTAGGAAGAACATTTACTGGAAATTATAAAATGGACAAAGAGATTAATGTACAGTGCAGTGAGGCAAACCAAATACTGGGACAGTTTGCTCCACTCTTACAACACAAGGCAATGCCAACCAGCACAAAGAAACACCTCATAAAAAGCATATTCATTCCCACATTATGTTACCAGTGGCCAAACATAGACACTTACAACAAAACATAAACAAAAGTTGGTCACCATGGAAATGAGATGTCTGAGGAAGGCCACTGGAGTGACTAGAAGGAATAAAATCAGAAATGAGGTTATAAGAGGGGAAATTGGAACAGAGCCAATCTTGGTTTGCCCATTTAGAGAGAATGTCTTGAAATTCCATACTGTACAAGGCATATGTGGAAAGAGGAGAAGGACAAAGACCAAAGACTCAGAGGGAGGTGAAGAGATAACATCAAAGAAATATTACAAGAACACCAAATAACACTGGTAGAGGCTGCTAGAAGTACCAGATCAAGAACCATGCATTTCTCTCAACACCCGATGGAGTAAAAGAGGAACCAAAGAAGTAGTAGATCCCCCTTCTCTTCCTTTCAACTCAGTGCTTTGCTGTGCTTGTTTACTTTGTGAGGGGGTATATGCAGTGATGGGATGTAACAGGTTCCCACCAGTTCTCCAGAACCAGTAGTAACTTTTCCCAGTGTCCCAGAGAACCTGTAGTAGCTTTTGGGGGGAACCACCTTCGGGGCTTACCTTTTCACTGGTTCCCCCACTGCGCATGCATGCCAAGCACTTGGTGTGCATACACGCCTAGTGCTTGGCACATATGCACAGCCTCCTTGCTGTCCTCCCCAACAGGGAGGAGGAAGAGAAGCTGCTAGCTTGAAGCTCCCTATATCCTGAAGCTTCCTATTTTTATTATTTTGTATTTTTTTCTTTGGCCCTGCCCATGACATGACATCATGATGTTAGCTCCTCCCACACTGTGATGACATCACGGTGGGGTAGGAAAATTTTTGACATCCCACCACTGGGCCAGATGAATTGGTCCCGTAGCCAGGTCATAGTTTGGGAAGTACATAGGTGCGTTTTTACTTCCGGGCGCATTTTAGTTCTGCTTCTGGGAGCAATAAGGGCTTCCGGACAGGTGCATTTTACTTCCGCTTCCAGGAGCAATGAGGGCTTTGCGAGCCAGATGAATTGGCGTTGGGGGCTGGATGTGGCCCCCAAGCCATAGTTTGGGAAACCCTGGTTCACAAGATAATTAGCATTTTGCCCCAACATCAGTGATGGGATGTAACAGGTTCTCACCAGTTCGCCAGAACCTGTAGTAACTTTTCCCAGTGTCCCGGAGAACCGGTAGCAGCTTTTTTTTTTGGGGGGGGGGAAACCACCTTCGGGGCTTACCTTTTCACTGGTTCCCCCACTGCGCATGCGCGCCAAGCACTTGGTGTGCATGCATTCCTACAGTGCTTGGCGCGTATGCATGCCCTCCTTGCTGTCCTTGTGTTGTGGGCAGGTGGGTTGAAGGGTGTATGTGTGTGTGTACTTATTTTTATTTTATTTTTTTTATTATTATTTTTCTTTGGCTCCGCCCACAATGTCATGATGTCATGACATTGGCTCCACCCACACTGTGATGGCATCATGGTGGGGTAGTAAAATTTTTGACATCCCAACACTGGGTATATGGCTTGTGTTCTCACAGTCATATGCATTTATTGAACAGAGAAAGGAGACTAGAAGAAAATCAGCTTGGCTGCAATGAAAAAGAGAAAAAATGTGATTGCTACATGAAGAAAAATGTAGCTGGGCAATCCACCTGGTGTATATTTAATCCTAATGTGGAAGACCCACCACCTTTTAAGATTACATGTGAGGGATCCCTGTCAAGCATTCCAACATATTTCTTTGGCCATATACATTTTCATTGTTTGCCAAGGTCAGCAACTGCTTCTGGGAATTTGATACTGCAGAAATGCTACAAGCCATGTTGCCCCTGGCTGATTCCAGTAACGAGAGTAGTAGCTTTTATCTTTTATTTTCAAAGCTACAACGGAACCCACTAACCTATAGCTATGAAATAGCTACTTTGGTGTTCTTTCGTGATTATAGAACCCAAATATTGCTGCTCACACACTGGCATGTTGCTATGGCCGCAGGCAGGCCTGAATGACATCATGCCTTGGATTTCTTGTAAGCATTTATTTAGAAAGATGTTTCTATAGAAACATTTGTTTGTGTGTTTTGTGATGTTACTAAGTGTTACATTTTAAATGGGGTTTTTGTACCAGATTGCTATCAACGTTAAGATTGCTGCTAACATTAAGAGATGCTATAAATATACTTAGGCTTTTCCAGTTAGATAATTGGGGGAAAGAATCCATCAAAAGAATAACTACCTTTGAATGAAAAAAAAAACCAGTTGTTTTTCCCAGGCAGTGCCCCTGCAATACATTGGGCGTCTGCTTTTGAAATGTTCTGCACATGTTGTAAACAACACAAATTCAAATTACCAGGCAACTGTTAGTGCCTACAGCACACAAAATTTATAAAGAAAATTCAGAGACATTTTGCCTTGAGTCAGGAATAAGAAACTGCAGAACATATTTATTTATGTGTGAAATATTTGTGGCTCCATTTTTAGAATTGCTTTGTTTTATATAAAATTTGAAGGGTGTTAACTCCTGTTTCCATCAGTTAAACACTTCTTACCCAAACACACTTATAGGTTGCCATTCTCGTTGAAGGTGATATCGGTAATACGGTATTTGTGTAGTGTTTGGTCACTTGATATTGTTACAAAGAAACAAAATCCAAAATAGGATTATACAGGTAGGATTAGGCCAGGGGAGCCCAAACTTTTTGGACCACGGGCTGGTCATGCGGTTCAGGGGGCCAGTCACTTTGGCCTCGGGGCCGGATCCAACCCCTGACACCAATTTATTCGGCCCACAAAGCTCTCATCACTCCCCAGAGTGGAAGTAAAACGCACCATATATGCACATTTTACTTCCGCTCCCAGGAGTGACAAGGGCTTGTGGGCCGGATGAATTAGTGTTGGGGGCCAGATCCAGGCCCCGGGCCATAGTTTGGGCACCCCTGGATTAGGCTATATGCTGGGAATTGCCAGAGACTGCAGCGCCTTTGATGAGTCTCTTTCCTGTCTCCCTTCCTGTGTAGGTGGGAATTATATAAAAAATAATTTGCTCCACTGGGTCTGTGTGGCTTCCCACCTGCTGTACTGAATGAGATAGCCAGAAAATGCATGAGTAGAGAGTAATTCTGTCCCTTCTGTTCTTCTGAAAACAATCCCAACATTTCAGAGAGGCAGTAATGTTTTTGCTTTCCATCACCTTTCTTACCATAAATCAGCACATGAATTGGTTTCAAGCCAGGAGAGAAAAGTAATACACAACATTAAGAAAGGTATCTTAGTTTTGTCAAACGCATGGATTATATAAGTAAGACCTTGGGTTCAACTAGTCTCTCTAGGTCTCACTAGCTGATGTGGAAAACGTCTGCTTTTCACATTGTGGAAACCCACTAATTGTGAGAATAGAACATAGCTTAGATTGAGATACTGTATGTTTACAGGATACCCTCTTGTGTTCATTACCATTCATACTTGTCAATAAAAGCCATGTCATTTGCTTAGTAGTTGGATGAGGAGTGTTTAACTGATGAAAAAAGGAGCCAGTCTCTGGGATTTTCCTCTGCTTAGTGTCTCTACGTGAATGGTACTATTCTCTATCTAAATATAGATGATCTTGACTGCTGCCACTGGTGTTGTCGATATTCATACTGCCCTGTGCCATGTATAGTTTGGCATCCCTTTTCTGGTTGTCAATGAGGACACGATATTGTACATTAATATTGGGCCATTTTCTGCTTTTGTAAATTATGGATACAGAAGCACAACATCCCATATACATAAACTAGAGGGGGTTTTGCTCAGCTGAGTTAAACCAAATGGCAACATCTTGTCGTCGACTGCAACTTGTATCTGAAAATGCATTTTTCCCCCTGAAGCAGGAAAAATATCACTGGCGTGAATTTGTTTAAGGTGGGTCCCATCTTGCAATGAAGTGACACACACACTATGATCTTGGAGCCATCACCCATGGCACACATGAAGCACAACGTGCAGGATTTAATACCAGGACTGCAATAGACCGCCACAGCCTTGAGTATATGAACAAAGTGTGCCTTCACAGCCAGTCCATCTGGCATGGTCTCTTCCGCCTCCATGACTGTTGGGAATCAGAGTTCCTCCTCTGCTCATTTTGCCGTTGGGCCCAATATGATGGTTTCCAGTGGCCTTTCCTCCATTGAGGCGACCATCACCCCACCTAAAGGGGCTCATCCGCCTTTAGCCTTTGGACCCTTTAGGGAGTCAAATTAGTTAACTGCCGCCTGACGCTCAGTGTTGAGTTTGTTTAAGGTGGATCCTAAAATTGTGAGATAGGGTGTTATTAAAAACTTCTTTTTACAGTCTACTCCATTACAGTAGTGGGATGTCCAGCCAGACAGTCTGGTGACATCTAACACAGATCCTAAAATTGTGAGATGGGGTGTTATTAAAAACTTCTTTGTACAGTTCTGTTTTCAATAATTTTGGAAAAGACTTAAGGAACAAAGACATGCCCTGGCTAGGTTTATTGCAGGAGAGTAGGCTGGCTAATTATGGTATCCTAACCAGTGTATATAAGGGAATGTGGTGACTTAGTGGTTAAGATGCTGAACTTGATGACTAGAAGGTCAGCAGGTCGTGATCCGAGTACGTCACGATGCAGTGAGCTCCTGCCTCTGTCCCAACTCCTGCCAACCTAGCAGTTTGAAAGCAAGAAATTGCAAGTAGATGAATAGGTACTGCTTTGGCAAAGGTAACAGCATTCCATGGGCTCCAGTGACTAATCATGCCTGCCACATGACCACATAAACATCTGCAGATGTAGACACAGTGCTGGCTCTTTGGGTTTAAATGGAGATGAGCACCGAATCCTAGAGTCAGATACGACTGGCTTTTAAGCAAGGGTGACCTTTACCTAATCACTATACAGTATGTAGATCTGTATAAGAAATTGTCATTATCTTCCCAAAATAAAAATTGAACTCCCCCAAATCATTTACCTGTATCTCCAGGAGCAAAGCTTCAGCATCATGACATTGTGTTCTGATCCATCATTTCATTTTCATGTAGTATACCACTTCTATGCTAATAACAGTCAAAATATTTCTAATGAATTATCGAATTGGGGTGTGCATCCCAAATGATATACTAGTGAACCCATCATCAGATACCAATGCCTTCAGGATAATGCTCTTACAGGTGGCCCAAAGTTTAAAATAGATGTACACACACAGAGTTCCTTAATTACTTAAGTCAGTGGTTCCCAATTAGTGGTAAGCGTACCCCCAGGGGTACGCGAGATTGCATCAAGGGGTACGTGCAGCAATCTCTTAACTAAAATATTAAATCCTTAAAAAACAATAATGCAATAACAATTGCCAAAAAATTATTCAATTTAATTAAACGATCAGTAGGTAAGTCAATCGTATGCATCAAGCGCTTTCTCCCGCGGCGGCAGTTTTTCCCACGCCTCCCGCGTTTCACGTCACCCGATCGCAGCCACCCCCGTTCCCGCCTATTTGCTCGTCATTGTCAACGTGCACATTTGTCATATTAATGAAACATGTGTTCTCTATCATTAGAATGTCTTTTGATGATAATAAATATAAAATACACCTGATTTCATTTTTTATTTAACGTTCCTGCAATAAGGGGTACGCAAGTTTGAGGTCTTTCTTGAAGTGGTATGTAGAAAAAACTAATTGGGAACCACTGACTTAACTAATGGAAGGACATTCCCCTGAGATTCTTGTCCATTCAAGAAAAGCATTCTCTACAAGGAGATCATGACAGTTCCTGTTAACATCAACAGACTGATATTGCTGATATAGCAGCAGAGATTTACAAGCTTAGTTGGGGCATCATGACTTTTCTGCTTCCATTGAAGAGGCATATGTGGCCCTCTTAAATTGTTGACTATTTAAATACTTGAAAAGTTAGTTGGTTTTGTTTGTTTTGCCATGGATTCAGTTTTATTCCACCTGAGCTGTGATGTTACTGTCACCCTTCTTCCATTTGTGGTAACAGGGAATGGAAAAGCTGTTTTGTATCAAGCTGGGCTTTGTGACTTTTAGAATGTTCTTTATTAGGTTGGAATTATTGTTCTCTCTGTTAAAAACCTGTCTTTTCAAAATAATTTTAAAGTTCAAATACTTGTCTGAAATCTACTTGCGTGGTTTCTGAAGTTTTTGCAGTTAAATTATGAGGAGTCTGGGCAAGTTTTCTAGCAAGTCAGCTGATGAAGTAGACTTGCTCCACGAAAGCTCACATTAAAAATACAGTAAAGGACCTCCATCGTAACCCAAGGTTTTACTGTATAACAGTTAGTCTTTAAAGTGCTTCAGTGTTTTTGTTTTTGCTTCCTGATATGCCTGAATAATTATGACATGGCAGGGGCAACACACTTACTCTATTTTACTTCACTTTCCTGTTACGGTACTTTATTCCCAGAAGCAATAATTTGTTGCATTTTATCCTATTCATGATGTGGAATTAATACTGAACTGGAGTTTCCAGAAGCAGCATTATCTTACAGCACCAGATTAATCTAAATGATAACAGTATCAGAACCTGGAAACATGTTTATCAAGTGCAATAGACAATTTATAGTGTGGCCTTTGCCCTACTTTACAAAGAGTAATCTCCCATTATGCTTGGCCCTAAATTTGCATCAACAGTTTCAGTTAGCACAACAGCTATGGCTGTCCATGAGTAGGGTTGCCATATGTCCCGGAAAAATGAGTTTGTCCCAGAATCAAGGTCAGAAAAATTATCCCAGTCAGTTCAATAAAAATCATATTAAAGTCCCAGATTTTAAAAATTTACTGATTGTAAATTCCACAGGATTGCTCTTTAAGTGAGTTTGCTCTTTAAGCGAAACACCATTGTAAATGACCAGTTGTGTGTGTGGGGGGGATTGTTAACCCTGATTTATTTGTTAAGTGGGTTTTTGATTTGTTTTATTTGTTAAGCGAAGCGAACATTCAGAGAAAATTCTGCTCTTTATAACACGCCATTAAATTAAATTCGAACTCTTACCATCAAACAAGCAATTTCCTGCCACATTGGAGTTGGAGTATAATTGGAGACAAATCTTAACATCCTTGTCTCACACCACCACCCGATAAGTGTGACCAGTGTGTTTCCTGGAACTGAGGATGTTAAGAGTTGACTGTGACATGACTTCTCAGAAGTACAACAGATCATCTTACACTAAGAATTAACTGTTGTAAATAAATTCATTTATGTATTGATATATTTAATGTGATACTATTAATATTTAATAGTAGATAAATAGGTGCCACTTTGGTGGGAAGGTAAGCAGTATTCCATGCGCTCTGGTGCCTAGTCATGCTTGCTACATGACCATGGAAATGTCTGCAGACGCAAACAGCACTGGCTCTTTGGCTGTAAACAGAGAAGAGCATGGTGGGAGTGGGGTGGTCACGTTCCTGCCAAAATGGTGGAGAGATGTCGGTCAACTCTGGAAAGTTCCAAAGATTTGCTCTGCACAGGCACAAGCCGAATTTCAGATGACCACTCAAGGAAACACAGTTAAGATAAGCAACCTGTCATTTACAGACATTATTCAAAGGGCAGGGTGTAATTTTAAAGCATGAGCAAAAATACCCTCCTCGAAACTCTTATTTCGGAATCAAAGGCCTAGCCTCAGTAGTATCAGCTATAAGGTATCCTTCCTCTAAGTTAATTGGTTTTAGCTGTATAGGTCCAGTATGGCTCTCCTACGGTACCCACTTATACAGCAGGAAATGTGGCTTTAAAATACAGTCAAACCTCGCATAAAGAGCATTTCGCTTAAAGAGTAACTCGCTTAAAGAGCAGAATTTTCTCTGAATGTTCGCTTCGCTTAACAAATAAAACCAACCAAAAACTCGCTTAACAAATAAATCAGGGTTTACAATCCCCCCCCCCCCACAACTGGTCACTTACAATGGTGTTTCGCTTAAAGAGCAAACTCGCTTAAAGAGCAATCCTGTGGAACGCATTATGCTCTTTAAGCGAGGTACAACTGTACTAGCTTTGGGCCACACAGTAAACATATGAATGAAAGAACACAATGTGTCTCTTGAGAGCTGTGTTTTTGTGCCAGATGCTAAGTGGACTGCCTTTCACAGAGTCTATATTCTTTTCTGGCCTGTGTCTGGGATATTGAAGTACAGTATGTTGACCTGAGTCAGGGAATGTCTGTTATGCAGCTGTTCTTGTTCTCCAAAGCAGTTGCATGTGTAGATAAATCAGGCCTGAATGAGACATATGCCCAAATGCAGGCAGCTGTTTAATCGGTGATCAGTTTTCCCTGCTGAAATCCTCCTGATATATGGAGAGCCCATCTGGTATCTCTTCATGTTTCTTGCCCAATCCCTCTGCGAGGCTGCAGTAGTTAATGTTTCGTCTATACTTACGGTGTCTTTAGAATCATAGAATAACTGAGTTGGAAGTAGCCTTCGAGTCCAACCCCCTGCTCAATGCAGGAATAAAATAAATTATAAAATAAATAAATAATATATTTTTTAAAATAGACTTCAAATTTTGTTTGTTTTGTATGTGTGCCTGCAATTCCTGTGAACCCTCACCATTGGTTACAGTTGCCAACCTGTGAATCATATATGGAAAGCTGCCTTAGAATCATAGAATAACCCTTGAGAGGGAGCTGCTTAGAAAAGGCATCCTGTAGTGCAGGGATGCCCAAACTACGGCCCGGGGGCCAGATCCAGGCCCTGATGCTAATTTATCCGGCCCACAAAGCCCTCATCGCTCCCGGAAGTGGAAATAAAATGCCCCCTGGACCCCTGCTGTAGTGTTTCAAAGGAACAAAGAAACCTCAAGGTAAAAACCTTTCTGACTACCATGTTGCTATTTCCAGGAGAGGGTGATTAAGTAGCCTCAATTCCTTGTAGTCAGCAAAGACACTTAAAGTGTGATAAGTTGACAAAATTGCTCTCATGTTATACTAGTGGCACAGTCTGATGTGAGTTGTTTCACGGCAATCACATGACATAAAAGCAAGAATGATCCAGCCTGACCGTCATCTGTGCCCAAGCTGGATCTTTTTGGTCCAGTGACAGGTCTGTCCTTTTGGAGAGTGAACTGGAAGGATCCCACACTAACTCAGGGGAGATCAGTACCATCAAAGAAACCCTTTCTGGTGTGATCAAACATGATCCATTTTTACTATCTGATCACATCCTTACTAGGACTTCATAATGGCAGGGAGTCTCTGCGTTTGGATGGCATGGATCCTGGCTGGCTGCTGCTTTTGTTGTTGTTCAGTTGCACAGTCAACTCCGACCCTCTGCGACCCCATGGACCACTGCCCGCCAGGCACTTCTGTCCTCCACCATCCTCCTCAACTCGCTCAGTTCTGTGCCCATTATCTCTACAATACCATCTAACCATCTCATTTTTGGCCGTCCCCTTTTTCTTTTGCCCTCCACCTTTGCCAGCATCAAGGCTTTCTCAAGTGAATCCTCTCTTCTTATTTGATGTCCAAAGTACCTTAGCTTCATCTTTACAATTTGACTTTCTAAGGAGCATTCTGGGTTGATTTCTTCTAAGATTGACCTATTTGTTCTCCTCGCTGTCCAGGGGACTCTCAAAACTCTCCTCCAACACCACATCTCAAAGCCATCTATTCTTCTGCGCTCAGCTTTCCTAATGGTCCAGCTCTCACAACCATACATTGCCACAGGGAATATCATTGCTGCTTTAGTGCAGCAGAAAAGAATGATGCCTTATTCCAATAGATATCAGAAAATGCAAAAGTAGTTGACTTTATCTACAAATGCTCAAATTAAATAATAATGGCTAGTCTTTAAGATATCACATTTTAATCATTTTTTTTTATTTTGTATCTGATGTTTTGCATTGACTAGCAACTTTGAAAACTTAATCCAGCTTTCATGGCAAGGGTGTGCTATGCAGAAACCCATGGAGGAATGGAAAGGTATATGCATTCAGTAAAGCTGATGAGAAATTTAAAAACTAAGGAATTTAAGGGATTCTTTGGAATAAAGGTAAATTATAAATGTAGCAATTAAAATACTTTCCCAAAAGTTACAGGTATGTTCTTGTTTTTAGAAAAAACTGAAAACACAGTTTTACACCTCTTGCTGTGGAGTCCTTTGTGCCCTGCTCATTTTAAGAGCTTTTTCTGTTGTTGAATCACAACATCAGTTTCCTTACCAGCTCTAACCAAACTTAAGTGCTCTGCCTTCTATGGTGGGCTAAGTCAGTTTCTCTGGGGGTGGGGGTGTTAATGATAGTCCTTTTCCATGATTAAGAAACAAACACATAATGTATTGGTGCTCACATAGGGTTGCCTAAGTTGCCATGACTGGTTGTAATTAACTGAAAAGTTGTTTCAGTGCATCTTGGTTGTACCTTTGGGCACATGACTAAGCACAAAGTGGAGATGTACCCTGGCACCTTGTCAGTTGTCTCTAAATAGCTTCAATGAATTAGGTTAACCTACCATTAACACTAGTAGACTTCTGGCTGATGTTTTGTAGTGCCAAAAGTAGGCCTCAAAGTGACCAAGAAAGAAAGCTTTGTAAAAAGCTACAAAAATTGGCCTTTTTTTCCTCCACCCCCTGCAGCTGACTAACTGTGGGCAGGCTTCTTCTTCTAGTGCTATATCCAATTCCGAATAGTGGCAATCATCATGGTGATCAGCCATGAAGACTGTCCTGAGAATATAATGCTGAGGCCTTTCATCTATCTTCCGCATTGCAGTATGACACACCCATACCACTGATCCAGCTCTGCAAGTCACTTTCTGGTCCTGATGACTTTTGGCACGCAAAGTCCTCCTCAGCCCCAGGCTGATATTGATGAAGCTGCTGCCTTCCATCAAGATGGATTCACATGGGATTTAATTCAGTTGGGCACCATCACTCTTCCCTGTGGACTTCGCCAAGGCCGCTAGTCCATACTGTTGTTAGGTTAACTGCTGCCTGACGCTTGGCGTTGAGTTGCTGGCAGTATGATCTACTCTAGATCTATTCTATTACCATAGCAGGATAACTTGGCCAGACAACATGTGGGCAGGCACAATAATAAAAATGACACATAGGTACCAACATTTGAGGACTAATGTACAAGGTTGTTGATGTAACAGATTTTTCAGAAAACTGAGTGGAAACTGCATGTCAGCTCGTTAGACTTTTGCCAGTTTTACATTTCCTTTACACACTACTTTTCTTCTCCCATATGGTTAATTCATCGCTATTTGGAACAATGCTTGGTGGTCTCTTCTCAAATACATTCTGGATCCAAAGGAAGGATAAGGTGAACTGATTACTTGAACTAGTGCACCAAAATGGGTTCCAGAAATTCTTGTTCAGTGAAAGTGTTGTTGACAAATGTTGTTGACAGGACATTGCTTTTAACTGTATGGAATGCCATTAATCATGATCCTAGATTGCAGCAGTCACACATTAGCAGAAGTCCTTGGAGCAGAGTTACAGCACAGGAATGGCAACACTTTCTTGTTAAATGCTAGCTAAGCAACAGGTAAACAGAGTCCCTGGAGTCTGTTTGGGATGTAGATAGAAAAAGTCAGAGAAGGACCTGCGCCAAAAGAATATGACACAATTTTTAAATTTCATCTTATTACAAAATGGTTTGCCATCAAGAAAATAGCCTTTGCATTCTTCAGCCTGGATCTTAATTGATGAGACATCTAAGTACTATATATAGATTAAAAAGAGGCTTGAGTTAATAACATTAACGTTATAGGAAACCATTCCTGATCATATTTTCATGCTGACTTCAGCATTTTATGTGTAGGCGGATTAATAAGCTCCCGGAGGGGGGGGATGTAGTACTTGGTGGCAGGATCAAAAATGTGTCTGCTCTTGTTGGCTCTTTTCATCTCTTGATATTTGTATTATTAAAATTGATTGGTTAATTGGTTTACTTTATGTTTTGCCTTTCATTCAGAATTGGGACCCAATTAAAGGACAATTTAAAACAATCCTACCCAGAGTAGAAGATCAATATTATTTTAATGTTAGGGTGTCTTCATGTAGCATCATGTTATTTTTATAAATTAAGCTCTTTTATGAGAAAGCAGAACTCTTATGATGCCAGTTGCTTAAGATAAATAGGACACCTCTATAACATTGTGCTGTTTTACTTGTTTATTATGCAATTATTCTGCTGTTGAAACTGGTCCTGAATAAGATTATGTGGAAGTGGTATGGAGAGTAGATCATTGACCCTGTTCTTGGCAGTGATAATAGGGTTTCAGGCACTCAGACCCCATTCATGTCCACACCGGCCCATAATTTGACAGAAACTCCTGTTGCATTTTTGTTATATTAATAATAATATTTTTAATTTAATTGGTTGCTTTAAGGCCTGTAAGAAGGCGACATACAGTAATACCTCAGATAACACTAAGACTTGGTTCCACAAGTCTTGGTGTTATCCAATTTTTAGTGTTATCCGATGCATGTTAAAATCCTATGGGATGGATCTGATAATGTTAAAGCTCCATAGAGATACATTGTAACCGCACAGGCTTTAGCGGTTGTTATCCGATCCATCCCATAGGACCTTAACGTTATTCAATCCAATTCTCCTCCCCAGATTACTTAACGTTATGCGATTTTAGCGTTATCCGAGGTAAACGTTATCCGAGGTATTACTGTACTGGAATAAAAATAAGTTGAGCAAGAAATGGACAGACCTTGAATTAAATCCTCATCTGGCAACGGAGAAGGCGGCTTGCTTCCTGTCAGCCTAACCTGTCTTATAGGGTTGTTGGGATAAAATGGAGGGAGGAGTGGGGGGGGGGGAAAGGTGACAGCTTTTGTACATAATTTCAGAAATAGTAAGATGATTTGTTTGCATTATTATGTATACAGTATAGTAATCAGAGGTAAGCATGGCTATACCCCATTCATTTCCCAAAATCATACATCAACTATCCATTAGGCAGATAATAACCTGTGTGGTCTTCATGTTTTTCATGTCCCGTTTTTATGATTTCCAGCCATGGACACCCATGAATGCTGCCAGTCAAGCCCTCTTGGGGTTTTTTTTTTTTTTTGGCATGCTTGTGGTCCCATGGAATAATTGTTTGAGGTAGGGTGGGGTGAGATGAGGTGAGGTGAAGTCCACAAGGACGCTTAAAGAACTTCAAGTTTCCTGCAATCAAGTTTCCTGCAAAACAGTCCCCCAAACACCACAACTGTAGGAGAATCTCCATAGCAACCAGTGCTGAGGTGAACTATAGCATCTGTTTACCATTTAGGTTGCTAAACAGCAGATGAAGAAAGGAAGTGATGGAAGCATGGACACATTTTTTTATCTCAGTGGGAAAATGGAGAAGCTGAACTTACAACAATGGTG
The DNA here is from genome assembly GCA_030440675.1 of Furcifer pardalis. NCBI lineage: Eukaryota > Metazoa > Chordata > Lepidosauria > Squamata > Chamaeleonidae > Furcifer > Furcifer pardalis. The sequence continues at coordinate 50,933,203 of CP126897.1, forward strand.
GAAATGGACTTCAGAAGGGATACTTGATCTGATTTGGCTCTTTCCATCTCTGTATTCTCTTGAGGGAAAGCTTGAGATTCTTTTTGTTGTTGTTGTTGTTGTTTAGTTGTACAGTCGATTCCGATCCTTTGCTACCCCATGGACCACTGTCCGCTTGGCACTTCTGTCCTCCACCATTCTCCTCACCTTGCTCAGCTCTGTGCCCATTGTGTCTACAATACCATCTACATTCTAAAAGTAGCTTTATTGCCTTATTTCTAAATATTTTAGATAATTCAATAAATAAAATTCTGACACCATGCTAAAATGATGGCATCTCTTGAGAATTAGTTGCTATTAGGAGGTTTTTAAAAAGCTCCCACAATTGTCTGTGTTGTGATTTGTTTCCCTAGATAATTTTGTTTCTGTGTTTTTATATGCTTCGCTTGAGCCATCAAAAGTTTCAACAGAGCCTTTTTATTGGTCTTTTGTCATCTGTGAGGAGGGAGAAAAGGGAATAACACTGGTTTTTTTATAACAGCCTGCTCCTATACATAAAGTACAGCATGAAATACAGTACGCCTTTACCATGGTGTCAGAATTTTATTTACACGAAGTACGGCTTTACATAAAGTACCACTTTCAGCACAAATAACAAATATTGCTGTCGGTGGTTACTCACAACTATAGTTGGGTTTTTAAAGGAGGTCCCCTGTGAAACCTTCCCTCTTGCTCAAATCTTACATGTGGTAAATTAGTTGAAAGCATCTTATTTTGCAGCCTTTTCCTCCCGATATGATTACTTTATGTAAGAGAAGTTTTTCTGAGAGGTTGCATTCTATAAATGTGACACCATCTGCTCTCTCTTCCAGTCTGAACTGGTGCTGTCAGAAATCTATCACTTGCTTTTGCATAGTGTGTAAGTTCTCCCTTGCTCAAAAGCTAGTCGTGTCCTACTCTAGAAAGTGGTAATCATCTCTGTTTACAGCCAAAGACCCAGGTCTGTTTGTCCGCAGACATTTTCATGAGCATGTGGCAGGCATGACTAGACCCCAGAACCAGTGATGGGATGTAACAGGTTCTCACTAGTTCGCCAGAACCGGTAGTAACTTTTCCCAGTGTCCCAGATAACTGGTAGCAGCTTTTTGGGAGAACCACTTCAAGGCTTACCTTTTCACTTGGTGTGCATGCATGCCTACAGTGCTTGGCGTGTATGCACGGCCTCCTTGCTGTCCTCCTTGCTGTCTTTGTGTTGTGGGTGGGTGGGTGTTGTGGGTGGGTGGGTGGGTTGAGGGGTGTGTGTGTGAGTGTGTGTGTGCTTATTTTTATTTTATTATTTTTTCTTTGGCTCTGCCCATGTCATGATGTCATGAGATTAGCTCCGCCCACACTGTGATGATGTCATGGTGGGGTAGTAAAATTTTTGACATCCCACCACTGCCCAGAACATAGGGAATTCCATTAAATTTCAGCTTTCGAACTGCTGGGTTCGCAGAAGCTGGGACAGATGACGAGAGCTCCTTCTATTGCGCAGCACATGGATCTCGAACTGCTGACCTTCCAGTCGTCAAGCTCAGCATTTTAACCACTAAACCATCATAGCCCTTCACATCGTGTGTACAACAACTTTTTAAAAGCATTTTGAATTCTGCATTCCAGTATTAATAATTGCCTTTCTCAAGCTTTGCTGTAGTAAATGAGGTCCATTTTGGTTGTTTTTGCTTTAAAATATCCTGAATGCCTCATTGATTTAGGCAGGGACAGAGTTGGAGTAGAAGTAGGAGGGTCAAACTACACATTACCAGTTATACATACCTTAATGAGAAACTGAATTCCCATCAGTTTAAAAAGATTGATTCTGGCAGACCTCCATTATAGATCAGTCATACTTGCAAAAGCTGTGTTTGCCACCTGATGACTAATCACAAAAGAAACAGGTTAACATACAAAGTACTACTACTTATGAGTCTAGGCCAGACGTGGAACTGCCAAAATGAAGGCTCTTTGAGTATGTTTTTTTAAAAAAAAACTCCTATAACAATCAAATATTTTCAGCATGTGAGCAATTCCTTCTTCTAATTTTGTGCTATAGTTTGACTCTTAATATAACTCCGTGTGAAAGTGGTTCATCTTCTGGAAATTTTTAGGAGTAGGAAATGACAAGGATGGACAATGAGTGCTGACAAGGGCAACTGTTACATATATAGCGTGAAAGAGATGGACAGAGATGAGTAAGAGATAAAAATCTGGCTGTCTCTTGTGAAGTTTGACGGCCAAGGCAAGCTTTCTTCTCTGGAAAGTGGGGGAGATTGTAGAGCAAAAGACAGATTTATTAAACTAAAGAAGGGCTGTAGCAAAAGCATTAACCTCCGATGAATTAGTGCTCTCAAAGCCAAGGTCAAGGCTGGGAAATATTTAGCTCTCTTAAGGATTACAGAGATACTAAATTAGCTCTGAGGAATCTTATTAGTAGCAGAGTTTTCCCAGGGTGTTATCATTTCACTGGCCTTTTGAGTGCTGCTTTCTTATGGGTTCATATTACTAATAGTTTCAGAATTTATAAAATGTATCAGAAGTATTATTTGGGGTTTTTGTCTGGTGGATCAACTTTATGAAAGAGTACTTGCAGTTGTACTCCTCTTTGTCTGTAGATGGTTTATTTCTGTGGCCTCTGGCTTTGATTAGCTACATACAATGGTACCTCGCTTAAAGAGCATAATGCGTTCCACAGGATTGCTCTTTAAGCGAGTTTGCTCTTTAACAGAAATACCATTGTAAGTGACTAATTGTGACTTCTGGCGGGGGGGATTGCGAACCCCAATTTAGTTGTTAAGCGAGTTTGTGGTTGGTTTTAGTTGTTAGGCGAGGTGACTATTCAGAGAAAATCCTGCTCTTTAAGCTAGTTAGTCTCTAAGCAAGGCACTCTTTATGCGAGGTTTTACTGTACTAAGTAATCGTATATTTGTGGCATATGTTTTTCTAGAGTTCAACTTGAGAAAACACCACATACACTTATTCATTTACCATACTTCCATCATGTATGACATTATTATTTCTTTTTTAATGGTTTCTTTTCTTTTAAAAAGATAACAGCCAAGCCACCGCACAAGGGTCTGTGGTATTCATTCCCTCCATGCCTTAAATATGTTATTTATTCTGTAGGTTTATATCTGATTTTCAAAGATATTTTACCACAAAGCAGCTTTACAAGTAATAAGACGATGACGATAATGATAATAATGATGAGATGATGATAATGATGAGGCCGTGAACCAACCCCTGACTTTAAAAAGTTAGGGTCCCCTGTGATAGAGTATATCTTCTTGGCAGAATTGCCGAATGTGTTAAAAATGTATAAATTAACACTAAAAATAATTGTTACCAAAAATAAACATAAAATAGCATAAAAGCTGTGCATCTCAGATTGGAGTTTCCCTGCCTCAAACAATACTTGAACATTGCTCAGCTGAAAAGGATACTAGTTGGTACCACTTGTAGAAATTATTAGGTTGTGCTGATTTGACATGTGACATGGAACAGAGGGCTACACATTCCATTAGTTTGTAATACAATTCAGACATTCTTCATACTTTTAACTGAAATTATTTCAGCTATACATATTATTAATACAGAAGCCAGTGTGAATTGTTTTTATTCCTTGAAAGCCCTTTTCTTCTTTTACATTTATACAATTGCCAACATAAATGTGCCATGAGACAAGTTTTTCCTTACAACCCAGCTATATCTAATCATCATCATAAATTGAAGCAGGAATCTATTGAGTAGTCTTGTTTTTGGACAGTAGCTCTTTGTGTAGTTGTTAATCTCATCCAGTCACTGATTTGGCTCAGTGTTTAACAATAGTGGGAAACTATTTTGTTTAAAGAAATGCCATGTTGTTTGTATATACTTTTCAAGAGGCCAAAGGGGCAGAGGCTCTGAGGCATGATGTAGGAGCCCTTTCTCCAGTAGCTGGAGAGGTGGTTTGAGGGCAAGAAAGAAAATTGATGGCACTATTGATTTTGATAGCCACTGTCAGTCCATGTGTTGGGCATATTTTCCGGGGGGGAATTGTGGGACAGAAACATTAGAGGGCAGGATGTGCCATGGCAGGAATTATATGCAGAAGATTAGGAATGCAGGGTGATAAAGAAATTTCCCTTATCTCTCTTCCCCACCCCAAAACATACATAACCATATAGCAAGCTATATGCCTCCAAGTTCTTCTTAAATTATTTCCTTTGCCAAGATTTCATCTGTCAGCCTTACAGAAGTCACCTTTTTTCCTACCTCATCTGCAACTCCACCTCCAGATCTGAAATAAAAGGAGAATTGTACTGGTCTGCTTTACAGTTCTTGATAAGGATGATTATACATGAAGTGTTGTAGAAAGTTGAGATGAGATATAGAGAGGCATGGGATGGAGGAGAGGGCAGCTGATTTTTAATTGTTTATTTTATTTTTGCCCTACTTGTGTCCTATACCACCAGGCCATGAAACATAGAATGCTTAGAAGAGTGCTGAAAATCTACCTTCAGAAGGAAAGAAGATGTACAGTACTTAATAAAGTCATTGTGTTTATTTAAAAAAATATGTTGGCATGCTGCCCCATTGTTTGTGGGTTAGTCATGTGTCAGTGATGGGATGACACCGGTTCTGACCGGATCCACAGAACTGTTTTAAGGATTTCTGGAGGGCTCTCCGTGGGGGTAAAACCGTTTTTGAGGCGTCCGGATCGGACGCCTCACCGGGAGGAAAATTTAAAAAAAATTTGGAGCAAAAATGGCTCCAATTTAGTGCGCATGCGCAGAAACTCAATCTGACACATGCGCACTAAATTGGAGCCATTTTTTTCTCCGATTTAAAAAAAATTGGATCCGGCCGCCCCTGACTGGAGCCTCCTGTGGAGCCGCTTGCCGCCGTTTGCTGCTGCCTGGTGCTCTCACCACTGCCACCTCCTGCCATCGCTGCTGCCGTTGCCGTCCCCATCGCCGCCGGAACCGAGGAGGAGGCGGGGCGCTCCATGTCCATGTTGGCTCCAATTTTTAAAAAACCGGACCCGGAGCCACTGCCTGCTGCTACTGTCGCCGCTGCTGCCGCCTCCCGCCATCGCCATCGCCGCCGTTGCCGCCGTCGCCCCAGGCCAGCGGAGCGCGCCTCCTCCTCCTCCGGTTCCAGCAGCGGCGGCGGCAACGAAGAAGACGGGATGGGAGCCGATCAACGGGCAAGGCGGGGAAGACAGCTCCGGAACGAAAAGGAAGGAGGGAAAAAAGCAAATGCATCTACCCGGATCAATTACAGAAACGCTCCCGGGTCCGGCACTCCAGTCCCCTCCCTCTCCTCCTTCCACCCCCCCGGCGATGGCGATGGCGGGAGGCGGCAGCAGCGGCGACAGTAGCAGCAGCAGGCAGTGGCTCCGGGTCCGGTTTTTTAAAAATTGGAGCCAACATGGAGCGCCCCGCCTCCTCCTCGGTTCCGGCGGCGATGGGGCGTGCCTTGCCGTGTGGCCCCGGGCCATGGGGGTCGTCGGCCCCAAAAAGGGTAAGTGAGGGTTTTGTGTTTGGGGTGGGTGGGTGGTTTATGGTGTTTTGGGTGGGTGGGTGTACTTTTATTTAATTTTTATTTTATTTATTTATTTATTTTATTTCTTTAAGTTATTTACGGGTCTGTGTGCATGTTTATTTTTTTTATTATTATTTTTATTTTTGGCCTTGCCCACAACGTCATGACGTCATGACGTTGGCTCCGCCCATGACGTCATGACGTCATGACATTGGCCACGCCCATGACGTCCATGACGTCATGGCGTGGTAGTAGAATTTTTGACATCCCATCACTGTCATGTGTGTGGACTTATTTCCAAAACCTCGTTAAGGTCTCCTAGCATACAGTAGTGTCTAAGAATTATACAGCAAGCAACAGAGATGGAGCTAGTGCAGGCCTCTGCAGCTTGTGATTCACCATGCTCAACATAGTTCATTAGCTCCTCATTCTCACACTGGCTGTACAACACATTCAAAAGAGATAAAGTGCCTTTTTTTAATTTCTGGAAACACTGTTGAGGCTCGTTTTCATTAATGGGGTAAAGGTTTTGCAGGGTTGGAAGCTCAGTGAGCTGGAGCATCTGGCTGCAGAACCAGGGATCAGGAGTTCAACTCATGACAAGAAGAGGTGGCCAAAGGTGGACTTGGGGAACTACATGATCACAGAATACCCCCCAGAAGAAGGGAGTGGCAATCCACTCTGCTTAATGCCTAGGAAATCTTTAAAAGGGCTGCCAGAACTCAAAATATATGTGATGGTATGTAATTATTAATTATTAAAGTTTGTAGTAATCAGTTGTTCATAACAACATCAGTTTTTGGCAGTTTAATGCAGGGACTCCCAGCCTAAGGCACACGGGCTGAATCTGTTCCACAGCACCATTTCATGTGCCCCCCCCCCTCCAAGGGCATTCAGGAAATAAAATGGCCAGCCTTTTGAAGCTGTTGGAACAAAATGGCTACTGCCACCCCATCATGCAGGCAGAGCAAAATGGCTGCCTGGCCCTCAAAGCTGACTGAGAAAGCGTGACCCAATCCCCGGCTTGAAGAGTTTGGGAACCCCTGGTTTAGTGTACAGTCAAACCTCGCATAAAGACCACCTCACTTAAAGAGTAACTTGCTTAAAGAGCAGAATTTTCTCTGAATGTTCGCTTCGCTTAACAAATAAAACCAACCAAAAACTCGCTTAACAAATAAATCGGGGGTTAGAATCCCCTCCACAATTGGTCACTTACAATGTTTTTCGCTTAAAGAGCAATCCTGTGGAACGCATTATGCTCTTTAAGCGGGGTACAACTGTAATGAGTTTTGCCCCACTGGTAATGTGCTTATGTCTAAGAAGCATGTGCTGCGTAAGTGCTCACTTGAATAATTCTCCTTTCCAGGGCATCTTTATGGTTGTGTGGCTGATGTTACATTATGTGAAGGAAGTCCTGTCCTCATCCCTGCAATATATTTGTTACGAGTGCCTTTCAGCAAATGCCAGCATGTTTAGGATAGTTCAGAATTTGCTGTGTGGTTGTGAGGAATTCACCACACCTCTCGTCTGGACAGGCTATATACCGTATTTGCCACTGTATAAGATGCATCAGAGTATAAGACACCTGCCATTATTACCAAAATAGCCCGCTGTATACAGTACAAGATTCACTCCATTTCCCAAGTGTATTTTAGTGGGGGAAGTGAGTCTTATATGCCAGTAAATATGGTAATTGCTTTTAAGTATTTTTTTAATGGTTGTTTTGAAAGCTACCCAACTGGAACAGTTGATTTGGAAGATAATTCTGGGCACAGGGAGAAGAAAGCCAAAGAGGATAAATTAAATGGGAAGCACATAAGGTAATTGAAGAATGCTTATTAGAGAGGATTACAAATTGAAGCCACAGAACAGAGACACAAGAGTACAGTAAAACCTTGATTTACATATGCTTTGTATTGTGTAAAAATCATCTTATGTAATGATTTTTTTTTTTTTTGGAAAATACATCCCATTTTATGTAAATAAATCATTTGACATAAGGGGTTTCCCCAGAATTTCCTTGCATCTCTTAAGTCTAAAATGGCAGGCTCACCATTTTAAACTCTAAAATCACGGCCCCATGCCATTTTAGACTTAAAAATCCCACCCCATAACACCCACCTGTGTCAGACAACCGGCCATCTTGCCCTGCCCCGGAGTCTCCCCACGCCCCTTCCAGGGAAGTCTGTCTCTCAAGAATCACCCTCAGGACTTCTCCAGGGCCCCCAACAACAGAGACGGCCCGCGAAATCAGCTAAGCATAGCTGCAACTTTGTTCTGGAGTAATTATATGTAGACGGGGAGATAATGATGCCCCTGTGTGTGCAGACATATAGTTACCTTTTGCTCACAAAAAAAGAAAAGAAAAAAAGAAAAGACCCTGTTCTTCAGGCAGAACATAGGTTTATTGATCAGATTTAATAAAGCATAGTCCATCGTCCATAGTCCATAGAGAAAAATATAAATCAGTCCAAAGGTAGAATAAAGGCCTATGTAATCATGGTGAAAAACAAAAGGAAATATTCCCAGGCAAGTTAATCCAAAGGCATCCCAAAACGAACTGAAACTTTTTCTCTCCAAAATGGAGATTGTTGACTCATGTGGTGCCTTCTGGGCCAATCAGAGAAAGTTCCCATAGAAATACAAAGTTCCCATAACATGGAAAGTTTTTACATACGTGTAGAGATAGTGTCTCTGGTATACAGTAATACCTCGGATAACAGTAAGACTTGGTTCCACAAGTCTTGGTGTTATCCGATTTTTAGTGTTATCCGATGCATGTTAAAATCCTATGGGATGGATCGGATAACGTTAAAGCTCCATAGAGATACATTGTAACCGTACAGGCTTTAGCGGTTGTTATCCGATCCATCCCATAGGACCTTAACGTTATTCGATCCAATTCTCCTCCCCAGATTACTTAACGTTATGCGATTTTAGCGTTATCCGAGGTATTACTGTATAGCCATAACAAGGCCTCTGCTAGCTAGCTAGGAGATAAAGAGTGGTTACACTAAACTGGAAAACAAGCAGTCTTGTGACACAGAGGAGAAATTATTTTTGGAAGTCTAGTAAAAATACAACCAGGTTTCCTCCATGTTTTGGAGAACGTTAAGAAAGTGGGGTCTTTCCATGACAACCCTCACCGCCAAAAGTCACAAGACATCACTTACCGTGAAAGTGGTGGAGGGAATGCCAATGATTGTGGCAATTTTGCTGCATTTTCCAGAGTCCCTGCTGGTTTTAGTGCCACTGGGAGAGTTCCCTGCTACTTCTACTGCATATCCGCTTGGTTCCACTCTTCGTCCAAGGTCCCCCTTTGGTGCAGTTTAGCTGAGAATGTGCGTAGGACGAAGAACGGTCTTCATCCAATGTGCGATCCCAGCTAAAGTGTGCTACAGGGGGGCTTTGGCTGAAGAGTGGAAACGAGCAGTCTTTCTTCCTAGGCACATTCCCAGCTAAACCACACCACGGAGAAACCTCGGTCGAAGAGCGGAACTGAGTGGATATGTAGTAGAAGCAGCAAGGCACTCTCCCAGTCCCAGTAGAAGCAGCAGGGACTGCTGCAGTGGTGGCAACACTGGCGGTGGTGGTTCCTGTTCCCTCGAAGGCCAGACAAGCCACTCAGGAGGAAGCAGCAGCAGCAGCATGGAAAAGGTAGGGAGATCGCTCCGTTTACATTCCCTTTATGCTGATTATTATTTTTAAAATGTGGATTATTTTTGGTCCGGTCAGGACTGTTTTTTTATTTTTCAGTGCATCCCTATGGGAATGCCACGTTTTACATAAAAAAAGTATTATGTAAAAAGCTACGGAACAGACTTTTTACGTAAAATGGGGTTTTACTTTATATGTCACTTAAATATCAAGCAAAATTATACATGTTCTGGAAATCAAAAGGGACAAATGGAACTTCTATCATATGTCCTTTGAAAACAGATCTTTCCAACATTAGGATTTAAGGGGAAGCTCCGCTACCCTTTTTTTAAAAAAGGTATTGTTTATTTGTGGGAATCTGCGTTAGCTGCTACTCATATCCGAGTATACAGTTTTCCTGGATATCATTTTCACAGTTGATGGATGTGTCTCTGGTGACTCAATAAATAAACAGATCCTCGCATGAAACATGCGGCCACACACATTACACTGAATAGATGGTGGAGGGCATAGTTGAGTTTGATGAAGATTTCATGTTTGTTGCTTAGCATCTTATTTATTTATTATTTAGACTTATTCATCACGCTCTTCGCCGAAGCAACCCAGGGCGATTTTACAACAAGAAGAAAAACATCAGTAACAATTAAAACCAGTTAAAATTATTAATCAAAATTTAAAAATAAAAACGATTAAAAGATTAAAACTAGGTGTACAGTTAAAAATTAAATGTCTTCATGTCTGTGGGGTTCTCCTTCAAAGTGATTGGTAGCAGCAGAGATGGTTTGGTGCCAAAGTGTGCGATCTACAGCCGCTGCCTCCCAGGTTTGTGAGTTTATACCTGACACCTTCATGGTTTGTTTCAGCTTGTCCTTTTAACTCTTCAGAGGAGTTTCCCATGAAGAATTTGACAAGGAAACCTGGAACTGACCATATAACAAACATGCCCTATCCATCTAAGATAATGGCCTATGCTGGAAGCTTAAATGCTATTTACATGTGCCTTGTTGAGAACTGTGATATTGGTGACATAGTCATCCCACCTGATGTTCAAGATGGACCTTAGCTTCTGTTGGTGAAAGCGCTCAAGCTTTTTGATGTCTTGGCAATAGAGGATCCATGTTTCACAGATATAAAATAACGTTGAGGTAACAGCAGCTTAGTATACCATGAGCTTTGTATGAACTGTTAAATCTTTGTTCATGAAGACCCAGTGTGATGGACGAACAAAGGCACAATGGGCAGCACCAATTCTCTTCGTCACATCCTGTTCACAGGTGCAGTTTTTAGACAGGATGCTACTAAGTCAGGGGTTTTCAACCTACGGCCTGTGGGCTGGATCCAGCCCATGGCATCAAATAATCTGGCCCCTGCCCTTGCTACAGCCGCTGCACCATCATCATTGGCAGTACCAGTGGAATCGGCCGCAGACTCATTTACGGCCATCATAAATGTGTTTATGACAGCCACAGACTATTTATGGATGTTGTAAATGCATTTATGATAGCCATTGATTCATTTATGGCTGTTGTAAATGCATTTACAACAGCTATAAATGAGTCCACGGCCGATTCCACTGATGGCGGCTGGAGCACCAGTGTGAGCCACCAACTATTTGAGGGAGTGTGACCTGGCCCCTGACTTGAAAAGGTTGAGAACTCTTGTACTAAGGTAAGAAAACTGGTGTACCTGTTCAAGTGTCAAATGATGGTAATAGTGAACTCTGGAAGGGCTGTCTTTGGGGCAGGTTGTGCAAGTACCTTGGTTTTCTGAACATTTATGATGAGGCCAAAACAATCACATGCATTCTTGAAACAGTTGACTAACTGTTGCAACTCGTCAGGTGTGAGAGCAGGTAATGCAGTATCATCGACATATTGCATTTCCGTTATCCTGTTAGTCCTTGGGAGCATAGGCTAGCCAAATTAAATAGTCCTCTGTTGAACTGGTATTTAATCTCTACACCTGTGTTGTTATCAGATGTTTCATACCGCATGGCAGCCAAGTAAAGGGCAAAAAGGGTTGGAGCAAGCACACAACCCTACTTCTATCCATGGGTGATTGGGAAGCCATCTGATATGCTGTTTTGATGGAGAACCTTCCCAGACATCCCATTATAAAATTGTTGGACCAGATCTACAAAATGCTCAGGGAAACCAAAGCATCTCAACACAGTTCACATAGGAATATACAGTAATACCTCACATTGCTCGCTATGCGAAACAAACAAAATTCCTATGGAAAAACTCGCATAACGAGCGTTTCAAAGGGGAAAACTCGTATAGCAAAAAAAAATTCGCTATGCGAGTTTTTCTCATAGAAACGCTCATTATGCGAGTTTTTCCATAGGGAAAGTCCGACTCACATAGCAAAATTTTTCGTTATGCGAGTCAGACTGCTTAGCAAAAAACTCGCTCGTTATGCAAGTTTTTCTCTAAGCGAAACACTCGTAATGCAAGGTTTGACTGTACTTATTAGAAAAGCTAGAAAGATCCTTTGAAACAACTATTTATACATGTCATAGGAGTAGGTGCATTTTGGCAGATAAATAGCAATAAACAGCTGCAGTCCTTCAGTACTGGGGATCCAGGGCACTGTGCTGGCCTGGTTTTCCTCATTTCTGAAGGGCAGGACCCAGTCGGTGTGGTTGGAGAATGAGAGTTCTAGTCCTAGGCTGCTCCTCAGGGCTCGGTACTCTCACCTCTCCTATTTAACATCTACATGAAGCCACTGGGTGAGATCATCCGTTCTCACAGGGTGAGGTATCATCAGTATTCAGATGATACCCAGCTGTACATCTCGGCCCGTGGGTACCCAAGCGGTGCAGTGGAAGTCCTTTCCAGGTGCCTGGAGGCTGTTAGGGTCTGGATGGGGGACAACGGGCTACAACTGAATCCCGGCAAGACTGAGTGGCTATGGGTGAGGGGTCCTGCATCAACTTGGGAGTTACCAGCTTTGGTCCTGGATGGGGCAGTTCGGCCTCAAACAGACCCGGTGCGTAATTTGGGGGTCCTCCTGGACTCACGACTACTGTTCGAAGAGCAGGTGGCAGCCGTGGCCAGGAGGGCTTTTGCACAACTTCGTGTGATACGCCAATTACGCCCACTCCTAGATCGGGACGCCTTGCTCATGGTCACACATGCTTTGGTCACCTCCAGACTTGATTATTGTAATGCGCTCTACATGGGGCTGCCCTTGATGACCATTCGGAGACTGCAGCTGGTCCAGAACGCGCCTGCTCGGGTGGTGATGGGGTGTGGGCGTTATGCTCGAGCCTCACCTCTGCTGCGGCAGCTGCACTGGCTGCCAGTATGTCTCCGGGTGCAATTCAAGGTGCTGGTTATCACCTTTAAAGCCCTATATGGTAGTGGGCCAGGATACTTAAGAGACCGCGTCACCCCAAGAACATCGGTCCGTCCCACCAGGGCGGATCGGAGAGGCTCTCTTATCATACCATCGGCTAGAGAGGCGCATCTCTCTGGCACTAGGAGGAGGGCCTTCTCTGTGTCCGCCCCGGCCCTTTGGAACCTCCTGCCAACGGAACTATGCTTACAGACAGAGCTCCTGCCCTTCCGGAAGGGCCTAAAAACCTGGCTGGCAGGGCAAGTTTGGGGATCCAGGGATAGGGGATCCCATGTTGGGTGGCTGATTTGATTAGACAGCCACCCTCTTGCCTCTCATTGTTTTAACCTCTTTTAATTTTTTAACCTTAAATTTTAATTTTTTTTTAGTATCCGGTAGATTGTACTCGATATTTTTAAGCTAATTTTTAAACTAAGTATAATTCTCCCCGGAATTTGTGTCTTTTTTGTATTGATGGATATTTAGTATGTCTTATGATGTTTTATTGTATAGATGGTTATTATTTACTGAATGTTTTTATATTGTATGATATTGTATTGATATGTTTGTAAGCCACCCAGAGCCGCACTTCGCGATTGGGGCGGGATATAAATCGAATATAGAATAGAATAGTAACAGCAAATGTGTTGCAACAGAATCTTGGGGCCTGTTTTCTTTATTCTGTTTCTTTTCTTCAGCCCTTTCATGTTTCTTCCGCAAATTTCTCATCCTCTTCACAGCAAACAATGTAGCTTATGAGAGGCAAAGTCCGAGCACCCAAGGAGGAGGAGGCTACATGCGGACAGGCACCATGAATGTCCACACCCATGTGATGCTGTTGGTGTGCCTCCAGCAAAGTCATGTGGGTGCATGCATTCATGTGCCACTTGAGGTGCACTGGTGACATTGTGTGTGTACCTGACCCCATGTGAGGGCTCTCCACCCCTGAGGGCTCCCCAACCCCTACAGGGCTTTCCCACCCAACAGGTGCTCCCCACCCCCAGTGGGGACCTCCCTGCCCTCCCTGCCTCCATCTGGCCTTCCTGCCCCCTATCAGGCCTCCCCACCAGGCCTTCTTACTCCCACCACCCAATCGGGCCTTCCTCCCCCTGCCGAGTCTTCCCACCCCCACCAGGCCTTCCTATCCCCTGCTGTGCTTTCCTTCCCCCTCCCCTGATTGGGCCTTCCTACTTCCCGCTGGGCCTTCCTACCCCCTTCCGGGCCTCCACACACACACACACACACACGAGTGCTCCCCACCTTACCTCTCCTAGCGGCAGCCTCCCGGCCAAGATATCAGCCTCCCCTCTCCCCTCTCCTTTGGCAGAGAGAGAGAGAGGTGGTCGGGAAGTGGTGCCAGCCAGGCTGTGCAGGGCAGGGCTTCCCCTCGATGGCACACATGCCAGGAGAAAGGCTTCTGCATGCCACTTCTGGCATGCATGCCATAGGTTCGCCACCACTGATCTAGGCTGTGATTTTTCTTAAAATAACATTTTTCAGACACTCTCCATGCCAGCCAGTGTTTCTTTTTAGCTGAAGTGATTGCAGTAGGAATTGGTCACTATGGCTTGGTTGGTTGCCTTGGATGAGGTAGGAATAACTCCTGAGGCAGGTTTTGGCCAGGGTTATATTTTTTTCTGGTTGTTGTTCTTGTAATCCTATCAGGAATCAGCAAAGATGGGTCCCAGCACCTCCTGTCACTTAACCCTCAGTACCATCATCTAATCTCTGTAAGGATAAGTAGTGTTAGTCAAATTATGGTGCAGTATTAGTATTTAGTGCTCAAATGATACTGGCAATAAATCTGGAAGCTGCTACACTGGGATGAATTATTTGGAGACATTACAGTAAAGCAGGTGGGAATTTAGGCTTTAACTTTGTGTGGTGTTTGATTTCTTCTTTGTTTTCTGGAAAATACACAGCGTATACCTTCTTACTATTTGTGCTTCCAATCAACTGTAGCTCATCATGCTGCTTTTAAGCCTACAAACAGCATGATGCATTACTGCAATGTGTTTTTGGTTTTTAGTTTTCTATTGTGCAGTGACTCAGTTTTCTGGTGGATGCATTCTGTTTTGGGCTGTGATGATGTGTTTCACATGTCTCCTCAATGAATGGATGTTGTGTGAGGATACACACACTTCTTGACTAGATTCCTACTTCTGGTCTTCTCTCATTTTGCTTCATTGCACAACAGGTTAAGTTTGCTGTTTCATGCTTAACCTGAGTACCTCTTCAGTACAAATACATTCTCTCTCCTTCACATTACTTTGTATGTTATTCCAACAACACGGAATAAAATAACATGAAAACAACTGACACTCTGCATACAGCTTGAGACATCAGCGCTGTTTTCTGGCCATATGTCATATTGGATATGTTTGACCCATTGTGTGTCTTCCCTGATGCTATGATGACATAATGGAAAGAAAGCATGACATTATCATAGATTACCACAACCTCCCTCACCTCTACCATGTGGCATTTAACACACACACACACAGAGGCTGTGGGAACTACCACTCTTGTTCAACTTTCATTCTCATGTATGTGTAACATGCACAAATTGATAAAGCACGAAATATTGGAAACAACTGCTCTTCATGAGTTTACATCCTGAGAATTTTCTCCATTTTTTGTTTACTTTGGGGGATGTTTCTGTACTGTGTTTATATCACAGTTGCCTGTTGCTTGGAGTGATAGCACATTCTTTAACAGTTGGAGAATTTTACTCAGTTTAGGCTAGTGTTCCAGAGAGATCCCTTCCAGCACTGTTTGTTGAACACACTGGTGTATGCATGGCACCTTCTATTTTCCAGTAAAAAATTCCACACTATCTGACAGTTGGGAGAAATTCATTATTGAATTACAGTGGTACCTCGGATAATGTTTACCTTGGTTAATGCTAAAATCAGATAACGTTGGGGAATTTGAGGCAGACATTTGCATCACACAACGTTGAGATAACGTGTGATGCAAATGTTTGCCTCAAATTCCCCAACATTGATCTCTGCCCCAAAGCCTGCAGGGCTGGAGACCAGCCCTGTGGGCTTTGGAGGAGAGATCTCTGCTGACATCGCCATTTGGGTTGGGGGTTGAAGTGGTACATGTGCCCGTTCTTGCCCCCAACCCAAGCGGTGATCACAACCAAGCACCAGCTGGGTTGGGGAGAGAACGGACATGCACGGCGGCTCAACCCCTAACCCAAAGGCAAAGGCTGTTAGTGAGAGATATTCGCCCTGCCTCCCCTGGTGAAATAACAGGATGGGCAGGGCAAATCCCTCACTGTTTTGCCTTTGGCTGGAGAAAGTGAAAGGGCTTCTCCTGCCAAAGGCAAACCTAACAGCGAGGGATTCACCCTGCCCACCCTGTTGTTTCAACAGGGGAGGCAGGGCGAATCTCTTCTTCTCCGGCCAAAGGCAAACCTAACAGTGAGGGATTCGCCATGCCCACCCTGTTGTTTCAGCAGGGGTGTCAGGGCGAATCTCTCTACTAACAGTGGTGGTTTTCCTCTGCCTTTGGGTTGGGGGTTGAACTGGCGCTTGCACCCATTCTCTCCCCAACCCATCCGGCACTTGGCTTGACCCACCTGCCTCTTTGGAAAGGGCAGTGGGAATTCCACGCATGGAATCCCCCCTGCCCTTTCCAAAGAGACAGGCAGATCAGCCCCCTGTTCCCTTTCCTCTTTGGAAAGGGAACAGGGCTTTTTTTTTTTTACATCGTGGAATCAATGCATCGCACAACGTTAAAAACTGGATAATGTTAAGACTTGTGGAACCAAGTCTTAACATTATCCAAGATACTAGTGTACAGTATTTCCTTTTGCTGGACTATGATCTGCTGTCCAGACTGCTTGTGCTAAGGGAGGAAGAAGCTTCAGAAAGCTTTCTTTCATGGAAACTTCTGCTTTCTTCTGAACTGGAATGCTTGTCCAGCATGATGACTAGACACTATGCAGACATGTCTTGACAGCGTCTATTGTGACAGAGGTTTAATCCAATTCAGAAGGAGTAAATCCATTCATTGATACTTGTTATCTTTCAGGTGAGTGTTTAAGACAATAGGGAGTAAACTCAAAACTTCCAAAAATTTTCAAAAATACAGGCTAGAATCTTTTTGAAATACATGCAGTGTTAACTGCACAAGCGACTTGCATTATTGTGTAACCATTGCATGGCCAGGTATGTGACTGATGCTCTAGCAAATAGTGCAGATCACTTTGGTGATGATGTGACTTTAATTTTAATTTAATTTTCCCATTTTTATGCTGCCTAATCAGGAAGCCCAACTCAGGGCGCCAGACACAATAATCATACAATATATATGTGCAATACAAATGTGCAATACACTCAATGCACAACATTCAATACACAGTAATTATACAGTATTCAAACAATATACAGTATTCATTCATTTCATTTCATTCATTTATTCGTTTTGTATACCGCCCTAACCACCCTACTCGGTGCAACCGACTAGGGTGGTTCACAGAAACCATACATATCAAACAATCAAAGGTAATAAACATAATCAAAAATCATACAGTATAATACAATAAATATAACAATACAGTACAGCAGTGCAACAAAACAAAACGACACTGCAAAATAAGGTTACAAAGTACAATTCCAGTTAAATATACAAACATAGTTTCAATAATAGGATACAATATAAAAATAAAGTACAGTACATGAAACGACAATGTCAGGGCTCTCACCTTAACCATAAAAAAAATACAAACAATTTATCAACTTGCATTGATATTATTGTTAAGTTATATTTCACAGCAGCATAGTAAAGTGGGGCAGGTTTTTAGGTAAATCTTAGTTTGAATGCAAGTTCTCCCAAGGTTTATCAGTGTTTAGCCCAGCCAATGGATGCTTAGATAAAGAACAAAATATTATTTACCCGCAATTCAGAGAAATATACAAGTTGTCAAGATTCTTGGTGATACTGTTTTAGAAAGAAGCAAAATTAAATTCTTGGTCTTTTAAGTCTTTTAGGCCTGCCATGTGGCCTGCTAAATGGAAGGGCTCAAATAGGCATCTTTCTCATTGGAAAGGCAAAAAACGAGAGAGAGACAGAACATGCAGAATAAGTCAGATGAACCTTAGAGGCAGGAATAGAGGAATCTTTCTACTAGGGACAAATATATACAGTATATAAAACAGCTTTCTATAGTTTAAGCTAGGAATTCTGTATATCGCAGTGGTGGTGAACCTTTTAGAGACCAAATGCCCAAGGAGGAGGAGAAGGTGATGTATGGGCAGGCACCACACGTGTCCATGCACACATGTGATATCCGCAGTCCCAGCGATGTCACGTGAGGTGTAATGGTGATGTCACATGGGTGCATGTGCAGGCTCCCCCATGGCATGGGTTCCCCTGCACCCCATGGGTTCCCCTGCCCCTGTGTCTGCACACGCCCTCTTCCGTAGGTTCCTGAACCCCTACATGTATCCACCACCATGGCTTTGGAAGGAGGATCAAGAGAAATGTCTTCTTGGAAATTTAAAAGAAGAATGTAGTCTTTAAGTTATCCTGGATGGAAGTTGTATAAGGTAAGGTAAAGTAAAGGTCACCCTTGCTCGAAAGTCAGTCGTATCCAACTAGAGTTCGGTGCTCATCTTTGTTTATCGCCGAAGAGGCAGCGCTGTCTGCATCTGCAGAAGTTTCCATGGACATGTGGCAGGTATGCCTAGACACCAGAGTGCACGGAACGCTGTTTACCTTCTCACCGAAGTGGTCCCTATTTATCTACTTGCAAATTCTTGTTTTCGAACTGCTAGATATGATAGGTCTTAATCATCAGTGCCTGTGTTACCAGCAGTACTGTATACTGTATATTTCTGGATGGATAAAGCTACTATAAGTAAAAAGAGTACCTGAAAGTGCAAACAGGAATAAACCTGAATTAAAATGACATAATATTCTCTTTTATTTGGACCATTTATGCTGGGGAGGGGGGATATTTCTTTGCCACATTCATAAACCAAAGTTTGCTTTAAAAAAAAGGTTTGCTTCATTCTCAGAAGAGAATAGAATAGGTTATGTACATTAGTCTTCCAAAGCCTTTACACTGTGATAGTCATATTAGGTTATGTTTAGATATTAATACTCAGCCTTAATCTCTGCGTATCTTCTTAACCTAATTATTTACACAGGTGAGCCAGCTTTTGCTTACTTAACAGAGCTGTCTACTATCTATCCCACCCCCTTCCCAAGGAGTCCTTAAATGTTCTCCCATACAACTCTGCCTTCCCACTTTAGTTGGGATTATATCCAGTCGGGATCTGGAAATGAATGTTAATGTTCCTGAATAAAAGGCAACCCAGGTTCTCTGAAGATGATTTACTGCTATAAATTAACTTGGACAGTGTTTATATTGTTTTCATCTGAGCATAGTTTTCACTACATATTAAAAAAATATCCTGAATTCACAGTGAATGTGTATATATATGCTAGAGAACCACATATTGGTCTTTGTCTGTTAAGATTTCTCTTAAAAGTCAGACATTCACTATCTATTTAGATTTTGTTTATATTTGAATGTCATGACTGATGGGTACGCATGAGCCTCAAGCAAATCCTGCTGTTTTCAATCTTGAGATGAAAGAACTGGAATAGAAATATGCATACTTGTGTCCTTACTTTACCTCCAGATTATACATCCTTCATGAGAAATGTATAGACCTTCGTGCCACAGCATAGACAGCAAAGGAGCTTTGTAGCTCAGAAGCTGTTTATGACGCGGTATGTGTTAGAAGCCTATCAGAGAGATCCTTGGTATTAAGGGTGAAGACAGAGGTAACGTTAGTAGAGCAGTGGGGGAAGTTTGGAGGAGACTTGACTAGCACTGTAAACTTTACATAGACATCTCTTTCACTGTTCCTCAACAGGAAGATGAGAGCAATATGATCCCACTGATCAGTCAGTGAAGCTGTTCCTTATGACTCTTCTCTCTTGCCTTTTGAAATTCTGATCGGGGTTGGTGAGCAGGATGTTGGTGCACTGACAATCCTCTCCCAATGCTCAGCTATTAAGATGAAGAAGCAGTGCTCCTTGTATATTATGGAGCTCTGTTAATGCAAATACTTGTGTGTTTTTACCTTGTATGTTCTCCCTAATGGCCAGGGACATGCTGGCTACGCTAAAAGGGTGGTGGATGGGGGGGGGGGGAGGTGGAGCCTGGGGGGGGGGGTACTGTATGACGTTACTGCCCGTGCAGCTCAGAAGCCCATTTACTCAGGGGCGTTCCCTGAAGCCACCGGTTCTGGCCCGGGTTGCTCGGCTTTCCCTTCCCTCCAGCGGGGTTTCACCTCCTCTCAGTTGCACTCACTGCTGGCGCTGCAGTACCAGGCGCCAGCTTGGAAGAGGCAGTAGGCGGAGTGACCGAGACCATGGCAGGGGGCAGGACTGGTGCATCGCCATGCACAAACCAGACATGGCAGGGGGGTTGGGCTGGTTGGTGAATGGCGATACCTGCCCTGCGGAAACAGCGCCCCGCTGCCTCCTTGGGAGGAAATCAACTTGCACTGTTGTGTAGCCACTCAGCATCATACTTCTGCCCGCCTCTGGGGGTGCCAGATCCTGTGGCACACCAGGACTTGTCCAAAATAGCCACCACGGGCCTGCTGATGGACTGAAGCTGATGTTATATATTATTTTATATATTATGTATATTGTGATAGTAATGTAAGTTGGGGGACTGTGGTGGCTTAAGATGCAGTTAAGATGCTTGAGCGTGATGACTGGAAGGTCAGCAGGTCATCCGTTTGAGACCCAAGTGCTGCATGACAAAGTGAGCTCCCATCTCTGTCCCAGCTCCCGTCAAACTAGCAATTTGAAAGCAAGGAATTACAAGTAGATAAAAAGGTACCAGTTTGGTGGGAAGGTAACAGTGTTCCGTGCCTGCCACATGACTATGGAAACGTCTGCAGTTTCCACTGGTAGGTGCAGATCTGCTAGTTAGGTTGCAATCTAAGCTATAGTATGTTGCAAACAGCAGTCCTTTCACCATACTAATATACACCATATTTGCTGGCGTATAAGGCCCACTTTCCCCCCTTAAAATACACTGGGGAGATGGAGTGTGTCTTGTACTGTGTAGTGGCCTATAGTGAGTTATTTTGGTAATAACTGGCTGCATCTTATACTCTGGTGCATCTTATATGCCGGCAAATACAATAGTTTAAAAAGAGAAAGAGGCACTCAAGGGAATTCTTGAGTCAAACTTAGGTCCCACATCTAAAAAGATTGAAGGCTTTTCCTTTTCAAATACTGTACAGTAAAGCCCCTACTTACGTAAAAAGTGTTCTGTGGGCTTTTATGTAAATCTTTTTTTTTTAACTTAACTCGAAGCAAACACATAGGAAAAATGGAATTGTTACATAACTTGAAGCAAACACAAGAAAAATTAATGTTTTACTTAACTTGAAGCAACCCCATAGGAAAAAGATATTTGTGTAAATTGAAACAACCCCATAGGAAAAATGAATTTTTTACGTAACTCGAAGCAAACCCATAGGAAATTGTGTTACGTAAATTGGGAAATTTATGTAAATCAGGACATGTTTTAGTTCAAAAATCGTTCTGACAGTCGAATTTTATGTAACTCGAGGCATATGTAAGTCAAGGTTTTACTATATGCTCAAATTCTGCAGAATAATAGTATGGCTGAATGGGGTAACCAGAGCCTTGCTCAAATTGATAAGGTACAGTAAAACACCGGATAACGATTGGATCGGATAACGCTAGAATCTGATAACGATGCAAGTTTTTTTGGAAAAAACTTGCATTGGATAACGCTTCTGGATAATGATCCGTTAGCGTTATCCAATTCAATCATCTGGGGGTAGGGGTGGATTGGGTAGAACATCTACCCAATCCACCCCCCACCTGTTGGGGGGGGGATGGATTTGGTAGCCCAATTCACCTCCCAACTGCAACAAATGCACGCTCACCAGCGCCTTTCCTCCCGAACCTACTGCGCTCACAACAATTCTTGCGAGTGCAGTAGGGTCGGGAAAAGTGCACGCTCACGACAGGCTTGGCTTTGGCTACAATCCTCCCCCACGTGGGGGGAGGATTGTTACCCAAGCTGAACCGAGCTGCGGCTAGGGATCGTCAGCCACAACTCGGTTCGGCTTGGGTGACAATCCCCCCTGCGCGCGGGGGGAGGATTGTCGCCAAAGCCAAACCAAGTTGTGGCTGGTGATCCAGAGAAGAGGCACACGCTCGCACGCGAGAAGGAGCGTGAGCATGTGCCTCTTCTGCCAACCCTACGGGATCTTTAGCAACCGCTAAGGGTCCTGTGGGCTCGACAGAACTGGCACACTCTTGCGCACGACCAGGCACATGAGCATGCGCCTCTTCTGCCTACCCTACGGCAGCCCGCACGGGGTTCGGAAGAAGCATAGCGCAGCCCGGTGCAGCTGTGCTAGGTTTCTCTCAAACCCCATCCGGCCTGTGAATGACTTCAGGGACAAACCGCTAAAAATCGGATAACGTCATGACTTGTGGAACCAAGTCATAATGTTATCCAATGTTCTAGTGTATCCTGCATTGCAACCTCCAGTTCCTCTGCACCTGGTGCATTTGTCTATCTGCTTTTCTTTCTATATTCCATCCTGTAACACGTCTTCACAGTGGCTAGCACAAGGATTCCCTTACAGGCAGGCAGGTGGAGCTGTTTGTACAGATAAATTAATACAAGTAGTACCTCACATAATGAACATACCGTATAGCGAAAAATTTGCACAACGAAGCGTTATGCAATGGCGATACCCCGCATAACAAAAAATTTTTCATTATGCAGGGTTTTTGATAACCGGGGTATACCCGCTTAATGGGAACCCGGGTTAACGAACTCCACCCCCCACCCCCCGGTTATGCGGGGCATCTCCCATAGGGAACCGCATAACGAAAAAAACCGCATAGCGAAGAGCTCCATGGAACGGAGATTTTTCATTATGTGGGGTTCTACTGTATAGACAGTCTTCCCTGAGAGATGTTTAAAAAAAAATTAGGAGTTGGCTGCTTCTGGGCACAAAAGTTGAGGGCTGGGAGGAGGAGAGCAAAAACGGTTACTTTTCTACATATGCATGTTGTCTTCTGGGAAATAAATATGTCTGCTCGACTTCATAAAATAAGTTGGTTGTTTGGTTGTTTGGTTGTTTAATATACAGTAATACCTCGGATAATGTTTACCTCGGATAACGCTAAAATTGCATAATGTTAAGTAATCTGGGGAGGAGAATTGGATCGAATAACGTTAAGGTCCTATGGGATGGATCGGATAACAACCGTTAAAGCCTGTGCGGTTACAATGTATCTCTATGGAGCTTTAACGTTATCCGATACATCCCATAGGATTTTAACATATCGGATAACACCAAGACTTGTGGAACCAAGTCTTAGCATTATCCAAGGTATTACTGTACTTCTATTCTGTCCATCTGGGAGATATTTCCATTTTATTATCTAAGGACAGAATACTGTGTCTGAGGTAAAGCTGAAGGCAAAAGGTTTGCTGAAGAAGAAGAAAAGCCTAGTTTTAAACAATAGTTAGTGCAAGCATCTCAGGTAAACAAATAAAAAAGAGATCAAAAAATTGTGGTATCTTAAAGACTAGCATCTGTGATCGTTCATGGCTCACGTTCATGGCTCCCATTAGAGAGTAGGGAGGAAACAAAAAACAAACCAACCCATTGTGGCACTTTAAAGACTAACTGCTGTATTTTAATGTTAGCTTTTGTGGATCAAGTCCACTTCCTCAGATATACTTTTGGTGCATGTAGCAATCCTAGCCAGCTTTAATGGATGACATGATTAATCTTCTTTATGATGTAATCATAGGTGGGTCTTTCTTACAGAGAAATACTCCTGTAACATCTGCCTTTTTTTCAATGCTCCAGGGGAAAGTCCAGGACAATAACCTTTGACCAATTTAAGGAAGCACTTCAGGAGCTTTCCAAGAAACGGTTCAAAGATAAGAGCAATGAAGAAGCAGTGCAAGAAATGTACAAGCTAATTGAAGGGAAAGCACCAGTCATATCTGGAGTCACGGTATGCTAGCCTGGCATATGAGAATTTAGCTTTAACTTCCCAAAGAATCACATACTTTGAATCACATGCTTTCGGTTCTTTTTCAGGGCAAAGATCCTCATGTGTTGATCAGCTTAGGTGAGGGGTTCTCAACCTTGTTAAGCCACGGGCCAGACCATTCCCCCTCAGACTTTTGGTGGCCTGGATCCCACCCCACTGCCACCAGCTGCAGGTGGGTTGGGATGGTCCCGCACTCCCCCCACCATTGATGGGACCAACTTGAGCATACCCCCACACTGCTTCCCTGCCTCATCACGCTACCTGGCACCCACTTCTCCTTCGCCCTTTAATCTACTGGAAGTGATCATGTTGCTGGGTGGCTAAGGTGGTGCTAGCAGCAGAGGCTCCCCCGCGTGCCCAGCCATAGCCAGGTCTGTTGGTAGGAGGCCTCTAGTGTGCTGGGAGGTGTGTGTGGGCCACATGCACTCTTTTTATGGAAAGAGGTGAGGCCGCCAAGCACGGGCTCTGCAGAACGCTGTGGGCAGGAAGCCTCTTGGCCCTTGTTGGCTCCATAACCATGTTAATTGCTGTGAGCGGAGGCCCTCGTCGGATCCTGTAGCCACACTCATTACTGGTCCAATGGGAATCCAATCCCCAACATGGGCTTTGGAGAGGGGAAAGCCATGATGGAGCCTGACGGACCAGCTACGAGTGTAGCTGTGGGATCTGACAAGGGCCTCCCACCAACAGACCCCACTAGGGCTAGGCATGTGCGGGATCCTCTGCTGCTGGTGTCGCCTCAGCCACCCGGCAATGCAATCACTTCTGGTAGGTCAAAGGGTGAAGAAGAAGTAGGTGCTAGATAACATGAAGGCAAAGAGCATGGAAGAGAACTGGTAAGCAGGGAAGCAGTGTGGAGAGGAGTGGTGGGGACTTGTGTTGGTCCCACTGGTGGCAGGTGAGTATAGGACCACCCTGAGTGAGGGGGTGCACCACATGAAATGGTGCCATGGGCCAGATCCGGCCCATGAGCTGTAGGTTGAGAACCCCTGGCTTAGGCAGATGCTTGTCTAGTCTTTAGTACCCTGGGGGGCAACTTTTGCTACACAAGGATATTCTATATCAATAGCTCCCAACATGGGGCACACGCCCCATGGGGTAGGAGGACTTCAGTTACCAGAAGCCTAAGTCACTACATTGACTTAGGCTTCTGGGAATTGAAGTCCAAAAACAAAAGGTTGGCAAACCCTGTTCTGGATGGTAAATGATCCAAACTCATTAATGTTTCTTGTTTCTGTGCCTTTCTTTGCTATCCATAAACTTTCTGACATATTCCCAGACATTTCCATCATTAGATCTTCTAGTGCTTCACTGAAGAATTCTCACCAAAGAATTAGGGGAAATGTTGACCAGGCAGTGTTTTAAAAAGTTTTTACCGCCTGTTGTAAAGGCCAGTTGCTATTTTTTAAAAAATATATCAAAATGATGAAGCAGAGCCAGTGAAAGCTGAAGTAGAAACTGCCTGGGACTGTGTTATTTTCTATCTGTGTGCTCTGCATAACTTTGATGGTTTCTAGCCAGAAAGGGGAAAGACCAGAAGTTTTAATTTGATAACCCTTGAAGCAGGTTTTTATATCACGGCCATAGATTAGGAAAAAGTTTGTAGCAAGGCTGTCTGTATCAAATAGGATGTTCAGGCAACAGGCATGTTCAAATGCTCACACAAATCATAGCTAGCTCTCCCTGTGAACTGTAAGTGCCATCCATAAGCTTCTATAACTGATGGCAAACCTTGACACTCCAGCTGTTCTTGAACTTCAATTCCCCGAAGCCCTGATCAGCAGAAGTGCTAACTTGGGCTTCTGATAATTGAACTCCAAGAACACCTAGAGTGCCAAGGTTCACCAACACAGTTCAATAATAATAATAATAATAATAATAATAATAATAATAATAATAATAATAATAATAATAATAATAATAATAATAATAATAATAATAAATTCTGTTTATACTCCACTCATTTAGGAGGTTTTCCTACTCTGGGCGGCTGACAAGATGAAACTCACATATTTAAACATATTAAAAACACATTTTAAAAATACAAAAACCCTATTGACATCAGGGAGAGATCAAATAGAATACCTAGCACTGAGCCATTGTTGAAACATTCTCAAAGGCCTCTTTAAAAAGAAACAATTTAAGCTGCTTTTTAAATATAGACAGGGATGGGATCTGGCGCAGTTCAACTGGGAGGGAGTTCCATAAAGTTGGTGCCGCCACTGAGAAGGCTCTTCCTCGAGCCATGGCCTTCCTTGCCAATCTCTGGGTCGGCACTTGGAGCTGTGTCGTCTGGGAGGATCGAGTGATGTGGGCTGGTATCCTGAGGGGGAGACGCTTCATCAGGTAGGAAGGTCCCAAAATAGTTGTGAGTTGACCTCGTGAAGAATTTGTAAGGAAATACACTGGTACCTCGGATAACGTTATGACTTTGTTCCACAAGTCATAATGTTATCCGGTTTTTAATGTTGTGCGATGCATTGATTGCACAATGTTAAAAAAAGACCTGTACCCAGTGGTGGGATGTTGAAATTTTTACTACCCCACCGTGATGTCATCATGGTGTGGGTGGAGCTAATGTCATGATGATGTGGACGGGGGCAAAGAATAAATAAATAAAAAATAATTAAAAATAAAATAGAAATAGGCGCGCACGCACGCACACACACACACACACACACACACACACACACAAACACACCCGTAAATAAATAAAATAAATAAATAAAAATAAAAATACATTAAAATACACCCAAACACCCGCCCACCCACCCCAAACACAAATCAAACAGAGCTTTTAAACCAGAGTTTAAAGCTTATTTTGGCTAATCTTTCTCACACTAGGTCAGATGACAGGAACTACAGAATGAACTCACCACAAGATGGCTTCATTTTGACACTTTTCAACTTTTCAACAGTTAAAGAAGTTAGGTACTAAGTCTTTGTCTAACCAGTTCTCTAGGATAATATGTCTTAATGTAAATGTAAAACAGCTGTACCTCCTTAAGGGTTCTCCAATTGGAACAGCAATTGGAACATCACAGGTGTAGCTTACTGATGAGGTAACTTCAAGACTTTGCATAAAAACCCCAAGCCAGGCCTGCCAGCTGCCAGGCCTTTTTTTTGGAACTGTGGTAGTAAGTCAATATAGGTAAAGGTATTAAATACACATTAAAATACACACAGACACACCACATCCAAAGGTGAGTCTCTTACCCTGGGGAGCAGGCTATAGGGAGCTTCAGGCTAGCAGATTCTCTTGCTCCTCCCCACTTGGGAGGACAGCAAGGAGGCCGTGCATATGCACCAAGCATATTTCACCAACCAGTGAAAAGGTAAGCCCCGAAGGTGGTTCCCCCCAACAGCTGCTACCAGTTCTCCGGGACACTGGGAAAAGTTACTGCCTGTTCTGGCGAACTGGTGTGAACCTGTTACATCCCATCACTACTTGTTCCCTTTCTAAAGAGGAAAGGAAATGGGGCTTGGGGAGGAAAAGTGCCTCGAATAGCCCTTTGTTTGCAAAGGGAACGAAGCTCCCCTCACAAGCAAACAGCTATTCCAGCCTCAAATAGCCCTTTGCTTCTGAAAAGAGCCTTGTTCCCTTCCCAAGCAGTGGACTATTCGAGGCTGGAATAGCTCTTTGCTAGCTCTTTGCTTGTGAGGGAAGCTTCATTCCCTTTGCAAACAAAGGGCTATTCGAGGCTGGAATAGCTCTTTGCTTGCAAGGGGAGCTTCGTTCCCTTCACAAGTAAACATAACGTTGGGGAATTTGAGGCAAACATTTGCATCGGACAGTGTTATCTTAACGTTGTGCAATGCCAATGTTTGCCCCAAATTCCTCAATGTTATCTGATTTTAACGTTATCTGATGTAAATGTTATCCGAGGTACCACTGTACCACTCTTTTGTAGATGAAATATAAGGAAATATAACTGACATAAATACATATTCAAGCTCCCTTTATTCCACCCTCCTTTTATTTCTCTTGTGTCCTTTTCTAGATTGTAAGCACTTTAGTGTGGCGATCTGTCCTCTTCTTCTTTGGCATTGTACTTTGTTTTTAAATGGAGGGCGTACACCATCCTGAGGTACTGTGGTGGCTCAAGTTGTTAAGATGCTGAACTCACTGACTGGAAGGTCAGAGTTCGATTCCTGGGTACTGCATGATGGAGTGAGCTCCCATCTCTGTCCCAGCTCCTGCCAACCTAGCAGTTTGAAAGCAAGAAATTGCAAGTAGATAAATAGGGACCACTTGGGTGGGAAGGTAAACAGCGTTCCGTGCATGCCTGCCACATGTCCATGGAAACATCTGCAGATGCAGACAACGCTGTCTCTTTGGTTATAAACAGAGATGAGCACTGAACACTAGAGTCTGATATGACTGGTTTTCGAGCAAGGGCAACCTTTACCTACCCCATCCTGTCTTGTTCAAGATATTTAAAACCTAAAAGCCATCTCCTTTGGTGTTCTGAAAGGGACCAGCAAAACGCAGAGTAGAAGTCATTAATATTAGGATTTAGAGCTGTGGTCCCAACGTGGGACAATTTTATTTTTAAGGAGGGCAATTGAAAGCTTATTTAGACCAAGTTAATGGCCTTTTAGGCTTCCTCCACGTGAATAGGAGTTCACTTTTTGAATAATAAGAATTAAATGTCACGGGGAGGGAGGAGGACATAAGGATTTTAGAGATGCTTAAGTTGGGAACCACTGATTGAGAGCTACAGTAAAACACCGGATAACGATTGGGTCGGATAACGCTAAAATCGCATAACGTTAAGTAATCTGGGGAGGAGAATTGGATCGAATAACGTTAAGGTCCTATGGGATGGATCGGATAACAACCGCTAAAGCCTGTGCGGTTACAATGTATCTCTATGGAGCTTTAACGTTATCCGATCCATCCCATAGGATTTTAACATGAATCGGATAACACTGAAAATCGGATAACACCAAGACTTGTGGAACCAAGTTTTAGCGTTATCCGATGTTTTACTGTATTTAGCAAATGTTATTACGTATTCTCTGCAATGCTGATATTGTTTCCTTCTTGTCTCTCTCCCTCTTTTCCCTTCTTCTGAACAGAAAGCTATTTCTTCTCCAACTGTCTCCCGGCTGACAGACACGACACGTTTCACTGGGTCCCATAAAGAGAGATTTGATCCAACTGGGAAGGGCAAAGGCAAAGCAGGGCGTGAAGACCTGGTTGACGCATCTGGCTATGTGTCCGGATATAAGCATGCTGGCACTTACAGTCAGAAAGTTCAAGGAAGCAAGTAAGCTTGGAGACTGCCAGAGAAGAGGGTGTACTTGAGAGGATGAGCTGGGTGAGGCTCGCCTCTTTTCGGTTGCTGTAAATGGCTGAAGAACTCTGCTGGCGATCTACATATGCGGGGGATCAGAACCAGTTTTGACACCTACTGAGACTCTTGCAGCAATGCACCACTTCATTACATTCCTCATTCTTTAGGGCAATGAAAAGGAAGTAGCAAAGTGTTTGACCTTTTAAGCAAGAAACCACAACCAAGGGCTCTCTTATCACACCTTGTCTACACCAACTGCAAATTGCAACCATTCCTGTTTTGCTCCTTTGGCTGTAGTAGCAACTCCTTTTCACTTGGAAGGGAGGCTTTGCAACAAGAAAGAGACATGTCGATACCCTATTTAAAGCAGGGCTAATTGCTAACTTTATCTATTTATTATTGAACAAAGTCTTAATAGGGAACAAACACTCCCAAAAGATAAAAATTCAGCCTTTAACTTAAGTAAATTAAAAAGCTGTTTATTTTTTGGCAGAAGAGTAAGATGATTATTTTATAAGGAGAAAGCCACAAATACCTGTACATTTATTCCACCTCATTTGTAAGCAAGAGCAACAAGAAATCTGCTATTTACTAAATGTAATCTTTATTAGGGGACAATCAAGTCCTCTCTTGTCCTTGCTCTAAGAAAGAAAAGGGATTTTTTTTTTGCCAATCTCAATCCCCTAAAATCTTCCAAAGAATTTTTTGTTTCTTCAAACCATGTGTTCTGGTAACTAAGGGTAACAAACTTTACTTGTAGAAATCACAGAGGTTGGAAGGCTAGTTGCAAATGACACAGTTTCAGTATCTATGTGTGCAGTGCCTCACACTGGCAATCAAAAGAGAATTTAAAATTATGTTGATATATTCTTAAATACCATTTAGAATACATGGGACAAATTGGGTTGTCATTTACTTATATTTATGGTGTCATGCACAAATACTTGTAGAAGTTTGCATGAAATGTGGCAGTTCAACCCTGTTTCCTCACCCCAAATAACCAACCTGTTAGAAAGTGTTTCCTTTATTTTGTTTTTTACCTTAAACAACATTGTGATTTTGATATTGATTGAATAATCGTTTTAGTCTTCCATTTGGAAAATGATTTAACTCAGTTGTTCTTGTTTACTCTGCTGTAAATTTGATGGAAGCTCTTTGCTGAATTTTCTAACGATACAGTACTTGTGTGTGTGTGTGTGGGGGGGGGGATAAAATATTGTATTATTTGTTTTCCAGATGTAAACATCTGTTGTTGCATGAGCTAAATTTTGAATTGTGTCAAAAAGTCTCCTCCTTAAGAAAGAGAGAAAAAGCTAATTTATATTGCCAAAATTTATACACCAAATACACAATGTGTATATGCTGAGGAGTAACTTTCGATTTATGTGAATCACACGTTCTGTTTTTCTTGTTTGGTAACATATTATTAGTAATTGATTGCACTGAATTTATAATCCAGCAAATAACAGCTGTAATTTTTGTATGGATGTTTGTCAAGAACTGAAAGCTAATTCATTTCCATGAATTAGAATGTACATGTCCATCTACTTTCCTCAATATCCTCTTTTTTAAATAATAAGGATTCACTACCTTTACTGCCACTTTTTCTTGTGTTCTCTTTGATAGGTGTAACATACCACTAAAAAGCTGATTGCATCTATTTGCTTGTAACAACCCCAACAGTTTCTGTTCAAAGGCTTGTCAGGTCATTGGCTACCTGCCATTTGTAGCTGTTTTTACCTTAATTCTTAAGGTAAAAGCAAATTGCAAGTATGGATGCTTCTCAGCCTGTTCTAAAAGTGAATCTAGAATTATAATGGCCTAGAATTATAATGGTGAGCTGACAGAAATGAAAATCTCACTGATTCAAACAGTCTATTCTAGCCGGAATTCTGAATTGAATCCAGACCAATGTTGTTAAGGCCTGAGTTTACTGGGCCAAGTGACTTGGCTTGTTGAACATGAAGACTGAGAAGAGGAAAGTTTGTATAATCCTGGGCCTGTTGTTTCAGACTATTGGGTGTAGCAATCACTGAAAGGGGTCTTTGACGTGTGCCAGGACTTTTGATGCTGGGCTTCTTCTGATGTCAAGTTCTGCCACCTGCATTATTTGAACATAATCAGTTCCTGGAGGGGAAAGTATTCACCCCAACCCCCAATATTGTACCCAGAGAAACCACAGAGTGTGAGGTGTTGAGCCAGTCTTGTGGTTTTCTGTTGTCTTTGGATGTCTGGGTATATTTTCCTTTTCTCATTTTTAATCCAAGAAACTGAGCACTTGATTATGTGATTTGACTATGGGTGATGTTTGCTCATTGGACTTAGGAGTTTAATGTGAGAAGGGTGTTATAAATGTCACGGTGTTCTAGTTTGGTCTTACTTTTTTTTCTTTTATTGATAAATATATCCTGTTGCCACAAGGTGAACTGCAGAACTCTCCACTGGATTAAGAGTAGGCTCTATACATCAGGTGACCTTCTAGAACAGTGATGCCAAACCTTGGCACTTCAGGTATTCTTGAACTTCAGTTACCAGAAGCCCAAGTCAACACTCCTGCTGATCAGGGCTTCTGAGAATTCTAGAACTACTGTAAGTTGATGTAGTTCTATTAAAAAAAAATTGAGCACTCCTATGTTCATTTTTATTTCTTTATAAATGGTTAAATGGCACAGACATTGCCTCTGAGCAGTGGTTGTAGGCAGTAGAAAGCCAGAACTTTCCCCCAGTTCTTTCTTGCTGACAAAAGCACACTTGCTCTCCTGACGTCCCAGTTTCTCTTTCTGGATCCCTCCTTCTGAATCTGTTGGTTTATGGGTCTGGCATGTAGTATTGCATATCCTAGAAGTACACTATGCTGCTGGAATTGTAGGCTGCCCTAGAAGAAGCAGGAGAGAGGGGAAATGTGAAAAAAAAATCTTCAAATGTGAATGTGATAAGAGATCAATATTTGTAAAAATTTTAGAAACTATTTTGCAATAATAATGTTTACAGCTTTCAAATAGATTGAATGAATTACATGAAACATAGTCTGTTCTTTACATTTGATTGTTTGATCTATGACTCACTCCAGAATATATCCTTTAAAACACACACATCCACAGGGAAGCGTTCTTGGATTAGAATCCTTACAAAGCAGACTGGCCAATTGTTGTGGACTGACTGGCCAGTCCCCATCTAAGAAGCTACATAGGCATGTAGAAGTCCCACTGAGCTTTGGATTATGGTATGTGACTAGTTTCGGTTGTGTGGCTATTTTACCATCTTATTTTCTGTTCAAATTCCAGTAGGGCCAATATGTATTAAAATGGCACACTGGACATAAAACTGACTTTCCAGCATATTTCATTTCCATTTTGCTTAACTGGCTGTATCTGGACTATCAGCCAGAAGAACAGAATAGGTGAGCCTAGAAGGAAAAGCCTTGGAGACACCGGGTATGGCCATTTCATAACCTTGCTGGGCAGCATGACATCATGTACAGGTTGCTAGGAAACATGACATGAAGGATGCAGTTTCATTCATGTTCTGCTAACAACAGACTTCCCATAGCCAGCTCATTTGTCAGTGCAGGAGCAGAGTGTGGGACGAGGTAGGCTTTTGATCTGCTTCATTAAAGTCCCTGGTTTGTTTATGTTCTTCAACTGTAGTAAAGTGTCCTATCTAGAATGAGACCATGGGTCCAGTTAGTCCAGAACTGTCTACTCAAGATAGGAGCAGTTCACTGAGATCTCATGCAAAAAGTACCTTTCCTACTAACAGAAGATCCAAGAATTTTTGCTGCTTGAGACAGAAGCACAAAGGCCACCGAAGAACAAACATTTTAGTCCTGAGGAAGCAAATCCCAGAGGGACCTCATTTCCTTCCTGGCAGTAAAAGTACTATACTAATGATAAATAAAAGAAATGTCAATTGAATACTTTTTTGTTGTTGTTCAGTCGCACAGTCGATTCCGACCCTCTGCGACCCCATGGACCACCGTCCGCCAGGCACTCCTGTCCTCCACCATCCCCCTCAACTCGCTCAGCTCTGCGCCCACCGTCTCCACAACACCATCTAGCCATCTCATCCTGGGCCTTCCCCTTCCTCTTTTGCCCTCGACCCTTCCAAGCATCAAAGCTTTCTCAAGTGAATCTACTTTTACATGGTTTAATTCTTTTTAAATTGATTTTTAAGTAATTTTGAACCTCAAGGTTTTAATTTATGAATTTTCTGTAAGCCGCCTAGAATCAGGTTCGCCTGATTGGGGTGGGATAAAAAATCTAAATAAATAAATAAATAAATAAAAATACATGAAAGTTTAGATTAACTGCCTGAAGAAGATGAGACTGGTCTTGTTCTTATTCTGAACTGCAGGAATCTTTTTTTATTAGAGATTCCAGAAATGACCCTGTGTGCAAAGTGAACATTTGGCCACTGTGCCACGGTTCTCTGTTTGACAGATTATTCATTAATGCTTTCCTCAGATAATTTTCAGCTATTCAAATGAAGCTTTCAAAGTATAAAGTTACTCTTCCTGGTCATGGCCAAGTGGTCCATGGGATGGATATTTTATTCTCTCTGGCCCTCAAACACATCACAACACTAAAGCTTTTGTGATTCCTGTTGATTTTGCAGTGTACTTTTACAGAATGAATATATTCTTTGGATTCTTTGTGCCTCAGTACACAATACATAGTGTTGTTTAACTCTGCCTGTTTTATGATTACGCTTGGGTAGACAAAACACTTGAGTGTTACAAACTATATACAATATTATGTAAAAGTCTTACACCACCATCACATTTGCTGTTTTGGCAATGGTATTGGTGGCAGCGGCAGCAGCTGCACCTCTTATCGGAGTATACATTCGTCTCCCCCCCCCCCATCACTTTCAAACAGGAAAAATCCCATTGGTGTGAATTTGTTTAAGGTGGATCCCAACTTGCCATGAAGTGACACACACACAATGTTATCACAGAGCCATCTCCTGTGGCATGTACGAAATGAGACATGCAGGATTTAACACCAGGACTTCAATGGACTGCCGCAGCCTTGAGGAGATTAACAATGTGCACCTTCACAGCCAGTCCATCTGGCATGGCCTCTTCTGCCTCCACGACCATTGGGAATAGTGAAGTGGTTCCTCCACTGAGGGGACCATCACCCCACCTAAAGGGGCTCATCCACCCATAGCCGTTGTCCCCTTTCAGGAGCCAGGTTATTTACCACCGCCCAACACTCGGCATTGAGTCGCTGGCTCTACAGCAGTGGCGGTGAACCTATGGCACACACCCATGCAGTTACCCCAGCACAGAGTTTGCTCCGCCCCTCTGGCAGGCAGCCCAATGGGAGCACTTCCTCCCCCAGCACAGTTTGCCCTGCTCCTCTGCTCAGCAGCCCAATGGGATCATTTCCTCCCTCCCCTGTTGGCACTTTGCAATAAATAAGTGGGTTTGGGGCTGCAGTTTGGGCACTCGGTTTCTAAAAGGTTTGCCATCACTCCTCTATGGTCTACTCATTATAGTAGCAGGATATCCCAGCCAGACATAATAGTATATTGAACATATATACCGTATATGCCGGGGTACAAGACGACTGGGTGTATAAGACGACCCCACAAGATTTCCACTCAAAATATAGAATTTGTTATCTACTCGCTGTATAAGACTACCCCCTCTTCCGCACACCAAATAAAACATAAAAGAACATCAGATTTGATTTTAACATGTTAATTTATATTCAAATGCTTATGATATGCAGAAAAACTGTCACAAGGCTGTATGTTATCAAACATGTACAGTAAAAATAAAACAGTGCAAGTTTATTAAACGTAATTCACCAAAGACAATTCACTAAAGCTGAATGGAACAATAAACCTATGGGAGCTGCCATGCTGTTTGTTTTCTAATCTGTTAACCAAACTGGAACTGTCAATCATAGAAGGAAGAGAACAAATAGAGGGAGAGAGCAATTGCCAGGCAAGTCCCTAGCAAGTTTGCTGGCATGACAGTTTCCATTTAAAAGCCTTCAGACTCCTGTTCGTCATCTGATATTAAAAGTTGTTATCTGATCCATCCCATAGGACCTTAATGTTATTCGATGCAATTCTCCTACCCAGATTGCTTAACGTTATCCAAGGTAAACGTTATCCAAGGTAAACTTTATCCAAGGTAAACTTTATCTGAGGTATTACTGTTTTTTGTTCAACTGAAGTGCACCCGGCGTACAAGACGACCCCCCACTTGGAGGCATGTTTTTCAGGGGTAAAAAGTCGTCTTATACCCAAGCATATACAGTAATTATTTCTAAATCTCTTCATTAGAATACAAGCAGAAAATCCTGGAAATTTGTAAGCAGTACTCAAAAACAGGGACGAAATCAGATAAAACCGACTTCCATAAGCTAAAGTGGCTTTTATTTAGTGTGACCTCTCTTGGTTCTTAGCACATCTTGAACTCTTCTGGGAAGGCTGAGGTTTTCTGAAGTAATATTCTGGTATATTATACCAGGCTTCCTTTAGAACTTTCAAGTGTTGTTCTTTAGATTTAGGTTGTCTGTCCAGGGGATCCCATAATGCCTCTATAATATTCAGGTCTGGACTCTATGGAGGCCAGTCCATGACTGCCAGTGTTTTATCAGCTGTTTTCTCATTAATTCTGTTTTCACTGCATTAGCAGTGTGCTTAGGATTGTTATCCTGCTGAAAAATAAAACTGTCTATCAGACACACTTCAGAAGGAATGGCATAATGAAGTAAAATCTGTCTGTACTTTTCAGCATTCACGATCTCATCAATACATACAGTATCGCCAACACCACTGGCATAAATGCCAAACCCTCCACTGTGATTCACAATGAAGATTTCAAGCACTCATTCGTCCATCTCTTTCCAACTCTTCTCACATATTTCCAACAATTGCACCCAAACATTTCAAACTTGGATTTACCGCTCCATAGCACACACACACAATCTTTTCCACTGATCTCCATTTCGATCTTTGTGAGCTTTAGCATATCTTGGCACTTCACCCTGTTCCCCTTCTGCAGAAGTGGTTTTTGTCTGCTTCGCTTCCACAAAGACTATTCCTAATTAAACTTCAGACTTTAGAGGGATCAACTTGGCATTCTGATGAAACTGCCTTCTCCAGTTTTTCAAAGATGAATACCATATATACTCAAGTATAAGTCAACCCAAATATAAGCCGAGGTACCTAATTCTGTCCTGAGAAACAAGGAAATAGATTGACCCGAGTATAAGCCGAGGGTGCGAAATGCAGCAGCTGCTTAGTGAGTTTCAATAATCAAAATATTGTACATGAAAATAAGATGCAGCAGAAAGGAGTTTTCTCCATGCCAATTGAGATGCATCGACAACAGGACGGGAGAAGTGGGCGGTGAAGGCTATTAGCCACTGCCTTTTCCCATCGCTCTCAGTGACCCAAGTATAAGCCAAGTCCTCTTTTTTGACTTCATTTTTAGGACTGAAAAACTAGGCTTATACTTGAGTATATAAGTACCTTGAGGAACTTCTGAACAGAATTTGGAAGTTTTCCTGGCCTTATAGTCCTTTTTAAAATAATTGACCTCTTCTGATTCTTCATATTTCTTTATAATGGCTTGAATGCCACACCTTAAGTATCCAGTCTGCTTGTTGATTTCTCTTTGCGAGTGACCTTGCTGATGCAATAGTATAATTTTGTGGCTGTCAAATTCTGAGATCCTACACATTTCCTGTGTTCTAATGAAGAGAAAAAAAATAATTATATGAGGTTATTAATCCATTTCTAGAATAACAAATCTAATAAGTCGGCCCAACCGAGTAGGGCGGTATAAAAATTGGAAAAATAATAAAATAATAAATAAATAAATAATGGTGGCCTGTATGTTCTGCTTGTAGACAACTCATGACTGACATGGAGACACCTAGTTTTGGTGTGAGGTGTCCCTAGCTTTGATGTGAACTGCCCCTATACATGTCCACCAATTGCCCCTTGTTCTCTAGTTGGCATAGAACCAATTGGCTTGAAGTTCACAATAAGAAGGAAAATGTCTAAGCATTTTCATCAGGGGGTGTGCTCTGCAGAATGAGTGGACTCTTCCATAAATGCCAAATTACTTCACTCTCCCACCGTTTAAAAAGTTTCCCGTTTTTAATATTCATTGTTAATTACAAAGTATCAATAAGCAAGACCAATTTACTTCTCAAAATGTACATTTACATATGCAATTTGTATTACCTGAAAATGAGTGCTAGCCCAACATAATAGGTAGTCAGTCACGGAACGATCATGGTCACATGTATGTGACTTGCTTGCTTTATGTTCCTGTTTTGTGAGGGTTAGCGGTATCAACCAGTGCAATACTTGTCTGTGGTAATTTCTTTTTCTCTGTCACTGAGGACCAAAGATCTGTGTAAAAGCCTCTGCCCTCCTTTTTCTGACTTAGGATAGAAGCTGAAAATGGGGAAATAAGTGAGCCTGTATTAATGGCACCACTGTATCACCAAGGTCAGCAACATTTTGAGAGAAGGGTAATTAAATAGTGTCGGTGGTTTTTGTTCAAAGAAAGGTTTTGTGTGCCTGCTGAAGCATTGCTTCTAGGAGCTGGGTGACCCTTGGGAACAGCAAAAGATGGGCGACCAGGGTCCACAACTGGGCTGGGGAAGTGGAAGAAAATTGCTAACACACTTGTCCACAAGTGCTTTCCACTTGTGGCAAGGCCTCCTGACATCCAAGCTTTTCTCTGTGTTTCTTTGTTATTATGGAGGGAAACTACTATACAGTGGTACCTTGCTTAAAGAGCATAATGTGTTCCACAGGATTGCTCTTTAAGCAAGTTTGCTCTTTAAGCGAAACACCATTGTAAGTGACCAATTGTGAATTCTGGTGAGGGGGGATTGTGAACCCCAATTTATTTGTTAAGCGAGTTTTTGGTTGGTTTTGTTAAGCGAAGCGAACATTCAGAGAAAAATCTACTCTTCAAGTGAGTTACTCTTTAAGTGAGGTGCTCTTTATGTGCTCTTTATTTGACTGTACTGTATCTAGTTTTTTCCTAACGATTCTGTAAAAAACAAACAAACCACCTACACAGAAGGGTGACGGCCCCATGGGAGCATCTGAGTAGGAACATCAGCTTTTGTTAGTTTCATAGTTTAGTGCCGTGATGGCGAACCTTGGCACTCCAGATGTACTTGGGTTCACGGGGACTTGGGCTTCTGGGAATTTAAGTCCAAAAACATCTGGAGTGCCAAGGTTCGCCGTCACAGCAAAGAAGCCCTCTCATACTTGTAGTTGGCACAGTGAACCAACTGTTAGCAATTTCATCTATTTTAATCACAAGTGGGAAAGCATGTCTAATCTGGCTCCTTCTGAACTGTTATATACTTATGAGGAAAAGAAGGGAAAGTGGGCTGTCCCTCAGGTGTTCTAAGCTTAAATGTTGTCTTTTTTCCAATAACTGAATTGATGCTTTACTTTGAGGAAACCCTCCCACTCAGCGTAAAGTACCTTGGC
The DNA here is from genome assembly GCA_030440675.1 of Furcifer pardalis. Lineage (NCBI taxonomy): Eukaryota > Metazoa > Chordata > Lepidosauria > Squamata > Chamaeleonidae > Furcifer > Furcifer pardalis. Next base: position 50,971,635 of record CP126897.1, read on the forward strand.
TGTAACATGTGCATTTTGTCCCCCTATAGCAGTGTTTCCCAAGCTTTGGTTTTGGGGTTTCAATCCCCCAAACCACTGATCAGCCAATGTACTAATTTAGGCTTCTGAGGATTGAAGTTCCCACATTGGAAACCACTGCCCTATAGGGTAGGACAGGACTGTTTGAGACTTTTTTTTTGTGATTTGGAAACAGACGGGAATTTACACCTAGGAGAAGCACCCACAGGCCGCACTTTCTTCATCCCATTCTAGATGAAACTTGCAATGATCTAGAAATCCATGAAAACTGGCTCCTTATTTCCTATTTGTAGAGTAATTTGATGTTTTTTAAACCTAAAATCGACCCATACCAACCAACCCTGATGTCCAGGGGTCTCACTCCCCATTAATTGTATTTTTGGATTGTGAACAGAAACACACATTAACAAAAACAGTGTTTATGTGTATATTTGAATCAATACTGTATATTAGATGCATATGTGGCTTAAAGTTTATATAATTTGAAAATCCTTAATCTTTCCCCTAAAGCAGTATGTTGCTGATCTTAATTCTTTCCTGTTGCAGTCATTTTTATTATTTGCAGTTTGATAAATGATAGGTACACTGACTTGTATCCACTTACTGCTTTTGTTTATAAATGGAAGTGAGTAACCCCAATGGATACCTCTTACGTGTTAGGGACATTGAACTGTAAGAATTTATATGTACACATCACGTGTGAAGCAGGAAATCATAGAAATTCACAGTATCCTTACAATAAATGAAGAGTTATGCTCACACAGGTAAGGGTTTGCTCACATGGAGAAATAGATCATAGTTTGGACTCTTTGTAGAGCAGCTGGATGTGATCTATTTCCCAGGGATCATGCAACTCATGGAGAAATGTGCTCCAGCCCAATCCATGCCAAAGTTGGAGCTTTATGAGTCAGTAGTGGGACTTCTCCTTTTGGGGCTAGACTGGAGTGAGTTCCCTAGCCCTAGGGTCATCAAACTTGGCTCTCCAGGTGTTCTTGGACTTCAGTTCCCAGAAGCCTGAGTCAGCACACTTGCTGATCAGGGCTTCTGGGAATTGAAGTCCAAGAACATCTGGAAAGCCAAGTTTGAGGACCCCTGCCCTAGCCGATGGTAGTCACTTTAAGACACATATCTCCCATTAAAACAAACTCTTTTGTGTGTGGTCAGGCATTTACTTTTGCAGCTATCTGATTTTACTTCATAGATGATTTAAACTTTCCTTACAGCCCATTTATAGGCCGATAATATTGATTTCAGTCAGGGGAATGCTGTCCTAGCAATGTATTTACAAATTAATTTTTAATGGCAGGTTGTCTATAAGACAGGAAGGTGTATTTCTGTTTAGCAGAACCATACCTAGCAATACTTAAAGGGAATTCACTGAAATCAGTAAGTCTTAACTAATGTCCCATTGATTTCAAACAGGTCAGCAGGTATGACTAGGTCTGGATTCAACCCCCTACTCAAGGTGCAACTTACTACTAGGTTTCAGCCACTGTGTCCTTTGTCATAAACTGTTGTTTCCCAACTGTAACATTATTTTAAAAAATTATTGAAATAGCACTTGCTAAGAGTTAGCTGTAGGAAACATGAATTAATGCCCCCCCCCCAAGAGGTCCATGAGGTCTTGATGTGCTGGGGGGGGGGGAATCGAGTGGTCCAGAAAATTGTAAAGTTGTTCAACCTTTGCAGAAAATCTGTTGCTACAGCATCTCTAATGTAGAAGATTACACAGTTTTTTCAGCACATATTTGATGTGATGTAAATATGTTTGATATAATATTTAAACTGTATGGCCACTTGTTTCAACAAGTCCTGGGAACATGCTCAAAACACCCTACTTCTTTTAGTGCTCTTTCTCTGCTTGGTGATAGTAAAACTCAGTGCATGCTTGTTTGATGAATTGTATCTTTCCGAGGGCAGCGTTGCATACTCCATCACATATGTATTTGCATGATCATTCCATGTTTACCATTTCCTTGCTAGTGGCCAGTCTTTCGTGGAAGTGTGTTTCTCTCTGAAGAGTTGCATATGGTAGAAGGATTTTGAGCTCTCTACCTCGGTTCTTCTATAAAGTCTACTGGAATCCTCTGCAAGATACAATTATGTGTAACAATTGACTTAAATAAAAATAACCCTCTCACTGGTTTTGTATGGTATATAAAAACCACAAAAAACAATGGATATGAATCAAAATATGTCCAGTTTATTTCCATAGTCCCAATATTTCTGTGGTAGCAGGTTTGTTCCCATGGTAATGATCAGCATATGCAAAAAAAGATCTTGGAACAAGCAGTGCATAAAAAGACTATTAGAAGAATTGGTTAAGGTTCAGCCATAGTCATGCTTGAAATAGACCCATTAAAATCAATGGGACACATACATCATCATGACTAAATGAAATCCCACTTATGTCAGTGAGTCTGCCCTGTGCATAACTATTACATCATATTCACCACCTAAACAAGAATTTCCAGATCAGTTCATATCTCTAAATTCAACGTACGAGTTTTTTGGTAAATGGGAAAAATATCCTAATGGCAATCTTTTAATTCTCTTAAAAACTGGCTTTGTAAAAATTTAATATACCGCTTGGCTTGATTACATTTGAAATCTTCAGTAGAAATTGGAACCTACCTACCTGCATTTAAATGACTTACAAGTAGTTAAGAGAGTAGTGGAGGAAACTTGTATGGCTTATAATATGCTTCTTTGTAAGTGTGGTCCATTAAGAATAGACTGTTTTAAAACCTGCTTTGCATGAGCTGGTATGGAGTCTAAATGTGAAAAATTAACTTCCACTCTGTTGATGATGGGGGCAAACCACAAAATATGGATGTCCCTTTGTCATCGCTGCTAAAACCAGTTCTGCTAAATATCTACTTGTACAACAGGCACTAAGAAGAAACTGTTGAACTTTAGGAGACTGGCACGTGCATGTCAGTTCTCTAGGTATTGAAATAAAAACATGAAGAGTTTTAACTCTTGTTATCTGTAAAGTTCTTGCTTTGATAGACTGAAACAAAAAGCATATTGGGAATGCTTTTTGGTATTCCATTCATTCAAGTGCAGCAAAGCACCAGAGTATGAGGCAAAGTCTATCTGAACTAGAGTAGTATTGGGGGATCATGGTGCTTCTCTAGCTGTTGGACTTTAATTCCCATGATCCCCAACCAGTTTGGATGCTGATGAGGTATAATGAGAACTGTAGCTCAACAACCAACAGAAGGCATTCCTTACCATCACCTTTCCTTAGAACAGGCTTGATATCATTTGCCATATGCTTAGATGACATGTTGGAAGTGTCAGAAAGCTTCCTTGAAAGATGTGTGAGCTGACAAGGTGCGAGTAAATTACAGTATTTCATTCTTACTGAAATTAAGTCTTACCACATATTTAAGCACAATTTTTTCCAAAGACTATTTTGATTAATATACATTCTTTGATTTTTCTCTTTGATGCTGTTTTAGCAATGCACATGTACTGTATATACTCGAGTATAAGTCTAGTCTTTAAAATGAGATCCAAAAAAGGGACTCGACTTATACTCAGGTCAACGACCCTGAGCGTCCCAAAACAAGGAGGTGTAAATTCAAACATACATTTTTAAAAAGCACTAACACTACCGTAAAAGCTCAAAAACAAACCCACACAAATGTCTTAATTAATTAATTTTACCATATTTTCATGTATTTTAATTATTGAAACTCACTAGCAGCTGCTGCATTTTCCACCCCCAATTTATACTCTGGTCAATCTACTTCCCTAGTTTCAACGGTCCAAATTAGGTAGCTCGACTTATATTTGGGACTCAATTATAGTTGAGTATATACGGTACTTGTTTGTCATGTACATATAAATATTGGCATATCCTAAGGTGTGGATTGGGATATGGTCGCCTCCTTTAGTTACCTAGCAATTCAGTTCCATCAGAGGTAAAATGGATGGAGGGGTTTGCTCTTAACTTAATGAAAAAATGAGAAAAAAGTTTCCTTTTTGGATTACAACTGTAATCTGACAATTGTAATCCAAAAATATAGATATTCTAAGGTCTGCTATTTGATATCCTGTTCAAGTGGAAACAGCAAATAGGATTCTGTCCCATATATTAATGCAATCACAAATTTTATTAAGCTGAAATTCTGCTGCTCTGCATAGTAAGTTGCACTAGAGGAGGCCCATTGAATCAGTAGGGATTTGGTAAGTCAATTATAAGTTCCATTTGGTGTACTCTATTTTTGGTTTACTATACAGTAATACCTCGGATAACGCTAAGACTAGGTTCCACAAGTCTTAGTGTTATCCGATTTTTAGTGTTATCTAATGCATGTTAAAATCCTATGGAATGGATCGGATAACGTTAAAGCTCCATAGAGATACATTGTAACCACACTGGCTTTAGCGGTTGTTATCCGATCCATCCCATAGGATCTTAACGTTATTCGATCCAATTCTCCCCAGATTACTTAACGTTATGCGATTTTAGCGTTATCTGAGGTAAACGTTATCCGAGGTATTACTGTACTAATGAGCACCACACCCTAGAATCAGATATGACTGGCTTTTGAACAAAGGCAACCTTTACCTTTAATGAAATCTCCAATGGTCCTACTCTAGTGCAACTTATTATGTAAAACAACATAATTTTTAGCAATTATCTCATTTCCCCTGGTTTTTGATCGATTGCAACCATTATAAATTTAATAAAATTTATAAATTTAATAAAATAAATAATAAAATAAAATTATATTTACTGGAATGGTAACACTGAGAAAGCCCTGAATAATCTGGGAATTTGACCCAGCTAATCACTGATAATTTCTCATTTGCACAGCTACAAGTGGAAACTTTAGTTTTAAATGAACAGTGAAAGTTGAAGCTCTTAAAGAAAGGCCATTGCAAAATATGCTGGCCAATATAATGGCGAAAGAGAAGGCTCAAGCAAGTGTTGATACACCAACTTGGCCTGTTCTATCCCACGTCTTTATTTTTTTAGTTAATTTAAACTACTAGTATTAAATCTTTACACAAATAAATTAAAAAAACTTGAAGAGACGTTATATACTACTACTTTGTACTAGGGTTGTTGTTTTTTCTTCAGGAAAATGAAACAAGTTTATATCTGTATATGTATATATATATATATATGCACAATATATTTTTACAGTTTATTAATGCCAGAAAACTAAAATATTATAGTGAAGTGTTCTGGATGTTGAAATTTTCTGCATGTTGACTTGCTGATTTCTAAAAAAACCCACATCAACTACAGTAAAGTTGCTTTTGTCAAGTATTCTTAACAAATTAGAAATGTTCAAGTTCAACAATTTCTCATATAGTGCTGTAAAAAGTTGGCTTGAAAATAATTAGTCAGTTTTATATTGTGTATACCCTGTTCTGAAGATTTTTGTAATATATATTAGTACTATTGTTGGAAATATAGATTGTATTTTAAGTTTGTAAAGTGATAAATAAACGTGTTTAATATAGATGTCTTCTTGTGGCAAATGAGATTTACTTCTGTTTATTTCCACAATGATCAGACCAGTTTTTGTTTCACGGTGCAATTGGCTAGTCTAAATACAACATTATTATTTCCTAGAAGCTGACATTCAAGCAAATAGTAGATATGATGTTCATGTCACCACATTGCAGCCTTGACCATGGTGATCACAGTTACATGTGGCCAAGCTGTTGTATCTCAATTATAAACAAGAGAATAGGCAAGCTAGATTTAATGTTATTCTTGAACTCTGATCAGGAGTTTCAGGGAAAGTGTATACAATAATACCTCGCATAACGAATTTAATTCATTCTGCGAGGCTGCTTACTATGCGAGTTTTTCGCTATGTGAGTCAGACTCGCATAGTGAAAATTCCTATGGGAAAACTCGCATAGCGAACTTTTTTAGGGGGAAAACTCGCATAGCGAATTTTTTTCGTTATGCAAGTTTCCCCCCATAGAAATGCTTGCTATGCGAGCGTTTCCATAGGAGACGTCTGACTCGCATAGCGAAAATTTTCACTATGCGAGTCAGCTCACTTTTTGAAAAACCCGCTTGTTAACCGAGTTTTTCGCTAAACGAGTTGCTTGCTAAGCGAGATATGACTGTACCTCCTTCTCTGTGATTGAATGCTGAAAAGCACAAGATTATAAGAATTCTTAGTTTCTAGAATGCTTGCAGTGGCTCAAGATGTTAAGACATTGAACTCGACAACTGGAAGGTCGGAGTTTGGTTCCTGAGTACTGCACGACAGAGTGAGCCCCCGTCTTTGTCCTAGCTCCCGCTAACCTGTGCCCACACCAATGGCCAGGGAAAGAAGCCAGGGCACTTTGCCGCCCCTCCCCCTGTGCCCACACTAACTGCTAGGGGAAGATGAAGCCGGGGCAGGTTGAGAACTTTGCCACCCTTCCCCCTGAGCCCCAATTAACATATTGTATTGTTTGTAAACTACCCTGAGTTGCTACAGCGATTGGGCAGCAATATAAATTTTGAAATCATCATCATCATCATCATCTAGCAGTTCGAAAGCAAGAAATTGCAAGTTGATAAATAGGTACCACTTCGGTAAAGAGTGATCGGTGCACTCTGGTGTTGAGGCATGCCTGCCACATGTCCATGGAAATGTGCAGATGCAGATAGCGCTGACTCTTTGGCTATAAACAGATGAGCACTGAGCCCTAGAGTCAAATATGACTGGCTTTCGAGCAATGGCAACCTTGACTAGTGGATGTTTTGGCAGCTTAAAAATGTAATTAGGAATTCTCAGAAAGCCTCTACTGTATTTTAAATAATAAGTAAAGTACAGTATTTCCTTTCAGTTACATTAACTTTATACCTTTCTTTTTTGTCAATTGATTTCAAACACCATTACAATGCCACATAGTGATCAATTTCCATAGAATAACTGTTAATAACCCTAGATGGGCCCAATCTAATTTATACTGGATAGAGACACAATTACATGGTTTCAGTTATATGACATTTAGACCAGAATCCTAAAACTGCTTAGTAGAAAAAGTTCACTCCAATGGGAGTTACTTCTAATTATCTCTCCATAGGTAACTTTCATTCAATATTTTGTCTATATAGCTGCTAAAAATGTCCTTTAAAAATCCATTATGAGTGGCTGAATCCCATTCGGCTTCTGATACCATATACTGGACTATATTTGAGACACTGAACATGATTTGCAACTGCACGGTTTAGATGGCAGGTTATTGCAAATGTATTTTTATTATCTTCCTTGAATTCAAATATACTTGCCGTAGTTTACTCCGAAATGTAGTTTAAATTCTTGACATTTTCCCAGTGCTCACATTAGCTGATTATTATGGAGGATGAATGAGATAAAAAAAATGTAAAGATTCCTGCAAGAGTGCTAACCAACCTTTGGTTTCCTGCACATTGGTCAAATGTTTCTCTGCCTGCCATCATCCCAAATACTCTCTGGAAAGGTGACTGCACTCTTTCCCCACTCAGACTTGGAAGATGGTTGTGAATGCGAGAGGATAAGACACTGCCATTTTCCCCCTCCAATAGCTGGAAATGGTTAAAAATCGTATGAACCTGTGTTAAAAAGTAGAATTTGCATGCTTACCAATTAATGCTTTTAATGAATGTTCTCCAATTAAGCTTATCAAATAATAAGGTACAGTACAGCTATAAGGTGGTTGTTGTTGTTCAACTTGTATGCCGCCCCACTCGCAAAGCGACTCTGGGCAGCTAACAAAGATACAAAATATCACAATTGCTATTACAAGATACCACATTATCATAATACAAAGACATTTCAAAATATTTCAAAAAATCCCAAATACAATTAGTAAAGGTAAAGGTTTCCCTTGCTCGAGAATAACAAATTATTATGATATAAAAACCACTTCAAAAGACAATATACAAAAAAAAATCATAGACTAAACCCCACCAACTATGAATAATTAAGAGTTCTTGGCAGAAGACAGGAAAGATGACTTTGAACTCATCCATGTCCTTCACTATATAAGTGACCAGTACCAGGATGCCTAATGAGCGAGGAGAAACTCCCTAGGTCATGGTGCCCTTTCCCTATCTTTGGCTGACAACAAGTAAAGAGCTGATGTCACACCGGTAGGGTCATTATATCAATAAGCCATCCCATACGGCCATTTTTAGGCTTAGATATCAGCCCATCTCTCAAGTGAGAGGAGTAGAGCCAAGAGGAATGAGACAACACCTTGGCTGAGTGTATGAAAGAAGGATTTAGCCCTCAAACATTGGCGCTCTCCAGACATCAGATGTGCTCCTGCTACCTACCCTAGACTCCCAGGTAGATAACAAAGGGGCAGGAGGAATCCATGCTTGGTATGCATTGCTTGCTTATGTTTCTTGTTCTGTTTCAGTTAAGTTCAACTTAGAGAAGTGTCTAATAAAGCTTTTTCATTTTTCAACCACTGAGTGCTTATTTTCCCTGAAATCCTAAAAACCTGAGTCCATCGTGATTGGCTTATGCTGGTGAAAAGAGAATTTCAAAAATCAGAGAAACCGACATGTGCTTAAATTATAGATGTCCACAAATGGAACTATCATGATGGACTGCTGTCTAGGACTAGCCAAATGACAACTGAGAAGAGTCTCCCCCCAGAGCAAGGACCCTTTGCTCCTGAAAGAAAAAAAGTATACAATTTGGAGAAGGCGGCATGTTATCACAAAACCTGCTGGTTTTTGACATGAGCAGCTAGGATGAGAAATGTAGAAAGTTTGCAAAGTGTTCAAAATATTCCTGTTCAAAATATTCCTTATGCAAGGCATGACTGTGATTGCATTGTTGCTATTTTACATTCAGCCAGAAATATATTTAAAAATACTGTATTACAATATCTATTCTTCCAGCTGTTGAAAGGCATTAACAAAAAATTACTTTATTCCAAGCCACTTTATATTTTTTATTATTGAAAAACCCATTAAGAATGTCATTACAAGCTGTCACACTGGAAACGTGAACTTTGAGTTCAGAAACGTCCCATCTTATAGGCCTGGTAGGGAATACAGTAATACCTCAGATAACATTTGCATCAGATAACGCTAAGACCGCATAATGTTAAGCAATGGGGGGGGGGGAATTGCATCGAATAACGTTAAGATCCTATGGGATGCATCGGATAACATTTGCTAAAGCCTGTGCAGTTACAATGTATCTCTATGGAGTTTTAACATTACCAGATGCATCCCATGGAACAGGGGTGCCCAAACTTTATGGGCCGCGGGCCGATCATGTGGTTCAGGAAGCTGGTCACTAAGGCCCGTACTAGCGGTTGCAGTGGCTCACTGGCTAAGAAGCTTGCCTTGTTAGCTGGAAGGCTGGCACGTCAACAGTTCAAGACCCGAGTACTGCATGATGGCTTGAGCACCTGTCTCTGTCCCTGCTCTTGGGGACATGAAATGAGCCTCATTCAGGCATCACCTAAGCGAAATTTCTCCCTCAAAAATCCTTTCAACCCAGAATAATTTCTGACACTAAATTATTATTACCAGTAAACTGACTTAAGGATGATGATGTCACAAGTTGGAAGAAAAGTGTGAAAACATTGCCATTTGGACCCAGGGGCGTAGCTACCGCTGTATCTGCCGTATCAGTTATACGGGGGCCACGGGCCACGGGGGCCCCCAACGTGCGTAAGCAAACATTAATAAAAACTTCCCATTTTTTTTTATTTCACAAATGACAAAAGTCAAAAAAAGCAATTTCTTTTTTTCCCGCGTAAAGCGTGCGTTCAAAAGTTGGCAACACCCTACATCGGTTATCGCGGGCTGCAGGATTTCCCTGTTTAAGTCATTTACTTCAACGGGGGAATCCCACAATAATCGATGTACATACGATGAATAAATATTTCTTTTAATTTTATGCAATTTTTTTTCTTTTGTGAGAAATCTTTACCCTTCCTAAGGGCCCCCAAACAAATTTTTATACGGGGCCCCGCCAAGGCACGCTACGCTTCTGCTTGGACCAGTAAGAGTGCCAGGTTGGGGAGTTATTACCTGCCTCTAATTCTCAAGTGATCTCAGGGTATGGGCCTAATCCACCAGGTAGTTTGTCATAGGATCAGTAGATCTGGGTGCTTAATTCACACAGAAGCTATGTGAGGAGATCTGCTATATACAATAGATGAAACTAGACTGTTGGGTAGGGGGAAATTGTGATAACTCATGGTCACCTCTATGTACTAGAGAGAGACCAGTAGGCAATGTGCAGTGCATCTTGGATATTCATTGGCACTCGTATTGACAGGAGCCATAAGATGTAAAGAAGAGATCCTGTACACGAGCAAAGAAATGTCTCCCAGAGATCATCATATACTGCGCTGGTAACTGAACCTGCACTGAACATTGTATTGGGAGGTGAACGTATTCACTGAGCAGTTGCCAGAAATTGAAGTTGCTGGGCTATATTTAAGACACTGTCAATTCATGGGATATGATCAAGAAATGGCTGAAAGTTAGCTACTTTGTTGATTGCACCAGAAAGAAAATGCCATGCTATCCATAGCAATTCCAAAAAAGTGCAGATTGACAGGGTAGCAGACAAAAGTGTATGAGTGGGTAACGCCTTGCTTATTCAGACGAAATATTGTGGTGATACTGTTTGTGGATACCTATACCATATGATAGAGCAGCATGTGTCAGAATGCTCTGGCTGCTTTCCAAAATGACAGACTCTCCAGGACACTGATGTGTAACTTCTTTCCCTTCACAAACCATGACCCAAAGATGGTTAAGTTGTCAAACTGAGCTTCCATCCTGAAGCAATTCTTTGAGTCATAGCTGGTGGAATTAGGAAAGTGAAAGGGTATGCTAGTATATAGATGGCACCAACATAAAGGAGACATATTTCATGAGGGTACAGCTGACTCCGGACCCCTCCCTTGGCCGGGGAGAAAAGCAGCCGGGCTTCTTGAGTGGCCAGAGACTGCCACTGTAGCTGACTCCGGACCCCTCCCTTGGCTGGAGAGAAAAGTAGTCAGGCTTCTCAGGTGGGTGGAGACTGTACTTGCAGTTGACTCTGGACCCCTCCCATGGCCGGGGGAGGACAGGGAGCCGCTGCTGACCACTAGGCTTTAACAGGACGCTGAGCTCCAGGCTCCGTTGAGGACGTTGAGCTCCGGGATTTGTTGACTTTCGGTCTCTGTTGAGGACTTTGAGCTTCAAGCTCTGACATCTGGGTCCCTACCAACGTCCGGCTGCGGGGCCGGCAGAGGACATTATGTTTCCAATGGTTTTTTCCTAATGTCTTATTATGTATATAGTGTAATAATAATCCGTTGAGGACGTTAAGCCCCGGGCGTCATTGAGGATTTTGAACCCTGGACTCCGTCTAAGACGTTGAGCCCTGGGCTCCGACCCTTGGCCCTCACATCCAGCTGCGGTGCCAACAGAGGACAATGTTTTTTATTGTTTGTATTTATATTTTGTGACGTTTTGCTATACAGTACTTTGTCAGCCACCCTGAATCGCTCCGCGAGTAGGGCAGCATACAAGTGGGAACAAACAAACAAATAAATATTAGATGCTTTGTGGTGTATGAGTTGCATGGTCAAGCGGGCAGCATACAAATCCAATAAATCCAATCAAATCACTGTTGGGAGCTTGTCCTAAGGGTCCATTTAAGAACTGAATTTCTGGATATTACTGATTATCTGGCTAAGTGAATGCAGTGTTCATTTTCTTCTGCCAGCTAGGGTCCATCTTCTGCCTTGCCTTGGCAACCCACCACAATACTTGAAGTAAATAAAAGGAACTTTTTTTAAAGGAGAAAGAGTCTTCAAGAGAAAATTGGACAACCATCAGATCTGCTTTAATTTGGATTCCTGCATTGAGCAGGGGTTTGGACTTGATAGTAGATGTTCAAAGACTTACCGTATATCTCGCCACATTCACACTTCTTTAGGATTATTTTGCATCATGTCACGCCAGTTCCCAGCCTATTTAGTGTCTTCCATTTGCCATACTGGAGATGGTAACTTTCCACTGGCTTCTCCTTCATTGCCCAAGGTTAATGACTGTGACACTGTATGTGACAGCATTTTTAAGGAGTATAAAAATCATGCTACAGAGATTAGTTTGCTGCCACTGAAAAAGTAGTTCTCAACTACAAATGTCCAAAGTTATTGTGTGTAGTTATGCTGGTTATGACTAGGCGGACATGTTGAGCACATAACTGAGGCACTTGCTAGGCATAAATTTCCTACTGTTAAGTTATGAATTCAGTATATATATTCATTCTGTTTAAAAGTAACTTCCTAAACTATGCAAAATGTTGACTCGATAATCTGCCATCATTCAAGTCCACATTAAAATTATATTGTGAGCCGCCCTGAGTTGGTTTCACCAAGTAGGGCGGCATATAAATCGAAATAATAATAATAATAATAATAATAATAATAATAATAATAATAATAATAATAATAATAATAATAATAATAATTCAGTAGTTTAATATTTTCAATTATACAGTGGTACCCCGTATAACAAACGCTTCATATAACGAACAATTTGTATAACCAAGCATTTTGTTGCTATTGGCGATACCCTGCATAACAAAAAAATATTTTTAAAATAACAAAATGTTTTTCGTTATACAGGGTTTACCCAATATGATTTGCATAACGAAAAAAATTGTATTACGGAGAGCTCCGTGGAACGGAGCTTTTTCATTATATGGGGTACTACTGTATAATCATAAAATGTGGGGCTTATAAACTGTGGGGCTCTAAACAAGAGAGATCAGCAAGTTTTTAAATTATAGTAAAACCCCAAACAAAGGGCTCTAATAACAAAACAAAAAACTCTGCAAAGTGAAAGGAAATTGAAGAAAAATGGTGCCTCGTATAGCAAAAAAAAAAGTAGTATTTTTTTTTTCATTTTAGTTTTTCGCGGAACATTATTTTCATGCAAGGTACCACTGTAATTTGTTCATGTTGGTAAATAACAACAAGAGCACTTTATAAATCAGTTACAGTGAAGCACGTTTTATTTTTTGTCTTTTTTATCTTTTTTGTCTTTTTGGCCGTTTTGGCCGTTTTTGGCATTTTGGCCGTTTTTGGCATTTTGGCCGTTTTTGGCATTTTGGCCGTTTTTGTCGACTTTGACAGTTTTTTCGGTTTGGTCGGTTTTTTCGGTTTGGTTGGTTTTTTCAGTTTTGTTGGTTTCTGGAGGCTGTCCTTCTGTTTTTTTCTTTAGCTGATCATAGTTCCATCGCAACTGTTCCACCTCAGCCTTATGTCGCGAACGTTCCTCTTCCAGTTGTTTCTGGAGACGCTCGTTGGTAGAAACCAATGTTCTGCAAGAGAGCATCACATGCTTTTGAATCTGACACCTTTGACATTAGGAAGATCAGTGTTGCACATGCAGACCCATAAAGTGGCTCACTGAAGCTCTCCTCCCTCTGCCTTCACACCTGATATACACACCATCTCCTAAGTTTAGAACTCTACATGACAGGAAGGCAAAAGGCACTGTGTCAGATTTATGGCAGCTACTCTACTCACCCCAGGAGGTACTCTCAATGTGCTATATCAAAAAGGACTGCTGCAAACAGAGCCAGTTCAACAGGCTGGTGTAAATCTCTGATTATGTGAATGGTCTACTGCAGGGCAACATTTGGGCCTCTGGAACTAGAAGTATCACCCCATACCCCTAGAACCTTCCAGAATTTCTCCCTTACCTCATCTTTTTAAAAAATGGAACAAAATGTGGCTCAGAAAGTCCCTTGAGCTTCTGCAGATTTAGGAAACAGCTTTGCCATGTTTAAGGGGCACCAGTATCCTGTCCATTCAGTTTTTTAAAAAACTACTAATTGAAAGTAAGGAGTTTGGTGAAACAAACTTTGATATAAGCATGCAATTTGGTGGGGCTAGGGATTGTGGGAAGAGCCCCATAGGCATATAAACTTCATTGACTTGTGAAGATCACTCACCTTTAGTGATGGTGAACCAGTGATGGTGAACCTTGGCACTCCAGGTGTTCTTGAACTTCAATTCCCAGAAGCCCTGATCAGCAGGAATGCTGACTTGGGCTTCTGGAAATTGAAGTCCAAGGACACCTGGAGTGCCAAGGTTCACCATCACTGGTCTACAGCATACAGTACTCAAATTAAGACATCTTTCCATGAACTAAACTGCAAATTGCTGCTTTCCAGTTCATGGAACAGAGTAGTGAATCCTATTTGAGTCCAATGCGTCTTGTCACCCAAGCAGTGTTTTTAGGGCAAGCTGGCCTCAGTGTGTTGTCAGAACTACTTTGCAAATCTAGTTTAGAAGAATAAGTTTTCTACAGAGAATATGAAGTCAAAAGTTCTAGAAGAGATTATGCATGCTTACATAATCATCTCAGAAATGTTGGCTCTACCAAAACTAAAAGACAATAGATAGACTGTTTATATCAGTTCAAATGGCAACATATTTGACATGTGCACTTTTTAAAAATTTAGGAATATCATTTTTCTATTTTAAAAGTACACTTAATTTCATGTACAGTCAAACCTCAAGATAAGAACGGCTTGACTTAATAAAAACTCAAGATACATCTGGAAATCTCACAAAAAATCAGGTTTGAGATACACCTTTTTAATATGATTTTTTTGAGATATGAAATTCAGTGCATTCCTATGGAAAATTGCATTCAATCACCCACTTCTCTGCTTCCTTAGCAGTGTAAGACTGTTAACGGATGCAGCCAAACATCAAGTCATCCGTTGGTAGAGAATTTTTCTTAGTATTAAGTTGCAGAAAATTGGTTATGCATAGATTTAGTCAACATAAGACAGAACTTCAACCAATAAATATTTATGGTATTCCATCTCAGACGTGGTCATGTGATGGCTAGGGATGTAAATACAGAAGGCATAACCTCAGAGATGTCCAATACAGAGTTACAGTAACATCTGAAGTATGTGGCCTGGCCTCCTCCAGGTGTGGTAGAGATGAGGTCAGTGGAGACCATAGGCTGATTTTTAGAGGATGGCAGAATAGCAAATCTGATCTTGAAAAATGACCATGTAAACATATAAGATTATGGAGATTGATGCCATGAGAAAGGTTGGCTGACAAGTAGGTTTCATTTAGCTATTGCTACTGAGCAGCATAACAGCAACACAGAGACTGAACTGATGTGCTAGAAGTTTGATGTGTAAAGGTGTTGTCTCAATATCTTTCTGGAAACACTAGCTGATGTTCAATGTTATACTCCATGTGTAAAGTAAAACTGTTAAGCATTTGAAATCCCAGAGCTCTTGGCTTTTTATACAACTTTCAGTACCTGCTCTACCCTTTACCTGTGGCTCTCTTCTAACATCGCTGTGACCTCCTGCGTCTTTTGGGGCTGTTGGTGATGTTCCTTCGAACGAGCATTATCATCAGTGGATTGCTGGTTTTCTTCTGGAGAAAAAGAAAGAAAACTGCAATTAGTCTATAAAATAGGTAGCTGCCATACACAGATAAGCTGGAGAGGTCTGGAAATGATAGGGTTCTCTTATTCAGCTCTATATTTGTCAAAATATGTAGAGAAACTTTATTAAGGATTTGGTTGCGCTTCAATTCATTCGAAAGGCAGGGACAATTTTAAAAATTTCCTTCTTTCAGATGGTTGTGTGAATTGTTTTTTTCTCTTTAAAAAGCCTCCACTCCAGTTGTACATACAGTAAAACACTGGATAACGCTAAAACTTGGTTCCACAAGTCTTGGTGTTATCCGATTTTTAGTGTTATCCGATCCATGTTAAAATCCTATGGGATGGATCGGATAACATTAAAGCTCCATAGAGATACATTGTAACCGCACAGGCTTTAGCGGTTGTTATCCGAACCATCCCATAGGACCTTAACGTTATTCGATCCAATTCTCTTCCCCAGATTACTTAACGTTATGTGATTTTAGCATTATCCGATCCAATTGTTATCCGGTGTTTTACTATAATGTCCATGGGCTTTAAGTATCTGGAGATAAAACTTTGCTTGTTGCTATTGTAATGGAACAATTTCAAGAAGGTCAGGAGTTAGAAGATCTCCAGTCTGAAGAACAGCAGATTTTACAGCAGGGGTGCCCAAACCTTTTGGGCCGTGGGTCGATCATGTGGTTCAGGGAGCGAGTCACTAAGGCCCGGGGGCCGGGTGCGGCACCCGACACCAATTCACCCAACCCGCGAAGCCCTCATCGCTCCTGGAAGCGGAAGTAAAACGCGCCTGTACAGGTGCGTTTTACTTCCGCTTCCAGGAGCGACGAGGGCTTCGCGGGTCGGGTGAATTGGTCTCAGGGGCCGCACATGGCCCCTGGGCCTTAGTTTGGGCAACAATGTTTTACAGCATCCAATTGTATTCCACACTGATTGATTTCCACAACCCTCCTTAGCTCTAATCCTACTCAAATATTGAAAGCTTGTCTTCTAAACAGTTGAAGGGCCAAGAAGTGATACATTTTAAGTAGCCTCATTTTATCTTCTGTCCTTTTTGCCGTACAGTAGTGTGCTGGACTTGGACTGTAATAAAGACTGATCAATAAAGAACATTGTTGCATGTTTAAGTCAAACACTAGGCTGCTTGTGATGAAGTGTAGGAAATATATTAAATAAACAGATATCCATATTAGCAGTGAAAGTGTCAGCATGTCTTTTCAATGGGCATAGAGAAATGATGGCGAACCTTTTGGAGACCGAGTGCCCAAACTGCAACCCCAAACCCATTTATTTATCACAAAGTACCAACACAGCATCAGGACAGAGAAAAAATGCTCCCATTGGGCTGCTGGGAATAAGGGTGGGGTGAACTCTGTGCTAGGGGAGGGAGGAAGCATTCCCATTGGGCTGCGGGGCAAACTGTGCTGGTGACCACAGGCAGTGATGGAATGACAAAATTTTTACTACCACACCCTGACGTCATGAACATCATGGGTATGGCCAATGTCATGACATCATGACGTCATGGGCGGAGCTGACATGATGTCATGATGTTGTGGGTGGGGCCTTAATAATAATAATAATAATAATAAAATAAAAAAAATTTTTAAAAATTAAATTAAATTAAATACACGCACACACACCTCAGCCCACACACCCAACCAAACAACCACAACACAAACCTGTAAATAAAGAAATAAAATAAAGAAATAAAATAAAAATTAAATAAAAATACACTTACCCTCGTCTGGGAGCAGAAGAGGTGGCGAAGCAGCGGCACGTCTGGCACAGCGGCAAACCGGCGCAGTGACCTGGCTCCGTGCCAAGGAAAGGCCGCCGCCGCCACTTAAAAAATTTTTTTTTCCAGGCAGCCAAAATGGCTGCCCATAATGGTGCAATGGCGCGATGGCCTCATGGCGCGCCACGCCAAAGAAAGGCCGCCGCCTTTTTAAAAAATTCTTACGGGCAGCCAAAATGGCTGCCCGTTACTGCGCATGCGTCAAACCTATATTTGACGCATGCACAGTAACTGGCAGCCATTTTGGCTGTCCGGAAAAAAAATTTCCAAACCGGGTTGCCCGGGGTTCTAAGAACACCCCCCCTCCCGGTGAACCAATTGTGATGGGAGCTACCGGGTCGGCAGACCCAGGCCAACCCAATAACATCCCATCACTGCCCACAGGTTTGTTATTATTTAAGTTGCCTGATATACTATTTACACTTTTAACAGTCAATTGTATAACAGATGAATTACTGCATAATTAATTTGTTATATATAATTCATTTGTTATACATGAATTAGTGCATAATTCATTCGTTATATATCAGATTTCCCTGAGTTTGAAATGCATCAAATGCTATAATAGAACAGTGATGGCAAACCTTTTAGAGACGGAGTGCCCAAATTGCAACCCAAAACCCACTTATTTATTGCAAAGTGCCAACATAGCAACAGGGGAGAAAGGAAACGCTCCCATTGGATTGCTGGGCAGAGGTGCAGGGTGAACTCTGGGGGGGGGGGTGGAGAAAACACTCCCATTGGGCTGCTGCATAGAGGGGCAGGAGAACTCTGTGCAGGGGAGGGAGGAAGCGCTCCCATTGGTCTGCTGCACAGAGGGGAGGGGCGAACTATGTGCTGGGGTGACTGTATGGGTGCCCACAGAGAGGGCTTTGAGTGCCACTCTGCCACGCGCACCATAGGTTCGCCATCACTGTAATAGGACTATGAACTTGCTAACATTCTCCCCACCCCACCCCACCCCATCAACACAATTTTCTAAGTTCATTAAAGCAAGATAGTATTTTACCAGGAACTTTATAAAAATATGTCTTAAATATTTTTCTAAAATTCAGATTTTAAAGACCATCTAAGACAGGGTTTCACAATCTATGGCCCACAGGCCGACCCTGGCCTGTGGTGATAAATCATCCAGCTCATGGCGATGGCATCAGGGTTGGAATTGGATGTGTTTACGACAGCCATAAATGCGCACATGCAAATGTGCCCACCGTGGTTTATGTCAGCGTTTCCGCCAGGGGGAACCATGTGTCCGGCCCGCTCAGCCTATGGTGGGAAAATGTTGAGGACCCCTGATCTAAGAATGAACAGCCACTCCATAAGTAACAGAATGAGTGCTATTTAATGTATCAATATCCCACCCTCCTGAAAGTAATTTTACAGGTCACAATTTTTCTACCATTTTCTGAAGTCTAAGGGATGAACTTGTAATGATGAAAAGGTGATGTTGTTATTAAGGATCTGGGCTCTGATTAATGTACTTCTGCATGCATTTTAGAGTTTTGCTGACTTCTTCTGCCCTATGGCAGAAGATTCTCAGTCTGAAGTCCTATTATTTTCAAGTGTAACTTTTAGTTTTTTGGGGAAACCTGCAATGTATCCACAGGACTGTACGGCAGTTTTTAGTTTTCAATCCTAATTTCTTGATAGTGCGGCTGATTTATTACATTTGTTTAAAGCTTAATAGAACAATTGTTCACTAGATCTCATGTTTAAGCATACTAATTGATTGACTTCTACTCATTTTCCCAAACACTCACTGGGCGGTTGTAATCGTGGCACTTCTGCCTTCTGGGCATTTTGTTCAAATTTGGGATGATGATGATGATGATGATAAAATTTCAAGGTTGTATTCTCTTTCAATAAGTCATCCAACTGATGCTTCAATACAACCTAATGTGACAAGTCAGGATAGAAGTGAAGGGGGGGGGGAATAAATAATGCAGAGAGACTGTTAGATTAAAACAATAATTCAAATTATGAAAATGTATAGCTGGTTTTGACGAGACAGCAGGTCACAGAAAAAGCATTTATTAAAATACTATCACAGATGACCAGTGATAAATTCACCCAGAGCCCTGGGCAGGAAATGCTGAATACAATACAGATGTAGATAAGGTACAGGAGTTTTAGCATTTCAGCCCTAGTGTGGTTTCAAAGAACCGTACAGTAAAACCTTGGATAACACTAAAACCTGTTTCCACAAGTCTTAGTGTTATCCAATTTTTAACATTATTCGATGCATGCATCGGATAACGTTAAAATCCTATGGGATGCATTGGATATTAAAACTCAATAGAGATACATTGTAACTGGCACAGGCTTTCGCAAACGTTATCCAATGCATCCCATAGGATTTCAACATTATGCGATGCAATTCTCCCTCCCCCCGATTGCTTAGCGTTATGCGATTTTAGCGTTATCTGATGCAAACATTATCCGAGATATTACTGTACAGTCAAACCTCGCACAACGAGCGTTTCGCTTAGTGAAAAACTCGCGTAACGAGCAAGTTTTTTGTTAAGCAGTCTGACTCGCATAACAAATTTTTCACTATGCGAGTTGGACTTTTCCCTATGGAAAAACTCACATAACGAGCATTTCTATGGGGAAAACTCACATAGCGAATTTTTTTTTGCTATGCGAGTTTTCCCCATAGAAACGCTCGTTATGAGAGTTTTTCCATAGGGAAAAGTCCGACTCGCATAGCGAAAAATTTAGCGAATTTTTCGCATAGCGAGCAACCTCGCAGAATGAATTAATTTCATTATGCGAGGTATGACAGTACTGCAATACAAGAGGAAAACACCTATATGGTGGAACACAACAAAATGTCAAGTGGCAGACTTATGTAAGAGAAACAGGCAGTCTTAAGTGGGTAAGACAGAGATACTAAAGAAAGAAAGAACACTATGTGAGGTTACTAATTGGTAGACTAGGCAACATTTGGCCCAATTTATGAACCAGTTAATTACAGTGTAATGATGAACACGAATTGAATGCCTGCATTACTAAACACAGTATCAGCAGCTTGAAATATTGGTAAATATATACCATTCGTTTTAGAAGAGAGCTAGGAAGTACTCCGGTAAATAAAAAGCACAATTTAGAAATAGAAACAACTATAGACTACATTGGCAGAAGAAGGGAAATAATTAATATATATATAATTTTATTTTGATGCAGAAGTCTTTACTGCATTTTACTAGCATGGCAAGTTTTTTTAAATGTGGCACATTCAGAGTAATCTAAAACTAACTAAGCTAGAACTCTGTTACATGTGTCAAACTAAACAAATAAGGGTACATAGGGAGGCAGTTTTTATGGCTGCCCCTTAGCTTTGGAATTATTGTTTCATATCAACAATTGAGCTTTGAGCTGCCAAGAACAGCCAGAAAGGAATGTTGACTCCTTACTATTATCTATTCATTTTTTGCAATGCATGGAATACATCCTGGGATGGAGTGTTCCTCTCACTCACTCCAGAAAGCGAGGATGCTAATCATTCAAGCCTATGACTGACTCATAAGCTAGGCTGCCTCAAGATTAAGGCTCCACTCTGCATTGATAATATCAGTTTGATTTAAAAAAAAAAGCTGGTTCTGTGATGAGATTCTTCCTCCACATGTTAAAACTTCAACCAACCTGTACCACAGGGGTGGCCAAACTATGGTTTGTGGGCCAGATCTGGCCCCTGATGCCAATTCATCAGGCCTGTGCCGAGATCTGGAGAAGCGGAAGTAAAATGTGCCCATGCATTTGGGCACCCCTGGTTTAATCAGAGTAAATGGTAATCTCCTCCTGTTGCAAAACAGATTGCAAGCAGTGGAGGGCATCAGCAAGTTCGCACCAGTTCGCCAGAACCAGTAGCAGAAATTCTGGCTGGCCCCGCCCATCCAAGTTTTGAAATAAAGTAGTCCTAATTTGAGTGCAACAGCAGGGCTTTTTCCCCTGGCCACGCCCACCATACTACGCCCACATGCAAGGCGCATTTTACTTCTGTTTCCAGTGAGAGGAACCATGTGACTAGGCTACTGAACCACATAACTGACCCGTGGCTTGAAAAGTTTGGCACCCCTGATGTACCATGAGCCATCTGCTTCCTGCTTGACTGCCCTTGTAGAATATGTGGCCGCAGTAATGCAAGCCAGCCCAGTGACTGAAGTCGGAGACTTATAGAAACTAAAGCCCCTTTGGGCACAATCAACCCTGACTGGAGGCTTCCCCACAGTGGAGAAGAGATGTAAAGACTAGTGGGGGAGAGCAGGCAGCTGAGGCGAAGAAAAATAATGTCTTATAGGCTGATCTGAAAACAGGTGAAAACTAATAGTGGAGCATAAAGAGAAAGGGCTTTTTTTTTAATGGGAAGAAGGAATGAAAATTTCACACAAGCAGAAAACTACATCCTACTTGGAACAAATGCCAGAGAAACATTGGCTTACAAGCCTGCTTTCTCCTGGAGGATGGGCTCTCAATGTTTTGTAGGTTGGTTCACCTGACTATTAGAGTGAATCAGAGGAGAAACCCATCCTTGGATGCCTTCTTCAAAGCCAGAAAATAACTACTAGCTACTGTCAATCCTAAATCCTTGAAAATGGGTAGACTATTAAACTAATAAAATAAATCCAAATCCTATTTCTGGCCACTGAAGATTTAACACTTACAGTGATACCTCGGATAACATTCGCATTGGATAAGGCTAAAATCGGATTAACGTTGGGGAATTTGAGGCAAATATTTGCATCAGATAACGTTATGTTAACGTCATCTGATGCAAATGTTTGCCTCAAATTCCCTGAGGCATGACTGGGACTCACCAGTTTGCCTTGGGAGAAGGGGGGAGAGGCTGTCTGCTCTCTTTCTCCCAAGGTTGCACGATCTCAATAACAATCACAGCATCTGATCCTCACCTAAGATCCTTAGCAAGCCAGACGGGAGGCCTGATTCTGAAAGGAAGAAATCTTTTTCCTAGCTTCTGTTCAGAAAACCTCCATCTGGCTTGCTAAGGGACTTAGCAATTGGGAGGGGGCTTCTTAAGAGAGGCTTGGGACCCTTTTCCCAGCCTCTCTTAAGAAGCCCCCCCTCCCGGCCTCGATAGCTAAGCCCCTTAGCAAGCCAGGCCTGGGGGGGGGGCTGATTCTGGAAACCTCCTTCTGGCTTGCTAAGGGACTTAGCAATGGGGGGGGGAGGGCTTCTTAAGAGAGGCTTGGGAGCAAGCCAGGCAGGGGGGGGGGCTGATTCTGAAAAGAAGCTAAACGAGGGAGCAAATCTTTTAAAACAGCACTTTATAAAATTTTCAAAAGTTTAAAAATGCTGTATGGGTTTGTTCCCCTAAAGGCAGGGTGGTCTGGCATGTTTTTGTAATGTATTTACCCTTCAGACAATTATTTCTTAAAGTTCGTTAAGGTTCCAGCCTGTTTCCTTGACTTTCCCTTGAAGTCTGTGTTGTTTACAATGTATCTCTATGGAGTTGATGTTATCTGAGTCATCTGCATAGGATTTTAATGTTAACTGATGCATGCATCGGGTAAGGCTAACAATCAGATAAAGTTAAGACTTGTGGAACCAAGTCTTGACGTTATCCGAGGTATTACTGTACTTACATTTTGCAATTCCACACAAACACATACATTGACATCACTGAAAAGAAATACTGCTCTGAACTTACCACTTCTTTCTTAGTATTTTCTAAGTCTGCTTTCATACTATTAATCGTGGCACTGTACCTTCTCGCCTGTTCCCACTGAATTGGTGACAAAATTATTTCTGCCTGGGCTAAGAATGAAAAGAGATTAATTTGAGTCTAGCAGTTCGAAAGCAAAACATTGCAAGTAGATAAATAGGGACCACTTTGGTTGGAAGGCAACAGCGTTTCGTGCGCTCCGGTGTCTAGTCATGCCTGCCACATGACCACGGAAATGTCTGCAGAAGCAGACAGCGCTGGCTCTTTGGCTTTGAAACAGAGATGAGCACTGAACCCTAGAGTCAGATACGACTGGCTTTCGAGCAAGGGAAACCTATCTTTAGTGACAATAAGGTGGTGTGAAGGAGCCTGATTTTCCATCATCTATTCAGTCTGAACAACTTCACTGATATTTCTTGAAGGGTGTTCGTTCGTTTATCCAATTATTAGGTTCAGTAAATCTAAATCTGCAAGCGCTAGGTGACATGAAGCTAAAGTAAAATTGATGAAACTCTGGTGCCAAATACATAAAAAACTGCTGGGGAAAAGTTAACAATCTTATCTGTTGAATTTCTGCCTTCCTGTGCCTCACCTACTGATACAAGATTCTAGTCTTATTCCTAATTTCAGTCAAAGTACCAATTTGAAATGTTTAGGGTGCAATAAAACATGGCCAATGGTTGCTTGCTAGGAACAATCTCTTGTAAAGCAACCCTTCCGTGCATACAGGGATTGCTCCAGCCTTACTAAAAAAATATTAACCCTATTACTAGATTAAAATGGTCCAAATTGGGCATGGAACAGAGTCAAATTGCAAGCCAAATAAAAGCCATTCCAAACCTTTCAGTTCACATAAAAAATTTGTCTGCCTCAAAAGGAGGGAAAGAGTGGGATCTAGAAACATCTTGTGGCTTTTTAGCCGCTAGCACATCAAGCTTTCCTCTAAACTACTGTACCTAGTCTCCCATGTGCTCCACAGTGCTTCCTATGGCTTAAGGGTCTTTCAAATACCGCATGGCCATTTTAGGGGTGGAGTGGGTTGACCAAAAGTCACAGAAAGTCACAAAGGAGGAGGGGGGTTCGGCATGAAGTCACGTGACTCCAAATTTTAACTCCCCGGCCAGGTGGAAGTCCGGGGTGGGGCAGCAGGCGTCCTCAGGCTCCCGGCGGGGCCGTGCTCCGCCGCTTGAGCCAGCATGGCTTTTAATCCCCCAGTCAGGTGGGAGTCCAGGGGTGGGGCGGCAAGCATCCTCAGGCTCCCAGGCCGACTATGCTTCTGCCGTTTCTCTTCAAATCAGGGAAAACAGAGAAACCACGTGATTTAGGGGGTGAGGGAGGGTGTCAGTCAAAGGTCACAGAAAGTCACGGGGTGTGTGTGTGTCAAAAAGTGGTCTATTTTAGGTGACGTGGTATTTGAAAGGCCCTTAGGTCAGATGGCCACCTGACCCATCCAGTGACCCATGCAAGAAAACCAAAGCCTAACCAATTCCATGCTGTTTATGGGGACATTTTTGAAGTGGTAGCTGTGTTAGTCTGTGCTTAGGGTTGCCATGTATCCTGGAAAACTGGGATTGTCCCAGATTCAAGGTCTGAAATATTGTCCTGGCCAGTTTAATAAAAATCATCTTAAAGTCCCGGAAGCCATTTATAAAGGCAGAGAGAGAGAGAGAGAGCACTTTTCTCTGTATTGCTCTGTATTTCGTACCTCTATGGAAATCCTCATTCTCTGGTGAGTGTGACGTCATCCTGGGCTGTTCCCCTCCTCCTTAGCAATGGAGGTTTTGGGCAAAGTGGCCCTTTGAGACCCACAGCCGTGGCTTCCAGCAGGTTTCTGGGTGGCCTCGAGCATCTGGCTGGAATAGCTCTAGGTGGCAAATAAGTGGCTGTGCGGCGGGAGCCCTGGAGCACCTGATCAATGGGCACCAAAGGCTCCCTGGGAATCTTTCTGCTCCTTGGACTGGGAGGGGCTCGGCCTGGAAGGCCCCATGGGGGGCGAAGAAGAGCTGGCAGGGGTGATCCGGACTCTCGTCCCCAAAGGTAGCCCCCCTCCCCACACACACACACACACACACCTGCCAAGGAGCTGATGCTCAAAGGTGACAGAATCATAGAATCACTGGGTTGGAAGGGGAGGCCATCGAGTCCAACCTCCTGTTCAATCCAGGAATCTGAATCATTTTTGTCAAGTATACAGTCAAACCTCGCATAAAGAGCGCTTCACTTAAAGAGTACAGAAATACCTCGGATAACATTTACCTCGGATAATGCTAAAATCACATAACGTTAAGTAATCTGGGGAGGAGGATTGGATCGAATAACGTTAAGGTCCTATGGGATGGATCGGATAACAACCGCTAAAGCCTTTGCGGTTACAATGTATCTCTATGGAGCTTTAACGTTATCCGATCCATCCCATAGGATTTTAACATGGATCGGATAACACTAAAAATCAGATAACACCAAGACTTGTGGAACCAAGTCTTAGCATTATCCAAGGTATTACTGTACTATGACATGGTGGAGTTGTCAGTGACCTTTGGAACAACAGTACCAGTTAGTACCGTGTTTCCCCCATAATAAGAGACCACCGAAAATAAGCCCTATGCAGATTTTCGGGGGGCTCTAAAAATATAAGCCCCCCCCCCCCGAAAATAAGCCCGTGGGCCATTTCTGGCTGTTTACGTAAAACCATTTTTTAAAAAGCCATTAAAAGCCACAGCCACAGGCAATAACGCGCCTTGCCACTCGCCAGCTGCGCAAAGACGGGGCGAAGTTAGGAGGTGACCTTCCCTTCGCGCGCGATTTGCGCGCCCGCCCTGCTGCTTGCTCGGTCCGGCCGCCTGGCTGAGCAGTGCCCACCACACTGGCGCGCCAGGCCGGGAAGCCTGCCGCATCCTCCGGAGGCTCCGCTGGCCTCTCCGCGCCTCTCCCCTCTGTTGCCCAGCCACCGGGAAGGGAAAGGGAAGGCGCGCCAGATTGGGCCCCCCCACTTCGCCCGCGTCCTTCGCTGCCTTCCTCCTCCCCGGCTTGGCTGGAGCGCACGGAACACTGTTTCCCTTCCCACCGAGGTGGACAAAAGAGCCTTGCCCCCCCCACGCGCCCCCCACACCCCCCCCATGGCACTTACGTTGCTTTTGTCCCCTCGCCTGGTGCAGCGGCAGAAGCGCCCAGCGCCAGCAGCGCCACCCGCCTCCTCCTTGGCGCGAGTCGCAATAAGCAGTGCTGCTGCTGCTGCTGCAGGCACTGGCGGGCCGTGGAGGCCAAAGGAAAAGGAGCACGGGTCGTGGTGGAAAGGCGCTGCTGGCGTCCCGTACGGGGCTCTCTGACAACGGGCGTCCCTTCGCCTCCTTTCTCCCGTGCTTTTGTTTTGGCTGTTACCGCGTTTCCCCTATTCAGCGATGTGATTGGATCTCTATGTCAGCTGACATAGAGATCCAACCACATGAAGGGGGGGAATTCAGCGACGTGATTCGCTGAATTTTTTCCCCTTCCTTGTTTCCCTACGGTAGCCGTGCGCTCTGGCGTCTAGTCCTGCCTGCCACATGTCCACGGAGACATGTCCAAGGAGGAGGAGGGTGGCGCTGCTGGCGCTGGGCGCTTCTGCTGCTTCTGCCGCTGCCCCAGGCGAGGGGACAACAGCAGCGTAAGTGCCATGGGGTGTGGGGGGGGCGCGTGGGGGGGCAAGGCTCTTTTGTCCACCTCGGTGGGAAGGGAAACAGCGTTCCGTGCGCTCTGGCGTCTAGTCCTGCCTGCCACATGTCCACGGAGACATGTCCAAGGAGGAGGAGGGTGGCGCTGCTGGCGCTGGGCGCTTCTGCCACTTCTGCCGCTGCCCCAGGCGAGGGGACAACAGCAGCGTAAGTGCCATGGGGTGGGGGGGGCGCGTGGGGGGGCAAGGCTCTTTTGTCCACCTCGGTGGGAAGGGAAACAGCGTTCTGTGCGCTCCGGCGTCTAGTCCTGCCTGCCACATGTCCACGGAGACATGTCCAAGGAGGAGGAGGGTGGCGCTGCTGGCGCTGGGCGCTTCTGCCACTTCTGCCGCTGCCCCAGGCGAGGGGACAACAGCAGCGTAAGTGCCATGGGGTGTGGGGGGGGGCGCGTGGGGGGGCGCGTGGGGGGGCAAGGCTCTTTTGTCCACCTCGGTGGGAAGGGAAACAGCGTTCTGTGCGCTCCGGCGTCTAGTCCTGCCTGCCACATGTCCACGGAGACATGTCCAAGGAGGAGGAGGGTGGCGCTGCTGGCGCTGGGCGCTTCTGCCACTTCTGCCGCTGCCCCAGGCGAGGGGACAACAGCAGCGTAAGTGCCATGGGGTGTGTGGGGGGCGCGCATGGGGGGGCAAGGCTCTTTTGTCCACCTCGGTGGGAAGGGAAACAGCGTTCCGTGTGCTCCGGCGTCTAGTCCTGCCTGCCACATGTCCACGGAGACATGTCCAAGGAGGAGGCCGGCGGGGGGAAATTTTTTTTCCAAGGAGGAGGCGGGGGGCTTTTTTTTAAACTACTGGTAGGGAAACAAGGGTGATAAATTCAGCGATGTGATTGGATCTCTATGTCAGCTGACATAGAGATCCAATTACATCGGAAACAAGGGTGATAAATTCAGCGATGTGATTGGATCTCTATGTCAGCTGACATAGAGATCCAATTACATCGCTGAATTTATCACCCTTGTTTCCCTAGTTTAAAAAAAAACCTCTGATCAGCTGTTAGTCGGGAGAAAAAATACGGTAAGCAGAGGGAAGGTAAGCAGAGTTGGGGGGTGTATTCTCTGTGTCGGAGCAGGCAGTACGGTATATATAAGCCACCCCCTGAAAATAAGCCCGCGCGCCATTTCTGGCCATTTTTGGGGGTGAAAAAAAATATAAACCATGGCTTATAATAGGGGAAACACGGTATCACTTTAAATGTTTTGCAGGCCTTGAACACACCAGGACTTACAGGACATTTATGTGACCATTTGCTTTCCATGTTCTTTAACAAGCTTAGACGTGATGCTATAAACAGTTAGCTCCTCATTTGTGGTTGAGAGCAGATACAGTACTGCAAACAGGATGATAGGTTGAGCAGGGATAAAGTACAAGCCTTGAAACAGAGTCTGAATGTTGATCCATCATCGGAAGGACAGCAGCACCTCAAGCACTCCTGTCAGTTGCAATTTTTGGGTGCCAAGGCAGAACAATAATGCATCAGTAGTTGAAACTGAGAGGCCTCATATAAAATTTCACAAATAAAAGCCTCACTGCAGCAGAGGCCATGAAGATGAGCAATTTCAGAACATTAAGAACGTCCCTATGGGACGGTTGGTGACATCCAATTCTCTACGCTTGATCTTCCCAGGCCCTGTGAATGTGATGCCTTCCATGGAAATCAAGTGGCACATCTCCTTATTAATATGCAGTCCAACATTGTTCATTTGATTCATTTCAATGACAAGGTGGTACTAGGGATAAAACCTGGTATGAGTCAAGGCAAACCAGTCACTGATATAAAGAAAGATGACAAATTCTCATCTCCACCATCATCACTATTGTGGTAAAAAAAAAACTGGTGTTGTGGATAAGCTGAAAGGGAAGAATCAAATTTGCTAAAATACATCTCCCACGGGTATTTTTGTTAGGATAGGCATGTGGCAATATGGAGATACAGTAATACCTAGGATAACGTTTACCTCAGATAACGCTAAAATCGCATAACGTTAAGTAATATGGGGAGGAGAATTGGATCGAATAACGTTAAGGTCCTATGGGATGTATCGGATAACAACCGCTAAAGCCTGTGTGGTTACAATGTATCTCTATGGAGCTTTAACATTATCCGATACATCCCATAGGATTTTAACATGGATCGGATAACACTAAAAATCGGATAACACCAAGACTTGTGGAATCAAGTCTTAGCGTTATCCGAGGTATTACTGTACTGTAACATATTCCAAATCTATTGTTGCAAACCATCACTTTCCCTTAGTAAAGGTCACCCTTGCTTGAAAGCCAGTTGTATCTGTACCAGTGCTCATCTCTGTTTATAGCCGGAGAGCCAGCGCTGTCTGCATTTGCAGACATTTCTGTGGATATGCAGCAGGCATGCCTAGACACTGAAGTGCATGGAACACTGTTTACCTTAAAGGGTGGGGGGGGAGACTGATCACAGTCCATACATATTTTATAGTGATGCAAATACTGATACTGAGAGAGAGAAATTTTGATTTATACTATTTATCAAATGTGCAGCTATATTAATTAAAAATAAAATCAAAATGATATAAAGGATGTCATCACATGGGTAAGAATGTGCTTTGTGGTTAGGTCACATTGACCGAGCAGAAAAGAGGAACCTCAGCAGGTGACTCAAGACAGGGTCAGTGCTAACTACAGCACATGTCTCATGCTGACCAGAAAATGTGACTAAAATTAACTGCAAAACATGACATGACCTAATGTACTAAAAAAAAAAAGACAGTTTCAGAAGGTATATACAGTGGTATCTCGATTGAAGAACATAATGTGCTCCATGGGATTGCTCTTTAAGCAAAATACCATTGTAAGTGACCAATTGTGACTTCTGGCGGGGGGATTCTCAACCCCTGATTTAGTTGTTAAGCAAGTTTTTGGTTGGTTTTAGTTGTTAAGCGAGGCGACCATTCAGAGAAAATTTTGCTCTTTAACCGATCTAGTCTCTAAGTGAGGTGCTCTTTATGAGAGGTTTTACTGTATATTACTTGCATCTCTTTATTATTATTATTATTATTATTATTATTATTATTATTATTATTATTATTATTATTATTATTATTATTGTTGTTGTTGTTGTTGTTGTTGTTGTTGTTGTTGTTGTTGTTGTTAATTAAATTTAAAATAATTAAGGTATCGTACTTTATATAATGTGTTCTGATTTTATTTAACTTTTTTTTACAGTAAACTACTTAATAATATTTTAAGATATTGTGCCTAGAGTCCTTTTGTGTGTAGCAGCTGGGGAAAATAGAAATAAAATATCCCTGACAATACCTCGAAGACCTAAAATTCTTCCTCAGTGCCATGGGTAGCAGCTGGTAAGGCTCTGGTGTTAAGTTATCAATTTGAAGGCATACTTAATTTTAACAAGCCTGTACTTCTTGCAGTAGAGTTTCTAATGGCAGGGTTGTACAGAAGGCATTTGTTGGTGAATATTAGCAGTAGCATTAACAACAGCAATAGCAAATATACTTACATATCACCCCATAGCACAGCAAACCTTTTAGAGACCGAGTGCCCAAACTGCAACCCAAAACCTACTTATTTATCACAAAGTGCCAACATAGCAACACGGGAGGAAGGAAAGACTCTCATTGGGCTGTTGGGCAGAGGTTCAGGGCAAACTCTGTACTGGAGGGAGAGAGGAAGTGCTCCTATTGGGCTGCTAAGCAGAGGGGCAGGTGAAGCTCTGTGCTGGGGAGAGGGAGGAAGCACTCCCATTAGGCTACTGGGTAGAGGGGTGGGTGAACCCTGTGCTGGGGTGACTGCATGGGTACCCACAGAGAGGGCTCCAAGTGCCATCTCTGGCACGCGTGCCTTAGGTTCGTCATTACTGTCATAGCACTTAGTGCACCCTCTGGGCAGTTCACCAACATGCTGGGTACTCATTTTACTGACCTCAGAAAGATGGGAGGCTGAGTTAACCTTGATCCCCGTCAGGACTGCACTCACAAAGGTATAAAGATCCAGCAGTGGTAGTGGTGTTGTTCCCAGCTTCCTTGCACAGAGGCTGGTACTTAGAATAACAGCTTTGTTACTGAACCAGAAAGCTTGGTGGTATGAAAATCTGCCAATATCGTGGATAATATTAATGAGTATTTGCAAGGGTGAGAACAGTAGCAGTCTCATCAAAACCCTCTTTCCCTCTGCAGGTCTGTGCTTAAGATCAAAGGAAGTCTCCTTAGATCAATAGGTGGAGGGCTGATATTTCAAGAAGATTGCTGGAGTCTGAAAAGGTGGTACAGTAATACCTCGGATAACGCTAAGACTTGGTTCCACAAGTCTTGGTGTTATCCGATTTTTAGTGTTATCCGATCTATGTTAAAATCCTATGGGATGGATTGGATAACGTTAAAGCTCCATAGAGATACATTGTAACCGCACAGGCTTTAGCGGTTGTTATCCGATCCATCTCATAGGACCTTAACGTTATTCGATCCAATTCTCCTCCCCAGATTACTTAACGTTAAGAGCTTACCCTCTTAGTTCTCTATGGAATTCCAACTTTGCAAGTGTTAGAGAAAGTGATAGGGGAAGTTGGGTTATTTCTGTCCTAAAGAAAGCCACAATCACATTCAGGTCAAATACTGAGAGGACAGACATGAAGACACTAAACCACTATAAAGAAATGCCCAATCACTAAATAAATCCTTACTTACATAAAAATTTCTTGTTACGGTGGAGTGATTTATGGCCATTCCAATATATGTCGACCAAATCTAAAAGATGTTCCATGGGTTCTTTTTTACAGAGAACTATATCTGACCGCTGTATCTTTGCTTGAAGTATTGCCTTAAATAGATAAAAGAGATTTTTCTTCAACACCAGTGTAGACATAACTAGAGAAAAGAACGCAGTCATTTGTTTATGATTGAAATTATGTGCTGCTTGCAAAAAAAACCCCACTACTGAGACCTGCCTTTTCACTGTTGTAAAAGAAGCCTCCAGTCCTAAGATAAGATCAAAATAGAATTCCATGTAATGCGTAGCTTGATACTGAAGGCAAAGATAAAAAAATTCCCTTTGCACTGTGAGTTGGGTGGGATTATTATTATTTACTCAAGATATACATCCCCATCTTATTTCCAATTCATTGTGAACAGAGCTGCTTTGGATAAACACCTAAGGTTCGGCTTGCAAAGAGAACTCCCAATTCAGGAAAGGAGTTCAAGCATCTTTGTTGGATCAGTGCAGTGGAGTCTCAGTCTGTAATTTTTGCCTACTCAAAACAGTACTATCAAATGGTCAAGTAGCTGAGATTTAAATCCGTAATTACAGTCAAACCTCGCATAAAGAGTGCCTTGCTTAAAGAGTAACTCGCTTAAAGAGGAGAATTTTCTCTGAATGTTCGCTTCACTTAACAAATAAAACCAACCAAAAACTCGCTTAACAAATAAATTGGGGTTCACAATCCCCCCCACAATTGGTCATTTACAATGGTGTTTTGCTTAAAGAGCAATCCTGTGGAACGCATTATGCTCTTTAAGCGAGGTACAACTTTACTTAGCTTTCTGATAACATGCTGAAACTGTTGAGTCCCTCTATTCAACCTCTCTGAATTAAATGACTACCACAATTTGTATTACAAGCTACTTTTCAAACTCCTATCAACTTCAAAAGTAGCTATAGAAAAACCAGTCTAGATTCCTTTAAACTTCATGGAATGCATTTCATTGATCTTGGCATTCTGCCCAATTCAACAAGCAGATATTTACCTTCAGTTATCTCTATGGAAATTTTTACAGAAAAGATGGAGAGAGTACACAGAAGAACTCTACAGAAAGGACCTCAACACCCCTGATAATCACAATGATGAGAACACTGAACATGAGCCAGACATCCTAGAGGGTGAAGTCAGAAAGGCCCTAAAAAACACTGCAAACAACAAAGCCAGGGGAGATGATGGTATCCAGGTTGAACTTTTCAAAGCCCTGAAAGATGATGGAATCAAATTATTACATTCTATATGCCAGCAGATTTGGAAAACCCAACAATGGCCACAGGATTGGAAAAGATCAGTATATGTTCCAATCCCCCAAAAGGGTAATGCCAAAGAATGTTCAAATTATCGAACAATTGTGCTCATCCCACACGCTAGCAAGGTGAAGCTCAAGATAATACAGGATAGACTGCAACAGCATGTGGAGAGAATTACCAGAAGTGCAGGCAGGGTTCAGAAGAGGCAGGGGGACTAGAGGCCACATCGCCAACATAAGATGGATCATGGAAAAAACAAAGGAATATCAGAAGCAAGTCTACTTCTGTTTCATTGATTACACTAAGGCCTTTGACTGTGTGGACCACAACAAAATGTGGCAAATAATTAAAGAGATGGGAATACCTGAACACCTTTATGCCTCATGAGAAATCTGTACATGAATCAAGAAGCAACAGTTAGGACAGAATACGGAATGACTAGAGTGGTTTGGAATAGGAAAAGGAGTAAGACAAGGATGCATTTTGTCACCCTGCTTATTCAACTTATACCCAGAGCACATAATCCGCAATGCAGGGATGAAGGAATCACAATTTGGGATCAAAATTGCTGGGAGAAACATCAACAATTTGAGATATGCAGATGATACCACCCTGATGGCAGAAAGTGAGGAGGACCTAAAGAAGCTCCTGATTAGGTTGAAAGAAGAGAGTGAAAAAGCTGGCTTGAGACTCACTGTAAAGAAAGCCAAGATCATGGCAACAGGACCTATCAGTCCCTGGAAAATAGATGGGGAAGAAGTAGAAGCAGTGACAGATTTTACTTTCTTGGGATCAAAGCTCACTGCAGATGGTGATTGCAGCCATGAAATAAAAAGGCGACTGATTCTTGGGAGGCAAGCGATGAGAAACCTGGGGAGCATAGTGAAAAGTAGAGACATCAAATTGCAAACAAAAATTCGTATAGTCAAAGCAATGGTATTCCCTGTGGCAATGTATGGTTGTGAGAGCTGGACCATTAGGAAAGCTGAGCGCAGAAGAATGGATGCCTTTATGATGTAGTGTTGGAGGAGATTTTGAGAGTCCCCTGGACAGCGAGGAGAACAAATAGGTCAATCTTAGAAGAAATCAACCCTGACTGCTCGTTAGAAGGTCAAATTGTAAAGATGAAGCTAAGGTACTTTGGACATCAAATGAGAAGAGAGGATTCGCTTGAGAAAGCCTTGATGCTGGGAAAGGTCGAGAGCAAAAGAAAAAGGGGGCGGCCAAAAATGAGATGGTTGGATGGCATTGTAGACACAATGGGCACAGAGCTGAGCGAGTTGAGGAGGATGGTGGAGGACAGACGTGTCTGGCGGACAGTGGTCCATGTGGTCGTAGAGGGTCGGAAACAACTGTGCGACTGAACAACAACAAAATTTCCCAAGAGTGGTGGTGGCAAGGATCTGAAACTACTAGACATCAAGGAACAAAATAGTCTAACAAATGCTTAAAATGAAAATTAGATGAGCAGGGCATATGCTAAAAACCTTATACCTGTATCTAATCCAGAGTCAGTCTCACAACTTTTCTAAAAAGAGTTGTGTTAACTGTGCTGGAAGGGGAAGTAAAACGTGCCTTGCAATTTGTTTTGCAACAGGATGAGATTTATTTTAAGCTGCCATTTTCTCTGCTTAAACTAGGGGTACCCAAACTGCAGCCCGTGGGCCAGATCTAGCCCATGATGCAGATTCACCTGGCCCACTCCACCCCTGTCACTCCAGAAAGCAGAAGTAAAACCTACCCATACGGGCTTGTTTTACTTCCACTTTTGGGAGTGATGAGGGTGTCATGGCCTGGATGAACTGGCATCAGGGGCCAGATCTGGCCCACAGGCCATAGTTTGGGCACCCCTGCTCTATGGGTTGCCTGCACAGATGGAAAAATCCTCTTCATAGTTATACACTGTAGACATTACTCCACTGACAGACACACACGTGAATGCCATCAATGGTAAAATTAAAGGTCGCCCTTGCTTAAAAGCCAGTTGTATCCAACTCTAGGGTTCAGTGCTCATCTCTGTTTATAGCCAAAGAGCCAGCACGGTCTGCATCTGCAGACGTTTCTGTGGAGATGTAGCAGTGCATGGAATGCTGTTTACCACCAAAGTGGTCACTATTTATCTACTTGCAATTTCTTGGTTTTGAACCGCTAGGTTGGCAGGAGCTGGGACAGAGACAGGAGCTCATTCTGTCATGCAGTACCTGGGAATCGAACTCTGACCTTCCAGTCAGCGTGTTCAGCATCTTAAGCCACTGCAGTTCCTGCCATCAATGGTACATGGTGCAGGAGATGGCTCTGTGATCAAAGTGTGTGGGTCACTTAATTTAATTTAATTTTAATTTTAGACTTGTATGCCACCCCACTCGCAGAGCGACTCTGGGTGGCTAACAGAGATACAAAGTATACAGTTACATGGCAAGCTGTGATCCACCTTAAAAAAATTCATGCCGGTGGCATTTTCCTGATTTCCATGGGAAAATGTACCGTATACAGTAATACCTCAGATAACGCTAAGACTTGGTTCCACAAGTCTTGGTGTTATCCGATTTTTAGTGTTATCCGATCCATGGTATGAATTGAACAAATAGAAATAAAATACCACTGATGGGATTAACGGTGCATTTATAAACATATGTATTGAGTACACAAAAGAGATCTTCAGCAAGCACTAACTAGCTGACACTAGACTCTTTGCTGATGGAAAAAGCAAATGAAGGAGAGATATAAGACAAGATAATAGGTTTCAGGGATTGTAGCAGCATGTTTACTAAGTCTAGAGAGAGAAGACCTCTTAAGGGCAGTGAAGAACAAGCAATACGACAGGAGCTGTAATGCACCTCCCAACTCACAAGAAACTGCACCCACCCCCCTGTTCTTCTTCTGCTGCTGCCATATCCAAATTCAATTGTTGGCGATCCTCATGGTGACCAACCATGAAGACTGTCCTGAAAATATAAGAAAGGAAAAACAAAAACACTGCAGCACTTTAAAGACTAACTGCTATAATTTTAATGTGAGCTTTCGTGGAGCAAGTCCACTTCATCAGACATGAAAGCTTACATTAAAAATATAGCAGCTAATCTTTAAAGTGGTGCAGTATTTTTGCTTTTGCTTTATGATATGCCTGATACACAGACTAACACGGCTACTATTCCAAAAAAAATTTCAACTGCGAATATAATGCCATGGCCTTCCATCTGCCGGCAGGTATTGATGAAGCTGCTGTCCTCCATCAAGATGGATTCAAGTGAGATTTAATCCACCTGGAGACCATAACCCTTCCCTGTGGACTTCAGCACCCAAGCTGTTAGTCCTCAGAGTGGTCAGGTTAGTTAACCACCGCCTGACACTTGGTGTTGAGTCTATTACCATAGCAGGATAACTTGGCCAGTCATGACCCCCTACTGTTACATTGCTGAATTTTGCATCATCAAAAAAAAAAAACAACCTCACTTATGCCTTTCCAAAATTCACTCTCCCTTAAAACATGCCATGTGGAGACTATACATTGCGTTTGAGCACACACTGGTGCTCCTTGGATATGGTTTGGTAGTGCTATGTAGCTCCACCAAAAGACTTATGCTTTTTGCTTAACTTGAATTAAGATGGGGGGGGGGAGGGATATTTTTAAGGTCAAAAAAGGACTTTTTCTTACTGCTATTGCAATGACAGTGGAGACCACTATGAGTACAGTATGCAGCTACATACTACATATCACCATTCTGCTTTATGGACTAAGACCGTGATGGTGAACCTTGGCACTCCAAATGTTCTTGGACTTCAATTCCCAGAAGCCCAAGCACCCTGCGAATCCACACGAATGGGTTTACTACTATTCATCCTGCCCGCGCTGCCCTCGTCGCTCCCAGAAGTGGGGAAAAAACAGGTATGGTCCTTGGGCTTCTGGGAATTGAAGTCCAAGAACATCTGGAGTGCCAAGGTTTGCCATCACATGACTAAGACAAGTGAAGTAAGATGACAAAATAATTCAGGGGATATTCTCTTGGGTAAGTTAAAATGCCAATCCAACTTAAATCGAACAAGGACTAGCAATAAGAAACAGGCCAGTGAGCTTTCTGGGCTCTTGGGAAAGAATACTAACTGGACTTATTTAATTAGCCTGTCTCTTTTTGTCACAAATAAATAAAGAGAGAAGGAGAGAGAATTTGGATTGCTGGGAGGTTTGAAAGATATAGCTTTTTGTCTCGCCCAATGTATTTTATAAAATTTAATTTCCGTTATTCCTTCATGCTGTCAGATTAGTAATCTAGATTTCAACAGCAAAGGTGGGAAACTTAATGTTTTCCAGATGTCGAATGGATAACAATTTTCATCATGCGTATTAAGTAAGTTGCTTAAGCTTGATAGAAGCTGAAGACCAATAATACCAAGGAGACATTACTGTAATCCACAGAAATGGGTACCATGGAGACAAATTAATGGAAAATAGCCCCTATACTCACCAAGATGTCCACACCTACTGTAAATAAATTCCCGCTGAGGAACTGAGACGCCAAGCTTATGATGGTATCTTTTTAAATTATATATTTATAAATATATAAAATATTATTAACTAGTGAAATTGCATCAAGGTACACCATTACTACAGACTAAAATGAAATGTGAATTCTAGAATTTTCAATGCATTTCAATGGACCCATGAAAAGTCATTGTATATTGCAAAAAGTACATTTTAGACATTCTTTCCACTGTTTAGATCTAACACCTACACCTTTGCTATTTAACCTTTGATCTTCAGGTTCCAGTTCTTGCTGATCACGTCCTGATGTCCTCCAAGAATGAACAAGTAGATCATTTACTTCTGGTGGGACGACAGAAAGGATAAATATATTGTTAAAAATTATACAGGTTTGTCAATAGAAAAGTTGTTTTGTGCAGAGATGGTTAAGAGCATTAACATTGATAGGAATCAGATAGACTCATATAAACTAAACCAGGGGTGCCCAAACTTTTCGGGCCGTGGGCTAGTTATGTGGTTCAGCAGGCCAGTCATGTGGTTCCTCCCACTAGAAGCAGAAATAAAATTCAAACAGCTTTTGAAATACAGTAATACCTCGGATAACGCCAAAACTTGGTTCCACGAGTCTTGGTGTTATCTGATTTTTAGTGTTATCCGATCCATGTTAAAATCCTATGGGATGGATCGGATAACGTTAAAGCTCCATAGAGATACATTGTAACCACACAGGCTTTAGCGGTTGTTATCCGATCCATCCCATAGGACCTTAACGTTATTTGATGCAATTCTCCTCCCCAGATTACTTAACGTTATGTGATTTTAGCGTTATCCGAGGTAAACGTTATCCAAGTTATTACTGTAGTTGTAATTCTTTTTTAACTTTTCCAGATCTGAAACAATATTTCCTTTCCATATAATCTGACAGGATAAGAAAAACCACAGGATTCAACAAGTCCTGGAGCTTAACTAGATTACTAACAAAGAACATGAGGTCAGAAATCATGTTATCAGGTCCCAACCACCACATCTAACTGTAATTATAATGTGGGCAAAAGCAACTGGCCTTTCAAGAAACATATTTGTTCTTGTTTTCCTCCAACAGGTGACTCAGACTTCCACAAATTTAGCCAAGTACAACCAATTGTCTTAAGAGTTTGTCAATTTAACGCACACCAGCCTTATAGGCAAACAGATCAGTTAAATAAAAGAACCACTGAGACGGGAAGCACCTCAGATATAATCTAGTGCAGAAACTGAGTTGTTCAAAATGCACAAACTGGGTTCTGTACACACAAGTGTACAGATGTCTAGATGGTCAGCTGGTGAGATATGTGGCAAGATGGGGTAGGACAGCAAGTTGATGTGATTCTGATTCCTTTTCATCTTTATATTCCATCATCTTTATATTCCACGCCTGATAGGCATCTAGGAAGGGGAAAAGTCATTTCCACCCTTCAGTCTCACTTTCTGGAGAACACAGAAGCATCAAGAATAATGAACTCAACTTTCCTAATTAAAAAAAACATGTAGCAAAGCCAAATCATATCTTCAATGGGAGAGCTCAAAGTACAGAGCAAAAGTAGGTAATCTCCAGATGATGGTTTAACTGCAGGCTATAATCTCACTTTGTCCTATAAGCAGTTTTTAAAAAGGAGGTTTTAAAAAAAAAAAAAAGTTCCATTGTTGAAAGTTTCATCTTTCCCCTAAGAAATCAAGATTATGGAGAGAAAAGGTCCAGTTCACAAAAATGGAACCTTTTTCTGGGTTTTATGTAGATGGTTGGGTGTGTGTGTGTGTGAAGAAACCATTGAGAGGTCAATTTTTGTCACAGCTGCCCCTGGTCTGATTCGTGGCTGGGATGGAGAGACTGTTTGAATTTGGTATTGTAATTGACTATATTGTATAATTTTCCTGCCAATTTGACTATAATTTTTTTTTATTCTATTGTATTTTTATGTAAGATTTATTAACTACATTGACCGTTAATTTTATATTTATTCACGTTGTTATATGCTGTTTCCAATTGTATTTTGTATATTGTATGATGTTATGCTGTTACTTTTTGTTCATGGTGTATTTTGGTTATTGTATATCATTGATTTGCTATTGATATTGATATTGTATCCATTGTGTTTTATTTTTATGATTTGCAAGCTGCCTAGAGTCGGGTTTTCCTGAGTAGGGCAGGATATAAATTTGAAATAATAATAATAATAATAATAATAATAATAATAATAATAATAATAATAATAATAATAATAATAATAATAATAATAATAATAATAATAATAATAATAATAATAATTTTTAAAAAGGAGACCGAAATAAAATAAGTAGGCATAATTAGCCCCAGCTCTGTACATATTTTGCTTCAGCCTTGCCCACCCCTGGTAGGTAGCTCTCTAGAGAATTTATGAGTATGAGAATTTATATATGGCAATCAACATTAAACATTTAAAAGTTTCTCCATCCCAGTGGTTGTGCTACTTTGGGATTTTAGGCACTGCTATCTAAAAAAGAAGCCCTTCCATAGCTTGACTATGAGGTGGCCGTGGTGTTT
This sequence comes from Furcifer pardalis, assembly GCA_030440675.1. Taxonomy (NCBI): domain Eukaryota; kingdom Metazoa; phylum Chordata; class Lepidosauria; order Squamata; family Chamaeleonidae; genus Furcifer; species Furcifer pardalis. Next base: position 51,011,301 of record CP126897.1, read on the forward strand.
ATCCTGAAGGAATGAGCGGATAATCTATATTGTAAAAGTATTGCACTGAAAGGTAGGTACAAGCAATTAAAAATTTCCTGAAATTGTATCATGAGAAATGTACATTTCATATTGGTTGATCTGTATAATCCACAAGGTGGCACCATTTGTATTTTAAAAATCAGAAAATAGCTAAACTACATTTGACAAAAGGCTTTTCTAGGGTAACTATCACATACAGTAGAACCAGTGATGGTTCTAGAGGGGATTTTGAATAATGGACCATTAGGAAAGCTGAGCGCAGAAGAATAGATGCCTTTGAAATGTGGTGTTGGAGGAGAGTTTTGAGAGTCCCCTGAACAGCAAGGAGAACAAATAGGTCAATCTTAGAAGAAATCAACCCTGACTGCTCCTTAGAAGGTCAAATAATAAAGATGAAGCTAAAGTACTTTGGACATCAAATGAGAAGAGAAGACTCACTTGAGAAGGCCTTGATGCTTGGAAAGGTTGAGGGCAAAATAAGGGGGCGGCCAAAGCTAAGATGGCTAGATGGTATTGTGGACACAATGGGCACAGAGCTGAGCGAGTTGAGGGGGATGGTGGAGGACAGAAGTGCCTGGCGGACAGTGGTCCATGGGGTCGCAAAGGGTCGGAATCGACCGTGCGACTGAACAACAAAAAAAGAGGCCTAATAACTAGACATGACACTGGCAGCAAAACATCTTGAGCACCTTAAAGTTTAAGAAATTTATTATACTGTGATCTTGGGGGCTACAGTCCACTTCATCAATTGCACAAAGTAATCAGAATTTCAGGTGCATTAGATTGGGTGATGAGACTGAAAACTAGGGGTTCCCAACTTAAGGCCCGGGTCCGGATCTGGCACCATTTTATGTGGCCCATCCACCCTTCCAATGGCATTTGAGAAACAAAATGGCCACACCCTTTGAAGCTGTTGGGACAAAATGGCCACCCCCGTCGTGCAGGTAGGGCAAAATAGCCGTCTGGCCCTTGAAGCTAACTGAGATAGCGTGACCCGGCCCCTGGCTTGAAAAGGTTGGGAATCCCTGCTGTAAAATGATTAGGGGGCAGAATCATTACAACCAGTCATATTGACATAAAATGTAGGACTATATTAGATGCAATACTACATGTATGGCTCCAATTGAAAACAGAAGCCACACACCTATTTCTCTGATCCATCTGAACAATATGTGTTAGAACCAAAGTTATGAAGCAGTTTTATAGGAAATTGTCCAAAGAGGACAGAACAAGTATTTTTGTGCATTTCTAGATTAGCCACAGGGCTAATTCATCCTTGATTTGATTTATACAGCCCCGCAAATCACCAAACTTTGTCCAAACATTTCTAGGGTTAGACCAGAGCTTCTGTCTCTGTCCCTGCTCCTGCCAACCTAGCAGTTCGAAAGCCAGAAATTGCAAGTAGATAAGTAGGGACCACTTTGGTGGGAAGGCAAACAGCATTCCGTGTCGAGGCATGCTTGCCAACCTTTACCTTTACCTAATTAGAATTTGAATCCTGACATCACAATGCTATGTCTTTCCAGCCCTGCTGCATATTAGTGTGATTGGGACATCAAACCCAAGAAAGTTCTACAAGACACTATTTAAGGAGTAAGGAGTCTGACGAAGTAGACTTGGTCCACAAAAGCTCACAGTTAAATACAGTCAAACGCCACATAACTAACGCTTCGCATAGCGAAAAAAATCACATAACGAAGTGTTTGTTATGCAGGGGCAATACCCTGCATAATGAAAAAAAGTTCGTTATGCGGGGTTTTCGTTAGCCAGGGTATACCCGCTCAATGGGAACTCCGGTTAATGGACTTTTTTCCCTGTTATGCGGGGGTACCACCAATTGGTGCTTCGCATAATAAAAAAATCCGTATAATGAAGCGCTCCGTGGAACGGAGTTTTTTCATTATGCAGGGTTCTACTGTACATGATTTAGTTTTTAAGGTGCCACAACATCTTTTGTCTTTTCCCCCCTTGCTGTTAATTTATTTACTCTCAGATATGCTTGCAGAGACTAACATGCCTACCACTTCAAACATTTCAACTGTAGACACATTACTGTAGCCAAAAACTTAGTTTCACATATACATTAGTACCCCGGATAACATTATGACTTGGTTCCACAAGTCCCGTCGTTATCCAGTTTTTAACGTTGTGCGATACATTGATCACACTATGTTAAAAAAAGCCCTGTTTCCCTGGAGGCTGCAGCAAGTCAGAACATCGGGATTTGAATCCTGACATTTTGGCTTGCTGCAGCCTCCATGGAGATGGGGGAACTTTGGAAACAGCTTGGATCGGGTCTCCACACCTCCCTGGACCCGGCGGGGGGGGGGGGGTCAGAGACCCCAAAATTGGTAATAAAAAAACGGACTTTTTTTTACCAATTTTGGGGTCTCTGACCCCCCCCCCCCGGCTGGGTCTAGGGAGGTGGGGAGACCCGATCCAAGCTGTTTCTGGGCTTCCCCGACGTCCTCAGCCAGTGCAGCAAGCCAGAATGTCAGGGTTCGAATCCCGACATTCTGGCTTGCTGCACTGGCTGAGGACGTCAGGGAAGCCCAGAAACAGCTTGGATCATGTCCCCTGCCTGCTCCAGAGAGATCAGAGGACCTGATCTACAGCTGCAGGGTGGCTGGGGAAGCTGACGGGGACTCCCTGTCAGCTTCCCTAGCCACCTGCCCTTGCCTCCGCAGCTGTGGGGTGGCTGGAGAAGCCAACGGGGGAGCCCCCCGTCAGCTTTCCAGCCTCCCCACCCCTGCCTCCGTAGCTGCAGGGTGGTTGGGAAGCTGAATGGAGAACCCCGTTCAGCTTTCCAGCCACCCTGCTGCTAAGAACGACTGTATCGGATAACGTTAAAAATCGCGTTATTCGATACAAGATTTTTCCGAAAATCTTGTAACGTTATGCGGTTTTCACGCTATACGGTACTCACGTTATCCGGGGTATTACTGTACGGTAGCTCCAATCTTAGCAAGGTCACTTCAAAACAATATTACTGTACCTTGATTGGGTGTAAAAAGAGCATAGGTTGCCATTTCTTCATTTGTTTCAGTTTCATCACGAAACTTCAAATTAACATCACTCCTGACGTGTTCGTGTGCCATAGCACCTAAAAATGCAACTTTGCTGCCAATTTTCCTTTCCTCTTGCCCTTGCCCAAAGCCACCGTGTACAGCTGGTAAAACTGGTGAAGTAGTCACAATTCTGTATTCTAGATTTGGGGTGAAGTAGGGAGAACACAAGTTACTATGACAATTACTAATACAGTGGAACCGAGGTTAACAAACGGCTCGGTTAACATAAAAATCACATAACAAAAGAAAATCCATAGAAAATAGTGGTTCAGTTTATGGAATCACCCCCCCCCGGAACTGATTAATTTGTTTTCAATGCATTCCTATGGGAAACCGTGTTTCTGTTAAAGTACTGTACAGTATTTTGGTTTTTAATACATTCCTATGGGAAACTGCAATCAATGCATTCCTATAGGGAATTCGGTTAAAGTAATTTTTGCTGTAAGAAACGACCCTGGGAATGCATTGATAAAATTAACCAAGCTTATTTATACTTTATTTTACAAATGTTAGCATAGAATTTGTTCCATATTCGCTCAACTGCTAGAGAGCAACACAAGTACAGTACATAAGTTTGAAATCCTGAGTGAACAACCCATTTTATCAAGTAAGAAGACAGAAACCAGACTTGACAATCACCATGGTGATAGAAACTGCAAAATTCTGTCAGTTTTAGAAAACAAACGTTTCCAAAGAAATTTGGTAAATTCACCCAGGCATGACCAATGAAAGACATTTTAGTACAGTTTAAATCACTGGAACCACACGAGATTATGCTCGTGGAATTAGCATTCAAACATACAAGACATGGACAGCCTGAGATGTTTATGTCCAGGATCAGCTTTAGTATGAATACAGTAGTTACAAGTGCATATATCAGCTCCAAACGAGCAAATTCACGCTATTTGGAGCAAATATATATGTACTGTATCTTATTCTGGCAGAATAAAATACCTTCAGTATACCTAGAAATTATGAATTACAGAAGTGCCTGCCTGCCAGCCTGCTGCTCCCCGACTCCAGGGTAAGTGATGGGTTTGTGTTTGGGGTGGGTGGGTGGGTGGGTTGAGGTGTGTGTGTTTTATGTAGTGTGTTTTTATCTGTATTTAATGTCTATTTTAATTTATATTATTATGTTTTTTATTTCTATTTAATGTCTATCTTAATGCATTTTTTATTTCTATTTTTATGTGTACTGTATTTTTTTTACTTTGACTGCGCCCACAACGTCATGAAATCATGACGTCAGCTCCGCCCACGATGATGGCTCCGCCCACAGTGTGGTAGCAAAAAATTCGACAGCCCCCCACTGACTCTCAGCCTGACTCTTTCCTCTTACTGGTAATAGAAAAGAAACACCACAAACCAATTTGGATACTACATACCTTTCTCGATTTCTTTCACTTTCGGCCTGTGTATATTTTCTACTGAAGCAGTCTAAAAAAAGGGAGGAAAAGAACATAAAACTACAGTGCATTTCTTCTTCTGTGTCTACCTAGCATGAGAAAGATTAGCCAACAGATTAAAAAACAATTAAATTATGAGAATAATTTTAAAAAATCATTAAGTAACCCAAACATTTACAATAATAGAAACAAACTTTAAAAGGCGAAAATCAAGCATCTTGGGCCGTAATGGTGTACCTTGGCACTCCAGGTGTTCTTGGACTTCAATTCCTAGAGGCCCAAGCCAGCACTCCTGCTGATCAGGGTTTCTGGGAATTGAGGTTCAAGAACAGCTGGAGTGCTAAGGTTTGCCATCACGGATCTAGGGACTCGGTCAGCATTGCACAGTTAAAAGAGAGGGTGGAGCACCAACTGAAACTCTAAACCTGGGATGGCCACCTTTTCTGCTCTAAACTGTAGAGGTTTCCAAAGCAAAGCTCTGTGCAATCCCAGAACCCACACACATGATATGTAGACACTAAAGAGACACATTTTTCTTGGTTTGGACCCCAACTTTCAGAATTCTCTGAGAAGTCCAAGGTAGATTTTTTTTTTTTGAGTTCTGGCCCAGAGACCCACACCTACAGATATTTACATCTGAATCATTTGGCCCTACTCAAATGCTTGCTAGCAGCCATAGCCTTTTAGAAGGTGTCTTCTATAGAGACTAAGGCAGGGGTGCCCAAACTATAGCCAGTGGGTCAGACCCAGCCCCCAACGACCAGTTGATTCAGCCCGCACCGCCCTTGTCACTCTTGGAAGCAAAAGTCTGGCCCATGGGCGGTAGTTTGGCACACCTGGTTTAAGCAGAGAAAAGGGCAGCTTAAAATATATCTCATCCTGTTGCAAAACAGATTGCACGACACATTTTACTTCCGCTTCCAGTGGGAGGAACCATGTGAGCGGCCTGCTGAACCATGTGACCGGCCTACTGAACCATGTGACTAGCCCACAGCCCAAAAAGTTTGGGCACCCCTGGCCTAAAGGGCAGTGAGACTACCACTCTCAAAGAGCAGGAAAGGAGCATTCCTTTGTTATACATTAACAACAAGAAGCAATGCCTGAGAAAGCCATACAGCTTCAGAGCCAGGCCTTAGTCCAGGTGAATGTGATGCTAATGTCTGTAAGGGTAGGGCTCTGATCTGGAACTCCCAGAATTCTACCCGGGGAATTATTTGAGAATTCTGGCAAATGAAAAAGTGGATTCACAATTCTGGATACAACTTTTTTTACATCAATTGCTCAGATGATCCCTCCAGATGTCATAAGAGAGACAATTTGTTACTGTAAAAACAAAACTGGAATAAAATCATTTTCTTACTTTACCTAAAAGGACATAAATCAGTTCACTAATACCTCTCTAGCAAGGTAAAACATACAACTGGCCAGCATTCAGTTGTTAGGCACAACTAGAGAAAAATCTATTTGCCAGAATCCAAAAAAATATCTACACTTGCATAAGGGCAATGGAATAAACTCAGAGCAATTCACAGTCACTAGTCTCCAACTGCATTCCTAGTCCCCTGTTGAATCAAACAACTAATGTGCTGCTAGGAATATAGTCAGGGAATTGTTTATTAGTGACTATTCATTATTCTGAGTTATGTCATTGGACTTACACAGACAAGTATTCAATTGGATTCTGGCCACTAACTCAATAGCCAAAATCTTGATGCTTGGCATAGTAAACTGCAATAAAGTAGACTCACTTAATCAGTAGGGATTTGGTGAGTCAACTCCTCCATGAACTCCATTGATCTTACCTTGCATTTCTTTTTTAAGGTGACAAATTGTGGATGTGGGGCTTCTGACTTCCAATGCCTTTCAAAATTTTCTTCAGCTTTGTACATATCTGAAGAAATAACATGTTTCAACAGTGAATTGGTCAGCAAAACGTGCAACACATACTACAGAATTACACAAGTCCTTATAAACAGTATACAGTAATACCCTGGATAACGATTGCATCGGATAACGCTAGAATCGGATAACGATGCAAGTTTTTTGGGAAAAACTTGCATCGGATAACGATTCTAGATAATGATTCTTAGCATTAACCGATGCAATGGTCTGCGGGTGTGGGGTGGTTTGGGTAGAACTACCCAATCCACCCCTCACCTGCAGCGGTCTCTGCGACTGCAGTAGGGTCGGGGGAAAGCACCCGCCTTTTCCCCGACCCTACTGCAGTCGCAGAGACTCCTTGTCTCTTTATTTCCCTCCCTGTATTTAAACTACAGGGAAGGGGGAAAGAGACGTGATTGGTTCCCTGTAGTTTACATACAGGGAGGGAAAGAAAGACAGAAGCAGTTCTCTCTCTCCCTGTAGTTTAAATACAGGGAGGAAAAAAGACACGATCGCGTCTTTTTCACGGTCGCGTCTTTTTTCCTCCCTGTATTTAAACTACAGGGAGAGAAAGAACTGCTTCCATCTTTCTTTCCCTCCCTGTATGTAAACTACAGGGAGGGGGAAAGAGAGATGTGATTGGTTCTCTAGAGAACCAATCATGTCTCTCTCTTTCCCCCTTCCCTGTAGTTTAAATACAGGGAGGGAAATAAAGAGACAAGGAGTCTCTGCGACTACAGTAGGGTCGGGGAAAGGCGCTTTCCCCGACCTTACTGCAGTCACAGAGACTGCTGCTCGTGGGGAGTGGCTTTAAAGGCAGGGAAGTCTCTTTCTTTCCCTGCCTGCCTTTAAAGTGATTTGTCCCTGAAGTCAGAGCTTTTTTTTTATAGCGTTGTTCAATGCATGCATCGGACAACGCTAAAAATCGGATAACGTCATGACTTGTGGAACCAAGTCATAACGTTATCCGGTGTATTACTGTACATAGTACGTGAAAAGCAAGAGTTTCCCTTCTTCAAGTTATTTTGTTTACTTCATAAAAAATAACAACAAAGGGCAGAGCTTGATCCACATAACTTTCATTAGAAATTCTATAATTTGAAATACTGTGAGTCTTCTGAAAATAATGACAAAATAGTCTTATTTTGGGTTTGATTCCTGAGAGCCTGCACGATGGGGGGACATGAAAGAAGCCTAATTCGGGCATCCCCTGCAAAAATCCTTTCAATCCAGAGTAATCTGACACGAAAAACCAACTAACCCACCAAAACAAAAGGCAAATGGTCAAGTTCACTATTAAGATTTAATAAACATGCAGAAGGTACTGGGTTTTTGTTTGTTTACTTCCATTCCATTCAGTGTTAGAGGAAGGAGCAAAAACTAGTCAAGACAGAATCAGTACTCTATCCCAACAGAGAGAAGAATGGGAGTCAGTAGCAATGTCCAGCATCGCTAAAAGAAGAGGAATAGGAGGGGCTCAGTAGAGAACCGAGAGGGGGATATCCTCCTCCTCTGGTAATAAGATACATCCTAAATCTAGAGACAGCCAATGTGATATAGCGGATACCATTATTAGAGTTGTCATAATTTTTTCCTGCCAAACTGGGACAGCCACATGACGTCATTGCATTCTTCAAATTGTGCATGCATTGGACGGTGCTGTCAGGGAGACCCCATGGAATCCCCATCCAGGGCAGACAGCCTTCATCAGTTTAAAATAAACTGTAGTCAAGTGGTTGTTCCTTTATTTTTGAATAAACATTTCTTGGGCCACTCTTGAAATTGCCCTTCCTTTCCCTGAGGTCACCCCTACCCTACCCTACCATACCCTACCCTTCACACACACCCAATTGAGTTGGACTCATGCTCAAACCTCACACAAGGATCCCTTGCAAGAATGCTCTAAAAAGACGACTGGAATGGAACTGCAGCCCTTGGGAGTCCCCGTTTCCCTCCAGAAGGAGAAAAGGAGGGACATATTTTGGAGGAGGTCCTTTGTGAGAGACAACTCTTCACTTCCTATCCACAGTGTTCCCTTCCTCTTTAGGAATGATGACTCTATGCATTTAACCCTTTGCAGTCATGTGAAGAAGGAAACCTCCATAGACACGGGCATTTCTTGCTCCCTCCCTCCCGGGAATTTTACATGTTTTTCTTTGAACCAGACAGGACAGCTTGAATCTGGGAAAATCCTCGAAAAACTGGATTTATGGCAACTCTAACCATGATGAACTAGAATTCAGGAAACATGGGTTCAAATGTCCGTTTGGCCACTGATGTTAGCACTCCAGCAATGGCAAAACCACCCTTTAATTATCTCACATACAGTAAAACCCCGGGTTACGGAACAATAAACTCGACTTATAGACGGAAATTCTGAGGATTTACAGAAAAAACTCATGATGCGGAAAGTTTTTTTTTTTTTTTTTTTTTGGGGGGGGGGGTTCCAACGGTTCCCAGGGTGGTGGGAGCATTTCCACTGCTTTAAAAAAATCGCCACTTTTTGGCTCCAACAGAAGCTCTCCCCATAACCAGGAAGTGGTGGAAATTTCCCCCACCCCTCATCAGCTGTACATCGGGTACTTTTTCTGCAAATACCAGGGCTGGCCACTAGATGGTGCTGACAGAAATGTGACAAATATGCCTTGGAAAAAAATCAGCTCCAAAGCTCACTAAAAAGCCAAAACAACTTATTTTTTTCTGTTCAAAATTCTTTCTAAAGTGCACTTTGGAATTTTTCGCTGTGTTTTTGCCAATTTAGAAAGAGTTGTGAAGAGAAAAATTACGGGTCCCTCGCCCCTATCTTTTCTAAATTCCAGAATGGTTTTTTAAAGAAAAATTCAATGGATTCCTATGGGAAATTGTGCTTTGCATTACAGAAAAATTACTTTACAGAAAACTTCCCGGAATGGATTAATTCTGTAACCTGGGGTTCCTTCTGTACTTTGAACCTCCTATTAAGGTGCTGAGTCAGATTTACCTTGACAGCACAGTATCCCATTGATCTTTCAAGTCACAAATGTTCCAGACGTGGTTTTCAAATATACTACACTAACTTCTCTGACCACTTTATTTCAAACTTAGCTATTCATGTTTTTAGAACATAAAGACACACAAAAAAGAACATGTTGGGAGCTTTTTGCAAATTCTTTCCTTCGAAGCTATGTTCCTCAATTAATTCTAGGTGCTTTGGTTCCTGCAGAACATTATCGAGTTTACTTTGAACAAACTTAATAAATAATTCCCTGAATCAATTGCAATGGAATCTATCCATAAAAATTAACCACAGCTAAAAAGAACTTTATACTTATAATTCTTATACAGTAATACCTTGGATAACGCTAAGACTTGGTTCCACAAGTCTTGGTGTTATCCGATTTTTAGTGTTATCCAATGCATGTTAAAATCCTATGGGATAGATCGGATAACGTTAAAGCTCCATAGAGATACTCTGTAACCGCACAGGCTTTAGCGGTTGTTATCCGATCCATCCCATAGGACCTTAATGTTGTTATTCGATCCAATTCTCCTCCCCAGATTACTTAACGTTATGCGATTTTAGCGTTGAGGTATTACTGTACTTTATACTGCTGAATATCCATTGCTAGGGTCAAACAATGGAAAAAAGGCTGAGCCCTCATTGCCTTCTCACACAATTCCTAGAAGCATTTTGTGGCCTACTGATGACAATATTTTTTGTTGTTGTTCAGTCACACAGCCAAGTCTGACCCTTTGCGACCTCATGGACCATCGCATGCCAGACTCCTCTATCTTCCACCATCCTCCTCAGCCCACTCAGATCTACACCCATTGCATCAACAATGCCATCTATCCACCTCATCCTCTGGTGCCCCCTTCTTCTTTTTCCTTCTATCTTTCCCAGGATCAAAGCCTTCTCTAGTGAGTCCTTTCTTCTCATTTGGTGACCAAAATACTTGAGCTTCATCTTCAGTATTTGTCCCTCCAGTGAACAGTCGGGGTTGATTTCCTTTAAGATCAACAGATTTGTTCTCTTCACAGTTCAGGGGACTCTCAATAGTCTCCTCCAGAGCCACAATTCAAAGGGGTCTATTCTTCTGTGCTCAGGCTTCCTTATGGTCCAGCTTTCACAGCCGTACATTACTAATGGGAATACCATTGCTTTGACTATGCAGACTTTGTGATGTTTCTACTCTTTATTATGCTACCTAGATTTCTCATTGCTTGCCTCCCAAGGAGTAAGCCTCTCTTTATTTCGTGACTGCAGTCACCATCTGCAGTGATCTTGGATCCCAGGAAGTAAAGTATGTTACCACTTCCATTGCTTCCCCTTCTATTTGCCAGGGAGTGATGGGGCCAGTTGTCATGATCTTGGTCTTTCACCCTCATCATGAGACTCTTTAGGTCTTCTTCACTTTCTGACATTAGGGTAGAATCATCTGCATATCGCAGGTTTTTGATGTTTTCCCCAGCAATCTTAATTCCAGCTTGTGCTTTGCCCAGCCCTGCATTACACATGATGTATTCTGCATACAAGTTAAATAAGCAGGGTGACAATATGCAGCCTTGCCGTACTATATAATGCAATATAATGCAAGGCCAAAAGGAAATCTTGATCTGGCTCAAATTAAGGTTATGTTCTTAACCTTCATTTTAGTCAAGCAGCTTGGAAATCCAAAGGTTTTTCTTCTCAGCTTACTACCCTGAGCATAACTTATATCACAACACCACAGTAAGCTTTTCACAAAATGAGGCAGATAAAACCTCTCAGTTCTATGGTGATTTGACTATATAATAACATCACAATGCATAATGAAACCAGGTTTGTCTATGAATAAGACATGAACTCCCCAATATATGTCATGGACTGGTCAACATTTGAGATGGCTGTAGAACCAAAAAGCCTAAGATAATTGCCCACCTTAATGGTTAGCCTATTGCTAAAGAGAATTAGTAACGTAAGAGAATTAGAAATGAAAAACTACATACTGCTTGGCTCATGAAATTCAACTGCAGCGTGGCTTTTAGATGATCCAGATATTTCTGGTGGTTTATGTAAATCCCAGTTGCACTTTGCAACAATATTCAAAACTGATTCATCATCTTCATCCATCACCAAGCACTTTTTTGACATGGTATTAATGTATTCAGCTCTTGGATGAACAGCTCTGCATGGGGGAAAATCATTGGGATAAGAAAGATGTGGGGAGAGTTCTTAAAATTAATCCTAATTAACTCACTTCTGATGAGATATAGCAGATCAATTAAGCTTTGGTAAAGCATTAAGGGTTATGATAAAAATATGCAATTGTAATGCCTTTCAAAGTGGTCCTGGAACACTGGAACCAAAAGTAACTTTAGACAAAGCTGTGAAAGAAGTTGGAGTACTTGGATTTCCACCAAGCCTGCACAATCCCTGATCAAGGATTAACAGATTGACTTTGGTTGGATCAGTGCCAAAACAGCTTCTAAGTACAGTATTGTACTACCAAATATGGTGACATAAAGGCCAAGTTTGTTTCAGCATAAACATGGGAAATTATGTTTTGTTTTCACAAGGGAAAAACACTCATAGATGAGGCTGCTTCTAGCCTTCTGGTTCTATGTCTGCAATTTAACTGAAATACAAAATGGGAGTGAGTTTAAGGAAAACCAATAAGAAAACAAATACTGTATGCTGCTTTTCTGTCAAATGCTGCTATTAAAATCACACTAACTAAAACAGAGGTGCTCTTTTTGGGTGTATGGGAATTCTTGGACTACAATTTCCAGAAGCCCTAGCGGAAGCGGGAGCCAGCAGCAACCAAGGGGTGGCAAATTTGGCTTATGCCCCGGGCAACTGAAATCCCCACTACGCTACTGGTTGGCACTCCAGATGTTCTTGGACTTCAATTACCGGAAGCCCAAGTCAGCACTGTTACCAATCAGGGCTTCAGGGAACTGAAGTTCAAGAACAGCTGGAGCGCCAAGGTTCACCATTACTGTTATAAAGCAAAACTGGAACAGCATGGAAACTCCGCATGCAACCTCCTCAAAGTCAGTATTTCTCAAAATCCAAATATTTTCATAAGCACATGAGTATAATTGTTTGAAACCTTTTTTCTGTACCTTCCTGTTTCAGGGTCTTTTAATGCAAGTGAAGGGTTCTTGAATTTATAAGCATGATCTGAACTGAAATGCAAAATGGATGCTTTCCGCTCACTGTCTCTCACAGGACGGTCATCTAAGCAACAACAGAATCAAACCAAGACAAAAACAGATGACAATAGTGAAACATAACAAAGTGTATTCTATATTTCTAGGAAAAAATACAGTACTCTGAAACATATAAGACTACTTTTAAAAAAAAACAAAGGAGTTTTACCTGTAAACAATAAGAAGATACAGGTACAGTAATACATCAGATAACGTTAAGACTTGGTTCCACAAGTCTTAACGTTATGCGATTTTCAGCCTTATCCGATGCATGCGTCTCTTGCTGCCTTGGCAACCATTCCTCTCCATTTTCTGAACTCTTCCATCGGCGCTCGGCTGCCTCTGCCTGCCATGAGGCATAGCTCTGTGCTCTGCAATCGGATGGTCAAGCCTGGCTCAGTCAGAGCAAAGAGCAGCTAGGCTGACTCCACATGGGTGAGGCTCGTGCACGCTACCCTTGTCTGGGCCAGCCATGAGTTCCAGTGCAAAGGGCTGCCTGGGGAACCTGGTGGGAGCAAGCTGTGGTGGCTTGAAGGTAAGCAGGGCCACGGCTGGGCTGGATTCTCTCGACAGTACGGCACCCCATTGCTGGGGGTGGGGGGGAGGAAGGAGGGAAGTGGCAGGGAGAGTTTTGGCCTCCTTTACTTCTTTATTACGATGCATCGGATAACGCTAGAAAGAAAGTTCTCCGCTGCAAATCTTCCCCCCAAATTTGTCGTCGAATGCGGTTTTAGTGTTATCCAGTGCAATCGTTATCCGGGGTATTTCTGTACTCAGTTATACAGTGGAATCCTGCATAATGAATGCTTCACATAGCGAAAAATTCGCATAACGAAGCATCCGTTATGCAGGGGAGATACCCCACATAACCAAAAAAACCTGTTAGTTATGCGTAGTTTTTGGTAGCTGGGGTATATCCGTTCACCGGGAACCCTGGTTAACAAAGTCCCCACCCCCACCCTGTTATGCAGGATACCACCAATGGTGCTTCACATAATGAAAAAATCCACATAATGAAGTGCTCCATGGAACTGAGTTTTTTTGTTATGCGGGGTTCTACTGTAACTTTGTGGAGGGAGGAAACGAAATTTGTATGCATCTTCCCCTAAGTCAATTGATATTCTGGGTGAAGGCATGGCAAAGTTTGCACAGGATGTAGCTGAGCCCTTGCAATGATTCTGTGATTGCATTTGAGAAGGCAGAGGAAGAAAGTACAACTTAATGCTTTAGGAAACAGAACAAGTAAAGTTGATTCCAAAGGTATGTGTAGAGTACTTGGTAGATAATTGAGGTGAATAGGTTTTAAATGCTGTCAGGGTCAATCTAATTGTAGCTGGGCTTTGACTTGGTAATGATTAACACTAGATGATTAATTAGATTTAATCCTACAGGATTTTCATCATCTCACTCTATAAAGCTGGGACATAAGTTCAACATAAAAAGCTGGGACATAATTTCACCATAAACCTGGGTGATTTATGTCCATCTTAATTGTTCTTTGTAAACAATCAGTGTATACCAAGTTATGATTTATTAGTAGTTGATTTGATTGATAGGCTTATTGATAATTAACTAGTTGATAGTTGTCTTTAATTAAATTTGGATAGGGCTGTGGCCTTGTAAGGGAGTGGTTTTTAGTGGGTTGACTTTTTAATGGTAAGGGTGTATTGCCACAGCTTTTTTCCTTTGTTAGTGGGCCTCTTTTTGTTTTTTGATTGGTGGGTATTACACTGCAGGTTTAGGAGTCGTGGAGGGCTGTGGTGTTGATACCAGTGCTTATGGGTAGAGCAAGATATGGTACAGGTTGGAGACCTGGCTGTTATAAGGGAATGCATGACTAGTATTTGACACCCATCTTCCATTCCATTCCAGGCCTCAGCCCATCCCTCAGATCAGTGGTGGCGAACCTGCGGTACATGTGCCAGAGGTGGCACTCAGAGCCATCTCTGTGGGCACCAGTGCAGTCACACCAGCACAGTTTGCTCCACCCCTCTGCCCAGCAGCCCAATGGGAGCACTTCCTCCCTCCCCCAGCACAAAGTTCACCAGCCCCTCTGCTCAACAGTCCAATGGGAGTGTTTCCTTCCTCCCCTGTTGCTATCTTGGCACTTTGCGATAAATAAATGGTTATTTTGGTTGTTGTTTGGGCACTCAGTCTCTAAAAGGTTCACCATCACTGCCTCAGAAATGTATGAAAGATTACTTTGGTTTTGATATCAGGCCTGTTGTCATTATTCTGAAATGAAAACTCAAGTTTGCTGCTCAAATCTCTTATGCTGTGACTTACACTGTGTGTAATTATACCAGGTATAATGGCAATTGCCTTGCACAGGGAAACAATGTCTAAATTATTATTGTAAATTTGGCATGCTAATGTTTTCCAAGCAGCACTAAAGAATAAACTAACTAAGCAGGTGTGTTCACTTAGAGAAATTACACCTCATTTTAAAGAAATATGGCACATTCTAACTAACTAACTAACTAACTAACTAAGCAGCTGTGTTCACTTAGAGAAATTACACCTCATTTTTTATGAAATATGGCACATTCAATTAAGTACTTCAATTCTTGCCTTATATTGTTGTTTTTATTGCATATGTGACCGTACACACTTGTATTATTTGTTATATAATTCTTCTGAGGGTGTTTTGGAAACCTGCAGCTTGCTCAAGGCTACATAGGCTGGCTTTTCTCCCAAGAGTCAGAGTGAGGAATAAAACTCCTGACTTCTAGCTCTACTGCCAACACACTGAGATATCCAGCCAGCTACTGTATTGGCTTGATATGGTTACAACTAATTTCCCCCCCATGAAGAATGTGTAAGTTCAAGGAATCCGGTACCTTTCTTCAGATACTACCAAGAGATCTCCCTGGTAGAAAGCAAAACAAATGAAAGCAGAAGATAACTGTCAGATGTCTTTAATGAAACAGAAATCTAATTTGCTCTGCTATAGGATTTTAAAAAATAATAATAAACAACGTTCTATTAAGATTCCCGTTTATTTATTTATTTATTTATTTTATTTCTCACACTTGCTAACCCGCCCCAATCGGGCAAGCCCGACTCTGGGCGGCTTACAGCACAGAATAAAACACATCAATATAAAAATTTAAAATTCATAAACTAAAAACAGTATCTGGGGGTGTCGTCAAGGGTAATATCCCTAGACTAACCACCCCACATGGGATCCCCCATCCCTGGAACCCCACACTTGTCCTGCCAGCCAGGTCTTTAAGTTCTTCCGGAAGGACAGGAGCTCTGTCTGCATGCGCAGCTCAGTTGGAAGGAGGTTCCAGAGGGCCGGGGCGAACACAGAAAAGGCCCTCTTCCTGGTGCTAGCGAGGCGGGCCTCCCTAGCCGATGGAACAACAAGAGAGCCCCTCCGATCCGCCCTGGTGGGACGGACAGATGTTCTTAGGGTGACGCGGTCTCTTAGGTATCCTGGCCCACTACCATATAGGGCTTTAAAGGTAATAACCAGCACCTTGAATTGCACCCGGAGACAAACTGGCAACCAATGCAGCTCCCGAAGCAGTGGCGAGGCCCGAGCATAACGCCCGCATCCCATCACTACCCGGGCTGCCGCATTTTGGACCAGCTGCAGTCTCCGAATGGTCACCAAGGGCAGCCCCATGTAGAGCGCATTACAGTAATCAAGTCTGTTCCAGCCACTTATCTCAGAAAAAAATTTAGAATAGTTTCCATAATAAGCACTCATCTGTATTTTAACACTGAAGTAAACTTTTGATGAGATATGGACTTATAAAAAATAAAAAAGGAAGCAGAAGCAAATTGATATTGTGAACATCCTCACATGTGCAGTGAGCAATAATGAAATTCAGTCTTATGAATCAAGCTTTTTGCTAAACTGCAGCAGCCATGAAAACTGTCTGCTTTGACCTCCCTGTTAAAGTAGCCCCATAGGCTGCCAGTCTGTTTCCAGGCATAATTCCAAGCAGTTTTGGACTTGTTTGTTGTTATTCAGTCGCAGTTGATTCCGACCCTTTGCGACTCCATGGACCATTGCCCTGTCCTCCACCACCCTCCTCAACTTATGTAACTCTATGCTCATTGTGTCTACAATACCAACTAGCCATCTCATTTTTGGCCACCCCCTTCTTCTTTTCTCATCCAACTTTCCCAGCATCAAGTCCTTCTCAAGTGAAACCTCTCTTTCCATTTGATATCCAAAGTACTTTAGCTTCATCTTTACTATTTGACCTTCTAAGGAGCAGTCAGGGTTGATTTCTTCTAGGATCGACCTATTTGTTCTCCTCGCTATGAAGCCCTAAACAAAATAAGTCTAATCAATCTTGAAATCTGCATCTCCCTTTATGATTTTCCTGGGCTTTAAGATCTTCAGAGGAGGCCTTTATCTCAGTCCCATCATTCTTGGAAGTGCATTTGGTGAGGATGCAGGAGAAAGCCCTCTCTGTTGCTCAGTGGTTGGATGTCAAAAAATTTACTACCCCACCGTGATGTCATCACAGTATGGGCGGAACTAATGTCATGATGTCATGGGGGGAGCCAATGTCATGATGTTGTGGGCAGGGCCAAAGAAAAAATAAATAATAATTTAAAAATAAAATAAAAATAAGCACACACCTCAACCCACCCACCCACCCACAACACAAACCCGTAAATAAATTAAATAAATAAATAAAATAAAAATAAATTAAAATACACCCACTCACCCATCCCAAACACCAGAGCTTTTAAACCAGAGTTTAAAGCTTATTCTGGCTAATCTTTCTCACACTAGGTCAGATGGAAGGAACTACAGAATGAACTCACCACAAGATGGCTTCATTTTGGCACTTTTCAACTTTTCAACAGTTAAAGAAGTTAGTTACTAAGTCTTTGCCTAACCAGTTCTCTAGGATAATATGTCTTAATGTAAAAAAGCTGTACCTCCTTAAGGGTTCTCCAATTGGAACAGCAATTGGAACAGCACAGGTGTAGCTTATTGATGAGGTAACTGTATTGTATTGTATTGTTCGACTTTTATGCCGCCCCACTCGCCTATAGCGACTCTGGGCAGCTCACAGCAAAACAATGTTTCATAACTACAAGTATTATATCACAAAAATCACATATGAAAAGTACATCAAAAACATTACAAGAAATCCCCCGTCCCGATTACAAAATTAAAAATTCATAAACATTTCATTTCATTTCAAAAGCACATCAAAAACACTTTAAACAGTCCACAAGACTTTACTTAAAAAAGTAAAAGTAAAAAAACTCCAAGACTTTACTTAAAAATCCCAAGCCAGACCACTAGGCCTTTTTAGGAACTGTTACATCCCATCACTGCTGTTGCTGCTCTCAGACTCTGGAACTTCCTCACATGGGAGCCAAGGGTAGAGCAATTTGCTGTTCTATCACAAGCAAGGAAAGACCCTTTTCTCCAGACAGGGTTTCTTTTCGAGCCTGGCTCTCTAAACAAGTGGGTTTAAAATAAGACTGATCGAAGAGCAGGTGGCAGTCATGGCCAGGAGGGCTTTTGTACAGCTTCATGTTATATTCCAGTTACGCCCACTCCTAGATCGGGAATCCTTGCTCATGGTCACACACACTCTGGTCACCTCCAGACTTGACTATTGCAATGCGCTCTACATGGGGCTGCCCTTGATGACTATTCGGAGGCTGCAGCTGCTCCAGAATTCGGCTGCCCGGGTGGTGTTGGGATACGGACATTATGCACATGCCTCACCACTGCTTCGGGAGCTGCACTGGTTGCCAGTGTGCCTCCGGATGTAATTCAAGGTGGTGGTCATTACCTTTTAAGCCCTTCATGATAGTGGGCCAGGATACTTAAGATACCGCCTCACCCCAAGAACATCTGTCCGTCCCACCAGAGTGGACCGGAGAGGCTCTTTAGTTGTTCCATCGGTCAGAGGCGCATCTCTCTGGCACCAGAAGTAGGGCCTTCTCTGTGTCCGCTCTGGCCCTATGGAACCTCCTGCCAACTGAGTTGCATCTCCAGACAGAGCTGCTGCCCTTCAGAAATGGCCTGCTGCCTGATTTGGTAATTTCTCTCTCTCCCTTAACTCTTTTAAATTATCTTCTTTTACATCTGTATTGGATTTTTTGGTTTTATTATTGGGCTTATTATTGTGACTGTGTGATGTTCTGTGATATTATGTTAGCTGCACTGAGTAGGGCAGCATACATGTTTGAACATAAATAAATAAATAAATAAATTAGACTGGTTTATTTTGTTGTCTTTTGATATGTTTTAGTGCTGTTTCTGTGAATTTTTAATGTGATATTTGTGTAATTATTTTTCATACTAAATTACTATTTTTTACTGCTCATTTTTTAAAACTTTAAGCCACCTAGATCAGGGATTTGCAACCTATGGCCCATGGCACCAAATAACCTGGCCCGATCTCGCTCCAGCTGCCTCCACAGTCGCAGCCACCACCGCTGGAGTCAGCTGCAGACTCATTTATGGCCGCATAAATGCATTTACAACAGCCGTAAATGAGTCCACGGTTGTCATAAATACATTTATTACAGCCGTGGATGCATTTTATGGCACCAGTCCAGCCCACTCAGCTGTCTGAGGGTGCGTGGTTCAGCCCATGGCTGAAAAACGTTGAGAACCCCTGACGTAGATTCTTTTTAGGGGAAAACTTGGGTAAACATGTTTTAAATAAACCAATAACTAAACAAACTTGGGGACTCGAGTTCACTTCATTCTAACCATGCACACCTGGACAGCTGATTGGGTTCCCACCGTAAGCGGAAGTAAAATGTCCTCTGCGCATGCACGGAATGCATTTATGGCAGCGTTCTGCACATGCATGGGTGTGTTTTACTTCCATTTCTGGGAGCAGTGAAGATGGTGCAGCTAGACGAATTGGTGTCAAGGGCCAGGACCCGGCTGGGGCCACCCCGTGGGGCATTGGTTGGAAATGCCTGATTTAGAAGGAAAGCAACAAGAGGAAGAGAGCAGCAGAAATAAAGTGTAAAAAACATGAATAGTCCCTCTAAAAGTGAGCAAAAGCAATCAGGTACTCTTCTTCAGGTACTACCAGAACTCCCTAGTAAAAAACAAAACTAGTACAAACTGATTTGAGGAGAGTTCTATATCAGACTTTTGGCTAACATCAAGTGTAATGTTTATACATTTTTCACAAAACATGCTCTTCTGTGTCTAGATCAAATTTTAAACTGGCAAAATAAAGCCACCTTTTGTTGTTAGCCGAAATTAAATCATTGTTGGTATATGCTCCTGGTAATAGTTGACAGACCAGCCAGATTCTGTATCTCTCCACATTCACACAGTGTGCTATTGTCTGCCAGAAGCCCCTACATTTAGAAGCTCATGCCCAAAGATGATGTACCCGGTGTGAATGGTTTAGCTCCCCATATGTAGTTTGTTAATTTCCTGATGTTCCTCAAACTGACTTTAGCGTTGGTATTCGAGCAGTGCTGCTTAAAAGACAGCATCCTATCAAGTGTCATGCTGAGGCATTTCAGCGTTGAACAATGCTGGAACCAATTCCCTTCCCAAGTACCATCCAGCTAAACCCCTGACTCTAGATTTTGGAGGTGGAAAGTGCTCACTTGAGTCTTGCTCGAGTTAGGCTTCAAATGGTTGATGGTGTAATACCATCCTAATTCTTCAAGGGCTCCAGTAAGTTTTCCAGCTATCTTGTCAACACTTGATCCTTGTAGGGCCATTGCAGTGTTATCTACATAGATGAAACTTGTACTGTCAGCAGGGCCAGATTTTCCTATAGGCTAACTAGGCTTCAGCCTAGGGCCTCAAGATCAAGAGGGGCCTATAGTCAAATTGTTAGCAAAATTAAAGTTGAGTGCACATGCACAGAAAACAATCTGACGTGTGCGCACTGCAATTTCCAATTGCGCATGTGCACATTTAATTTCTGCACATGCGCAATTACAGGCAGCCTAGGGCCTCTTTTCATGTAAATCCGGTCCTGACTGTCAGGAACTGGTTGATTGTTCGTGTATGTATTATACAATGTCAGAGACAATACACTAGCTTCTGGCAGTCCATTCTTCTGCAACCTTTATCTTATTCATTGTTACACAGAATCTCTAGTTCAGGAGAAAGTTACCAATGACCCTAGTAAGCTTGATATCTCTGGTAAAATTATTTTTTAGCAGCTTATGTATGTATGTATGTATGTATGTATGTATGTATGTATGTATGTATGTATGTATGTATGTATGTATGTATGTATGCATGCATGCAGTGGTGGGCTGCTGCCGGTTCGGACCGGTTCGGCTGAACCAGTAGTAGAAATCCGGAGGGATTTGCTGGGGGGATAGTAAACCCCTGGGCAACCAGTTCAGTCGCCTCTCCGGCCGCCCTCCAGATTTCTTTTCCGGGCAGCCGAAAATGGCTGCTTGGAAGTGCGCATGCGTCAAAACTCCATTTGACGCATGCACACTAAAAAATAGAAGTGTGCATGCGTCAAATGGTATTTTGATGCATGCGCACTTCCCAGCAGCCATTTTCGACTGCCTGGAATGGGCGCAGTGGCTGGCTGTTGAGGCCCTCAGCGGCCTCTTTGGAGGAGCGGCAGCAGCGGCCTTTCCTCACCACCAGTCCAACTCGCTGCCAGGCCGCTGTGCCACTTTCCCACTGCTGCCTGCCTGCCTCTCTGCTGCTCCCCAACCCCAGAGTAAGTGACTAGGGTTTGTGTTTGGGGTGGGTGGGTTGAGGTGTGGATGTGTTTTATGTAGTATGTTTTTATGTGTATTTAATGTCTATTTTAATTTGTATTTTTATGTTTTTTTATTTCTATTTAATGTCTATTTTAATTTGTATTTTTATGTTTATTTCTATTTAATGTCTATTTTAATTTGTATTTTATGTGTTTTTTATTTCTATTTTTATGTGTAGTGTATTTTTATTTTATTTTATTTACTTTGGCTCCGCCCACATCATCATGACATCATGATGTTGGCTCCACCCATGATGCTGGCTCCGCCCATGACATCAGCTCCACCCACGATGTCGGCTCCGCCCACAGTGTGGCAGTAAAAAATTTGCCAACCCACCACTGCATGCATGTATGTATTCACATTTATATGCTGCCCCCTCGACTGCTCAACTCTATATATCCTTGATCGAAGAATGGTACACTCCTTCTATCTGACTTGGTCTTCCTCTTCTACCAACCGATTATTTATTTTATTATCTCCATAAGAACATGTAGGAAAAGGGAGACTGTAAGCAGCTAGATGGAATAGCGTAGCTTTGTGCAATATGAATTAAGAGATTTTGGGTCATTTCACCTCTAATATAATACACTTAGATCTGCCACAAATTCAGCACTCAGGAGGGAGCATTAGTTAGTTCACGTTTTCAGTCCAGTGTATGGAACATGTACTTTGAAACATATTCCCTAACCTTCAGTTACTTACCCAACAGCCTGAGATTAGGTAGCATGTGTATAACAAAAAGACGGTAATCTGATTCATTTTTTACAACAGGATTTAGCCGGAGATCCACATCCTTTAGCGTAATTAAGGTGTAGAGTCGAAACACCTCCGAAATTGATGAGACATTGTTGTAATACAGATTGAGCTTTTCTAAATAAATGAGACACTGAAGACCCTATTAATAGAACAAAATTAAAATAGATTTGTTGGGTTACTACTTCAAGAAATATCAGAAAACAAAATAAAAAACTGCAGCACTTTAAAGACTAACTGCTATATTTTTATTGTTAGCTTTCGTGGATCAAGTCCGCTTTTTCAGACAAGAAGTGAAACTTCCAGACATGGTTTATATATACCAAATGTAAGGGTCTACATGTTAAAGGGGATGTGCTCAAGCAAAATGACAGAGAAGCAGGCATAACAATACAGCTTCCTACAGCTATTCCAATACTTCAAGAAACTATGTAGCTTGACTGAGGCTATTTAGATAATTACTATAAAGCTTATTACTCAAAATTTGATCATTACCAGAAGCTTGAAGGAAATCAAAATGTCTTGTTTAAAAATACATAATTGGACTATCTATTGTGTTTAATTTGACTGGCAACTTTCTGAATTTTTAAAAAATTGAGATGTCATAGAGTTAATTTCAGACTTTTGCATGGAAAACATGTGCTCTCTTGAGGTGGCATTATCTCAAGAAATAGGGTACACAAAAGAGCCTCCTCTAAAATTGTGGTATTTGTGAATCACCACTGGGTGGTTCAAACAGCAACGGCATGTGCTGGCCAATTTTTCACACGCTAGGTCAGGTGAACGGAACTACAGAATGAATTGACCCCAAGGTGGCTTTGTTTTGGCAATTTAAAGTCTGGCCAAGACACAAAAGAACCTCGAGAGATTAAAATATCTTGAGTGAAGTGTTACTTTTTAAAACAAATTTTAAATCTAACCTGAAATGTTTTTTGAAAAAATTGCTAGCCATTCTAAAAGTTCATGATTAGGCTCGATTTAATCCTGGGAGTAAACAATATGAACCACGTATCAAAAATGCTTTTAAAACTAGATAATATTATTTTATTTATTTATTTATTTATTTATTTAATCAAACTTTTATGCTGCCCTCCTCACAAAGACCCAAGGCAGCTAACAAACTTTAAAAACACTTAAAACACAGTAAAAACATGGTATAGAAACAGGATTAATCAGGATTAAAAAATTAAGAGAGATTAAACAAGTCACACAGATGATATTAACTAGATGATATTACACTAGTACTCTATCTGGATTGAGCTACAGATCATTTCTGAACCAGCTCAAATGCTGATATTAATTCTTAAAGCCCTATGCAACTTTTTACCTGAAGAAGCATTTCCTAACTCATATGAACTTACCAGAATCTGTCCTAAACTCATTTTCAAGGCCTTTACAGTATCTGGGTATCTCTACTAAACAAGATGACATAGGAACTCACTCAACTACCAGTAACTGGTATTACATGCCTGGAAGTCTTGCCTGGAGCTTAAGTTTTAAACCAATCTTTCATTCTCGTGAATGTTTTACTCTTTCAGTTTTAAGAATATTCTTCCAACTTTCTAATGGTTCCTTCATCTATTTGTGATTTTAGTTTGAGCCTGTTTGTATTTCAGCTTATACTTTTGTATTACTGTATATATACTATTTATGTTCCTAATCTTTACTTCCTAACTCACAGACATCTTCAGCTACTGGACAGGATCGAAATGGACCTAATAAATAAAATGAATAAAACCAACACAAACACATTAGAATAAAAAAAAATCAAAAGCAAAAATATCTTACCTCCAAGGTAGACAAAGCATTGCGCGAAAGATCAAGAGATTTCAGACAAGTAAAATTTTGCAGGGAATTTCCTAAAAAGATGATCTTTTTATGGTAACTTCCAGGAAGAGACAATGATCGGACATCGGCTAAAATGAGATAATGTCAGTAGTTTACTACAACATGTTCATCTGAATGCATAAGAGCCAGAAGCATAGCGTGCCTTGGGGGGGGGGTGTATAAAAATTTGTTTGGGGGCCCTTAGGAAGGGTAAAGATTTCTCACAAAAGAAAAAAAATGCATAAAATTAAAAGAAATATTTATTCATCATAATTAAAAATTGGGAAGTTTTTATTAATTTTTGCTTACGCACGTTGGGGGCCCCCGTGGCCCGGGGCCCCCGTATAATTGATATGGCAGATACGGCAGTAGCTACGCCCCTGATAAGAGGTCAGGATGACTTGGACCAAAGTATTGGACAAATGATGGCCAGTGCGAGGAAAGCAGACAAAAAAGATACAAGGGAGAAACCAGACATGTAAGCACTGATAAAATATTATGTAGTAGAAATTTAACACTGGGATTGAATAGGAGTCCCAGATCTAAAAAGACAAAACAACTGGTGTTTAGTTGGCTCCACAGAAAAGATAAAAACACAAGTCAACTGAATTTTCAAAAACTGAGTGGGAAGGTTAAGCTGGCAAACAGAAATTCTCCACAGACAAAAGTAACACTGCTTGGGAGGGCTTACAACTGGGCCCATAACAAAATTATCTAAACTCAGGTTCCCAATAGCTGCTTTTAGCAATGGAGAATGACAACAAAATATCAAATCATGGATCTTCTATCTCTCATGTAGTTTGGTTTTCAAAGCAATTCATATTCTGTAATTCTTTTTCTCTATATATTTATTACTACATCAAATGGAGGATGCCAAAGGAGCCTCCCTGAAGATTGCTACCTCAGCGATCCGGCATCCCCTGGGCAATGGAGATGTATCACCAGCTACAGAGATTTTTCACCAGCTAATCCTTTCAACCCAGAAGCACCAGAAGTTGAAATGACTATGTTACGACCAGAAGGGCAGCAGGTCAGCAATTTGATACCCAAGTGCTGCATGGCAGAGTGAGCTCCTGTCTCTGTCCCAGCTCCTGTCAACCTAGCAGTTCAAAAGCAAGAAATTGCACATACCATATTTGCTGGCATATAAGATGACTCCCCCCCCCCGAAAAACATGCCTCCAAAAGGGGGGGGGGTCGTCTTATAAGCCAGGTGCACTTTAGTTGGGATAGACATAGCTGCCCATAGTGGCCTCCCGATGCTCGCCCACCTCATTCTACGTACCATCCAGATGAAGAAAGAAGCTCTACATTACAATTGTGTCTCCCTTTCAAACGGGTGGGGGAAAAGAAAGGGTTTCACTTACTGGTACCTTCTGCCCTTATCTCTGCTCTGCCCAAGATGGAGGAAAAAGCCATGCTTCTTCCTTGCAGGGGAAACAAGAGGCTAGGCTAGAGCAACACTTCCTGCCTCAGTGCAATTGACCTGCCCACCTACTTTACCTGCAGCGCCACCACTGGTGGGTGGTGGAAGTACAGTTCTAAAAAATCAATAAAACAATTAATATTACTGTATTTTAATTACTGAAACTCACTAGCAGTTGCTACATTTCCCACTCTTGGCTCATACTCAGGTCAATCTATTTTCCTGGGTTTCAAGCAGTGGTGGGATGTCAAAAATTTTACTACCCCACCATGACATCATCACAGTGTGGGCGGAGCTAACATCATGACATCATGGGCGGAGCCAATGTCATGACATCATGATGTGGGCGGGACCAAAGAAAACAAATGAAAAAATAATAAAAAATAAAATAAAAATAAGCACACACACACACCTCAACCCACCCATCCACAACACAAACTTGTAAATAAATTAAATAAATAAATACATTAAAATACAACAAACAACGCAAATCAACCTGAGCTTTTAAACCAGAGCTTAAAGCTTATTCTGGCTAATCTTTCTCACACTAGGTCAGATGGAAGGAACTACAGAATGAACTCACCACAAGATGGCTTCATTTTGACACTTTTCAACTTTTCAACAGTTAAAGAATTTAGGTACTGTACTAAGTCTTTGCCTAACCAGTTCTCTAGGATATCTAGGGGAGCAGGCTATAGGGAGCTTCAGGCTAGCAGCTTCTCTTCCTCCTCCCCGCTTGGGAGGGCAGCAAGGAGGCTGTGCATACATGCCAAGCACTGTAGGTGTGCATGCACATCTTGTGGTGAGTTCATTGGCGCGCATGCACAGTGGGGGAACCAGTTAAAAGGTAAGCCCCAAAGGTGGTTCCCCCCAAAAGCTGCAACCGGTTCTCCGGGACACTAGGAAAAATTACTACCAGTTCTGGAGAACTGGTGAGAACCTGTTACATCCCATCACTGGTTTCAAGGTCAAAATTAGGTTCCTTGGGTTATATTCGGGTTGGCTTATATTCATGTATATATGGTAGATAAATAAGTACCACTTTGTACTTGCACTGTTTTATGTTTACTGTACATGTTTGATAACATACAGCCTTGTGACAGTTTTTCTGCATGTCATAAGCATTTGAATATAAATCAAATGTTGAAATCAAATCTGATGTTCATTTATGTTTTATTTGGTGTGTGGAAGGTGCGCCGAAGAGGGGGTAGTCTTATGTGGCGAGTATATAACAAACGTTATATTTTGAGTGGAAATGTTGGGAGATCATCTTATACGCCCAGTCTTCTTATACACTGGCAAATACGGTAGATAAATAGGTACCACTTTAGCTGGAAAGGTAACAACATTCCGTGTACTCTGGTGTCTGATCATGCCTGCCACATGACCATGGAAACATCGGTAGACGCAGACAGTCGTGGCTCTTGACTTTAAGCACTGAATTCTAGAGTCAGATATGACTGGCTTTTGAGCAAGGGAGAACTATAGATGTGAGCCACCAAGAGCCTGCCAATGTTCAAAGCAAGTGAGGTGGCATATAAGTCAAACAATACAATACAGTACTCTGCAGGAAAGTATACTAGTCCAGTGTGGTGCAGATCAAAGCATGGTATTCAGGCAGTGCTGCTTAAAATAGAGTGTCCTATCAAGCATTACACTGTGGTATGGATCATGAGAAACTACTGGTGTAGTTGCTGTTATTTTAAAAGAGTGTGCCTCAACACTTGACTGTAGTGATCTGTGCACAGAACATATTATACAGAAAGCTGGAGTAGATTCTGATGAAGGAGTGAACATTGGCAGAAAACATTAATAATTTAATATATGCAGTTGATACGATCTTACCAGCATTAACCAGCAATGACTTGAATCAACCCCTGAAGAAAGGGAAAAGAATAAAGTGCCAAAGCAGGATTATAGAAATTTAAATTGTTAACATTTTATACACCACTGTTCAATCGTCAATCCAAATGGAGATTGCAGCCAAGAAATAAGACTACTAAGACTCCGAAGGGCAGCAATGAAGAAATTTGAAAAGATCACAGTGTGTTAGGGTGTGTCACCAGAGACCAAGAGCATTCGCAGTATTGTATTCCTGATCACTATGTACTAGTGTGAAAGATGGACATAAAGAAAGCTAATTGGAAGAAAAATGATTCGTTTAAAATAGGGTGCTAGAGTAAAGCTTTGTATCCATTCTGAACTGCTAGGAGGACAAACAAGTGAGTCCTCGATGAAATCAAGGTTGAATTTTCTTTGGAAGCAAAATTGATAAAACCGAAGCTTTCATACTTTGGGCAGTTTGAAGAGGGCAAGATTCACTAGAAAAAAATAAGACTGTGAAAATCTGATGGCACAAGGAAATGAGGAAGACCAAATGTGAGAACGGTTTATCCCATAAAGGAAGCCATAGGTTTGAGTGTGCAAGAGCTGAGCAGGGCTGTTGAGCACAGTACATTTTGGAGATCACTCATTCATAGGGTTGCCGTAATTTGGAGGCAACTTGACAGCACATTATAAGAAGACGGTTGCTAATGCTACCTAGAAAAAAGCCTCCATGAATGATGTGGCAACTTTTGCACTTTAAGTGTTTGTGTACAGGTCTGTAATTTTCTGCATGGTGACTGACGTTGGGTGATATTTGGATGTGGGATGTATGCCAGGAGTAACAGTTTTGGCAGTTGAGAAGTATAAAAGAATGTTTATACACTGAACTACAAGGTTTGTCTTTGTGGTTCTTCACTGTAATTTGTTTTGTACATAAGGTGACTGAAAGACTCAACATTTTAGTCTAGTTTAGAATTAGATATGCAAGTAAGAAAATCTGTACAGTTGTACCTTGCTTAAAGAGCATAACGCGTTCCACAGGATTGCTCTTTAAGCGAAACACCATTGTAAATGACCAATTGTGACTTCTGGTGGGGGGGATTGTGAGCCCCAATTTATTTGTTAAGCAAGTTTTTGGTTGGTTTTATTTGTTAAGTGAAGCGAACACTCAGAGAAAATTCTGCTCTTTAAATGAGTTACTCTTTAAGCGAGGCGACCGTTATGCGAGGTTTGACTGTATATCAGAGTGGGGAAGAATAGGCTGTGACTCGCCACAGCGAGTGGGCGGCAATATAAATTTGAACTAATAATAATTAAAAAAAGGAGTAAAAATTTATATACAGTATGCTGAAAAAGCTGACAATTTGAAATACTGTTCTTATTTTTTACCTCTTAATTGAGACTCTATTCCTTACTTTTTAAAAATAAAAATTATTTTCATTTATAAATTTGATTCTTTACTTTCTACATAGCAATCATAAGATACTATACCCATATACAATATACTACTTGTTAGTACTATGACACATGAATAGCGTAGTGCAGGGGGTTCTCAAGGTTTCCACGCCATGGGGCCAGACATCTCCCCCTCACACAGCTGAGTGGGCTGGACAGGTGATTTCCCCCGCCTGCAGGCCTGTTTGCACATGCACATGTGCATCCACTTCCAGGGTTGTCGCTCTGGGCCTGATGGAACAGCATCGCGGCGCAGGGCCACAGGTTGTCAACCCCTGGTGTAGTGTAATCGAAGTAAACAAAGCTAGATTTTACCTGTCAAAAGCAATCTTATTTTTAAGAGGTCTATGTGAAGCATGTTTACAGTGGGAGTATAAAAGGCTCACACAGTTGGCATGGGGTTGGGATTAGTTGTTTGGGCAGCAGTGCAAAGGTGTGTGAGCACTGCAGATGATCTTAAAAATCAGGTAGCAATCATCACCCAAATCCCTTTACTAGCTATCACCAGACTGTGAAACAATGACATATATATCTCGTACTTCTCCTTTGGAAAAGTTAGTCTCTATGCTCAAATAACATAACAATAAGGATTAACCAGAAATTAATCACCGAAGTCTACTGATTTTATCTTCTAAAAAAAGTTTTGAAATAATGTGGTACAGGTCACCATAAAATATAACACTGCACAACGATTTTGCTACTGGGGATAACACATATCAAGTGTGCTGATTCCAAATCTGAACTCAGAATATGCCTATAATGTACAGATTTTAAATTATAGGCATGCTATAGCTGTTCAAATGATATTGGGTAATGTATTTTTACATGGGAACATTATAACACTATGCCTGCTGCCGTCTCAGCTGAATGATGTTCCCTGGTGGCATGCATAGTAAAGGTTTCCCTTGCTCGACAGCCAGTCGTATCTGACTCTAGGGTTCAGTGCTCATCTCTGTTTCAAAGCCGAAGAGACAGCACTGTCTGCTTCTGCAGATGTTTCCACTGTTTACTTTCCCACCAAAGTAGCCCCTATATATCTAATTGCAATTTCTTGCTTTCGAACTGCTAGGTTGGGAGGAGCTGGGATAAAGACAGGTGCTCATTCCATCCTGCAGTACTCGGGAATTGAACCGCTGACCTCCTGCCTTCCAGTCAGTGTCTTAGCCACTTGAGCCACTGCATGCATACTCAGCGGCCGGGCATGTCTGACCAAGTCAGTGAGCTGACGTTAGAAATAGGTATATAAGGCGAGATGGACCAACAGCTTGTCTCTAGTGTGAAACCATCTTATTGGCTAGTACAGCTAGGCCACAGTAAGTCTGTTTTCAGCTAAAGATGAGTAGGTGCCGCTGTGTTAATAAACTGGACAATTTTTGCTACATTTGTGGCAAATATACCTTGTGTGATCACACAAGAACCTAACCAAGATGGTGAGATTTGCTTACTAAAGATCCTGACATCCTAGACAGAATTGTACTTCAGATTTGGATTCAGCGCACTTGATTTAGTATAGGACACATGGATTAGACCAAGTAGCAGACAATATTCATTTTTTATGATTAATTATGGATGCTGCAGAAACTGATAGCTCAGGGTACAAAGCTGTGTTATTGTATCGAGTAGAAATGTCATTTTAATTCTATCCAAAAATACATGAGTCACATACTGGAAATGCAGCTTTAGAGAAATTTATAGAGGGTATAGGGCTATATTATTGCATCCAGTAGAAATGTCATTTTAATTACATACAAAATACATGAGTTGTATACCGGAAAGACACCTTTAGAGAAATTTATAGAAGGTTAATCTTCCCGACAGGTAGGTGTCCTTGGGAGAATTACAATATAATGCAAAACTCTGAACATTTTAACGGTCCACATGCACAAAAATTTTCACCATGTCCTTATCCAACAACATTTCTTGTAAGTTACAGTGCAACAATGCACGGAAATGTAGAAGGAAAGTTGAAGTCTAGCTACTGGGCAAAGACATTTGTGATGACTGACAGATTTTTCTGAGCTTCCATCAAACAGTTTAACTGCCTAAAGATTTCCGTTTCTCAACTGGGAGACAAAAAGACATTTTCCCACCAAGTAACCGCCTAAGGCACATTAAAACAGGGTCCAACCAAGCCTCGTTCTTTGCAAGGACCACACAGTTTCTTCTTATTATAAAATGGCAAAAGAAAGACAATCCTCAGGGATTTCTCCAACAACATTTACGCATCGCCCCTGTCAAGATTTTGGTAGGCACACACTATCCTGCCTTCTTTAATCACCCTGACTAACAGATTTATTAATTGGCTTGGGAACGTTACTTTTTCTCATTCCATCTATTTTTCATATTATTGAATTTTGTATATTGTATTATTGTACTGTCTATTTACTGTGTATATTGATTGATATATTGTGTTAAATTGAGTTACGTGTATTTACATTGTATTATTGGGTATTTATTGTATTTTTTGTTTGTAGAAATTGTGATGATTTGTAACTTGTAATTATCCATCTATCTATCTATCTATCTATCTATCTATCTACAGTAAAACCTCGGATAATGTTAAAACCTGGTTCCACAAGTCTTGGTGTTATCCGATTTTTAGTGTTATCCGATGCATGTTAAAATCCTCTGGGATCCATAGAGATACATTGTAACCACACAGGCTTTAGCGGTTGTTATCTGATGCATCCCATAGGATCTTAATGTTATCCGATGCAATTCTCCCTCCCAGATTGCTTAATGTTATGCGATTTTAGTGTTATTCGATACTAATGTTACCTGAGGTATTACTGTATCTATCTATCTAGCTAGCTAGCTAGCTAGCTAGCTAGAGATATCAATAGATATCTCTATCTCTATCTCTCTATCTCTCTATATCTATCTATCTCTATATCTATATCTATCTATATCTATATACAGTATATCTGCCCTGAGTTGGTTTTACCGAGTAGGGCGCTATATAAATTGAAATAATAATAATAATAATAATAATAATAATAATAATAATAATAATAATAATAATAATAATAATAATAATAATAATAATAATAATAATAATAATAATAATATTATTATTATTATTATTCATCTCCCTGCCTGCATGGTCACTGGTGGCAACAATGGCTAGCAATCTGGGGACATGTAAACTGTGGTGTCCTAGTGGTTAAGACGCTGAACTTAATGACTGGAAGGTTGGCAGGTCAGCAGTTCGAGACCCCAGTGCTGCACGAAGCGATCAGCTACCGTTTGTCCCAGCTCCTGCCAACCTAGCAGTTCAAAAGCAAGAAATGGCAAGTCAATAAATCGGTACCACATTGGTGGGAAGGTAAACACAGTACAGTATTTCGTGCACTCCGTTGTCTACTCGTGCCTACCACATGACCAGGGAAATGTCTGCAGATTGCAGGCAGCGCTGACTCTTTGGTTACAAACGGAGATGAGCACCGCCCCCTAGAGGCGGATACGGATGGCGCTCGAGCAAAGGCGACCTTTACCTGGTTTTTTAAAAAAGTAACTTTTCCAAGCTTTGCTACCAACTGCTATACTGAACAGGTTTTTGGCAGCTACAACCCTGCCCTTCACCCCCAATCTCCCCTCCAGCAGCCAGCCCGGCAGTCACCGAGATTCTGGTGCCTCAGGTTCACTCTTTCGCGGATCTCCTCCTCCGTCAAGCATTCCGCGCAGGCCGCCATGGCTTTCAAACGGCACGCATGAGCCCACCACAAACTGTTGCTGGTTAGCCGCGGTGGGGGGGGGGCGACCAAAAGTTGCCTAACACATAAGTACGCGTGCGTCGAAGACCCTGATTTGGGAGCTGGAAGATCTAATCAGCGCCTGCTCCGCGCTTGGCCTTCTTGGGCCGCGGGGGTGACTCCTCGGGGCGTGGCTTTCGTTCCTAGGTAACGGCGACGCTATGTCTAAGCCTCGCTCTCTTGGCGGTAGGCCTCAAACATGGCTCGCCAGGTGATGTTGGACTTCAACTCCCAGAAGCCCTGATGAGCAGCAGTGCTGACTTGGAATTCTGGGAATTGAAGTCCCAACGTGGAGAGGCAAGTTTGAACGCTCCTCGGCTTTCCAGCGATGTGGGCCAGAGAACCGAAAGACTCAAAAAGCGTTGCTGTACTCGGAAAATAATCTAAATTAACTATGGAAATTAATTATTATTTTCCGAGTTTAAATTAACCACGTTGCTTCTTCCTTTAATAAGGATACCCATCATTAGATAGTTAAAATGAACTAGAATGCTTTTGTTTTTTTATTCTGATATGCTAGAATAAGCAGTGATGGGATGTCAAATTTTTTACTACCCCACCGTGATGTCATCACAGTGTGGGCGGAGCTAATGTAATGACATCATTATGTGGGTGGAGCCAACCCCATGACATGGGCGGGGCCAAAGAAAAATATAAATAAATAAAAAATAATAAAATAAAAATAAGCACACACACACACACACACCAGTGGTGGGATGTCAAAATTTGTACTACCCCACCGTGATGTCATCACAGTGTGGGCGGAGCTAATGTAATGACATCATTATGTGGGTGGAGCCAACCCCATGACATGGGCGGGGCCAAAGAAAAATATAAATAAATAAAAAATAATAAAATAAAATAAAAATAAGCACACACACACACACACACACACACACACACCAGTGGTGGGATGTCAAAATTTGTACTACCCCACCGTGATGTCATCACAGTGTGGGTGGAGCTAATGTAATGACATCATTATGTGGGTGGAGCCAACATCATGACATGGGCAGGGCCAAAGAAAAAATATAAATAAATAAAAAATAATAAAATAAAATAAAAATAAGCACACACACACACCACTCAACCCACCCATGCACCCACCCACAACACAAACCCGTAAATAAAGTAAATAAAATAAATAAAATAAAAATACATTAAAATACACCCAGCCACCCCAAACACAAATCAACCAGAGCTTATAAACCGAAGGTGGTTCCCCCCCCTCCAAAAAAAAAGCTGCTACTGGTTCTCCAGGACACTGGAAAAAGTTACTACTGGTTCTGGCGAACTGGTGAGAACCTGTTACATCCCATCACTGACACACACACACACCCCTCAACCAACCCACCCACCCACGCACAACACAAACCCATAAATAAATTAAATTAAATTAATAAAATAAAAAAATACATTAAAACACACCCACCTGCCCCAAGCACAAATCAACCAGAGCTTTTAAACCAAAGGTGGTTCCCCCCAAAAGCTGCTACCAGTTCTCTGGGACGCTGGGAAAAGTTACTACCGGTTCTGGCGCACTGGTGAGAACCTGTTACATCCCATCACTGCTAGTGTGCCTTCAAAGCAGCTGACATTGAGTCAAAATTGTTAGTCTTTAAAATGCTATAATTTTATTTTATTTATTTATTTATTCCAATTTGTATCACCGCCCAATTCTGAAGACTGGGAGGCTCACAGGAAAGACCAGTCACAATGAAAAGTGATAAAAACCCATTAAAAGCACTAACAACAATTAAGACGTTTAGAAGATTAAAAGAGAGAGAGAGTATTTCACTAAACTAACCAGCAGGCCAGGACATCAATGGTGCCCCACACCTGCCCTGCCAGCCAGGTCTTTAAGCCTTTCCTGTTAAGCCTTTCCTGAAGGGCAGCAACTGTGTCTGGAGATGCAGCTCAATTGGCAGGAGGTTCCATAGGGCCGGAGCAGACACTGAGAAGGCCCTCTTTCTAGTGCTAGAGAGATGTGCCCCTCTAGCCGATGGAACAATGAGAGAGCCTTTCCGGTCCGCTCTGGTGGGACAGGCAGATGTTCTTGGGGTGATGCGGTCTCTTAAATATCCTGGCCCACTACCATGTAGGGCTTTTATTTTGTTTTGATAATTTTGTTGTTTTGTCAACATGTTGAGACAGATGAACCATATCTACTTTCGGAATACAGTGCTACCTCGCTTAAAGAGCATAATGCATTCCACAGCAAAACACCATGGTAAGTGACCAATTATGACTTCTGGTGAGGGGGATTGCGAACCCTGATTTAGTTTTCAAGCAAGTTTTTGGTTGGTTTTAGTTGCTAAGAGAGGCGACCATTCAGAGAAAATTCTGCTCTTTAAGCGAGTTACTCTCTAAGTGAGGTGTCTTTATGCAAGGTTTTACTGTACAGTCAAACCTCATATAACACTAAAACCTGGTTCCACAAGTCTTGATGTTATATGATTTTTAGTGTTATCCGATGCATGTTAAAATCCTATGGGAGCCATAGAGATACATTGTAACCACACAGGCTTTAGCGATTGTTATCTGATGCATCCCATAGGATCTTAATGTTATCCGATGCAATTCTTCCCCCCAGATTGCTTAATGTTATGCGATTTTAGTGTTATTCGATATTAATGTTATATGAGGTATTACTGTATATACTGAACAGTTTTACATGACAAAATGGATTTATGTCAAGGTTCTTTATTCACATTAAAGGTGTGTCTAGATTAAGCAAAAAGTACAACATTTGCATAGGTTTTGCCAGATTTGAAATCGATTTAGAGACTGAGGAATGTACAACATGCAGGGGAGGCGCGCAACAGTGGTCAAATTGTGGATTTTTAAAAAACATTGTAGAGGAATCATTTATTTTTGCACCTGAAGGGATCAAGAAGACACAGAGCCTACAGCACCAGTTCCCAAACTGCTGTATTCTTCTGTTTGCAGACATGTGTCAGCGCATAGAGTTTAGTTGCAAAGTTTGCAGGATTCCTTTTTTCTTTACTTCTACTTTGACCACTTCGGGTGCCAAGACTGATACAAGGTTCTTGTTCTTGCAGTATTTCCACAGGCTGAAAATGGGTTCCCTCCCCATCCTAACAGTTATAGTGTAGTGATGGTAAACCTTGGCACTCCAGCTGTTCTGGAACTTCAATCCCCAGAAGCTCTGATCAGCAGGTGTGCTGACTTGGGCTTCTGGTAATTGAAGTCCAAGAACAGCTGGAGTGCCAAGGTTTGCCATTACTGTTATCGTGCTATGTCAGTTAAATTGTTTGTTTGCTGCCATGCCAAAGAACTGTTACTGCTTTACAACAGTTAAATATAATCATAATAAAAATAATTAGTATTTATTTATTTATTTACTTATATTTACTATCCCGCCCCAATCGGGTAAACCCGACTCTGGGCGGCTTACAGTATGGATCAAAATCACAAGTTAAAACTAGTGTAATAATTATGTTTAAAACCATAAAAATTCATAAGAAAATTAAAACAACACACAGGTAAAAAAAAAAACCAGCTGCGACAAGATTGCACTCAAGCTAGTGCAGCTGTTCGTAACTGAACCAAGGCAGAGGTAGGGCAGCACCAAGTAAAAAGAAAAGCCCCCCCCCCGGGGGGGATTGGAATGGAAGAGGAAAGTCAGGAGGCCCGTTTGGGTAGCTGTAGCTGCAGGGTTAAAAGAACCTTGGACAATGTTGCACAAAGGATGCACAAACCTCTAAAAGCACCACATTACCTTAACTTAACCCAATTTTAAGACTGCCTATTTAACTTATACACAGAGCACATAATGCGCAACACAGGCCTGGATTAATCAAAAGTTGGAATTAAAAATGCTGGGAGAAACATCAACAATTTGAGATGTGCAGATTACACTACCCTAAAGGCAGAAAATGAAGAAGATCTGAAGAAGCTCTTGCTTAGGTTGAAAGAAGGTGCAAAAGCTGGCTTGAGACTTAATCTCAAGAAAACCAAGATAATGGCAACAGGCCCCTATCATTCCCTGGATAATAGATGGAGAAGAACTAGAAGCAGTGACAGACTTTACATTCTTAGGATCCACGATCACTGCAGATGGTGATTGCAGCCATTAAGTAAAAGGGCAGCTGATTCTTGGGAGGCAAGCTATGAGAAACCTGCAGAACATAGTCAAAAGTAGAGACATGACCTTGTAAACAAAAATTCGCATAGTCAAGGCAATGCTATTCCCAGTGGTAATGTATGGTTGTGAGAGCTGGACCATAAGGAAAGCTGAGCGCAGAAAAATAGACGCCTTTGAAATATGGTGTTGGAGGAGAGTTTTGAGAGTACCTTGGACAGCAAGGAGAACGAATAGGTCTATCTTAGACAAAATCAACCTTCACTGCTCCTTAGAAGGTCAAATAGTAAAGCTGAAGCTAAAGTACTTTGGACATCAAATGAGATGAGAGGATTCACTAGAGAAAGCCCTGATGCTGGGAAAAGTGGAAGGCAAAAGAAGAAGGGGGCGGCCAAAAATGAGATTGGTAGATGGTATTGTAGACACAATGGACACAGAGCTGGGTGGTTTGAGAAGGGTGGTGGACAACACAGGTGCCTGGCGGGCAACGGTCCATAGGGTTGCAAAGGGTCGGAATTGACTATGCAACTGAACAACAACAAAATTTTAAGAAAACCTGATTGGAAACCTGATTCTTTTGACAGTCAAGAACACATTATGTGGAGCATTTGGTTTCTAGTCAATATGAGGTTTATCAAAGTCTTGTAATACAGTAAAACACCGGATAACGATTGGATCAGATAATGCTAAAATCGCATAACGTTAAGTAATCTGGGGTGGAGAACTGGATCGAATAACGTTAAGGTCTTATGGGATGGATCGGATAACAACCGCTAAAGCCTGTGCGGTTACAATGTATCTCTATGGAGCTTTAACATTATCCGATCCATCCCATAGGATTTTAACATGGATCGGATAACACTAAAAATCGGATAACACCAAGACTTGTGGAACCAAGTTTTAGCGTTATCCGGTGTTTTACTGTATTTCAGTTGACCATGAGGATAGGAGGAATCCTACAGACAATCTGTTTCTTTTACATACTGTATATAATTTTACTGTTGTATTGTTAGTGTTGTATTCTTGAATTACGTATTTTTTATTTCTGTTTATATTAAAATATTTAATTAAAATTTAAAAAAGAAGTGGCAGAAAAAATGAAACTGCACTGAAAGCAAAAATGTCTGGGTGGCTTCAAATCAGCCTTGTGGGCACTAAAAATAAATCAAATTTGCCTGTTTTACAAATGGAGCAAATCCCATGGTGTTTGATGGTAAAGTTGGGCTCTCAGTTAAATTAATGTGCATGGGACAATTTAGAGATTCTTTGGTTTCCATCTCAGGCTAAACTGGAGAATTGCTTGGAGGGAAGACTCCAAACCCACTGGTCACAATTGAGTTGGGAAGGCTTAATTCTTTGTGTACCTGCTAATGCTTAGTGAGCAAGTGGGTAGAAACTTTCTCAATTCAAAATATTGTACATTCTCTCAAAAGTAATATCCTTTTCCAGATATCCCATTTACCTTGAAAACCCTACAAGGGTTGCTATAAGCTGGCTTTGACTTGTCAGCTCATAACAATATGGGGGTGTCCCTTTTCCAAATGTAACTTGAAATTCTTCCCTAAAATGAGTTATTACAGGTGATATCAGGATCATCTGTAAAGATGGCTCATTAATAGACTATGGATAAAAATTTTAAAGGAATAAATTATTCTTCCCTTTTTGAGCCAAGAAGCGTAAAAGAAACAGACCACTATATTCTTTAGTTTGACACAATTTAGCATATTTGCATTTGAGCAGTAAAGCAACCACAAAGATGGAATTGAAGGTGTGGTAGGAAGGAATTGAAAGACAGAATAATCAGAGAGCATTAAGCAAGCTTTTTTAAAAAGCCCAGAAAAGATAAATAGTTAAAAATAAATTGACTTGAATTTCAGGAGTCACCAAAAGATAATAAATATTTGAGAGTTGGAATCATGCTCTCTGCTGTTCCTGGAAGCCCAGTTATCACCCACAAAACTGAGGAGGGGGCAAGGGTAGACAAGACACAAGGATTAAGAGAACCTAAAAATAGATCCTGTGAAGAACACTGTGAAAGATAAACACCAAATTGCTTCAAACTGCAGAAAGAACAAATGAATGCCATTGGGAAAGGGAATGGAATTCTTTACACCCCATCTAATTCCATTTCTTGTAAGCTGAGTGTATGAGTTCTTCTGTTCTTAGTTTGAAGACCATTTTCGTCTCAATAGATCTCAGTGTGATTATCTGCAGTTCGCCAAGGTCTCTAATGACAGGTTTCATATTTAATGGGATTGTGAAATGGGAGATCCTGTAGTGATTGCTTTCAGTGGTGGGATTCAGCAGGTTCACCCCAGTTCGCCAGAACCGGTAGCAGAAATTCTGGCTAGCCCCAACATCCACCTTTTGAAGTAAAGTACATAGTTCTAATTCGGGTGCAATATAGGGCTTTCCCCCTGGCCACACCCACCATA
This sequence comes from Furcifer pardalis, assembly GCA_030440675.1. Lineage (NCBI taxonomy): Eukaryota > Metazoa > Chordata > Lepidosauria > Squamata > Chamaeleonidae > Furcifer > Furcifer pardalis. The sequence goes on from CP126897.1 coordinate 51,050,139, forward strand.
CCACACTCACAGAGTAGGTAGTAAAAAAATTTGAATCCTACCACTGGTTACTTTATATAAATTTTTAATCTGTTCTTGGCTCATAAACTGTATAAGTGCTAAGTAGAGGTGGATTGATATTTTTGAAGTGTTCATATATAATTCTCATTTATTCAAGCAAATATTTGAGTTTATGAAAGTAATTTTATCTTTGTGCATCTCAGTACAGTATTGACCTATTTAACTAGATCTAGTTGCACATGTAATGTTTGGCTTTATTTTGCCTCTAATTGTAATTTATGTATATTTGTGTTCATTGACACGAGTTGCACTAAATCAGGAGGTAAATGAATACCGTAAATGCCTCTTTTCTGTAGAAACTAGTGAGGGGCTGTTTTCTCTACATTAAAACTGTTAAATATCAGATTTTGGAAACATTATTACAGTATTTTGAACAGTGGTGGGATGTCAAAAATTTTACTACCCCACCATGACATCATCACTGTGTGGGCGGAGCTAACATCATGGGCAGAGCCAATGTCATGACATCATGATGTTGTGGGCAGAGCCAAAGAAAACAAATTAAAAAATTATAAAAAATAAAATAAAAATAAGCACACACACCTCAACCCACCTACCCACCCACCCACAACACAAACCTGTACATAAATTAAAAAATAAATAAAGAATACATTAAAATACAGCCACCCACCCAAGCACCCACCCACCCACAACACAAATCAACCAGAGCTTTTAAACCAGAGCTTAAAGCTTATTCTGGCTAATCTTTCTCACACTAGGTCAGATGGAAGGAACTACAGAATGAACTCACCACAAGATGGCTTCATTTTGGCACTTTTCAACTTTTCAACAGTTAAAGAAGTTAGGTATTAAGTCTTTGCCTAACCAGTTTTCTAGGATATCTAGGGGAGCAGGCTATAGGGAGCTTCAGGCTAGCAGCTTCTCTTCTTCCTCCCCGCTTGGGAGGACAGCAAGGAGGCCGTGCATACGCACCAAGCACTGTAGGCGTGCATACACACCAAGTGCTTGGGGCGCACACCCAGTGGGGGAACCAGTGAAAAGGTAAGCCCCAAAGGTGGTTCCCCCCAAAAGCTGCTACCGGTTCTCCAGGACACTGGGAAAAGTTACTACCAGTTCTGGAGAACTGGTGAGAACCTGTTACATCACATCACTGATTTTGAACTAGGGTCAGCTATCTGGGAATCCTGGGAACTGTAGTCCTAAAAGAGTTGAAATAATGTTTTGAAGGTTTGTTGAAAAGTAGCTTTTCTAGGCTCTAAGTTTAGTGCTGCACAACTAGTAAAGGTAAAGGTTTCCCTTGCTCGAAAGCCAGTCATATCCGACTCTAGGGGTCAGTGCTCATCTCTGTTTCTATGCCGAAGAGCAAGCGCTGTCTGCTTCTGCAGACGTTTCCATGGTCATGTGGCAGGCATGACTATACACCGGAGTGCATGGAACGCTGTTACCTTCCCACCTATTTATCTACTTGCAATTTCTTGCTTTCAAACTGCTAGGTTGGCAGGAGCTGGGACAGAGACGGGAGCTCATTCCATCCTGCAGTACTCGGGAATGGAACTGCTGACCTTCCGCCTCCCAGTTAGCGTCTTAGTGACTTGAGCCACTGCAGTCCTAAGTGGCTTATATATCTGGGTGCAAAGCCACAGGTTGGGAGTTTGATTTTCCTATTTGCCTCTTTGACATGGGCTGGACATGATGATCCATTTGGACCCTTCTAGCTCTGCAGTTCAATTATTATTTTATTTTAAGGATTAACATGCTTGACTCATGAACTGGAGCTCCCTCTTCAGATGTGTGATATATAGCCTTTTAGCAGTTACTGTCAAGAACATCACTATACAGGAATGTATGGATTTTTATAATATTTCACATTCCCTACAGGGGGTGGCAGCATAACTTCCTTTTTTAAAATGCGCGCAATTCAGTTGGTTGATGTCGTAACAGAGCGCTAGTGGTCTCATTCAAGAGGTGGGACTATAAAGTTTTGTCCCGACACAGTTCAGTCACCATCATGCATTGGAATAGTGTGGAGCATGCGTTTGCCGTTGAGGCCTACTTTTCGAGCGGTTGTTCAGTCATCGCAACCCAGGATACAGCCTGCTATGCTGGAAAGAGTCATGACAAACACCAGAAATCGGTTTACTCAGTGTATGGAGAATGGGGGACGTCACCTACCTGATTTGATCTTCAAAACTGTGTAAAACAAAACTTTAGGTATGCGCCTACATTATAAAAAACAAATAAAAATTTTCTGATTCATACAATGGGTTTTATTAAATTTTGTAAACAGGAAGTTATGCTGCTGAATCCTGTATAAATGCTTTCTACTGAAGCATTCCATGCAGTGATGGGATGTAACAGGTTCTCACCAATTCACCAGAACTTGTAGTAACTTTCCCCAGTGTCCTGGAGAACTGTTAGCAACTTTTGGGGGGAACCACCTTCGGGGCTTCCCTCTTCACTGGTTTCCCCACTGCACATGTGCGCCAAGCACTTCGTGTGCATGCATGCCTACAGTGCTTGGTGCGTATGCACGGCTTCCTTGCTGTCCTCCCAAGCAGGGAGGGGGAAGAGAAGCTGCTAGCCTGAAGCTCCCTATAGCCTGCTCCCCAGGGTAAGTGACTCACCTTTGGATGTGATGTGTCTGTGTGTATTTTAATGTGTATTTAATACCTTTACCTATATTGACATACTACCACAGTTCCTAAAAAGGCCTGGCAGCCTGGCTTGGGATTTTTAAGCAAAGTCTTAGAGTTACCTCATCAATAAGCTACACCTGTGCTGTTCCAATTGCTGTTCCAATTGGAGAACCCTTAAGGAGGTACAGCTGTTTTACATTTACATTAAGGCATATTATCCTAGAGAACTGGTACGATGACCATATCCATCTTGCAACATGGTGCTGCCCAGGCACTTATACTAACAGGTAAGTGGCAGGTTTGTGTTTGGGGTGTGTGTGTGTGTGTGTATTTTAATGTAATTTTTATTTAATTTATTTAATTTATTTACGGGTTTGTGTTGTGGGTGGGTTTGAGGTGTGTGTGTGCTTATTTTTATTTTATTTTATTTTTATTTATTTTTTTGGCCCCGCCCATGACATTATGACATCATGACATTAGTTCCGCCCACACTGTGATGACGTCTGTGCAGTAGTAAATTTTTTGACAACCCACCATTGATTCCATGCATTTCAGAAAGTAGAAAGCTAACCATAAAACCTGTTACCTAGCATAAACCTGAAGATGCCACATGGTTGTTGCTTTTCCTGCAACAGATCACTAAAGCAAGGGTTCCCAACCTACAGCCTATTGTTGCTTCCCCTGCATTCGGAAGTGGAAGCGGGTGCATTTACATCAACCATAAAACATGCCCGTGCAAACACACCCATGGCTGTCATAAATGCAGAAGTGGACACATTTACGACAGCTGTAAATGCTTCTGCTTCTGGGGGACGTGATCCAGCCTGCTCAGCTGTCCATGGGCATGGTGAGGCCCACAGCATAAAATGGTTGATCACCCCTGGACTAAAGACTAACACTAAAGCTTCCCCCTGTGGAATTGTTTTTCAAGCACTGTATATTACCATAAGAAGAATATATATGTAATTTCCCTTTATTTTTATTTTAAAAAAACACAATTTCTGCCAAATTCAACATTTAAGGCAAAGAAGGAAGTGAGAAGTTAAGGTTGAGCAGTAGCACATTGATGGGTATGCATACAGTGATGGGCACCAGCTGTTTTGCACCTGATCGCGTGAACTGGTAGTACAACGGACTAGCCAAGAAACATGAATACTGTATACTCATTCCAGTAAGAGAGTGCTTGTGTACCTTCAGAATTTACACACCAAGCAGGTTGGAACATTGCTACCATCTTATAATTGATCTTCATGTCAAAATCGTCACATGTTGATGAAAATAAATCAAGACGTCTTTGCCTGCTTAGAAGAATGATTCCATTAAGAATACAGTCATCAGAAAATAAAAGCGTATGCACTGTGCAAAATGAGATTTTAGATACAGCTTGCAAATGCCACAGATTGAACAGTTTACCATCAATCTCATCAGCACTATTGAAGATCAACACCTGTACGATATTTTCTTCCCATTAAGCATGTCCAAGTGTCCCAGAAAACAGAACACTGAAAGAGTTGGAGCAAGAACACACCCTTATTTTATACTATGTCAAGAGAGTAATCATAACAAACCTTGCTGTTTTACAGTTAAAATTTTAAAGTACATAATATATAAGATAAACTAGACAAAAGGAAATAAATTGTTTTATTCATCTAGGTTGACTCTCTGATGAACTAAGCATTTTGAAATAGTAGAAGATAGTTATAATCTTCACCTGAAGGCATAAGAAGTACAGATAATTGAAGAATTTTTATTAGAGCACATCTGTTTCTATAAGAATCTAAGTCCAAGGTGTTTTTTTCTGTCATGCTGATGAAGGATTATTGTACAATTCAGCAGCTGGCACATTGTTACACCAACAATGAAAGAAGAATCTTTGAAATATTTGGTATACTTTCCCCCTAAATCACTCCTCCAGCCCTTGTATGCCATCCTAAGGTTTTTTTTAGTCTGATATTTGGGTTCTTGCCCAATTCCCCCTCATTATGATATGAAATTTCATGTGGGCCTACGATGGTTTTGTTATTCTAGATAACCTGCTCTGACCTAATGACTTTGGTGAAGTAGGCAAGAAAAGAAGAGGCAAGACTAAGGTATGCTGCTGATTTGGGTAGTACCCTTGCACTTTTTTATCTCAAACAACTATGTAGGAAATTTGCATTAAAATGTTGCAAACTCACCAATTCTTCGGTTGCTGGCCACCTTTCCAGAAAATATGGCCTTTCACCCAATCAGAAATGTTTTGCTGATTCTAAAACCTTTTCTTAAAAAGAGATGATGCTCAGACATCCTGTAGCATCTACAGATCTCTTTGCTCTTTTAATAGCATATTCCATATTTTTCAAGGCTGAAAAGGCAGCCTTCCACAATGCCTGGATTGTGGAGTCACTGATGAAGGAAACGGTGTGCCCCATGTTGCTCTGGAGAGACACAAAACACTTATTTTCAAATTAAAAATACAACAGAATGCGCACACAGAGACGCCTTAACCACGTTGTATAAATAAAAGGAAGCAACAGTGATAATGTAATGATTAATGTAACAACTTATTTGCTTGTTAAACCCTTATTTGCTTGTGAAATCAAGGCAATGAGAAAAAGAACAGTTGGGTAATTGCTAAAGGAACCAGTTGCTGTTGGAAAGTAACATTCGGTACACCAGGGAACCCTAACCATTTTAATTTGTTATCCTCTCCATAGGA